>JAAWVA010000030.1:11903993-11983985 GCA_015227895.2 Colaptes auratus | reverse complement strand
GGCAGAAAAACTTGCCTTGGTCTATCAATACAATAGAATAGAATACAATAGAATAGCACCAGGTTGGAAGAGACCTTCAAGATCATCACGTCCAAACTATCAACCAATCCAACCCACCTAAACAACTATATCATGGCACCAAGCACCCCATCAAGTCTCCTCCTGAACACCTCCAATGAAGGTGACTCCACCACCTCCATGAGCAGCCCATTCCAATGGGCAATCACTATCTCTGTATAGAACTTCTTCCTAACATCCAGCCCAAACCTCCCCTGGCACAGCCTGAGACTGTCCTCTTGTTCTGGTACTGGCTGCCTGGGAGAAGAGACCAACCTCCGCCTGCCTACAACCTCCCTTCAGGTAGCTGTAGAGAGCAAAGCAGAAAGGCCAAGCCCTCATCACTGCCCTTGGAATAGTAGAGCCTGAAATCCTCAAAGCAATGTTTCTCCTCACAGGCCTTGGTGGCAGAGGCTACTGCCAGAGCCAAAGGCACAAAGACCTTAGTCCTCTTTGACTCAGCCTTGCCAGAGCCCTTGGCCATCCCTTCTGCAGCCTCTCCTACACCGTCCCATGCCTGCAGCTCTTTCGCTTCAGGCTGCTGACACCAATCTTGCTTCCCTTCCCAGATCTCCCCCTGCCATTTCCATCCCTTCCCTCAGCTGTCTCAGTTCTCCCTGACAGTTCCTGAGGCCTCTGGATGACCTCATGCATAGCAGCTCTGCCCTTTGAGGGACATTTCCTTTGCCTCATCTCCACTGTGAACCTTCCAAGCTGCTCTTTGTGGAGGTTTTGGTCTCTTGCCTCTACCATGGTGAGGATGTGGCACTTGCCCTGGTGAGTTCATGGCACTGGTCCAATAGAGTCAATCTGCCAGGCCTCACCATAGTCATGTGTGAGCTGTGTAATGGCTTCCATGGTCAGCTCCACCCCTTGGTCACAAGCTCACCTCTGCATAGCATCTCTGCCTAGATGTCCTGATGTTTCATGTGCTCATTGAGCTACAAACAGTTCACCTTTACGCACCCAGTGCAGATCCACTTGGGCTACATCACTTCTGGCAGCCTTCTGTACCTGCTCATTGTTTTGGTGTTCTGCAGGAGCACAGCTCCTAGGCACGGGAGCATCCCCATGGCTTACCTTCAGAGCCATGTTTCCTACCCAAGCAGCAAGGTCCTGCCCCAATGGAGCAGCCCAGAGGGGCTTCCCCCTGCCTTGCCAATTGATCTTCTTCCACTGCCACCATCCAAGAATCTGTGTAAAGATAAAGTCCTGGAGAGTTTTCTTCTCTCTCAGCAACTCTAGAGCCAGTTGGATGCTTTCACTGCTGCATATTGACTCCATTCACCGTCCTCTTCAGTGGCCTCAACAACTTGTTGTGTTGTGACTGGTTTAGGCTGTGCCTTTAAGAAAAGGGACATTGCTGAACACTCTGGCTGAATGTTTTTGATATTTAAATGACAACAAGATAGTCTAAACTAATTTCATTGGCAGATTGGTAGAATGCAACTTCAAGTTTAAGTTCTGTCAGTTCAGTCTGGGTTCAGGCTGGGTTCAGTCTGTACTTTTCTCCCTCTGTTAGTGTGGGCCTGTTTTCTCTCTGAGCAACAGCTTTGCCGGACAGGAGCGACCTTGAATTAACAGAGCTAACCAGATATAAGAAACTTTCTTGCACACGCTTTGAGCTAACAGATTTTTCCTCCTTAATTGCCTTTCTCTCTCTCTCTAACCCTTTTTGGGAAAAAGGGGAGTGGGGAGGAGAGAGGGGGGTTCAGGAACCCCCTGGCCGGCTGGAGGGAAAAGGCTTTTCTGCATTACTTCATTGCTGTGTATTTCTGTATATATTGTAACTATTGTATATTTGTGTCCATATTCATTGTATTCCATTTCTGACTGTAAATATAGCTTTCATCTGCTTTTCTGACTGAGCTAGCTGTGGTTTCTTTCTTTGTGTGTGGGGAGGGAACTTTCTCACCCCACCACACTCCCCTATACAACAATCTCCCTGACATGAGAAGGCTATGCTCTAGTTACAGATGGTCCTGCTGCCGCTTGTAGGCAGCAAGCAGAGATGGAAGGCTGTCTGGAGCCCAGCAAGGCAAGTGGCGGAAGCAAGGGATGGACAAGGAAAATCCAGTCAGTAGGCAGAGGGAAAAGCTGTCCAGCTGGCTTTGGATGTGGCAGAACGAGAGAACTGGCCAGTGCTGTACCTCTACACTAACTCCTGGATGGTAGCCAATGCCTTGTGGGGTGGTTGAAGGATGGAGGAGGAACAGGTGGCAGAGAAAGGGGCACTGTTTGGGCCACTGACCTGTGGCAAGACATCGCTGCCCCCCTGGACAGGCTGCCAAGAAAGATGAGACAAACCCCTACAGAGGAGCACAAGCACAACCACCAAGCAGATCTGGCTGCTAAAAGCTCCCAAATAGCCTTGCCTGGAACACAAGGGTGAGCTGTTCTTAGCTCGCTGGGCCCAGACACTTCTGGCCACCAAGGAGAGAGGCCACATCCAGTGGGCTGGCGACAGCTCAGTGGAGATCTCTCTGGAGGCCATCTCACCGATCATCCATGAGTGTGACATCTGTGCTGCCATCAAGCAGGCCAAGCGCATGAGGCCTCTGTGGTATGGGGGGAGATGGTGGAAATAGAAGTATGGAGAGGCCTGGCAGATCGACTCCATCACCCTTCCTCAGTCTCACAGCAGCAAACAGCACCTACTGACCATGGTGGAGGCAAGTACAGGGTGGCTGGAGACCTACCCAGTACCTCATGCCACTGTCTGCAACACCATCCTGGGCCTGGAGAGACATGTCCTACAGAGACACAGCACCCCCAGGAGGATTGAATGGGACAATGGAAGCCACTTCAAGAACCATCCCCTAAGGGACTGGGCAAAGGACCATGGCATTGAGTGGATTTACCACATCCCAACCATGCACCAGCTGTGGGGAAGGTCGAGCGCTACACTGGCTTGCTAAAGACCACCCTAAAAGCCATGGGGGGTAGAACCTTTAGGAACTGTGAAAGACACCTAGCTCAAGCCACTTGGTTAGTGACCAGCAGAGGAGCTGTGAACCCAGCTGGTCCTGCCCAGTCCCACCTGCTGCCAACAGTGGATGGAGATGGAGGTCCTGTGAGTTGTAAGAAGAACTTGCTGGGGAAGTCAGTGTGGGTTTCCCCTGCTGCTGGTGGGGGCAAACCAACCCGAGGAGGTCTCTGCTGAGGGGCTGGTCACACCTCCTGGGTGATGTTGAAAATGGGGACATTCAGTGTATCCCACAGCAGAATGTGACTCCAGCTGAGAGGGGATGGGCTCAGAGGGGCAGCGCACACCAATGTAATAGAGTCACTGTAGAATAGATATAAGTTGTTCTAAGTTTTTCTCTCCTAGGTTAATACCAGCCCAGGATGAAGGGGCTACGACAGGAGAGTGAAAGTGAACAGAGGGGTGGACTGTGATGTGTTAGGGCCAAGTTAAGGCTCAAACCACACACATCCTTGGCTTGCTGGAACGTGTCCAGAGAAGGGCAACAAAGTGGTGAGGGGTTTGGAACAAGCCCTATGACGAGAGGCTGAGGGAGCTGGGTTGCTTAGCTGGAGGACTGAGGGTGACCTTCTTGCTCCTACAACTACCTGAAGGGTGATTGTGGCCAGGCAGAGGTTGGTCTCTTTTCCCAGGCAAGCAACACCAGAACAAGAGGACACAGTCTCAGGCTGCGCCAGGGAGTTTAGAGTGGATGTTAGGAGGAAGTTCTATACAGAGAGAGTGATTGCCCATTGGAATGGTCTGCCCAGGGAGGTGGTGAGTCACTATCATTGGAGGTGTTCAGGAGGAGACTTGATGGGGTACTGGGTGCCATGATCTAGTTGTTTGGGTGGGTTGGATTGGTTGATAGGTTGGACACGATGATCTTGAAGGTCTCTCCAACCTGGATTTATTGTATTGTATTGTATTGTATTGTATTGTATTGTATCCTCTCAGGTGTGTATTCCTACCCAAGGACAGACCATAGTATCCTCAAAGCTGCTCTGAAACCCTTCTCCTACATCCTGCAGTGAGTCCCATTGGCAGATTCAGTTTCTTGCAGTGCTTCCATGTCGCCACAGGATTTGCCTTTTAAGCCCTGAGATGGGGTCCAGGCACTGGCATGGTTACAGGAGTCTCCAGCCATCCTGCAGCTGCCTCTTCCATGGTGAAGATGCAGCACTTCTCCTGGTGTGTTCATGGCAGTGGTCCAAGAGAGTCAATCTGCAGGCCTCACCATAGCAAAACCCCAGCCCCTGCCCTCTGCTCCAGAGAGCCTTAGCTCTGGAGGCTCTGCTGATTGCAGCACAGGTTTCACAGTCCTGTGTCACCTGGGGGCCAAATGCCTACCAGGCTGCTCTATCACTGCCCTGCTTAGTGGAGAGGGCAGAGGGGAAATAGAACCAAAGGCTGGTGATAAGGTAGAAGCAATTGAATCCTAATGCTCAGCACAAGCAGAGGCTGTGTGCAGACACAGCAGCAAACAGAGAAGTTCTTCTCCACTGCCCATCAGCACACGGTGGTCGCTCGCTCCCGCCCGCAGGGCTCTGACACCGCAGGGCTCTGACACACGGAGCCAGGAGACAGCCCCAGCCCCCAAGCCCCACTATCCCCACACTTCCTTCTCTCACTTAGCTTCTGTAGCTCAGCTGATCTCTTCTGGCATGGAAACCCCTTTGGCCAGTTGGGGTCCGCTGCCCAGCTGTGTCCCTGCCAAGACCTTGCCCAGTGCCTCAGCACACTCTTGGGGCAGGGAAATGTTGGCAAAGCAGAGCCTGGGTGCTGGTTCAGCGGCAGCCAAAACACTGCTGTGGGGATCAACACCCAGCTACAGCCCTGCAAAGCACAGCACTCGAAAGATGCTCTGAGGAGAATGAACTCCAGCTCATCCAACCCAAGCCACTCTCATTCCCCTGGCTTTCCAGGACAAAGACAAACAGAGAGTGGCAGCTCACAGCTGATCTGGGGCCACTGAACACCACTCTGCACCTTGAACCCACAGTGTGCCAAACACTGCAGAGCAAATGAGAGCAGGACAGAGTGTGGCCATGGAGGAACACTCTCATCTCCCAGAGACAATTCACAGGGACAGTCCAGGCACTAAAGCCAGAGCCTTGAGCTCTCTTGGATCACAGCAGCTGTGTCCAGCACCTCCCCCACTCACACATTCCCCAGGCACACCCTGCACCAAGGCCAGCACCAAGTCAGACTTCTCCAGGCTCAGTTCTTGTGCCCTAAGAATGCCAAAGCTTTGTGAGTGTTTGCCCTGAGCTCCAGCAGAAGAAACTGAAATCCAGGCACCCTCTGCCAGCCTCCTCTCCACCTCTCTGTGTCTTTGGACAGACACCTTTGCTGTCACCATAGTCAAGGTTTCTATCTTGCCTGAACCCAGCCAGCTCTGTCCCTGTTATCTTTGTGCTTGGTGCTTCTCTCCAGCACAGCCATAGAAAGAGATTTGACTTCAGGACCCCTTGCAGTCAGTCAGGGTCAGCCTTGTCCTTATCCACTCTGTCCTTTAGAGGCTCTGGATTAGAACACATTCTGCTGAATCACCTGTAAGCCCCAGGTGGGCAGTGACAGCATTGGGGAGGTTGGGAGGGTGAGGAGCAAAGTTGTCCATTCGATGTCAGCCTGAAGGACAGATGTTCCTGCAAGTGCAGATGTCCTGCTGAGACAGCCTGGGTCAGTGTGACTTGGGGAATTCTCATCTCTGAGCTAAACTGAAATGGAGCAAAATACTTTATTTTGACATACAAAATTGAACTTTGTGAGGTGCACTTTGAAATCCTGAAGAAGATTGCAGGGACACAACATCTCCTCAGGGCACTTGGGACTCTTTGCAGGAACCTCAGTTACTGAGGGAAGACTGAAGAAACTTTTTCAGAGTCAGAAGGAAACACAAAGTACCTTGAAGCACTGATGGCCCCACTGAGGGGCATTACCACAAAGCCTCCAAAGGGCTCCTTAGAGCAGCTCAGTGGAGGCCGTGATTGCAGCAGACAAAGGCAAAGTGCAGGAGAGCAAACTCTGGGTTTGGTTTATGGAGCAGAAAGGCCAAACCCTGATCACAGTGCCTGGGCAGGCAGATCCTGTCCCTCATGTATGGGTCAGAGCTCCTCAGGTGCTTGGGGTGTGGGGTTTGTGATGCTGAGTGAAGGACAAGGGGATGAGAGTCCCCAGCCTTCCTAGGTGCCGCGATTAAGAGACGGGACTCAGCCTGATGCAGGCCAGGTCCAGTTTATTACACAAAATCCTTCTTTAAAAAGCTTATACAATACAAAGCAGCCTACTACTGGAACAGGGACCGTTACAACAATCTGGTATGTCTCAAGTCTTACACACTCCAGTCATAGCAGCCATTCACCATCAAATGTATGCCCTCCTCCAACCACACTGCTGGACCGTAATTCACAAGCCATCAGGCCAACACTATCCCCTCTTATCAGCCAGCAGTGCTTGGAGCTCTGCTCTCCAAGATTTAACCCTTCAATTCCCCTTCTGTTATATAACAAGAATCCCTTTAACAAAGCAACTAATCAAACTCTATAAGCATTACAATAACAAAGCAAAAAGGTAGCAAAGAATAAAAGCAGCAAAAGCATACATAATCGTTCTAAGAAACTACAAATCTGGAGAAAAAGTCCCCAATTACCAAACATTTAAAAGATGAAGGAACTGGCCACTTATCCAAAGACAGTCCTACTAACAAGTAGAAAAAAGGGACACTCGAAGATTGACCAGAAATCTGCAGCTCGCTGTCTCAGAGCTTTCTGCAATCTTTCCTCTGGTGTTGTATTTCCCATTCCGCCTTTCTGTTGGTAAATTGTAGGACTATTTTTCATTCCTTGTGGAAGCACAACCCAATGGTATCTCTGCAAAGGTTGTTGCATGTTGATGTTTGGAACTGAGAAAGCAAATTTAGGAGCATCATTTGGCTGTAAAGGAATGCTAAAGAAGCAATCTTTTAGGTCAATAACAGTTAAATGCCAGTATCGTGGTATCATTGTGGTGAGGGTAGCCCTGATTGAAGGCTCCCCATATCCTCCATAACGTCATTAATCTTTCTGAGATCATGGAGCAAGCGCCACTTGCCTGTTTGTGTTTTTATGACAAAAATAGGAGAATTCCCAGGACTTGTGGAGGGTACAATATGCCCTTTTCCCAATTGCTCTGTGACCAGTTCTTGAAGTGCATGAATCTTTTCCAATGGTAGGGGTCACTGAGCCACCCAGACAGGGGGATTTGCTTTCCAAGTTAACTGAAGGGTGTCGCACACCGCAATGGCCCCCTCTGAAAATGGGTGTTCATGGTCACCCCCCATTGTGAAAGCACATCATGACCCCATAGCACCATAGGCACAGGTAAAAGAAAGGGTTTCACAGAAGCTATGTGTCCCTCTGGTCCCTGAATCTGAATGAAATCCAGGCTCTGATGACTTTCTCCAGCTCCCCCTATGCCTGTCAGCACCTGAGGTGCACTAGCTACAGGCCAGCATGGGGGCCATTTAGCTTTAGAAATCACTGTGACGTCTGCTCCAGTATCAATAATACCACTAAGCACTATGTTTCTGCTGACCATACAGCAGGACACACTGACGATAGGACGTTTTTGAGAGATAGTCTGTACCCACAGAATCTGGATCCCAGTAGACCCGAATCCTCCTTTATTTCTTACAGGTCCCTTTGCAGGGGGACTTTCCGATCCCAAGGGAAGCAATAACAGCTGTGCATACGACTTCCCTTCGGTACCGTGCAGGGAGGAAACGGAGTCCCTGCCATGATCTGATCTTATCTGTGCTGTCAGAATCAACCACACCCGGAGCACAAAAGTCCTGAGATCATTGTTGATGATCTACCTAATATTAGTGCCTGAGTTTTTACTGGGAGAGGACCTGACACACCTGTTGGCAACAAAGGTACCGTGGTATCAAGTAAAGTTACTGTGTCGGAGGTTGCCAGGTCCAGTCCTGCACTGCCTGCTGTTGCTGGGCGGAGGTCAGAGACGCGTGTGCTGCCGGCACCTGGCTGGCCGGTGCCGGCTGGGTGATTTGTGTCTGCGCGCGGCGCCGTCCCACACTCCACATCCAGTTTCCCTGCGCAAGGGGCTGCCCTTGAGAATTATACTTAGCTCGACATTGGTTAGCATAATGCCTCCCCTTCTGGCACTTAGGGCAAATCCCGTGCCTTAGGTTTGGCTCCGCTATTAGCTACCAAACAATTCTTTCTGAGATGACCCTTTCCCACAGCCGTAACAAACTCCTGTATCCATTGGACCATTCAGAGCTGCAAAAGCTGCAGCCATAGCTTCATACTTATATTCCATCGTACCTATCTTATTACATGCTTCGATCATTTCTAGCAAGGTGGGATTTTGATTAGGCAAAGATTTTAACAGCTTCTTACAATCTGCATTTGCATTCTCCACAGCTATTTCAACACATAATTTTCCCTTGCCTCCCCGTTATCAATTTGGCGTTCTAAGGCCAATTTAAGCCTATCTATGAATTGCATATAAGGTTCCCACGGTTCCTGAACGATATTCGTAAAAGCTTTTTGCGGCTTTTGAAAGTCCGGGACTTTAAGAGAAGCCTTTCGTGCCTCTTCTCGCGATGCTTCCAGGGCTTCCGCGGACAGTCGCGGGCTTGCGCTGCTGGGTCGGTGTGCTGACCTGTGCCCATGAGGTGATACAGTACAGGGGCTACAATTCTTGCGGCAACCTCAGTGTCTCCATCCCACAAAGCTTGACGCTTAATAGAAGCCCACACATCATGAGGATCCCGGGGTAAAAGGTCTGGTTCCCGTTCAGGATCGACAGGACCTGGATCTAGAAGGTCGTCCTTGGGGGGTTGTTCTGCTGTGTATGTACCCAGAGTCTTAGTCCGCAGCTTCGGCTTTGGTGGCAGCTTAGAGGGTAACGGAGGAGGAGTCTGAGCTCCCTCAATACTCTGTTCCAATTCCCTCTTGCACTCTAAGCATCTCGAATATAATTCGCCACCACGGGAGCATACGCTGCGCTTCAACATCCCTGTGGTAGCAGCATCCCATAACTTCACCCCCACTTGGTCCCATGCTGGATATTGTAACTGTCAGGATGTTCTCCTGCACCCCTCCAGCATCTCCTTAAGATCACGGTCACAGATAGCTTTGCCATGCTTCCTAAGGAGTTCTTGTATTAATTCATAAACGTCTCTTTCTGAGGAGCTCTCCTGGTTCCCCATGTTTCCCACGGCTCACCTCTCACCCAGCGGGAGGGATCGCTCTGGCCGGCTTTTCCTGCTTCCTTTCAGCAGCTCATTCAAAGTTCCGAGGGAATACGCGGCAGGATGCAGCTTAGCTTTTCATTGCCCCCATCACGTCAGGGATCACATTTACAATACAATACATACAATACATACAACAGGTTGGAAGAGACCTTCAGATCATCACGTCCAACCCATCAACCAATCCAAACCACCTAAATACAATACAGTACAATACAGTAAATACAGTACAAAACAGTACAATGCAACCCACCTAACAACTAAAAAACTAAACTGTGGCACCAAGCACCCCATCAGCCTCTTCTTGACACCTCCAATGAAGGTGACTCCACCACTTCCACAGGCAGCTGATTCCAGTGGGCAATCACTCTCTCGTATAGAACTTCTTCCTAAGATCCAGTCTAAACTGCCCTGGCGAAGCCTGAGACTGTGTCCTCTTGTTCTGGTACTGGCTGCCTGGGAGAAGAGACCAACCTCCGCCTGGCTACAACCTCCCTTCAGTAGTTGTAGAGAGCAAGAAGGTCACCCCTCAGTCTCCTCTTCTCCAGGCTAAGCAACCCCAGCTCCCTCAGCCTCTCCTCATAGGGCTTGTCTTCCAAACCCCTCACCAACTTTGTTGCCCTTCTCTGGACACGCTCCAGTAAGACAACATCCTTCCTAAACTGAGGGGCCCAGAACTGACACAGTAGTCAAGGTGCGGCCTAACCAGTGCAGTGTACAGGGGCAGAATGACCTCCCTGCTCCTGCTGGCCCACTGTTTCTGATGCAGGCTAGGATGCCATTGGCCTACTTGGCTGCCTGGGCACACTGCAGGCTCATGTTCAGCCTACAATCAACCAGCACCCCCGGTCCCTCTCTGCCTGCCGCTCTCCAGCCACTCTGACCCCAGCCTGTAGCACTGCCTGGGTTGTTGTGGCCAATGTGCAGAACCCGGCACTTGGATGTGTTAATCTCATGCCGTTGGATTCTGCCCATCTGTCCAGCCTGTCAAGGTCCCTCTGCAGAGCCTCTCTGCCCTCCAGCAGATCAACTCCTGCCCCCAGCTTGGTGTCATCCGCAAATTTACTGATGATGGACTCAATGCCCTCATCCAGATCATCAATAAAGATGTTGAAGAGCATGGGGCCCAGCACCGATCCTGGGCACACCACTAGTGCCTGGCTGCCAGCCAGATGTGGCACCATTCACCACCACTCTCTGGGCTCGGCCCTCCAGCCAGTTCCTAACCCAACGCAGTGTGCTCCCGTCCAAGCCATGGGCTGGCCAGCTTGGCCAGGAGTTTGCTGTGGGGGACGTGTCAAAGGCCTTGCTGAGTCCAGTAGACCACATCCACAGGCCTCCCCACATCAACCAGGCGGGTCACCTGATCATAGAAGGAGATCAGGTTGGTCAGGCAGGACCTGCCCTTCCTAAAAACATGCTGGCTAGGCCTGATCCCTTGGCCATCCTGTAAGTGCTGCATGATCGCACTCAAGATGCCCTGTTCCATAATCTTGCCTGGCACTGAGGTCAGGCTGACAGGCCTAGAATTCCCTGGCTCGTCCAACCGGCCCTGCTTGTGGATGGGCACCACGTTGGCAGCTTCCAGTCTTCTGGGACCTCTCCAGTGAGCCAGGACTGCTGAAAAATGATGGAGAGCGGCTTGGCCAGCTCATCTGCCAGCTCTCTCAGCACCCTAGTGTGGTGGGGTGAGAAAGTTCCCTCCCCACACACAGGGAAAGAAACCACAGCTAGCTCAGTCGGAAAAGCAGATGAAAGCTATATTTACAAGCATAAATGGAATGCAATGAATATGTACGCAAATATACAATATTTACAATATATACAGGAAAATATAACAATGAACACAATGCAGGAAAACCTTTTCCCTCCAGCCGGCCAGGGGGGTTCCCTGGACCCCCCCCCCTCTCCCTCCCCACCTCCCCTTTTTCCCAAAAGGGGTTAGAGAGAGGGAGAAAGGCAATTAAGGAAGAAAAATTCTGTTAGCTAAGAAGCACATGCAAAAATTAGTGTTCTTATCTGGTTAGCTGTTAACTCAAGGCCGTTCCTGCTTCAGAAAGAGAGAAAGAAGCACAGACTGCACCCAGCCTGAACCCAGACCAGACACAGACCGAACCAACAGCACCCAAACTCAAAACTGCCCCCCACAAGCCACCAATGAAATTAGTTTAGACTATCTTGTTTTTGTTCAAATATCAAAAACATTCAGCCAGAGTGTTCAGCAACTGTCTCTTTCTTAAAGGCATAGCATCAACCAGTCACAATCCACCTCTTCTAAACAATTTCATTGGCTGTTCATACTGTCCATCCATCTAAAACAATACCTACATTTGTAAGTGAAGTTCATAGTCCATTCCGGCTATCCTCAGGTGTAGATGATTCAGAAGTCCAAGAGACAAGAAAAATGGAAAACAGTTTGTCTCTTCACAGTTGAAGCGAAGAAAAGGGAAACAGGGAAACAGGGAAGCAGGGACTCTCAGTTGACTCAGGGCTCTCAGGGCTCTCAGGGTTCGTGCACCGTGGATTCCTCAAGGATTCTTCCTTTGGGCGCGATATAGCTGTACAACACTCTGAAATTAAACTCTTTCAGCTAAAGTTAAATTTCTTTGTGGAATACACTGAATTTCACCATCTCTTGCATTACCCAATAAGTGTGACCCGGACCTTCAGCTGAAACCACCCCTCGGACAGGTTTAGCCTCTCCTGAGGGAGAAAAACCCAAACAGTTTGACCTAACAGATTCTTTTCTCTAACAACAGGAACTCTATCACCTTCTACTTTCTGTAGCAGATCTGAGTGTGCCGGTCCAGCTCGGTTCACTGAACCTCTACTATTGACCAGCCAGGTTGCTTGTGCTAAATGCTTTTTCCCAGTTTTTCAAAGATCCACCCCCCATGGCTTTAAGAGTGGTCTTCAGCAAACCATTGTAGCGTTCAATCTTCCCTGCAGCTGGTGCATAGTAGGGGATGTGGAATATCCACTCCATGCCTGCTCTTTTGCCCAGCTCTTTACAAGGTTGTTTTTGAAGTGAGTTCCGTTGTCTGACTCAATCCTCTCTGGAGTTCCGTGTCTCCACAGGATTTGTCTCTCCAGACCAAGAATGGTGTTGCGTGCAGTTGCGTGTGGAACTGGATAAGTCTCCAACCATCCAGTGTTTGCCTCTACCATAGTAAGCACATACTGCTTACCAGAACGAGAACGTGGAGAGTGATGTAGTCAATCTGCCAAGCTTCACCATACTTGTACTTGGGCCATCTGTCACCATACCATAAGGGCTTAAGTCTCTTTGCCTGCTTAATAGCAGCACAATGTCACAGTCATGGATGACTTGTGTGATAGCATCCATGGAAATGTCTATGGATCTGTCACGAGCCCACTGGTAGGTTGCATCTCTGCCTTGATGTCCTGACGAATCGTGAGCCCACCGAGCTAAGAATATCTCACCTCGTGTTTTTCCAGTCGAGATCAAGATCAGAGTCCATGTCTACTTGAGAAACTCTTGCAGCTAGATCTGCCTGATGGTTGTGTTGCTGTTCCTCCGTAGCTTTGCTCTTAGGGATGTGAGCATCAATGTGTCTCACCTTCACTGGAATTCTCTCGATTCGATCAGCAATGTCCTGCCACAGGTCAGCTGCCCAAATGGCTTTCCTTTTCTCTGCCAACCATTCTTCTTCCAGTTCTTTAGCCAACCCCACAGAGCATTGGCTACCATCCATGAGTCGGTGTAGAGATAAAGCTTTGGCCACCTCTCACGTTCAGCTACGTCGAGAGCTAGCTGGACAGCTTTTACCTCTGCGAACTGACTGGATTCTCCTTCTCCATCCTTTGCCTCTGCAACTCGGCGTGTTGGACTCCACACTGCAGACTTCCACCTTCGCTTGTTCCCACCACGACAGGAACCGTCTGTGAACAGAGCATATTTCTTTTCATCATCAGAAAGGTCATTGTAAGGAGAGCTTCCTCAGCACGAGTTACTCTCTCCTCTGGAGGTTTAGTACAGTTGGTACCTTCAGGCCACTTGAGATCACCTCCACCAGACCAGGTCTTTCAAGATTTCCCATTCAGCTCTTTGTGTTATCAGAGCCATCCACTTAGACCAGGTGGAGTCTGTGGCATGATGTGGTGTGGAACCTTTGCCTTTGAACATCCAATTCAAACTGGTAATCTGGGAGCTAGGAGAAGTTGTGACTCAGTTCCAATCACTTCAGAAGCTGCTTTTACTCCTTCATAGGCAGCTAGAATCTCTTTCTCTGTTGGAGTATAATTAGCCTCTGAACCTCTGTAACCTCGACTCCAAAAACCAAGAGGTCGTCCACGTGTCTCACCTGGAGCTCTTTGCCACAAGCACCAGGTTGGACCATTGTCACTTGCAGCCGTGTACAAAATGCTCTTAATGTCTGGACCATCTCGGACAGGTCCTAGACCCATTGCTTGAACCACCTCTTGCTTTATCTGATCAAAAGCTGCTTGTTGTTCAGGTCCCCAGTGGAAATTGTTTCTCTTTTGAGTCACATCATACAGAGGTTTCACAATCTGACTGTATCCAGGAATGTGCAGTCCCCAAATCCCACTATCCCCAAGAAAGTAGAGTTTCTTGCCTAAACCGGTCACACCCCGAGACTCCCAAAGGATCCAGATCACAACCCTCAGCCCAAGGGATCCCAACCCCACCCCTCTCCCCCCAGCCCTCCCGCTGCCCCCTGCCCCAAACACCAACCCTGCCACACCCCACAGATGCCTCCCCACAGCCTCCCCACACCAACCCCACAGCTCCTCCTTCTGCCCCTCCAGAGCCTGCCCCCAGCCCCACCCACCCCAACCCCCCGAACCCTCCCAGCCCCACGCAGGCCCCTGCCCCCCCCGCCGCTCCCGACTCTGCACACGCCCCCAGCAGCCCCACGCAGCCAGACCCTTCCCCGCTCCGCTGTCGCCGCCCTCAGCGCTCCCTGTCCCCTCAGCCCCTCCCACCCCGCCGCAGCTCAGCAGCCGGCAGCTGCCGCTCGCCCGCCAGCACCTCCGGCACTGCTCCCGCGCTCCGGCCCCGCTGCCGCTCCCCACGGGGCAGCAACATGGCGGCCGCGGCCGGCAGTGGCAGCTCCTCGCTGTGCCTCGGCAGCGGCCAGGGGGAGGAGCTGCCGCTCTGCCGGCGCCTCTCATTGGCTGCGGCTGCCCGGGCGTGAGCGGGACTTCCGTTCCGGACCGAGACCCCACCCCCGCTGGGCTGAAACGTGGTCTGTTCGGGCCTCCACTGCATCGCTCTCTGCTCGCTCAGGCTGCCAGGAGGCTCCAGGGGGCGGCAGTCGGCAGCCGCCTCTGCTGCGAGCTCTTCCTCCTTCGTCTTTCTCCTGCTCTTCGTCCCTTTGGCCTTGGTTGTGGGGTAGGTGTGGGCACCCTCGGGCCAGAGTGGGGGATGCTGGGGTGGGGATTCTTTGGGTGGCTCCTGGGGTTGGCATTGGGCTGCCTGGGGCTGAAGGCTGTGTCCTGGAGGTGGGATTGAGGAGGGATCCGTGAGTGTGGGGCTGGTGTCTGTGGGGCTGTGGGGGTGGTTGGTGGGGGCTGTGCAGTTGTGGGGGCGTCTGTGAGGTTCCCTGGGGCTTGGGGGCCGAGAGAGGCGTCTGAGAGGCTGGGAAGGAGTCCGTGGAGTTGTGTGACTTTGGTGGTTGGAGTTGTTGCTGGGGGAGGCTGTGTGTGGCTGCAGTGTGGGTCGGGGTGGTGAGGCTTGGAGAAGGGAGTGGTGGGGTGCTGCGCGGGGGTGGGTGCAGTTATGGGGAGCTGTGTGTGTCTGTGGGCAGTGTGTGGGGAGCTGTGGGGGTGTGTGATGTTGTGGGGGGGTGTGTGTCTGTGGGGTTGTGTGGGGTAGGGCAGAGGGGGGTGGGTGGGTGTCGTGTGTGGGGTTGTGGGAGGGGTGTGTGGGGTTGTGGGTGCGTGGGTGGGGTGGGGGTGGGTGTGTTTGGAGGTTCCTTGTAGTCCTGTCCTGCTGACTCCCCCTGCTGGGGCAGCTGCAGGCCCCCTTTGGCTGCTGCTGTGTTGCAGGCGGAGCCATTGGTGGGCTGCAGGGGCTGGCCCTGGCCCTGTGTCCCTGTGCTGGGGGCTGGGCTGGCAGCAGAGCTGAGCTGTGGGCGGCGCTGTGGGGGCTGCTGTGTGCAGGAGAGGTGGTGGTGAGCGTGGGGTGTGGCTTGCAGCAGAGGCTGCTGGGGGGGGTGTGTTGGAGCCCTGGGGGTTGGAGGCTTTGTGCTGGCAGCTGCCGGGCGGCTGCTGTGCTGCAGGGCAGCGGCTGGGCTGAGGGCCAGGCGCGGGGGAGCTGTGGGCAGGCTGTGTGCTGGGTGCCGTGGGGGTGTCAGGCGTGGGTGCTGTGCTGAGCCTGAGCTTCGGAGCGCCTGGGCTGGTGTCAGCTGTGGGGGGGTTGGCTGTGCTGGGGGTGGTGGCATCCAAGGCCTCTGTGCTCTGCAATCCTTGAGGCACAAATGTTCCCTGGGGGGCTGCAGACTGATGTTCAGTTTCTCTCAGGCCTGCTGAGCACAGGAAGGCTCAGGGCAGGAGGAGCTTTTGCTGTGTGGCTGCAGGCTGAGAGCTGTGCAGAGCTTTTGTCAGCTGTGCTGGCAGGAAGCATGGTCAGAAGCAGACTGCTCTGCTGTTTCCCAGCCCAAAGCTGATGGCATGTCATGGTTTGTCCACGAGGGGGCGACTCAACAAGACACCTGGCAGCTGAATACAGCTGGTGGGCTGGGTGTCAGGCACAAACAATTCGAGACCTTTCAAGAGACTTGAGCCAATTTTCCCTCACCAGTTATGGCTCAGTGCATTACCTGGGGTGCTGCTTTACAACCCACAGGTGACAATGCCTCGTGGGCTGAAGGGCAGGACTTTAAACAGAACCCAAATGGATGTTAAATGTGTGAGCCCTGAAAAGAGAATCATAGAATCAGTCAGGGTTGGAAGGGACCACCACGATCATCTAGTTCCAACCCCCCTGCCATGGGCAGGGACACCTCACACTAGATCAGGCTGGCCAGAGCCTCATCCAGCCTGGTCTTAAACACCTCCAGGGATGGGCCCCAACCAGCTCCTGGACAACCCATTCCAGGGCTTCACCACTCTCATGGGAAGAACTTCCTCCTCATGTCCAGCCTGCATCTCCCCCTCCACCTCCAGCTTCATTCCATTCCCCCTATTCCTATCACTACCTGATAGCCTGAAAAGTCCCTCCCCAGCCTTCTTGTAGGCCCCCTTCAGATACTGGAAGGCACCAATGAGGTCACCTCGGAGCCTTCTCTTCTCCAGACTGAACAGCCCCAACTCCTTCAGTCTGTCCTCATAGGAGAGGTGCTCCAGCCCTCTGATCATCCTCGTGGCCCTTCTCTGGACACCTTCCAGCACCTCCAGATCCCTCTTGTAATAGGGCTCCAGAACTGGAGGCAGTACTCCAGGTGGGTCTCACCAGAGCTGAGTAGAGGGGGAGAATCACCTCCCTTGACCTGCTGGCCACACTCCTCTTGATGCAACCTGGGATCTGATTGGCCACCTGAGCTGCAAGTGCACATTGACAGCTCCTGTTGAGCTCCTCCAACTTGTTCTCCAGGATATTCTTCTCCATGCTCTCATTGAGTGCCTTCTCATGGGCCATGCTGGATGTGTAGATCAGCCCTGGGGACTCTCAGAGGGCAGCAAGTGAGTGGAGCTGGAGCAATGGATAGAGAGATGGAGGGTGAAGGCTGCAGGGGGTGGGAGGGCTTAGTTCAGCAGCTGTGAGGCTCTGCCTGGCTCCTACCTACAACGGTGCTGGCAGCAGCTGACCCCAGAAGCTCAAAGCCCCAAACCCTGCCTGGCTGAGGACAGTCCCCTGACTGTGTGCAGGGAATGGCAGAATCTGTCATGATTTCAGGAGGTGAAAGGAGTGAATTGTGCTGCAGCTCTGCATGTGTCAGCTGGGAGATGAACAGCAGCCCCTGGGCACTGTGCCCTCCCATCCAACCTCCTTTTCTCTTTGGGCATGTGGAGTGGCAGCTCCAGGAGAACTGCAAAGAAATAGCCAAGAGAATGGTCAGGGAGAGAAGGAATCAAAACCCTTTCCAGTGAGTCTCTTTGGGCTGCAGGTGTGTGAAGGGTGCTGGAGGTGTGAGGTTTGGGCAGGAGCCAGAGACTCCTGCAGCATCCCAGTGAGGGCTGAAGAGGTTTAGCAAGAAGCTGCCCAAGTCCCTTCCCCCTTTGCTGCATCTCCAGAGATCATTTGTGTGTGTCCTGAGGGCTACTCTGATCTTGCCTTGGGAGTGGGCAGCAGAGAGGTGTGTGCAGGGCAGAGGTGAGCACAGAGTGGGTGTGGTGGGGGCAGGGCCAGGGAGGAGAGCTGGGTCCAGAGCAAGATCTGCTGTCAAATGCAGCTGCAGGCATCAGAGCCCTGGGCAGGCAGTGGGAGAAAGCTTTAGGCAAGGCCTGGGAGAGGCTGTGTGGAGGCAGCTGTGTTGTGGTGCTGGCCTGCAGCTGTGTGCTGGGGGCTGTGTGCTGGGCAAGGAGCTGAGTGTGCAGTTGTTGAGGCCTCCCATCTTGATCAGCCCTGGCTGTGTGCTGTGGCTGTGCTGCTGGGCTTGGGAGCTGCCCCCAGCAAGGCTGAGCTGTGCTGCCTGGTGCTGGGCAGTGCTGAGCCATCCCTTGCAGGTCAGTGCTCTCCTCTGAGCCCTTTGCTTCTCTCTTGCAGGGCTGAGTCCCTTTCCCACCATCAGCCCTGCCCCTGTGTGCTGGGGAGAGCAGAGTTTGCAGATCTGCCCCTTGGAGCAGGCCAGCAGGTAAGGATCCCAGAGTGGGGCAACAGCAGGGCCCCAGTCCCCAGGCACCTCTCAATCTTCTTCATGCATTCCCGCCCACATTTCACCTCTCCAGGGCTTTGGTGGTCATCAGGTGTTGTGGTAGTCTGGGAACTTCCCAGGCTGGTGGGGGTCAGTTGTGTGCAGGAGGTGATGTTTGGGTTTGGGATAGGAGGGTGGTGGGAGAGGCTTGGAGGTGGTTTGGTGTTCCTTGGTCAGTGCTGCTGCCTCCATTGTCTGAGCCAGGAGAGATCAAAGGACAGAGCCTGGGTCAGGGACCACTCTGCCAATGCTGCCAGGCTCGAGGGGAGTGGGACAAGACCACTCATAAGCCCCAGGGTACCTCAGGGCACTGATCACAGGAACCTGTGGTCTCAGCACAGGTATTAGATGTCTGTGCCCTGAAGGTTTGAGGTCCCCTCTGCATTCTTTCCTGCAGCTGGGTGTTGAGAGGTGTTTGGGGTCAGGGACTGTCATGACCCAGGCAGGATCTCAGTGTTTGAGGTCCTGGGCTCAGGTGCTTCCATCTTAGGGAAGATTACACAGCTCTGAGGCCTTTCTGCCACAGTATGGCCTCACAGAAGGTCCCAGACAAGAGCTGGGAGAAGAGCAGTCACCCAGAGAACAAGTTGGAGAAGCCAAAGTCCAGCCTCAAGGGAGAGGAGGAGGAAGGGACAAGATGGAGGAGGAGATGGTGAGGGAATGATGACTGTGACAATGAGGAGCATGATGAGGATGAAGATGACCAGGACGAGGGGAAGGAATGTACAGAGGATGAAGCCAGAGCAGGCCCTTCTGGTCCACCCAAACCTCTGAATCAGTGCCCTGAGTGTGGGCAGAGCTTCCCAGCTGGCTCAGAGGCGGTGAAGCACCACTGCCCCCACCCTGGCTCCCGGCCCTTCGTCTGTGGTGAATGTGGCAAGAAGTTCAGCAGGAGCGGTGACCTCATCCGGCACTGCCGCACCCACACTGGAGAGAAAGCCTTCACCTGTGGTGACTGTGGGCAGAGCTTCATCCGGCGCTCTCATCTCACCCGGCACTGCCTCACCCACACCGGTGAGAAGCCCTTCACCTGTGACAACTGTGGCAAGCGGTTCGGGCAGAGGGCTCACCTTAGCCAGCACCGCCTCAGCCACACCAGTGAGAAGTCCTTCACCTGCAGGGACTGCGGCAAAACTTTCAAGCACAGCTCCAGCCTCACCTCCTCCACCACCGCCGCAGCCACACTGGAGAGCATCTCTTCCCCTGTGCTGAGTGCGGCAAGAGCTTCACCACCAGCACTTATACATCAACACCCCAACTCATCACAGGGTGACAACCATACGCTGTGCCGACTGCAGTAAGAGTTTCACTCACAGCTCTGCCCTCACCCACCACCGCAGTGTGCACAGCACAAGTCCTTCACCTGCAGGGACTGCGGCAAAACTTTCAAGCACGCTCCAGCCTCACCATCCACCGCCGCAGCCACACCGGAGAAGCTGTTCCCCTGTGCTGCGTGTGGCAAGAGCTTCACCACAACACTCATTCATCAACCACCAGCAGGCACAGCGGTGACAAGCCGTACGCTGTGCGACTGCGGCAAGCGCTAGCCGTAGTTCCTCTCGCCCAGCCATCATGTGCACAGCAAGAAAGGCTTTCACCTGCCCTGACTGCGGCAAGAGCTTCAGCAGCAGCTCCAACCTCACCAGGCATCGCCGGCAGGCACACTGCTGACCAGCCCACAGTGCGGGGCAGGCGAAATAAACCACCTAGGGTCTGTTGGGGTAACATGAGCCCCTGAAAGGCCTTTCCCGCAATTTGAACCAAAATCACCTCTTTTTCACCTGCATTTCTTAGAGGCTGGGGCTCCAGCAGGAACAAACACCTCCTGCCCTTTTGAACACCAATTAGTGCTGATGAGAACAATTACAGTGATGAGTCAGCTCAGCTGGAGCTGCCACTGGAGCTGGGCTCAGCTTTGTCAGGGTTTGTCTGGTTCTTCCCCCTTTCTTTTTGTCTCCTTGGGATGAAAAACTCTCTGTCCATTGCCCAGTTGTGTCAATAAAAATCCAAAACTCACAAAATCCTGTCTGTTTGCTTTTATTTTAGACATTTGTTCCCTGGGAATGGAGCTGTGTGCCCTTCAGGAGGTCAAAGTGAGGTTCTCAGAAGAGTCTTGAGAGTGCCTTGCTAGGGGCAGTCTCAGGGATCTCAGAGCAGTTTTTGGGGGGTGGGGGATGTCAAGGGATGTTAGAGTTTTGGACGTGTCCTGAAGGTCAAAGCCCAAACATGCCCCAGCCCAGACAGCTGTGAACTCTGTGTGTGCCTCTGGCCATGCCCCATTCTATAGGTGCAGTTATCAGTGTTCTGTGTTACCAAAGGGAATGAATGTCTTGGGACAGTATTTAAACCAGCCAAGAAGTTAGACAACTTGCCTGGTTCTCACCCAGACAGCAACAAGAGACAAATGCTGCCAGAGTTGCAGCTGAAGAGCCTGCACCAACAGGCAGCAACTACACCCAGGCCTTGCACCTGGACCAAGGCAGAAAGGGGAAAACTCCAAGAGATTTGAATCCCAGAAGAGGCTACAGCCTCGCAATAGAGCACACAAGAGAGAGGCCCCTAGCCCTCTCTGAGCCAAAGGCAAGCTCCAGACTGTTAACTGGACATGAGAGGAGAGAGGCCCCTAGCCCTCTCCTAGCCAGGACTGCTCAATTATAGCCACAGCATCTGGGCAGGTACAGGACAGAGGAGCAAGTCATGAGTCCCCCTGGCTAACCTGCCACAGAATCCCCTCTGTGTCAAACCACAGAACCTTCCTTTCCAACTGGAATTGCTGCATTGGAACCTCTTAGGTCTGTGCTGAAGTCATTGAACTGTCTTGAGATGTGGAATGTAATACCCACAGCCCAATGCCAGAACCTGTGAATGTACTTTGTCAATCAGCCAGGGCGGTGTTTGAAGATACCACTGCCCAAGAGATTCAATAGTAAAGGATATAAATATCATTTGATTAGAGGGGCTGGAGGGTTCCAGGATTGACTTTCAGAATCTATGGAGGTGTAGGGGATCTCAGGGTGGTCTTTGGAAGCACTCAGAAAGCTTCTGTCAGCTTCCCACTAAGGAGCTCTGCTGCTTTCCAGCAGGCCTGGGGCTTCCACAAGCCTTCTCCCTAGCTCAGCAGTGTTCCTGATGGATTCCTGCTGACCTGGACCTTCCTCAAGCTTTCCACCCACCCAGGAGTGGGAAGAGATTTTTTTGAGTGTTAAGGAATTTTAGGAGCTTGAAGAGTTGCATTGGGTTTGGCTGAGCTGGAGTTAATTCTCCTCAGAGCATCTTTCTAGTGCTGTGTTTTGCAGTGCTGGAGCTGATACCACAGCAGTGGTTTGGCTACTGCTGAACAAGCCTCCAGGCTCTGCTTTCCCAACATTTCCCTGCCCCAGGAGTACACTGAGGGGTTGTGCTGGATTGAGTTGAACCTGCTGCTTTTATTGAGACCATGCTGCAGCCATGCCAGCTTCAGAAAGTGAAAGTGCTGACTGCAGCAAAGTCTGACGGGGCTTGAAATTCAGATTGCAACACAGGAGGCTTCCTGTTCCTGTTCCAGTTGCTGCTTCTGGGTTCCAGCTTTCTGGGTGTGGGCAAGGTGCTGGCTCTTTGGGTTGGTGTTTATAGATTTCCCAAGACAATGCTGGCCAGTGACAACAGAGGTTGAGAGATAAAAACCTGACACTGTAACCTGTAGAATGAGTTCTCTCCAAACATGGCCACAGGCACACACACCTGCCCCACTTGGACCCCAGGACATGTTCAGACAAGCCTGGGCAACGTGGGCAATTTCCTGCCAAACCAGCCCTGCTGGCTCCTGCTCCATTGTCTGAGCCAGAGCATTTTTGAGGCTTTTTGTCCCTTCAGGACAAGGTATCAGTGGGCTGTGTTGCCCCAGGGCATGAAAAACAGCCCTGCTGTTTGTCAGTGGTATGTGGCACAGGCGTTACCACAGGTAAGGACACAATAAATATCCCACCAGGTATTGCTACCAGATATGGATGATGTGCTAACTGCTGCACGGACAGAGGCCATGCTGAGTGCAGTTGTGCCTGATGTGACAGAAGCATTGAGGAAATAAGGGTTAGAAATAGCCCCAGAGAAGGTGCAGCACCAAGCACCTTGGAAATATTTGGGACTAAAACTCTTAGCTCAAGCAATGCAGCCACAAGTGATACAAATTCAGCAATCTGTGACCACCCTTCATGATTTGCAGAAATTACTGGAACCATAAACTGGGTAAGACCTTGCTAGGTCTTAGCACAACCCTGCCAGCTCCCTTATTTGACTCACTGAAGGGAGACCCTGACCTTTTATCTCCTCGAGGCTTGGCTGCAAAAGCACAACCTGCACTGCAGCAAGTGGAGCTCGCCATGGCCATGGGAACAAGCCCATCGGGTAGCAGAAGCAGCACCTGTCAGCATTTCTGTGCTTATCTCCCAAGGGCATCCTCCAGCTCTCACAGCACAATGGAATGGACACTGGCCACATCCTTTGCATTTTCTGGATTGGGTCTTTTTACCATTTCCCCCAAAGCAAACAGTGAGCACTCAAATGGAGCTGGTTGCTGGGGTTGTGTGCAAAGCCAGGCAATGGTGTACTCAACTCTTAGGACCAGACCCTGCCACTCTGACATTGCCTTTAACGTCAGACTATCTGGACTGGTGTATGGCACACAGCCCTGAGTTGCCAATGGCCCTGACAGATTCCCCAGGGAAGGTTTTGCTGCATGCTAGGCACATCGATTTTTGCAGCTACCTGGAGGGCTGCAACGAGTGGAACCGACTTGGTTCTCTGTGACACCAGTCCCAGGAAAGACAATCTCTACTGATGGTTCAGGGGAAACAGGGAAGGCAGTCGCTGCCTGGCAAGAAAAGGGGAAATGGCAGGAGCTCCTAGCCTCTCAGGATGGTTCACCTCAGCTCCTGGAGTTAAAAGCAGTGGTAATGACCTTTACTAAGTGGCCCAATGAGCCCATAACCATTGTCACTGACTCACTGTGTGTTTGTAACCTTGTACGGCGGTTGGACCAGGCACTGCTGAAGGAGGTTAACAACAAATCTTTGTTTCATTTGCTAAAAGCCCTATGGCTGTGCTGCAAAGTCAAACAGAACCATTCCATGTGCTGCATGTTCATAGCCACACAGGGCTGCCAGGGTGTGTGTCCGAGGGAAACGCCACAGCTGATGCCCTGATGGTGCCTGCCTGGCCTGTGTCTATACCTGACGTGTGGTAGCAAGCAGCTCAATCCCTGCCTTATTCCACCAAGGGGCTCACACACTGCAGAAGCAGTTTGGCATATTGTTGCCTTCAGCAAGAGATATTGTGGCCTCTTGTGAAGATTGTCAACATTTCTCCTTGACCCAGCCAGCTGGTGTCAATCCCAGGGGATTACAGAGCCTACAGCTATAGCAATCTGATGTTACTCACATGCCCAAGTCTGGGCCTTTGAAACATGTCCATGTCTCAGTTGACACATTCTCTGCTGTGCTATGGGCTACCCCACATGGTGGTGAAAAGGCCTGAGATGGAATTATGCCCTGGATAAAAGCTTTTTCTGCCCTGGGCATTCCACAGCAAATCAGAGCTGATGTGGGCCCCGGCTCTATCGCCTCCAGGTCACAAGGGTTTGTACGCCTGTGGGGGGTTCCTCATGTTCCCAGCACACCCCACTGCCCCACAGGCCAGGCCATAACTGAACCTGCCCATCACACTCTTAAAACTATGCTTGAAAAACAGAAAGGGGGAATGCTGGGGGAGACACCACACAGCAGGCTGTGGAAAGCTGTCTATACCCTGAATCATTTAACCATCTCTCAGAGTGGTATGAACCCTGTCACAGTAACTCATTTCTTGTCATTGCAGTCTGTGAGCAATCCTTTGGCAAAAAAGGCCCCAGTGTGGGTCTGCAAATGATCAATGGAAACAAGGCCCTCAGCCCACATCAGCTAACTCCATGGGGTAGCAAACCATTTGGGCAGCACTGCTGCATGCATGAAATCAAACCTGGAATTTAAACGCCTGTCAAATTGTAGCACACCAGTAAGGTGTTTTGAGCATCAGGACATATGGGATGATAATTTGCTCTTTGCCCCATTAGAGCCTCGAGAATTAGATCTTTCAGGGACCTTACAAGCAGAAAGCTGTGTGTACCTGCAGCATAGAGCTGGAGCTAATACAGTACTATGATCTTTAATCACACTCCCTTTGCCTTAGAGCCATGCAGGCTTAGCGTAATAGCTGAAGAGATGATAATATAGGTTTGTAGAACAAAGCAGAACACACAGCAGCCAGGATAATCTTGCTTCAAATTGCTACAGCAAAGCAGCAGCTCAGCTAAGGGAACTGGCATCTTGGGTTGCAAAACAAGACAAGGAAACATCAAAAGTGTTGCTTGAATTAGCCACTGATGTGGAGAGTGTCAGCCATGGCAGCCTGCAAAATCCAGCTGCTGTTGGTTCTTTGTTATCAGCTCCTGGTCAGGGCTGGGCAGAATGTGATGGTCTGTGCTGTACACACTGAAGTGATCATTCTAAACATAGAAGAGTATTACAAACTGGGTTGTGAATATTGCTGATTGGATCACTCCTGGTGTTGGCAGTGCCCTGTTCATTCTCATGTCTGCAAAGGGCCCTGAAGAAGAGAATGAGCCCTGGGCAAAAAGGAGGAATTGAAGGTAAAGCAGGTGGCCATGGGCAGCTTGAACCTTGAACTAAGCAGAGCTCTGCCCTTGAATCAGGAATGTAAACAACTCCAGGAAAGAAGATCTGTGAACAACAAAGGAAGAAACAGAGAGACCTCCCCAGGCTACCAAAAGGGGGAGAGAGGTGCCTGGACACCAAGCCTAAACTAATCACCTAAGTACAAAGGGCACATGGACACAGAAAGGAAAAGATCTAAGCCATGATGTGTATTAATCAAGTGGCCTCTGCTGCTGGCTGATGCTTGAGCACATCTTAGGGTCATTCTTTTTCCTGGCTGCCAACACTGCACAGCCTTAGCTGTTGAGTTTTTCCAGTTCTCTGAGTCACTTCTTCCTGTTGGTCTCCTAGCCAGGAGAAGTTCTCCTCACCTTGCACTGCCTGTTTTGGAATCTCTTGCTTTTGTCACAAGACATTGGTTTGGTCACCAGCAGTGTTCAGACATTTCCCTTCACCTTCTATGGCAGTTCAGGCTGGGTGCCTTCTATTCCTGCCACATAAGCTACACCTCCTGTGTCCAGAGGGTCCAACCCACTAAGGTGGACACAGGAAACAGCCTATTTCATACCCATAATATCCTGCACCCTCTAAATCAATCTGCAAAGTCCTTCTCTTCCTCCTTCTTCCCTCTCTGCTCCCATGGGAGATGCTCCCTATTGGGTAATGGTGGGGGAGTATCTCATGGCCAAGGGCTCTGGCAAGGCTGAGAGGCCCAACAGGACCAAGGTCTTTGTCCCCTTGACTCTGGCAGTTGCCTCTGCCACCAAGGCCTGGGAGGAGAAACTTGGCTTTGAGGTTTTGAGGTTCTTCTATTCCCAGGGCAGTGGTCAGGGCTTGGCCTTTCTGCTTCCTACAGGAAAGGCAAGTTTTTCTGCCATGCACTTTGCCTTTGTCTCCCTGCAATCCTGGCCTCTAACAAGCTGCTCTAAGGAGTCCCTGGGGAGCCTTTGTCAGGAACAAGCCTCAGTGAGGCCAATCAGTGCTTCAAGGCACTTTGGAGTTTTCTTCTGCCTTGGACTTGTTGAGAGGCTTCTTGGCAGTACCTTGGCAGAGTCTGCTGGCAGTACCTAAGGATGATGGAATCAGCCCCAAATACTCCATGGGGCTCATTAAATATTGCTGAACCTCTCATTCTTGCCAAGGTTTCTGCAGCTAATTGGAGAGGTTTTTATTCCACAAAGCATCTGATTTTTAAAGGTACATGTCATTCCTTTTCAGCAGGAGTTGTCTCTTTGCAAGCAAACCACAGCAAAACCTGACAAGGTCCTACCCTGCTCACTGCTCATCCTCACTGCCCACTGCCCCCAGCAGAGCCCTGAGCCACAGGTGAGGGACAGGATCTGCCTTGCCAGGGGCTGGGGGTCAGGGCTTGGCCCTTTTAATCAATGAAACCCCTCCAGGTTTGCTCAGCAGCAGAGCCACCTTGAGCTGCTTGTCCTGACCTCTCAGCACTGCCTCAGCTCTCTGCTCTCCCCACAGCCTGGAGATGCTTCAGTGCCTCCAGTGATGCTTCCCTTGCATCCACTGTCTCCTCCTGCTCTAAGCAGACCCTGGGGACCCTTTCCCAGTATGCTTCACTGGGACCCATTAAGAGTAGAAGAAACTTCACAGTTTGAATCTGACTCTGACTTCTGGAGTGGTTTCATCACCATCTTCTCAAACCCTGAGGTTTACAGGACACCAAAAGCCACCAGAGGAGTCATTAAAATGCCTTGGGCTGGTCCTCTGCTGCCCTATTGGGACAGGCTCCTGGGCTGGAATATGCTGCTGGCAAGCAGGCAGCACTGCAAAGAGACAGCTCTGGCCAGGAACAGCTCCTCTGCACAGCACAGCAGGGCTGAGGACATTGCCAGAGGATCTCAGGGACATAAGGAAGGCAGAGAGAGCTTCAAGGTGTCCAGGACTGGGAGGGTGACTGAGAGCTCACTAGAGGAGAAGTCACTGACACAGTGAGGCTGTGGGGGCAGGACACTGCAGCTGGAGCTCCTGGAGACATCTCCATCTCGGCTGCTGACGCTCAGCTGAAGGCTCCTGGAGTGTGCACACAGAAGGAGGACCAAAGCCCTTCAGTTCCATCCTGTCAGCAGCAGTGAGTAGAGCTGGGTAAGCAGAAGGCTTCACCCCCTGCCCCTCTGCCTTTCTCTCTTCCCTTCCCTGTCTCTGTAGCACTGCAGGCCTGCTCCCTGTTCTTCCACCTCTCCATGGGTGTGGTGGTTTTAGGCAATGCCTTCAAAATTTAGTTACAGATTTTGAGCAGAAAAGGAGAACCACAATAAATAGATCACTCTTGGGTGTGAAAAAGGAACAGAAAAGATTCTTCTAAGCAAATGCATTGGATAAATCTCTGGAATCAGAGGAGCTGTACCATAACAATTCTCTCTCTTCTCTTCTGATCTCAGCTGTTTTGCTTTGCTGGGGAGAGATCACCTGCTTTGGCTGCCCTTGGCTAAGTCTAACCCACTGCTTTTTTTCTCTCTTCACTCCTCCTTTCTCTCTTGGAACAGGGGAGTAGGGTATAGGAGCAGAGGAACAGCTTCCCTGGTCTCTGACCAGGGTGGGATTTGTGTCATTTGGTAATTGTAAATACCTGTCTCATATTGTCACTCCTATATGTTCTGTACCTGTTCATTGCATTCCATTGTAGAGTGTAGCTCTTGCTTGTCAATACAGCTTCATTTGCTTCTGACTGAGTTGCTCTGGCAAAGCTAATGCTGGGGGAAATTCCAACCCACCACAATGGGACTCTTGTTGTCTGGGATTGGGCTGTTGGTCACTTTCTGTTCTGACTCCAGAGGAATCTTCATGGCAATTTGGGTCCCTGCTGCATTTGAAGCTGTGATGAACTCTGCCATGGGTTGGTAGTGATGGGACTGAGCTGATCCATTCCTCATGCAGCTCAGGCAGGAGGTGTTCTATGAGCACTTGAATCTTTCTTCTCGGAGAAGTGTGCCCTAACTTGTCCCTGCCTTTCCCTCCTTGCACAGGTCTCCATGGCCAGAGGCAGCAGATGGCCAACAGCAGCTCCATCACCCACTTCCTCCTCCTGCCCTTCCCAGGCACAAGGCAGCTGCAGCTCCTGCACTTCTGCCTCTTCCTGGCCATCTACCTGGCTGCCCTGCTGGGCAATGGCCTCATCATCACCACCATAGCCTGGCACCACCACCTCCACACCCCCATGTACTTCTTCCTCCTCAACCTGGCCCTCCTTGACCTGGGTGCCATCTCCACCACTGTGCCCAAAATCCATGGCCAATTCCCTGAGGGACACTAGGGACATCTCCTATGCAGGATGTGCAGCCCAGGTCTTTCTCTTTCCCTTTTTCATTTCAGCAGAGCTTTCTCTCCTCACCACCATGTCCTACGATCGCTACGTTGCCATCTGCAGACCCCTGCACTATGAGACCCTCCTGGGCAGCAGAGTTTGTCTCCACCTGGCAGCAGCTGCCTGGGCCTCTGGGGTTCTTGATGCTCTGTTGTACACAGCCAATACATTTTCCTTGCCCCTCTGCCAGGGCAATGCTCTGGAACAGTTCTTCTGTGAGGTCCCCCAGATCCTCAAGCTCTCCTGCTCCACATCCTACCTTAGGAAAGTTTGGGTAATTGTCATTGCTGTCTCCTTAGCATTTGTCTGTTTCATGTTCATTGTGGTGTCCTATGTGCAGATCTTCAGGGCAGTGCTGAGGATCCCCTCTCAGCAGGGACGCCACAAAGCCTTTGCCACCTGCCTCCCTCACCTGGCTGTTGTCTCCCTGTTGCTCAGCACTGGCTCCATTGCCTACCTGAAGCCCTCCTCCATCTCCTCCCCACCCCTGGATCTGGTGGTGTCAGTTCTGTACTCAGTGGTACCTCCAGCAGTCAACCCTCTCATCTATGGCCTGAGGAACCAGGAACTCAAGGCTGCCCTGAGCAAACTGATCCCTGGATGCTTTCAGAAGTAATAAACACTTTGTCTTCTGCTGCAAAGCAGTCCTGATGTCACTCAGTGCAGGCCTAGCCTGGCTGCTGGAGTTCTGGCTGCTGCTGGTGCTGTTCCCCTTGGGAGAATGTTGTTCCCACACAAATGTCTTTCTTCAGACCATTTCTGGTTCACTGTTGTCCTGTCTGGGGTGACCCAGAGGCTGCAGACATGAGGAGCTGTGCTCCCTGAGTGTGCTGAACATAAATAAAGGACCCTGCAGGGAGTTGTTTCTCTGAGTTGCTTCCTCCAAGGCTTCCGTGGAGCTGCAGGGCAGTGCCTGAGTGCAGAAGTGGAGGGACAGGGTCCCTGCACAGCAGCAGTGCAGAAAGCCCCAGAGCCCCACATCTTGGGCTGTCCTCTCCTGCTGAGCCTCTGTGCTGGGGCAAGGCCTGAGTGCTCTGGCAGCTTGGGCACTGTGCTGCTGGGTGGCAGTGCTGGGACTGCAGGCTGGGGACAGGCCAGAGCTACTTCTGGGACAGAGCTGTGCTCCAGAGCAGCACTGCCATCAGAACAGGAGGTCTCCTCATCCCTTCATACCCCAACCCGCTCACATTACAGACTGCACCTACTCAGAGTCCGAACTGGATACCCTGACTCCCTTCCAGTATAGACTCAGTCCAAACATGGTTCCTCTAACCCCTCCCAGTGGAGATGTGGCCTCATCCCAGTACAAAGTGAATCATACTGTCCTATAGCACTGCAGCTTGGGTCCTGACCCATTTCCAGTATAAGCTGTGTTATTGTCCCCACATAGTACTGTCAGGCAGCGAGGGAAGACAGCAGCAATCAATGTGATGGATAAGCACGCTTCAACTGTATTGTTCGGATACACAGCTTATAAAGCATCTCAGCTAAATATGCACATATGTCATTATTCTATTGGTCTCTGGCTGAAGGCCACATTATAATATCCAGCCTACTTGCAGTTAGGTCTACATGCTATTTCAGAAAACTCCCTTCTAACTAGTACTTTGTTTCTCATCCCGTTATCTTACAACACAGCTGCAAGCACAGCCACAAGGCCACAGTGACCTTGCTGCATCAGCATTTTAGCTAACTGTGAGCAGTAAACAACAAGATGGAGTGTGGCCTGCACATTCTGTTCAAATAGTTGCTCCACAGAACCATGTCCCTCAGATTCAAGCCATTCCTCAACAATTCCCCTCTTTTTTCTTCTGCATCCTGCATCAGGAACAGTGTGGACAGCAGGAGCAGGGAGGTCATTCTGCCCCTGTACACTGCACTGGTTAGGCCACACCTTGAGTACTGTGTCCAGTTCTGGGCCCCTCAGTTTAGGAAGGATGTTGACTTGCTGGAAGGGGTGTCCAGAGAAGGTCAACAAAGTTGTTGAGGGGTTTGGAACACAAGCCCTATGAGGAGAGGCTGAGGGAGCTGGGGTTGCTTAGCCTGGAGAAGAGCAGACTCAGGGGTGACCTTCTTGCTCTCTACAACTACCTGAAGGGAGGTTGTAGCCAGGCAGAGGTTGGTCTCTTCTCCCAGGCAGCCAGTACCAGAACAAGAGGACACAGTCTCAGGCTGTGCCAGGGCAGATTTAGGCTGGATGTTAAGAAGAAGTTCTATACAGAGAGAGTGATTGCCCATTGGAATGGGCTGCCCGGTGAGGTGGTGGAGTCACCTTCATTGGAGGTGTTCAGGAGGAGACTTGATGGGGTGCTTGGTGCCATGGTTTAGTTGTTCAGGTGGGTTGGATTGGTTGATGGGTTGAATGTGATGATCTTGAAGGTCTCTTTCAACCTGGTGTATTGTATTGTATTAAGTTAAATTTTAAAGGAAAGCTCAAGATGTTACCTCATTTACACTCCACATAATACATCCATATGCAATACGCAAAACAAGCAAAATCAACGAAACAATACCAATCCAGCGTAAACCTTCCTTGAGCAGACCCAACAACCAAGGAGACAGATTTCCAAACCAAGACTGAAACCATTGATCAAAAGGATTAACATTTTTAACGATTATGGCTTTCCAACCAAGCAATCCTTTCATAACTTGATTGACTGTGATCAGACAAATTAAAACAACACATGCCTGAAGACTTGATTATGCCTGAACACATTGCACACAGAGATTCAGACACAAATCCAATCCTCAGCACTGTCTTTTACAATCTGCTTTAGGGGTATGTTGCATCTTTATTTTTCTCTAGGATGGTCAAAAATCATGAATTGTTTAATGGCAGCAAGATTTCTTTCATCTGTAAAGGTAGATCTGGCCAGGCTCTCGCTTCACAGACAGAAAACTTGCAGGCAAACAGCAAGAGCAAAGGAGCTTCATTGCTTTGCCCAATAGAAAATTACCCATAATAATGTGTTTTTGCTCATCCTAGTGATACTGATCTCTTAATGTTCACACAACAGTTAAGCAATAGAATAGAATACAATAGCAGTCATGACACTCAGTTATAAGTTAGATGCTTTCTTTTGACCTCTTGGATTATTGTGACAGTCATTGAGGTCAGTGCTAGGCAGGTTTGCTGTCTGTCTTTTTCATGACAGTTGTGCCGTGTTCGTGCTGTCTTGTGGTGAGAGGGTTGCAGCACTTTGCAAGGTTGATGTTTCTAGGTGTTGACATGAGCTAACTATCTCTTGTTGGTACCATTAAAAAACTATTTTTTGCTATGGGCTATTCTCTCTTTCCCCTTTTTTTCTTTAGGTATTTATTCGTTTGTTGTTGTTTCCAGCCTACAATGACAATGCATGTGGTGTTATAATGAATTGTGATTTTCCCTCTAAGTGTGTAAAATTACAGCAAACTGGTGAGATAACATTTAAGTCCATATGAACATTTTCTCTAATCACACAACAATCAAACAACCATAATATTTCAGTCCTAATTCAGATGGTGCTGTGGTGCATTCTTCTGATTGATGCTTTTGAACTCAGATTATCATAACAGTTACTGTGATCGATGTTCGACTCCATGGGAATTGCTGTTTCCTCATAGTCTTGATCCTTCTGCCGTTGTTTATGGCGATGATTGCAGTTGACAGAAAAGAAGGCTCGAGGTGACCTTATTGTAGCCATCCAGTATCTAAAGAGAGCCTACAAGAATGCTGGGGAGGGTCTTCCTAGGGTGTCAGGAAGTGACAGGACTAGGGAGAATGGAATGAAGCTCTGGGTGGGGAGATTCAGGCTGAATGTGAGGAGGAAGTTCTTCACCGTGAGAGTGGTGAAGCCCTGGAATGGGTTGTCCAGGGAGGTGGTTGAGGACCCGTCCCTGGAGGTGTTTAACCCAGGCTGGATGAGGCTCTGGCCAGCCTGATCTAGTGTGGGGTGTCCCTGCCCATGGCAGGGGAGTTGGAACTAGATGATCCTTGTAGTCCCTTCCAACCCTGACTGCGCTATGAGTCTACGATTCCATATAATTTTTAATTAATTTTTATATTTCTAAAAAATGTAATATATTTTTAATATTATTTTTTAAATTCAAATTTTTACCAATTTTTTAAATCTATTTTTGATAAATTTGTTTTGTTTTGACTTTATTATTTTAAGTTAAATTTTAATAATATTTTGTCATGACTTTTTGAATTTTTTATTTTTAATTTCTATTTTAATTTTTCTTTCAAATTATTTTTTTGCCTCTAATGTCTTTATTTTTTATCTTTTTTGTTATTTTATTTTATTGTATGTAATCTATTTTTTCATATTTTAAAATTTTATTTTTTAATTAATTTAAAAATATTTTTACTTTCTTTTGAATTAATTTATTTTTTTATTTTTATACTTTTTGCGTTTTCAATTTTTATTTTTTTAACCTAGTTTCATTTTATTTTCTTTAATTTTTTTATTATTATTTTTATTTTTCAATTATTTTTATACTGTTTTAATGTATTTTCTTTGGGGGTTTTTGGTCTATAAATTTAATTATTTTTTGTTTGTTAATTTTAATCTAATTTTAATATTTTTAATTTTGGGGGGTTATTTTTTTATTTTATTTTAATTATTTTTAAATTATTTTCAATTTAGGTTTTTGTAATTTTTTATTTAATAATTTTAAAAAAAATAATTTTTTATTGTTATCTATTTTTAAATATTTTTGAATTTTTTTTATCTTGTCAATTTTAAATTTTTTGATCTCATATTGCTTATGTTAATTATATTTTATCTTTTGCATTTTTGTTTTATTTAATCTGTTCTCTATTTTAATTTTGATTTTTGTTTTTTTTATTATTTTTTAACCTTCTTTTCTATTAATTCTTTTTTAATATCATTTTTCATTTAACTTTTTGAATTTTTTAATATTTTTGTTTTTTTTTAATCTAGTAGTCTTGATAGTCCTTATTTGTAGTTTTTTGCTGATAATCCTTATGTTTTTTGTTAATAGCTATTTTTTAGTTTGTTATATTTTGTTTTCATTGTTTTGTTTTTATTGTTGCTCTTCTTTTTCTATTCTTATTTTGTTAATTCATTTTTATTTTAAACTTTTTTGTTGTTTGTTTTTAATTTGCTCTCTATCATTAATTTTTGTTATTATTTTGTTATGTTTTATTGTTCTTTTTGTATCTAAGTTGTATTTTGGGTTTGTTTTGTGATATATATATGTATTTTAATTTTTTTTTTAAATTTGTTTTCTTTTTTACTATTTTTTGTATTATTTGTATGTTTTCTAGTCAATGTTTAAGTAGGAAATAGAAAGATGTTACATTAGCTAAGGAATACTTTTAAGAATGAATACCTATTTACTACAAACCTTAACTATATTACACGGAGCTCCTTTGCAATGCCGAGGCAAACAACGAAGAAGGTTCAAACCAAAAGAAAATCTTACTAAGTGCTTATGCCTTACTGCAATTACTCTGTACTAAGTACTTGTAAATACCAAATGCTTACTATTCCTTATGCTTACTAGGAAGACTTAGCAAAACTCTAAATAACAGAACTCTGAAAGACTTTACAATCAGGAATGATGAAATTAGCACTGTTGCTTTAACTCAGAGCAGAGCTTTGGTAGACTAGAGTCGTACCAGAAAAGGGGGTAGGGGTGGGGGTGTGACTACCTCTTAGACCATCTGCTTAATTACGATGTCATGCCATGCCCATGGAGGTGGTGGAGTCACCTTCATTGGAGGTGTTCAAGAAGAGGATTGATGGGGTGCTTGGTGCCACGGTTTAGTTGTTTAGTTGGGTTGTATTGTATTGTATTGTATTGTATTGTATTGTATTTGTATTGTATTTAGGTGGGTTGGATTGGTTGATAGGTTGGACGCGATGATCTTGAAGGTCTCTTCCAACCTGGTGTATTGTATTGTATTGTATTGTATTGTATTGTATTGTATTGTATTGTATTGTATTGTATTGTATTGTATTGTCCTCTGCAGGACACAGTGACCATCTCTGGAGTCACCTTTCCCGGGGCAGACTGGACAGCCCAAGGCCCTTTCCATCATTCTCCAATTTGCTTCTGCACTTATTCTTTGTTCATTCCGGTTCCTCTCTCCTATGCTGCTTTGACCTTTCAGGAGGCAAAGCTGCAGTTGTCCCCTGGGCCACCTCTGTGATTGTTTTTCCTTTCCACCTCTTGTATCTACTTGCCTAAAACTTTGCTTCTCAGATCATGCCTTGGAGAGAGACAACCTGCTGAGAGACAATTTGTGTTGAGCAGCTGGTTCCAGACGGGTTTGATTGCTGATGCAACTTTATCAGACTTTGTTTTTTTTTACTTCCAAAAAGAGACAATTCTCCTGTGGCTGAGTGCAGCCAGAGAGCAGGGGGAGCTGGTGCCATGGAGCTGTGACCTGCAGCTGCAGAGGGCAGTGGAGGAGTCTGATGGGACAGTGATGTAAGCCCCAGGTGGGCAATGATAGCAATGGGGAGGTTGTGGAGGGGGTGAGGAGCAAAGTTGTTCATACAGTGTCAGATCTTGGGGAAGAGTGTTTCCTTTGAGTCCAGGCCTCTTGAGGAGACTCTGTGGATCTGTGTCAGGGGAGGTTTAGACTCGAGGTGAGGAGGAAGTTCTTCACTGAGTGAGTCATTCGTCATTGGAATGGGCTGCCCAGGGAGGTGGTGGAGTCGCCGTCCCTGGAGGTGTTCAAGGGGAGATTGGACGTGGCACTTGGTGCCATGGTCTAGTTGTGAGGTCTGTTGGGACAGGTTGGACTTGATGATCCTTGGGGTCTCTTCCAACCTTGGTTATACTGTGATACTGTGATACTGTGTGATCAAGGTGACATGGAGAGTGCTGCTGTCAGCTCCCTTCTCTCAAATGCAGCTAATTAAAAACATCCTTTAAAAACAACCCAGGGGGTTATGAGGCCCAGTGGGAAATCTTCCTCATTAACTGCACTCTGAAATAGCTTCAATTAGCTGTGAAAAAGCTCCAAGGAGCTGGACAAGTCTTCAGTACCTGGAGGAAATTCCAGGCAGAGCCACAGCTCCTGAGGGACTTCTGTGTTCTAATGAGCCCCATGGAAGATTTGGGGCTGACTCCAGGTGTCAGGGACTGAGAGAAGATTGAAGAAAGTGCTCCAGAAGTCAGCAGCAAATGCCAAAGCAGCTTGAAGCACTGATTGGCCCCACTGGGGCTTGTTACTGACAAAGCCTCCCCAGGGGCTCCTTAGAGCAGGTAATTGGAGGCTGTGACTTCTAGACCAAAAAAAGGTAAAATGCAGGAGTCTGTGATGCTGAAAAACCCTGGGTTTGGGTTATGGAGCAGGAAGGCCAAGCCCTGAGCACAGTCCCTGGGGACAGTAGAGCCTGAAAGCCTCAAAATAAAGGATCTGCTCCCAGGCCTGGGTGGCAGAGACAACTGCCAGAGCCCAGGGACCAAGACCTAGGTCCTGTTGGGCTTTCAGCCTTGCCAGAGCCCCTGGCCATACTTTGCCAGCAGACTTGGTAGGCTTAGGTAATGGCTGCCCTGGATGACCTTGAAGGTCTTTCCCAACCACAACAGTTCTGTGATTCTATGTTTCTGTCTAGGGAAGGTTTCCCTTTGCTTGAAGGTAAGGATTATCACAGTATCACAGTATCACAAAGGCTGGAAGAGACCTCAAAGATCATCGAGTCCAACCTGTCACCACAGACCTCATGACTAGACCAAGTGCCACGTCCAATCCCCTCTTGAACACCTCCAGTCATGGTGACTCCACCACCTCCCCGGGCAGCACATTCCAATGGCGAATCACTCTCTTGGTGAAGAACTTTCTACTCACCTCGAGTCTAAACTTCCCCTGGCCCAGCTTGAGACTGTGTCCTCTTGCTCTGGTGCTGGTTGCTAGTGAGGAGAGGCTAACCCCTTCCTGGCTACAACCACCTTTCAGGTAGTTGTAGAGAGAAATGAGGTCGCCCCTGAGCCTCCTCTTCTCCAGGCTAAACAATCCCAGCTCCCTCAGCCTCTCCTCACAGGGCTGTGCTCAAGGCCTCTCCCCAGCCTTGTTGCCCTTCACTGGACACCTTCAAGTGTCTCGATGCCCTTCTTAAACTGAAGGGCCCAGAACTGGACACAGGACTCAAGGTGTGGCCTAACCAATGCAGAGTACAGGGGCACAATGACCTCCCTGCTCCTGCTGGCCACACTATTCCTAATGCAGGCCAGAGTATCTATCTATCTATCTATCTATCTATCTATCTATCTATCTATCTATCTATCTATCTATCTATCTATAAAACCCCAAAGAGAGAGAGCAAGAGGGATGCATGTTGTGCATATTTTATAACTAAGGCTTTAGTGACACCAGCAAGAAATAGCTAACCCAAGTCAACAGCTGGAAACATCAACTGCAATCATCTCAACAAACAACAGCACAAGAATCAAGAGGACAGGACAAAGAACACTTCCCATGGAGCTGAAGATCAGCAGAGCTACCTAACACCCATCACAATGACTGCTGTGATAATCTGAGATCAAAAGCATCAATCAGAAGAATGCACCAAAACCCATCTGAATTAGGACTGAGTATCATGATTGCTTCACTGTTGTGTGATTAGGGAGTATGTTCACATGGGTTGATATGGTAACTCACCAGTGTGTCATAACCTTAAATAGTTAAAGGGAAAGTCAAAATTAATTATAGCACAAAAGATATTTTCATTTAAGGTTATAAAAACCAAAAAAAAGGGGAATTCAGGTATTATGTCACAAAAGAGAATGGTTCAAGCATGTCATGTTCTCAAATTTTCCTTTTACATGTGGTTTCAAATGTAATTTGACAAAATTTATGGAGGATATGAGAGTTCTGGAAGTTTTAGCTAGGAGAAACATGAAAGAAGCACAAACAACATTAGGCCAGAGTCAGTATCAACAGGACTCAGTGCCTTTCCTTAGCAAATACAAAGCATCAGCAGATCAGTATGTTAGGATGAGTAAAAATGGATTAGTGTGTTATGTTCAGTTTTACATTGGGCAGAACCATGAATATGCAGGATGTCATCCCTGACCCAGCCAAGGAGCCTTTGCACTCTTGTTGTCTGCCTGCAAGTGTTTTCCTTCTCTGTGGAGATGGAGCCTGGCCAGCTCTACCCTTATGGATCAAGGAGAATCTTGCTGACATTAAACACCACCACTACAAAGTGCAGCAGCCAGGCTGGGCCTGCACTGAGTGACATCAGAACTGCTCTGCAGGAGAAGACAAAGAGTTTATTGCTTCTGAAAGCATCCAGGGATCAGTTGGCTCAGGGCAGCCTTGAGCTCCTGGTTCCTCAGGCATGTAGATGAGAGGGTTCACTGCTGGAGGCACCACTGAGTACACAACTGACACCAACAGGTTCCAGGATGGGGAGGAGGTGGAGGGAGGCTTCAATCCCTTCTATGATTTTTGACCATCTTAGAAGAAAAGAAATAAAGATGTAGCACACCTTTGAAGCAGATTGTAAGAGGCAGTGCTGGAGACTGGGTTTACTGTGTCTGTAGCTCTTTGTATCTTGATTCCTGTGTACAATATACAATAATACAATAAATCCAGGTTGGAAGAGACCTTCAAGATCATCGTATCCAACCTATCAACCAATCCAATCCACCTAAACAACTAAACCATGGCACCCAGTACCCCATCAAGTCTCCTCCTGAACACCTCCAATGATGGTGACTCCACCACCTCCACAGGCAGACCATTCCAATGGGCAATCACACTCTCTGTAAAGAACTTCCTCCTAACATCCAGTCTAAACCTCCCCTGGTGCAGCCTGAGACTGTGTCCTCTTGTTCTGGTGCTGCCTGCCTGGGGAGAAGAGACCAACCTCTGCCTGTCTACAATCTCCCCTCAGGTAGTTGTAGAGAGCAAGAAGGTCACCCCTGAGTCTCCTCCTCTCCAGGCTAAGCAACCCCAGCTCCCTCAGCCTCTCCTCATAGGGCTTGTCTTCCAAACCCCTCACCAATCTTGTTGCCCTTCTCTGGACACCTTCCAGCAAGTCAACATCCTTCCTAAACTGAGGGGCCCAGAACTGGACACAGGACTCCAGGTATAGCCTAACCAGTGCAGTGTACAGGGGCAGAATGACCTCCCTGCTCCTGCTGGCCACACTCTTCCTGATGCAGGCCAGGATGCCATTGGCCTTCTTGGCTGCCTGGGCACACTGCAGGCTCATGTTCAGCCTCCCATCAACCAGCACCCCCAGGTCCCTCTCTGCCTGGCCGCTCTCCAGCCACTCTGACCCCAGCCTGTAGCACTGCATGGGGTTGCTGTGGCCAATGTGCAGAACCCGGCACTTGGATGTGTTCAATCTCCTGCCCTTTGGCCTCTGCCCATCTGTCCAGCCTGTCGAGGTCCCTCTGCAAAGCCTCTCTGCCCTCCAGCAGATCAACTCCTGCCCCCAGCTTGGTGTCATCCGCAAATTACTGATGATGGACTCGATGCCCTCATCCAGATCATCAATAAAGATGTTGAAGAGCATGGGGCCCAGCACTGATCCCTGGGGCACACCACTAGTGACTGGCCACCAGCTGGCTGTGGCACCATTCACCACCACTCTCTGGGCTCGGCCCTCCAGCCAGTTCCTAACCCAACGCAGTGTGCTCCCATCCAAGCCATGGGCTGCCAGCTTGGCCAGGAGTTTGCTGTGGGGGACAGTGTCAAAGGCCTTGCTGAGGTCCAGGTAGACCACATCCACAGCCTGCCCCACATCCACCAGGTGGGTCACCTGATCCTAGAAGGAGATCAGGTTGGTCAGGCAGGACCTGCCCTTCCTAAATCCATGCTGGCTAGGCCTGATCCCTTGGCCATCCTGTAAGTGCTGCGTGATTGCACTCAAGATGAGCTGTTCCATAATCTTGCCTGGCACTGAGGTCAGGCTGACAGGCCTATAATTCCCTGGCTCGTCCAACTGGCCCTGCTTGTGGGTGGGCACCACGTTGGCAGCTTCCAGTCTTCTGGGACCTCTCCAGTGAGCCAGGACTGCTGAAAAATGATGGAGAGCGGCTTGGCCAGCTCATCTGCCAGCTCTCTCAGCACCCTAGGATGGATCCCATCCGGTCCCATGGCCTTGTGGGGGTTCAAGCGGCTGAGAAGATCTCTAGCTGTCTCATCCTGGAACAGAGGAGAACTCTGCAGCTCCCTGGCTCCTTCTGCCAGCTCTGCAGGCCAGCTCTCTGGAAGACCTTCTGTCCTGCTGGTAAAAATGGAGGCAAAGGAGGTGTTAAGTACCTCTGCCTTTTCCTCATCCTTTGTTACAGCGTTCCCCTTTGTGCCCACCAGGAAGTGGAGGTTGTCCTTGCTCTTCCTCTTGCTATTAATATATTTATAGAAGGACTTTTTGTTGTCTGTGCCCTTGTGGCCAAGAGGGCCAGTGGGATCCTGGGGTGCATTAAGAGGAGTGTGTCCAGTAGATCCAGGGAGGTTCTCCTCCCCTCTACTCTCCCCTGGTGAGGCCAAACCTGGAATATTGCAGCCAGTTCTGGGCTCTGCAGTTCAGGGGGGACAGGGATCTGTAGAGTCCAAAGGAGGGCTACAGAATGATGAAGGGGCTGGAGCACTGCCTGGTGAGGAGAGACTGAGAGCCCTGGGGGTGGTTAGTCTGGAGAAGACAAGACTGAGAGGGAATTTAATAAACGTTTATAAATATCTGAGGGCTGGGGGTCAGGAGGGAGGGGACAGGGACAGGCTCTGCTCACTTGCACCTTGTGATAGGACAAGGGGCAATGGACACAAACTACAGCACAGGAGGTTCCACCTCAGCATGAGGAGGAACTTCTTCACTGTATCACACAGCACTGGAACAGGTTGCTCAGAGAGGTTGTGGAGTCTCCTTCTCTGGAGACTTTCCAGAACCACCTGGGTGTGTTCCTGTGTGACCTCTGCTGGATTCTATGGTCCTGCTCTGGCAGGGAAGTTAGGACTGGATGATCTTCAGAAGTCCCCAGGGAAGAGTAGAAGAATCTCCTCTCTCCATCTGTGGCCATGCTGCTTTGGATGCAGCCCAGGCTGCCATTGGCCTTCTGTGCTGCAAGCTCACACTGCCTGCCAATGTCCAGCTTCTCCCCCACCAGCACCCTCAAGCCCTTCTAGTGAGGGTTGCATTCTATCACCTCTTCCCCCAGCCTGTGTTGATACTGAGGATTGTCAGTGGATCCAGTTTCTGGGACAGGTTTTAGACTACACTGGGATGGGACCAGGACACCAGTTTGTACTTGGACAGGGTATAATCTGTGCTGGGAGTGACTCAGGAGATGTAGTTTACACTGGGAGGGGGCCCAGTCTGTACTGGGTTGGAACCAAAGTACACAATCAACATATGGAGGGATGCAGTAGGTACTTGGAAGGCAGCAGGGAATCTACTTTGTACTGGGATGGAGCAAGATGATGCAGTTTATGCTGGGATGTGGCCATGTCTGCTCTGGGAGGGGACCAGGGGATTCAGCTTGGTTTGGAACATGGCCCATTCTGTACTGGGAGAGCTCAGAGAGGTTCAGTTTGTAGCTGGAGGGAGCCCCAGTCTGAACTGGGAGGGCATCAGGGGCTCAGTTTGCAGGGATGGGTCCTGGTCTGTGCTGGGATGGAATCAGGGTTTCAGGAGATGCACTTTGTACTGGGATGAGACTCAGACTGTGCTGGGAGATGGCAATGGGATCCCATTTGTACCAGGATCAGGCCACAGCTGCCCTGGGATCAGGATATCCACTTTGTGATGTGCTGGGTGCAGCTGAGGCTGGGAAGGGCTCCAGGAGATGCACTTCGTACTGGCACAGGAAACTGTATGGGAGATGGAAAAGGGATGCAGTTTTTAGTGGGATAAGACCACATCTGAGCTGGGAGGGGTTGAGGAGATGCAGTTTGTCCTGAGATGTGACCAGGTCTGTACTGGGAGGGGTGAAAAGGATCCCAAATTGTAGTATGTAGGGACAAGACTGTAACTGGAATGAGCCCAGAGAATGCATCTTGTACTGGAATGGGGTCCAGACAATACTGGGAAAGGATAAGGGGATCCACTTTTCATTGGGACAATGCCTAATATGTACGTGGAGGGATGAAAGGGATCCTGTTTGGACCAAGACAGGGTCCAGACTGTACTGGGAGGGCATGAGGGTGTGCAGTTTGTACTGGGATGGATGCATTCAGTACTGGGAAGGGAGCCAGGGGATGGATTCTGTGCTGGATGGGACCAAGGCTGCAGTGCTAAAGGACAGTATGATCCAGTTTGTACTGGGATGAGGCCACATCTGTACTGGGAGGGGTTAGAGGAACTATGTCTAGACTGAGTCTATACTGGAAGGGGGTCAGGGTATCCACTTTAGACTCTGAGTAGGTGCAGTCTGTAAGGGGAGTGGATTGGGCTATGAAGGCATGAGGAGACCTCCTATTCTGATGGCAGTGCTGCTCTGGAGCACAGCTCTGTCCCACAAGCAGCCCTGGACCCCTGGACTCTCCCTGCCTGCAGTCCCAGCACTGCCACCCAGCAGCACAGTGCCCAAGCTGCCAGAGCACTCAGGCCTTGCCCCAACACAGAGGCTCAGCAGGAGAGGGTGGAAGGGCAGAAAGAGCAGGTGAGGACAGCCCAAGCTGTGGGGCTCCCTGGCACTGCTGCCGTGCTGGGACTCTGCCCTTCCACCTCTGCACACAGGCACTGCCCTGCAGCTCCACAGAAGCCTTGGAGGTAGGAACTCAGAGAAACAACTCCCTGCAGGGTCCTTTATTACGTTCAGCACACCCAGGGAGCACAGCTCCTCATGTCTGCAGCCTCTGGGTCACAGCAGACAGACTGACACTGAACCAGAAATGGTTTGAAGAAAGACATTTGTGTGGGAACAACATTCTCACAAGGGGAACAGCACCAGCAGCAGCCAGGCTGGGCCTGAACTGAGTGACATCAGAACTGCACTGCAGGAGAAGACAAAGAGTTTATTGCTTCTGAGAGCATCCAGGGATCAGTTGGCTCAGGGCAGCTTTCAGCTCCAGGTTCCTCAGGCTGTAGATGAGAGGGTTGACTGCTGGAGGTACCACTGAGTACAGAACTGACACCAGCAGGTCCAGGGATGGGGAGGAGGTGGAGGAGGGCTTCAGGTAGGCAAAGAAGCCAGTGCTAAGAAACAGGGAGACCACAGCCAGGTGAGGGAGGCAGGTGGCAAAGGCTTTGTGGCGTCCCTGCTGAGAGGGGATCCTCAGCACTGCCCTGAAGATCTGCACATAGGACACCACAATCAACACAAAACAGACAAATGATAAACAGACACTGGCCAAAATAAGCCAAACTTCCCTGAGGTAGGATGTGGAGCAGGAGAGCTTGAGGATCTGGGGGATTTCACAGAAGAACTGGTGCAGAGCATTGCCCTGGCAGAGGGGTAGGGAAAATGTATTGGCTGTGTGCAGCAGAGCATAGAGAAAACCACAGCCCCAGACAGCTGCTGCCAGGTGGAGACAAAGTCTGCTGCCCAGGAGGGTCTCATAGTGCAGGGGTCTGCAGATGGCAACGTAGCGATCGTAGGACATGGTGGTGAGGAGAAAATACTCTGCAGTAAGCAAAAAAACTACAAAGAAGACCTGGACAGCACATCCTGCATAGGAGATGTCCCTGGTGTCCCTCAGGGAATTGTCCATGGATTTTGGCACAGTGGTGGAGATGGCACTCAGGTCAATGAGGGCAAGGTTGAGGAGGAAGAAGTACATGGGGGTGTGGAGGTGGTGGTCCCAGGCTATGGTGGTGATGATGAGGCCATTGCCCAGCAGGGCAGCCAGGGAGATGGCCAGGAAGAGGCAGAAGTGCAGGAGCTGCAGCTGCCTTGTGCCTGAGAATGGCAGGAGGAGGAAGTGGGTGCTGGAGCTGCTGTTGGCCATCTGCTGCCTCTGGCCATGGAGACCTGTGCAAGGAGGGAAAGGCAGTGACAAGTTAGGGCACACTTCTCTCTGAGTACAAAGATTGCCTGAGCTGCATTCATCATCACTCCTAACCTGTGGGATGTTCAGCACAACTTCAAATGCAGATTAGACTCTGAGTTTCCATGGAGTCAGTGTCATAACACAGAGTGACCACATCCCAACAGCAGTGCCACAGAGCAAAAGTCCTGTGGATCGATGGGGAACCAGAGAACAGCTCTGCAGTGCTCCAGAGACAATGAAGGGAAGAGAGAAAGGCAGAGGGGCTGGGGGTGAAGTCTTCTCCTTACCCAGCTCTGCTCTCTGCAGCTCACAGGATGGAACTGAAGAGCTTTTATCCTCCTTCTGTGTGCACAATCCAGGAGCCTTCAGATGAATGTCAGCTGCCAAGGTTGTGACTCATGTCCTGGAGCCCATAGCTTTGAGGGCACTGCCTCTGCTGGGTAGAAGAGGAGAGCAAAAGGTTGCATTGGGAAACGTGTCTGCAGTGCAGAGAATGGCACAGAGGAGCATGATCCCCCTTGCCAGGGCATCTCTGACAGCAGATCCCTCTCCCCTCCCTGCCCTAGACCCTGCTGCCTGAAGCTGTCCCTGCCAGGAGCTGCTTCTCTGTGCCCAGCTCTCCTCCCTGTGCCTGCTGACAGAGCTCATCCCAACTGCTGTGTGCTCAGCTCTGCCCTGCAGACCCCTCCCAGCAGCAGGACACTGCCCAGGGGCAGCTCTGGGTGTGCAGGGCCTCAGGAGCAGCTCAAAGGCTAATGAGAGTCTTCTCCAGAGTGGAGAAACTCTATCTCACACAGCCTACCCAGCACAGCAAGGGGATCAACATTCAAAGACTCCTTCCCTTGCAGCAAAATGCTGCCTTGATCTTGTTCTTCAAAACCTCCTCAGAAATGCCCAGGGAGGAACCAGGCCTGTGAGCAGCTCTGGCCAAGGCAGCTCCCTCCCCACATCAGAAGGACCCTGCCCTGCCCTGCCCTGCCCTGCCCTGCCCTGCCAGGGCTGTCTCCTGCCACTCACACCTTCTCCCCACAGCACTGTGTGGAGCTCCCTGGGCAGGCTGAGAGCTGAGCCTGGCAGGCAGCAGAGTCCCTGCCCCAGCACACAGCCCCTGGGCTGCAGGGACCCCTGCTCTGAAGGACAGCCCTCACCACCCCTGCCTGCACCCCAGGCCTCCACAGCTCTTCAGAACAGCCTGAAAAGAGCCTCTGCACAGGAAGATTTCCTTCCAGCCCCCAGCAGCTGTGGCTGTGCCAGCTTTAGGAGATGCCTCCAGGAGCTGCAGCTGCACTGCCCTGCCCCCACAGACTCACCCTGTCAGGGACTGCAGTTACTTCTCCTCCTGTCAGCTCTCAGTCACCCTCCTGGACACCTCCAAGCTCTCTTTGCCTTCTTCATCTTGCTAAGATCCAGTGGCAGTGCCCTCAGCCCTGCTGTGCAGAGCAGAGGAGCTACTCCTGGGCACAGCTGACACTTTTCATTGCTGCCTACTTGCCAGCAGCTCCCTCCAGCCACAGAGCTCAGCCCAGCTGAGCAGCAGAGGACCAACCCAAGGGCATTTGAATGACCCTCTGGTGGCTTTGGTGCCAGGTAAACATCAGAGACTGAGAGGGAGATGATGAAACCTCTCCAGAAGTTGAAGTCACTTTCCAACTCTGAAGTTTCTTCTCTTGTTGATGGGTCCCAGTGAGGACACTGCTGGGAAAGTGTCTGCAGGCTGTGGTTGGAGCAGAGAACTGGAGGCAGTGCTGAGAGGTCAGGACAAGCAGAGGAAGATGTCTCTGATGCTGAGCAAACCTGGTGGTGCTTCATTAATGTGGTGGGTTAACACCCTTTTTCTGGGAACAAAAGAACAAAGCAGGGTGGAGGGCTTGCAGGTACTTTTCACTCCCTGCAGGGCATTTTTCACCTGGGAAGCTGAGTCTGTTCCACTCCCCCCCTCCTGCCCAGCTAGGGTATAAAAAGCAGGACCTCATAGCTGTTGGCCCCGGCTTTTCTGGCTTCTGCCTCTGCTGGACGAGAGCTACTGCAGCTACCCTCCTGCTGCTCTGCCACGTGGTCGGACCTGCTGCCTCCACGCTTCCTCAGAGAAAGGCTGGGTTTGTATCATTCTCTTGTTTTTGTCCCCCCTCCCATCCATCCTTGTTCCTTGCCCTTGTGAACCTTTTTCCTGTTATTGTTATATATATATATATATTGCTTAAAGACAACTCTTTGCCTCTCTACTTCCAAGCCGACTCCAAATTATTGTTTGGTGGATTTGCTCTTTCCTTTTCTCCCCTCTCTGTTGGGAGGGAAGAGGGGGGGGAGTGGGGGAGAGATTCTCAGCCTTGCCCCCCACCTGAGCTCTTAACTTCCAGTTAAGGCTCAAACCACCACAATTTTTGGCGCCTCCAACGTGGGGCTTGGAAATTAATCTTGTCTTGGGGAAAGCAAAACTTTGTCTGAAAAAGGGACTGGAAGTAGAGATGGCAATTTTGAAGAGCCTGGTGGTCCCAGCCTTTGCCTGGGTGTTTGGCTGGAGCTTTTGGACCCACATCTACAAATTAATAACTTACCATGTGGTGTGGTTAATGGTAGAGATGCTGATCAAATGGATGAGTACTTTACCAATGAAGCTGGGCATGTATCTCCTGAATTCATTGAGTTTCACTGTCAGTGGTAACTTTTCTAACACAGGAAATTTTCCTGCAGCAGGCTATGAAACCAATGGTGTAGATAAAAGTGCCTGTGATGGAAAATTGCTGTACATTGCAATATGCTCCATATGCTTGAATGTAATCCTTACAGGGGCATTTGCTGTGACCGTGTTGGGTGGGGGATGAGCTAACCCATTAAGAGCTGTTTGGAGGGTGGTAACACACTCCTTTGCACTCTTTAACGACTGGGGGCGTGTCTGCTGTGGGCATTGTGAGCACTCTGTAAACACAAAGAGGGAGGGGTCAGGTTGTAATGAGTGTGCCAGATCTCAGCCCTGAGCCCCAGGCACAAGGGTCTGCCCCACCACCATCAGCTCCACAGTTAACCCCTGATGCTCCTGCCAATGCAGTCTCTCTGGCACCAGTCACCACACGCAGGAAAAGAAGGCAAAAATCATCGCCAAGCACAGATGGAGAGGAAGGAACCTCAGCAGGCCCCAGCACCTCACAGAACCCAGCGGTGGAAGAAGAGGAGTCAGACCAGGAAATAACTGTCACATCGTTACCCAGAAAGGAACTAAGGCAAACTCGTCTGGATTACGCAATGAAAGAGGGTGAGCCAATACTGAGCTGGGCCCTGAGATGCTGGGACGAGGGGGTGGACACAGTGGACCTGGATAAGAGGGAGGCAAAGCTTTTAGGCTTCATGACTCGTGATGCTGGTCTGGACAAAGAGTTAGCCAAACTCGATGGAACACACACTCTCTGGGCCCGTACCCTCAATGCCATCAAGAGCCAGTACCACTCAAGGGATGACCTGCCCTGGGCCCCAGTTAGATGGACAACTATGGAACAGGGCATTCGCTACCTGAGACAGATGGCTGTGCTGGAAATAATTGATGGGGATGGCCAGCTCCCTTCGGACCCAGATGAGGTGCCCATGAGACGGCCCTTCGTAAAGAAGCTCACCCAGGGTGCTCCTCAGAAATATGCTCCCACATTAGGAGGGATACTCCTGACTGGGCAGGATGGAAGTCCTAAAACTGTCTGTGAGTTTGCCAATGATTTAAGGGAATATGAGGACAGCGTAAATCAGAAACCCCTGATCTCAGCCATAGAAACTATGGCCAAAGACATTGTCAAAGAGATCAAGACCTCCATGTCTGAACTGAAAAGGGGGAGCGATGCCTCCTTTTCCCCCTCTCCCTCAGAATGGATCCAGGTTTCAGCAATCAGGAACAGGCGACCTTCCCCTAGGAGAGCACCCCAAGCCAATTGGGGGATGTCAAGAGGGTCTCTGTGGAGGTTCCTCTGTGACCATGGAGAGGACATGGACACCTGGCATGGCCAACCCACATCTGCCCTCTGGAACAGAGTGCGGGAACTGCAAGGTGGCCACACTGGGGATAACTCATCCAGGAGAAGGGCTGCCCCAGTTTCCCGGAGTAGTCCCTCTCACTCAAGAGACCCTTCCCCCCTAGGAACACAGGACCCTGTGACAAGTGTGGGCATTGCTGCCAGCATTAGAGGTGCCCTACCTCCAGCCAGGTGGAGGCCAGGGATAACAGAGTATACTGGGATGTGTATGTAAAATGGCCTGGCACTTCAGAAGCCCAGAAGTGGGCTTCTGGTGGACACAGGGGCCCAATGCACCCTGATACCATAGAGGTACAAAGGGGCTGAAGCCATAAGCGTTCAGGGAGTTACAGGGGGCTCACAAGACCTGATTGTACTGCAGGCTGAGAGAAGCCTGACCGGCAATGAATGGGGAAAGCACAACCTAGTGACTGTTCCAGATGCACCTTGAATTCTTGGCATTGACTTTCTGCGGGAGGGATGCTTCAAGGACCCTAAGGGGCACAAGTGGGTGTTTGGGGTGGCAGCTGTGGAGACTGCAGGCAAAGAACAGCTGTCCACCAAGCCCGAGCTGTCGGATGAGCCCTCCCTGGTGGGCAGCCACAAGAGGCAGGATTTGAAGTTCCCTCTGGCCTCTCACATAGTACATCGCAGGCAATCCAGGACCAACAGAGACTCTCTGCACCACATACACCAACTGATTCGATGACTGGAGAGCCAGAAGGTGATCAGCAAGACTCACTCCCCCTTCAACAGCCCGATATGGCCAGTGGGGAAGGCAAATGGGGAATGGAGACTGACCGTGGACTACCGTGGCCTGAATGAGGTGACTCCTCCGATCAGCGCTGCCGTGCCGGACATGCTGGAGCTCCAGTACCAGCTGGAATCGAAGGCGGCCAATTGGTATGCCACAAGTGACATTGCTAATGCCTTTTTCTCCATTCCCATTGCAGAAGAATGCAGGCCACAGTTTGCTTTCACCTGGAGGGGAGGACATTATCAGAGGAACTGGTTGCCTCAGGGCTGGGTCCATAGCTCAGCCATCTGCCATGAGGTGATCCAGACTGCCTTAGAGAAAGGTGGAGCCCCTGAGCATCTGCAGTTGATCGATGACATCATCGTATGGGGTGAGACAGCAGAGGAAGTCTACCAGAAGAGTAAGAAGACAATCGATATCCTGCTGGAGGCTGGCTTTGCCATCAAGAGAAGCAAGGTGAAAGGGCCTGCCAGGGAGATCCAGTTCCTGGGCGTTCAATGGCAGGATGGCCGTCGCCACATCCCTCAGGAGGTGGTGAACAGAGGAGCCACTCTGGTGCAGCCCATGAACAAGCAAGAGACACAGTCCTTTTTGGGGCTCGTGGGCTTCTGGAAAATGCACATTCCCGGGTACAGTCAGATTGTGAAGCCTCTCTTCCATGGAACAAGGAAGAAAAATGATTTTGTGTGGGGACCTGAGCAGCAGGTGGCATTCATGCAGATCAAATGAGAGGTGGTCCAGGCTATGGCTCTGGGACCTGCTGGAACTGGACCAGAGATCAAGAATGTGCTGTACACTGCGGCCAGTGGGAATGGTCCTACATGGAGCTTGTGGCAGAAGGCTCCTGGTGAAACCAGGGGCAGGCCCCTAGGTTTCTGTAGGAAGGGCTACAAAGGCTCCGAGGCCAACTACACTGCAACAGAGAAGGAAATCCTAGCTGCCTATGAGGGTGTCCAGGCTGCCTCTGATGTCATTGGGGCTGAGTCACCTCTATTACTGGCTCCATGGCTTCCAGTCCTGACCTGGATGTTCAGGAGTACCACCTCTAGTTGTTCTGCTATCAGCAATTTGCCCTGCATCTCCATCCAGTGATGATCTCAATAACTCAGCTATATCTTTAAGACAAACCTTCTCCTCCTCCTCAGCAGGGTCTCTTAAAGCAGAAGTTCCCTCACAAACATCAGCTCCTGGGTCAGCTTTGGCCTTTCCACCCCTCATTTTTAAAATAGCTACCTGCTTAACTGGAGCTGTGTTTGAATTTGCAGCTGGCTTAACAGAAGCTGACAGGTTTTGCAACGGATCAGCTGCTGTGGAGGACACTTCCGGTCCTGCCAAAGAAGAAGGAGGAAATGGCTTTGCCTCTCTAATGGCTGCTGAGGAAGTGGGAGCCGCCCTGTTAGGTGCTGCTGCTGCTGCTGCAGCTGGCTGATTGCCAGAACCACCAACAGCACCGTTCAGAGCAGCCTTTCCAATGGACTTTTTAGCTTTATCTTTAACTGATACAGATTCTCCATTCACCTCATCACTAGAGATCTCTGGGGTAGAGGTAGAGCCATGCTTTCTTCTTTTTTATCTACGCTTACTTACAATACAGGCCTTAGATACCTTCCTCTCCCGTATCAGAGCTACTAACAAGCACACATTAATTATCACTGATAGCAGGATTGCACACACAAACTAAATCACCTTTGGATCCCAGCCATCGCTTAAAACTACTATTTCACCTACTGGTATCTTGAACGTTTCTGTATCTATTAAGCCAAAAGAATCCCAGGCACCGGTCATAGAGAAGCTGAATCTTATACTTAAACCATAAATACAATTTATACATCAAGTATCTGCCTAAGCGATTGAAAATCAATCCCAGGAAGTACTTGTAGACCAGTACCGAACAAATTGAAAAGACCAAACGCTCTAAAAGCCAAAACACTTTCATGTTTGCAACTCCGACTCGAGCAGACAACAAATCAAGCAACTTTTGCCCTGCTTCTGGACAGCAACTATCCACAAGCTGCGTGTTGGGCAGCCAATTAAAATATGTGGCAGGGTGAGAAAGTTCTCCCCCACACACAAAGAAACCACAGCTAACTCAGTTGGAAAAGCAAGTGAAATAAGCTGTATTTACAAGAAGGAATGAAATGCAGTGAATCTGTGCACAATATACAGTATTTACAATATATACAGAAATACACAGCAATGAACGTAATACAGAAGACCTACAGCCGGAGGAGGGTGTCCCCCCGGCCCTGTACCCCCTCTCCCTCCCTACCTCCCTTTTTTCCCAAAAAGGGTTAGAGAGAGAGAGAAAGGCAATTAAGGAGAAAATTCTGTTAGCTCAAAGCGTGTGCAAGAATTAGTTTTCTTATCTGGTTAGCTTTGTTAATTCAAGATTGCTCCTGTCCAGCAAAGCTGTTGCTTGAGAGAGAGAAGCTGACCAGCCCACAGGAACAGAGAGAAGAACAGAGTGAACTCAGACTGAACTGACAGAACTTAAAGTTGCATTCCACCAATCTACCCAATGAAATTAGTTTGGACCTTATCTTGTTTTCATTTAAATATCAAAAACATTCAGCCAGAGTATTCCAGCATCTGTCCCTTTCTTAAAGGCACAGCCTAAACCGGTCACAGGTAAGGAACAAGGATGGATGGGGAAAAAACATATATGCAAAACCAGTCCTTTGTAGTCCTTTGAAGAAGCGTGGATGTGGCAGGGAGGAGGAGGACCAGGCCTGACCACACAGAACCAGGAATCCAGCAGCAACTTTCTTTCATCCCTGTGAGGCAGAAGTAAAAGAGAGCAAATGGCTGCAGTGTCTTCCTGTTTATAGGTTTGCTGGACAGGGAGGGGGAGTAGAATAGACTAGCGCAGTTCCCCAGAGGGAAAACACCTTCCCCAGGAGAGCAAGGCTCTCACAAGACCTTCCCCCACTGCTTCCAGAATGGGCATAACCCATCAGAGTGCACCCCTCTGTTCCACTTCCACTCTCCTGTCACAGCCCCTTCATGCAATCATGACATGTGGTACTCGAATCCTCGATGCAAGTCCCTCTTTATCCTGGCTCTCTTTCCCTCAGGGCAGTCTCTCCCTCTCGGGTGCTGGTCAGTGTAGGTGGTGCTTGAATTGGGCAGGAATGTGTTGAAGAATCAGGAATCAGTCTGTCTTTGAAAGAGAAAGGAAACTCGGGAACAATCCATTGCTGTAGGGAACAGGAACAGTCTTTTGCTGTGGGGCATCGGGAACAGGTGCAGGTGAGGTGATGCAGGAGCTCTCTGGATTGGTGTGCAGTGTGTTCATGTTGAGTCCTGGATGCTAGGCTGCTATTAAGCTAGGAGAGAAAAAACTTAGAATAATTCATAACTATCCTACAATGACTATATTACATTGGTGTGCGCTGCCCCCTTTCAGACAGAGTCACGTTCTGCTGTGGGATTGTGGTAAGGTGAGAAAGTTCCCTCCCCACACACAAGGAAAGAAACCACAGCTAGCTCAGTCGGAAAAGCAGATGAAAGCTATATTTACAGGCAGAAATGGAATGCAATGAATATGTACACAAATATACAATATTTAAAATATATACAGAAATACACAGCAATGAACACAATGCAGGCAAGCCTTTTCCCTCCAGCCGGCCAGGGGGGTTCCCTGAACCCCCCTCTCTCCCTCCCCACCTCCCCTTTTTCCCAGAAAGGGTTAGAGAGAGAGAGAAAGGCAATTAAGGAAGAAAAATTCTGTTAGCTTAAAGCGCATGCAAGAATTAGTTTTCTTATCTGGTTAGCTTTGTTAACCAAGGTCACTCCTGCTTCAGAAAGAGAGAAGCCGTCCTGCCCACAGGACAGAGAAGCACAGATTGCACCCAGCCTGAACCCAGACCAGACTGAACTAACAGAATCCAAACTTAAATTCTACAATCTACCAATGAAATTAGTTTAGACTATCTTGTTTTTGTTCAAATATCAAAAGCATTCAACCAGAGTGTTCAGCAACTGTCTCTTTCTTAAAGGCATAGCCTCAACCGGTCACAGGGATACACTGAATGTCCCCAGTTTCTAACATCACCCAGGAGGTGTGACCAGGCCCCTCAGCAGAGAACACCCCTAGGGCTGGTTTGCCTCCACCAGCAGCAGGGGAAACCCACACTGACTTCCCCAGCAGGTTTTTCACACAACTCACAGGAACTCCATCTCCATCCACTGTTAGCAGCAGGTGGGACTGGGCAGGACCAGCTGTGTTCACAGCTCCTCTGCTGGTCACTAACCAAGTGGCTTGAGCTAGGTGTCTTTCCCAGTTCCTAAAGGTTCCACCCCCCATGGCTTTTAGGGTGGTCTTTAGCAAGCCAGTGTAGCGCTCGACCTTCCCCGCAGCTGGTGCATGGTATGGGATGTGGTAAATCCACTCAATGCCATGGTCCTTTGCCCAGTCCCTTAGGAGATGGTTCTTGAAGAGGCTTCCATTGTCCCATTCAATCCTGCCAGGGGTGCCGTGTCTCCTGGGAGGCTTTGTTGCTAATGGCCCTCAGTGAGGCCAATTCATACTTGAAGGAATTTTTGTTCTGCTTCTGACTTCTTGAGCAGATTCCTTCAGTCTCCTCTAAGTGTGTGTGGCTCAGGCAATGATCCCCAAGTGCCCTAAGAGCTCTTTGTGTCTCTGTAGTTTTCTCCAAGGTTTCAAAGTGCTCCTCACAAAGCTCCTTTATTATTTATTTGATATCAAAGGGAGAATACTCTGTTAGCTTTCAGCTCAGAGCAGAGATGTTAACTCCCCAAGTGACACTGACCCAGGCTGTCTCACCAGGACATCTGCACTTGCAGGGAAATCTGTCCTTCAGGTCTGACATTGAAGGGACAACTTTGCTCCTCACCCTCCCCTACCTCCCCCTTTCTGTCACTTCCCACTTGGGTCTTACACCACTGGTCCTTGCATCAGACTTTTCCACTGCTCTTTGCAGCTGGAGCTCACAGCTCCATGGCAACAGCTACCCCCTGCTCTCCTTAAAGAACTGCCTGCGCACAGCCACAGAAGAATTGTTGCTGTTTGGAAGCAAAGCAAAGCAAAGCCAAGGCTGAGAAAGTTCCCTCAGCAATCCAAGGCCTCTGGAACCATCTGCTCAGCACAAGCTGTCTCTCAGCAGCCTGCCTGTCCACAAGGATGAGGCAAAGCCAACAAGTTGTGCCATGAATATGATTTCTCAGCCAGTCAAGAGTTCTTGAGAGTGAGAAGCAGAGAAAAAGGTTGGATCCTAGCAGCCCTTCCCCATTAACCAATGTGCAATCCCCAAGGTGGTTCAGCAGAATGTGTTCTAATCCAAGAGCCTCTGAATGACAGAGTGGGTAAGGACAAGGCTGACCCTGACTGGCTGCAAGGGATCCTGAAGTCAAATCTCTTTCTATGGCTGTGCCTGGAGAGAAGCACCAAGCACACAGACACAGGGACAGAGCTGGCTGGGTCCAGTGGAACATAGAGCTCCCCAAAGATGTTGAGAGTGAAGGCTTTAGGGTCACTGTTTTGAGAGGTGGAGATCATTGACTTCCATCAGGTGTTTCTCTGATCTGGAGAACCTTGGATGCTGAATCACCCTGGGATCTTTTGCCACTTGCACAGACCCTGAAGGTTTTGACCTCCAAAGTTTTCTATCACAGTATCACAGTATCACAGTATAACCAAGGTTGGAAGAGACCCCAAGGATCATCAAGTCCAACCTGTCCCAACAGACCTCACAACTAGACCATGGCACCAAGTGCCACGTCCAATCTCCCCTTGAACACCTCCAGGGACGGCGACTCCACCACCTCCCTGGGCAGCCCATTCCAATGACGAATGACTCGCTCAGTGAAGAACTTCCTCCTCACCTCGAGTCTAAACCTCCCCTGGCACAGCTTGAGACTGTGTCCCCTTGTTCTGGTGCTGGTTGCCTGGGAGAAGAGACCAACCCCCTCCTGTCTACAACCACCCTTCAGGTAGTTGTAGAGGGCAATGAGGTCACCTCTGATCCTTCTCTTCTCCAGGCTAAACAATCCCAGCTCCCTCAGCCTCTCCTCATAGGGCTTGTGCTCAAGGCCTCTCACCAGCCTTGTTGCCCTTTTCTGGACACGTTCAAGTATCTCGATGTCCTTCTTAAACTGAGGGGCCCAGAACTGGACACAGTACTCAAGGTGTGGCCTAACCAATGCAGAGTACAGGGGCAGAATGACCTCCCTGCTCCTGCTGGCCACACTATTCCCAATACAGGCCAGGATGCCATTGGCCTTCTTGGCCACCTGGGCACACTGTTGGCTCATGTTTAGGTGGGTGTCAATCAGCACCCCCAGGTCCCTCTCTGTTTGGCAGCTCTCCAGCCACTCTGACCCCAGCCTGTAGCTCTGCATGGGGTTGCCGTGGCCAAAGTGCAGCACCCGGCACTTGGACTTATTAAATGCCATCCCATTGGACTCTGCCCATCTGTCCAGTCGGTCGAGGTCCCTCTGCAGAGCCTTTCTACCCTCTAACTGACTAACATCTGTTCCCAACTTGGTGTCATCTGCAAACTTGCTGATGACTGACTCAACCCCCTCATCCATATCATCAATGAAGATGTTAAAGAGGATGGGGCCCAGCACCGATCCCTGGGGGACGCCGCTGGTGACTGGCCGCCAGCCGGACGCGGCACCATTCACCACCACTCTCTGGGCTCGGCCCTCCAGCCAGTTCCTAACCCAGCACAGAGTGTTGCGGTCCAAACCACGAGCTGACAGTTTAGCCAGCAGTTTACTGTGGGGGACGGTGTCAAAGGCCTTGCTGAAGTCCAGATAGACTACATCCACAGGCCTCCCCACGTCCACCAGACGGGTCACCTGATCATAGAAGGAGATCAGGTTGGAGAGGCAGGACCTGCCCTTCCTAAATCCATGTTGGCTGGACCTGAGCCCTTGGCCATCCTTCAGGTGCGCAGTTATTGCCTCCAGGATAATCTGTTCCATCACTTTCCCTGGCACTGAGGTCAGGCTGACTGGCCTGTAGTTTCCGGGTTCCTCCATCCGTCCCTTCTTGTGGATGGGGATCACATTGGCCAGTTTCCAGTCATCTGGGACCTCTCCAGTGAGCCAGGACTGGAGGAAAATGATGGAGAGCGGCTTGGCCAGCTCATCTGCCAGCTCTCTCAGCACCCTAGGATGGATCCCATCCGGTCCCATGGACTTGTGGGTGTCCAAGTGGCTCAGCAGGTCCCGAACTAATTCCTCATGGATTTCTGGGGCATTACACTGCTCCCCGACCCTATTACCCAGCTCAGGAGGCCACTCATCCTGGACTCCTGCCTTGCTGTTAAACATGGAGGCAAAGAAGGCGTTCAGGACCTCAGCCTTTTCCTCATCTTCGGTCACCGTGTTCCCCTCCAGGTCCAGTAAGGAGTGGAGGTTCTTCTTGCCCTTCTTTTTAGCGTTGATATATTTGTAAAATTGCTTTTTATTTTCTTTCACAGAGGTGGCCAGTTTCAGTTCTAACTGGGCCTTTGCCTCTCTAATTTTATTCCTACATAATCTAACCACTTCCTTGAACCTACCTCGAGAAGCCTTCCCCCCCTTCCAAAGGTGATACAGCCTCTTTTTTTCCTTTAATTCCCCCAGGAGCTGCTTGCTCATCCAGGCCGGTCGCCTTCCCTGCCGGCTCATCTTTCGACACATGGGGACCGCCAGTTCCTGTGCCCTCAAGAGCTCCTTTTTGAAGTAGGTCCAACCCTCCTGGACCCCTCGGTTCATGAGGGTTGGTACCCAGGGAACTTTACAAATAAGTTTCTTAAAGAGGCTGAAGTTTGCCCTCCGGAAGTCCAGGGTGAAGGTTCTGTTGGTACTCCTCCCTATCTCCCTGCATATTGAAAACTTCACTATCTCGTGGTCACTGCACCCTAGGCAGCCTCCCACGGTCACATCTCCCACCAGCCCTTCCCTATTGGAGAGCAGCAGGTCAAGCAGAGCCTGTCCCCTGGTAGGCTCGCTTAACAGCTGCGTTAGGAAGCAGTCCTCTATTCGCTCCAGGAATCTTCTGGACTGCCTTCTCTCTGCTGAATTAAGTTCCCAGCAGATATCTGGCAGATTGAAGTCACCCACGAGGACAAGATCTGATGATCTTGAGACAGCCTCCAGTTGTTTATAGAATAATTCATCCATCTCCTCATCCTGGTTGGGTGGTCTATAACAGACTCCAACCAGGATGTCAGATTTGTTGGGTTGCCCTCTGATTTTAACCCACAGGCTCTCAATTCCCTCATCTTCCACCTCAAGTTCAGAGGCAGAAAGTGTCTCCCTAATATACAAAGCCACCCCTCCTCCTCTTCTCCCTCTCCTATCCCTCCTAAAGAGCCTGTAACCCCCCAGTGTAGCACTCCAATCGTGCGTGTTGTCCCACCATGTTTCTGAGATGGCAACTATATCATAGTTGCCCTGGTGGATTAGGACCTCCAGCTCCTCTTGCTTATTGCCTAGGCTGCGTGCATTGGTGTACATGCACTGCAGCTGGGCTCCCGACCTCTCAGTTGACCCTACCTTGTGCCCTACTCTTACCTCTGCAGAGGGACCGATGTCTTCACCCTCCCCCTTCAGACCTAGTTTAAAGCCCTCCTAATGAGCCCTGCCAACTCTAGTGCTAGGACTCTCTTGCCCCTTCTAGATAAATGCACCCCATCAGGACCCAGCAGGTCGGGTGCTGTAAGAGTAGGCCCATGATCAAAGAAACCAAAGTTCCTCCGCTGGCACCATTCCCTGAGCCACTTATTGATGGTGTGGGTTCTCCCGTTCCTCTCAGTGTACTCCCCTGCCACTGAGGGAACTGAGCAGAACACCACTTGCGCGCCTGCCCCATCAATCAATTGTCCAAGGGCCCTGAACTCCTTCTTAATTGCCCTGGTGCCCTTCCTGTCGATCTCATCACTCCCAGCCTGTATTACCAGTAGAGGGTAATAGTCAGAGGGACTGATGAGCTTGGGGATTCCCCTTGCAATATCCCTTATCCGCGCCCCAGGTAGAGAGCAGACCTCCCTGTGGGATGGGTCGGGACGACATATGGGTCCCTCAGTACCCCCCAGGAGAGAGTCCCCAACAACTATAACCCTTCTCCTTCTCTTTGTGGAGCCGGTCATTATAGCTGGTGGTGGCCGCTTGGTCTTAGGCTTGGCCTTAGGCTGCTCCCCAGAGCTGGTCGTTACAGCCGGCGGGGACCGCTTGGCCCTGGTATCCCCTCTGGATGGCCGCTCCTCAGCCCTCTCATCCCCCACCGCCCTCAGCCTGCAGGGCCTCATGCTTATTACGCAAGGTCAGCGGAGGAGGAGGAGAGGGCCGGGGGTGGATTTCTCTTGCCACCCTTGGCAGGGACCTGTGTCCATCCCTCTCCGTTTTCAGGGGCCCGGCCCTCAGCAGGGGAGATCTGCAGAGCCTTCTCCAACAAGTCTAACTCCCGTTCGCTTTCCCTTATTGACCTCAGCCTAGACACCTCCTCTTTCAGCTTGGCCACTTCATCCTTCAGGTCAGCCACCAGGCTGAGGAGAAAGTTCACCTGCTCACACCTGACACAGGCGTCCTCTCCCTCTCCCTCTCCCTCTATTCCAACTGCCAGGCTGAAGCACTCTCCGCAGCTGGCAGCCTGGACTCCAGCATGCTGGAGAAACAACTCTGTCTGGGTAGATGCTATTTTTCTACCCTTGGTCCGAGTAATGACCATGGTGCAGCGTATGAGTGAAAACAAAAAACAAAACCAAAACAAACAAAAAATTTTTTTTTTTTCTTTTTTCTTTTTTGCGCAAGCAGCCGAAAGGCAGCGATTGAGCCAACCTGGCGCCGCCCGCACAGCCCGGCTGGGATTTAAATCTCCCCCGGCTGACGTCAGGCACTCGCTCCCGTGCACGCTCACGAGAGCACGAGCCCACCTCAATCCCTGCCCCCCAGGAGTCCTCCCGACCCGCTAAACCCCGAAAGTAAGGCAAAAAGCCCAGCAGAAACTCACAAGGCAAGCGGAGCTGTCCCGAAGGAGCGGTTCTGACTGGCGATTGAGCCGAACTGGCCAATCTGGTTTCTTGTGGCTTCTCAGCTGCCAGGCCACAAGCAGGCTGAGGCCTTGGGCCAGCACTGGGACATCAATGAGAAGCTGAGAAGTTCCTAGGGCAGGAGGAGCCACACGGCCAGGAGGTGAATGTGAGCTCACTGCAAACTCCAATCCCTTTGTGTCATTGGCCAGCAGCAGGCCCAGGGCTGGGCTGGGGACTGTGCCATCCCTTGTGCCTGCCAAGCTGAGAGGCAGCAGCAGGGAGGTGCCTTGGCTGTTGTTTTGGAGCTGGAGGCTCTGCTCAGTGCCCAGGCAGAAAGGCCTCTGGCAGGGACCATTGCCAATGGCCTGGGATGGAGCAGAGGCTGAGCAGAGTGCAGAAGGCCAAGTGCAGCTGGGCTGTGGTAGGAGGAGTGTAGCCACCTGGACACAGAGGTTGTCCTCCCCTGCACTCAGCACTGCTGTGACCACATCTGCAATATTAGGGTCTGGCTGTGGAGTTCCTTAGCCTGGAGGAATAGAGAGGTACTGGAGAAGCTCCATTGGAATTCTTTCCAATGGGTGTAGGTTGTAGCTAACCACACAGCATGTGAGCAAGGACACATCCTGGTGAGCAGTTATTGGCACAGAGAATTTCCAATCACAGCCAATGATTACAGAGGCATCACACAGACAGAAACTGAACTGATTGCTGTGGGGGTGTTCCCGAGCTGTGACAAATATTGTGCTGCAGGCCCAGCTGGACAGAGCAGTTGTGTGCAGGATCACCGCTGGAGGGGACTGTGAAGGGAGCGGAGAGGGACTTGCTCTCTCTGAGCCCGTACCCTCAATGCCATCAAGAGCCGGTACCGCTCAAGGGATGACCTGCCCTGGGCCCCAGTTAGATGGACAACTATGGAACAGGGCATTCGCTACCTGAGACAGATGGCTGTGCTGGAAATAATTGATGGGGATGGCCAGCTCCCTTCGGACCCAGATGAGGTGCCCATGAGACGGCCCTTGGTGAAGAAACTCACCCAGGGTGCTCCTCAGAAATATGCTCCCACATTGGGAGGGATACTCCTGACTGGACAGGATGGAAGGCCTAAAACTGTCTGTGAGTTTGCCAATGATTTAAGGGAATATGAGGACAGTGTAAATCAGAAACCCCTGATCTCAGCCATAGAAACTGTGGCTAAAGACATTGTCAAAGAGATCAAGACCTCCATGTCTGAACTGAAAAGGGGGAGCGATGCCTCCTTCTCCCCTTCTCCCTCAGAATGTATCCAGGTTTCAGCAATCAGGAACAGGCGACCTTCCCCTAGGAGAGCACCCCAAGCCAACTGGGGGATGTCAAGGGAGTCTCTGTGGAGGTTCCTCTGTGACCACGGAGAGGACATGGACACCTGGCATGGCCAACCCACCTCTGCCCTCTGGAACAGAATGTGGGAACTGCAAGGTGGCTACTCTGGGGATAACTCATCCAGGAGAAGGGCTGCCCCAGTTTCCAGGAGGGGTCCCTCTTGCTCAAGAGACCCTTCCCCTAGGAACACAGGACCCTGTGACAAGTGTGGGCATGGCTGCCAGCATTAGAGGTGCCCTACCTCCAGCCAGGTGGAGGCCAGGGACAACAGAGTGTCCTGGGATGTGTATGTGAAATGGCCTGGCACTTCAGAATCCCAGCAGTACCCATCTCTGGTGGACACAGGGGCCCAATGCACCCTGATACCATCGAGGTACAAAGGGGCTGAGCCCATGAGCATTCAGGGAGTCCCAGGGGGCTCACAAGACCTGACTGTACTGCAGGCTGAGAGCAGCCTGACCGGGAATGAATGGGGAAAGCACGACATAGTGACTGGTCCAGATGCACCTTGCATTCTTGGCATTGACTTTCTGCGGGAGGGATGCTTCAAGGAGCCTAGGGGGCACAAGTGGGCATTTGGGGTGGCAGCTGTAGAGACTGCAGGCAAAGAACAGCTGTCCACCAAGCCCCAGCTGTCGGATGAGCCCTCCGTGGTGGGCAGCCATAAGAGGCAGGATTTGAAGCTACCTATTGCCTCTCGCATAGTGCATCGCAGGCAATACAGGACCAACAGAGACTCTCTGCACCACATACACCAACTGATTCAGCGACTGGAGAGCCAGAAGGTGATCAGCAAAGCTCACTCCCCCTTCAACAGCCTGATATGGCCAGTGCGGAAGGCAAATGGGGAATGGAGACTGACCGTGGACTGCCGTGGCCTGAATGAGGTGACTCCTCCGATCAGCGCTGCCGTGCCGGACATGCTGGAGCTCCAGTACGAGCTGGAATCGAAGGCGGCCAAGTGGTATGCCACAAGTGACATTGCTAATGCCTTTTTCTCCATTCCCATTGCAGAAGAATGCAGGCCACAGTTTGCTTTCACTTGGAGGGGAGTACAGTGTCAGTGGAATGGGTTGCCTCAGGGCTGGGTCCATAGCTCGACCATCTGCCATGAGGTGATCCAGACTGCCTTAGAGAAAGGTGGAGCCCCCTGAGCATCTGCAGTTGATCGATGACATCATCGTATGGGGTGAGACAGCAGAGGAAGTCTACCAGAAGGGTGAGAAGATAATCGATATCCTGCTGGAGGCTGGCTTTGCCATCAAGAGAAGCAAGGTCAAAGGGCCTGCCAGGGAGATCCAGTTCCTGGGCGTTCAATGGCAGGGTGGCCGTCGCCACATCCCTCAGGAGGTGGTGAACAGGGTAGCCACTGTGGTACAGCCCACGAACAAGCAAGAGACACAGTCCTTTTTGGGGCTTGTGGGCTTCTGGAAAATGCACATTCCTGGGTACAGTCAGATTGTGAAGCCTCTCTTCCATGGAACAAGGAAGAAAAATGATTTTGTGTGGGGACCTGAGCAGCAGGTGGCATTCGAGCAGATCAAGCAAGAAGTAGTCCAGGCTATGGCTCTGGGACCTGTTGGAACTGGCCTAGAGATCAAGAATGTGCTGTACACTGCAGCTGGTGAGAATGGTCTTACGTGGAGCTTGTGGCAGAAGGCTCCTGGTGAAACCAGGGGCAGGCCCCTAGGTTTCTGGAGGAAGGGCTACAAAGGCTGCGAGGCCAACTACACCGCAACAGAAAAGCAAATCCTAGCTGCCTATGAGGGCGTCCGGGCTGCCTCTGAGGTACTGAGACTGAGTCACCTCTATTTCTGGCCGCATGTCTTCCAGTCCTGACCTGGATGTTCAAAGGAAGAGGCTCAACCCCACATCATGCCACAGATGCCACCTGCAGGAAGTGGATGGCCCTGATAACACAGCGAGCTCGAATGGGGAGCTTCGAACACCCTGGCATAGTGGAAGTGATCACCAACTGGCCAGAGGGTGCTGACTTTGGGATGCCACCAGAGCAGACAGTGAGCCGTGCTGAGGAGGCTCCCCCATACAACGATCTCCCTGACCATGAGAAGGGCTATGCTCTATTTACAGATGGGTCCTGCCGGCTTGTGGGGAGCAAGCGGAGATGGAAGGCAGCTGTTTGGAGCCCAAGAAGGCAAGTGGCGGAAGCAAGGGATGGAGAAGGGGAATCCAGTCAGTACGCAGAGGTAAAAGCTGTCCAGCTGGCCCTGGATATAGCAGAACGAGAGAACTGGCCAGTGCTGTACCTCTACAGTGACTCCTGGATGGTAGCCAATGCCTTGTGGGGGTGGCTGAAGGAATGGAAGAGGAACAGGTGGCAGAGAAAAGGGAAGCCTGTTTGGGCCGCTGAGCTGTGGCAAGACATCGCTGCCCGCCCTGGACAGGCTGCCAACAAAGGTACGGCACATCGATGCGCACATCCCCAAGAGCAGAGCCACAGAGGAGCACAAGCACAACAACCAAGCAGATCTGGCTGCTAAAAGCTCCCAAATAGCCTTGGCCTGGGAACACAAGGGTGAGCTGTTCTTAGCTTGCTGGGCCCAGGACACTTCTGGCCACCAAGGGAGAGATGCCACATCCCAGTGGGCTGGGGACAGATCTGTGAACATCTCTCTGGAGGCCATCTCACAGGTCATCCATGAGTGTGACATCTGTGCTGCCATCAAGCAGGCCAAGCGCATGAAGCCTCTGTGGTATGGGGGGAGATGGTGGAAATAGAAGTACGGAGAGGCCTGGCAGATCGACTACATCACCCTTCCTCGGTCTCACAGTGGCAAACAGCACCTACTGACCATGGTGGAGGCAAGTACAGGCTGGCTGGAGACCTACCCAGCACCTCATGCCACTGCTCACAACACCATCCTGGGCCTGGAGAGACATATCCTGTGGAGACACAGCACCCCCGGGAGGATTGAGTCAGATAATGGAACCCACTTCAAGAACCATCCCCTAAGGGACTGGGCAAAGGACCATGGCTTTGAGTGGATTTACCACATCCCATACCATGCACCAGCTGCCGGGAAGATCGAGCGCTACACTGGCTTGCTAAAGACCACCCTAAAAGCCATGGGGGGTGGAACCTTTAGGAACTGGGAAAGACACCTAGCTCAAGCCACTTGGTTAGTGACCAGCAGAGGAGCTGTGAACCCAGCTGGTCCTGCCCAGTCCCACCTGCTGCCAACAGAGGATGGAGATGGATTTCCTGTGGTTGCTGAGAAATACCTGCTGGGGAAGTCGGTGTGGCTTTCTTCTGCTGCTGATGGGGGCAAACCAACCCCAGGGGTGGTCTCTGCTGAGGGGCCTGGTCACACCTCCTGGGTCATGTTAGAAACTGGGGACAATCAGTGTATCCCACAGCAGAACCTTGTGAGGCAGCAGAAGGGCTTCCTTTAGGCCTTTCTTCCCAGGCTCCATGTCAAATCCTTCCAGCCCCAAGGAGATTTTCCTTTCACAATCTTTCTAATCTTCCCCCAAACTGATTTTCCTCTACAGGATTCTCCCCATGGTGAAGGTGAGAGAGTGACCCTTGGCACCAAACTGAGGCTGAAGGCCATGGGCTCAGTGGTGTGAAGAGTGAGGACAGGAGCAGAGTAGCCTGAGAGTGCTTGGGGAGTGGTTTGAGGCATGGAGAAGCTTTTCTGCACAGTGACAAAGTGCAAGAGAGAGAAAAAAAGCCACAAAGTGCAGCTGGGGAGGTCCAGACTGGAGATGAGGAGAAAGAAATGTCACTGCAAGACAAGGTGGAGATGAAATTGGCAAAGGAAGGTGCCAGCCTGTATTAGGAGGGGACCAGGAGGTCCAGGGAGTGCTGGTGCTCCCTGGCAGTGAGGCTGTGCTGGGACTCTCTTCTCTGTGAACTCTGCAAGCAGGATTTGTCCCTGAAGCTCTGGGAAAGGTCCTTTATTTTGTGTAACCAAAGAAGGAGCAGAGCTCCTGTTACAGGAATTCTCAAAGAGAAAAGCAAAGCAGACAGTGAATTAGAAAGGTGATGACAAAGAGGAAATCCACCACCACCACACCCCAAAATACAGAAGCCAGGCTGGGCCTGCACTGAGTGACATCAGAACTGCTCTGCAAGGGTAGACAAAAAATTTATTGCTTCTGAAAGCATCCAGGGATCAGTTGGCTCAGGGCAGCCTTCAGCTCCTGGTTCCTCAGGCTGTAGATGAGAGGGTTGACTGCTGGAGGCACCACTGAGTACAGAACTGACACCAACATATCCAGGGATGGGGAAGAGATGGAGGAGGGCTTCAGGTAGGCAAAGAAGGCAGTGCTGAGAAAGAGGGAGACCACAGCCAGGTGAGGGAGGCAGGTGGCAAAGGCTTTGTGGCGTCCCTGCTGAGAGGGGATCCTCAGCACTGCCCTGAAGATCTGCACATAGGACACCACAATCAACACAAAACAGAGAAGTAATAAACAGACACTGGCCACAATAAGCCAAAGTTCCCTGAGGTAGGATGTGGAGCAGGAGAGCCTGAGGATCTGAGGCACTTCACAGAAGAACTGGTCCACAGTATTGCCCTGGCAGAGGGGTAGGGAAAATGTATTGGCTGTGTGCAGCAGAGCATAGAGAAAGCCACAGCCCCAGACAGCTGCTGCCAGGTGGAGACAAACTCTGCTGCCCAGGAGGGTCTCATAGTGCAGGGGTCTGCAGATGGCAACGTAGCGATCATAGGACATGATGGTGAGGAGAAAATACTCTGTATCAATTAGGAATAATAAAAAGAAGACCTGGAGAACACATCCTGCATAGGAGATGTCCCTGGTATCCCTCAGGGAATTGGCCATGGATTTGGGCACAGTGGTGGAGATGGCACCCAGGTCAAGGAGGGCCAGGTTGAGGAGGAAGAAGTACATGGGGGTGTGGAGGTGGTGGTCCCAGGCTATGGTGATGATGATGAGGCCATTGCCCAGCAGGGCAGCCAGGTAGATGGCCAGGAAGAGGCAGAAGTGCAGGAGCTGCAGCTGCCTTGTGCCTGGGAATGGCAGGAGGAGGAAGTGGGTGATGGAGCTGCTGTTGGACATCTGCTGCCTCTGGCCATGGAGACCTGTGCAAGGAGGGAAAGGCAGAGACAAGTTAGGGCACACTTCTCTCAGGCTCATTGTAAGCCCTGTCCCTGAGCTGCATGATGGATGGATCAGCTCAGTCCCATCACTACCAGCCCATGGCAGAGTTCATCACAGCTTCAAATGCAGCAGGGACCCAGAATTGCCATGAAGATTCCTCTGGTGTCAGAACAGAAAGTGACCAACAGCCCAATCCCAGGGAACAAGAGTCCCATTGTGGTGGGTTGAAATTTCCCCCAGCATTAGCTTTGCCAGAGCAGCTCAGTTAGAAGCAAATGAAGCTGTCTTGACAAGCAAGAGCTACACTCTGCAATGGAATGCAATGAACAGGTACAGAACATACAGGAGTGACAATATTAGATAGGTATTTACAATGAGTTAACAACACAGAAACCCCCTGATCAGAGACCAGGGAAGCTGTTCCTCTACCCCTATCCCCTACCCCCTGTTCCAAGAGAGAAAGGAGGACTAGAGAGAGAAAAAAAGCAGTGGGATAGGTTTAGCCAAGGCCAGCCAAAGCAGATGATCTCTCCCCAACCAAGCAAAACAGCTGAGATCAGAAGAGGAGAGAGAGAATTGTTATGGTACAGCTCCTCTGATTCCAGAGATTTATCCAATTAATTTCTTTAGAAGAATCTTTTCTTTTCCTTTTCAAACCCAAGAGTGATCTATTTATTTTGTTTCTCCTTTTCTGCTCAAAATCTGTAACTAAATTTTAAAGGCATTGCCTAAAACCACCACACCCATGGAGAGGGGGAGAAACAGGGAGCAGGCTTGCAGTGCTGCAGAGACAGTGAAGGGAAGAGAGAAAGGCAGAGGGGATGGGGGTGAAGCCTTCTTCTTGCCCAGCTCTCCTCCCTGCTGCTGACAGGATGTATCTGAAGGGCTTTGGTCCTCCTTCTGTGTGCACACTCCAGGAGCCTTCAGCTGAGCATCAGCAGCCGAGATGGAGATGCCTCCAGGAGCTACAGCTGCAGTGTCCTGCACCCACAGCCTCACTGTGTCAGTGACAGCAGTGACTTCTCCTCCAGCGAGTTCTCAGTCACCCTCCCAGTCCTGGACACCTTGAAGCTCTCTCTGCCTTCCTCATCTCCCTGAGATCCTCTGGCAGTGTCCTCAGCCCTGCTGTGCTGTGAAGAGGAGCTGCTCCTGGCCAGAGCTGTCTCCTGCATCCCTGCCTGCTTGCCAGCAGCTCCTTCCAACCCAGGAGCCTGGCCCAATCGGGCAGCAGAGGACCAGCCCAAGGTGTTTTAATAACTCCTCTGTTGGCTTTTGGTGCCCTGTAAACCTCAGGGACTGAGAGGAAGCTGATGAAACCTCTCCAGAAGTCAGATTCCAACTCTGAAGTTTCTTCTACTCTTAATGGGTCCCAGTGAAGCATACTGGGAAAGGATCCCCAGAGTCTGGTTAGGGCAGAAGGAGACAGTGGATGCAAGGGAAGCATCACTGGAGGCACTGAAGCATCTCCAGGCTGTGGGGAGAGCAGAGACCTGAGGCAGTGCTGAGAGGTCAGGACAAGCAGCTCAAGGTGGCTCTGCTGCTGAGCAAACCTGGAGGGGTTTCCTTGATCCAAAGGGCCAAGGCCTGACCCCCAGCCCCTGGCAAGGCAGATCCTGTCCCTCACCTGTGGCTCAGGGCTCTGCTGGGGGCAGTGGGGAGTGAGGATGAGCAGTGAGCAGGGTAGGACCTTGTCAGGTTTTGCTGTGGTTTGCTTGCAAAGAGACAACTCCTGCTGAAAAGGAATGAAATGTACCTTTAAAAATACTTTTTATCAGATGATTTGTGCACTAAAAACCTCTCCAATTAGCTGCAGAAACCTTGGCAAGAATGAGAGGTTCAGCAGTATTTAATGAGCTCCATGGAGTATTTGGGGCTGATTCTATCATCCTTAGGTACTGCCAGGAGACTCTGCCAAGGTACTGCCAAGAAGCTTCTCCAGAAGTCCAAGGCAGAAGAAAACTGCAAAGTCCCTTGAAGCACTGATTGGCCTCCCTGAGGCTTGTTCCTGACAAAGGCTCCCCAGGGACTCCTTAGAGCAGCTTGTTAGAGGCCAGGATTGCAGGGAGATAAAGGCAAAGTGCAGGGCAGAAAAACTTGCCTTTGGTCTAGGAAGCAGAAAGGCCAAGCCCTGTCCACTGCCCTTGCTGCAGAAGAATCTCAAATGCTCAAGGCAGTTTCTTCTCACAGGCCTTGGTGGCAGAGCAACTGACAGAGCCAAGGGGACAAAGACCTCTCAGCCTTGCCAGAGCCCTTGGCCATCCCTACTGCAGCCTCTCTTCCACTGTCCCATGCCTGCAGCTCTTTCCCTTCAGGCTGCTGACACCAATCTTGCTTTCCCCACCCAGCTCTCCCCCTGCCATTTCCATCCCTTCCCTGAGCTGTCTCAGCTCTCCCTGCCATTTCCTGACACCTCTGGATGGCCTCATGCATAGCAGCTCTGCCCTTTGAGGGACATTTCTTTGGCCTCATCTCCACTCTGAACCTTCCAAGCTGCAGTTTGTGGAGGTTTTGTTCTCTCCCCACTCCCCAGAATAGCTCCATCCTCTCTGAAACCACCCTTCAGCCATGTGCACACTGCTCTGGCAGTGCCCTGAGCCTCCCTTCAGCAGGCTGAAGCCGCCCGGGTCCCTCTGTGCAGGGTTTGCTTCATCCCAGGACATTGGGAATGGTTCCTCCCAGACTCCGTGGTGCCTTTTGGACTGGGCCTGTGTGGGGTTTGGCCCTGCTGGGGGCTTAATGCCCACCAAAACCACTCTATCACTGCGCTTCTTAGATGGACAGGGGAGAGGGGAAAGATGTCAAAAGGCAGTGTACGATAGAAGCAATTTAACACTCAGGATAGGCACAAGCAATAGACCACTCAGGGTGAAGCAGAGAGAGAAGTGAATCTCTACTGTCCAGCAGCACAGGGAGGTCAGTCTCAGGCAGCAGGGCTCTGTGCAGAGTGGTTCCTCTGCAGGACAAACTCCATGGACCAATCTCCTTCCCACTTTGCTCTTATAGCTGAGCTGACCACACATGGCATGGAGCACTCCTTTGGCCACTTCGGGTCAGCTGGCCTGGCTGTGTCCCCTCCCAAGATCTTGCCCCCCCTCAGCATACCCTTGGGGCAGGGAAATGTTGGAAAAGCACAGCCTGAGTGCTCAGCTGAGCAGCAGCCAAAACACTGCTGTGTTACCAACACCCAGCCACAGCCCTGCAGCACTAGCAGGATGCTCAGAGGAGAATTAACTCCAGCTCAACCCAAACCCAGTACAATCTCCACTCCTTATTCCTACTCCAAAACCCCAGTGGCTGACCTCGGCTTTCACCTGATGACTTCTGCCAGAGACTCCAAGTTCTCCATGCTCCCCAGCTGCACTGTAGAGGATATTTTGCACCACTGGTGCCATTCAGATAGGCCCAAGTGCCACTGCACAGCTCCCTCCTGTTTGATCTGCTCAAAGCCTTGTTGCTCACTGCCCCACTCACAATGATTCTGCTTTCAGGTCACTCGATAGAGAGGGCTCACAAGCTGACTGCAGCCTGGGACATGCACTCTGCAGAGCCCCACAAGGCCTAGGACAGACTGTGTGTCCTGCTTGTTGGATGGTGGAGACATGGTTGCTATCCTGTTGACCATGCCCATAGGTGCATGACAGCATCCAGCCTGCCACTTTCTTGCCAAGAACTGAATTTCCTGTGCAGGTCCTTTGACCTTGCTTTTCCTCATGGCAAATTCAGCCTTCAGAAGTATCTGAACAATTTTTTCTCCCTTCTCCAACACTTCTTCTGCCTTGTGGCCCCACACAATGATGTCATGGATGTACTGTAGCTGTGCAGTGGAATCAGCCTTCTCAGTGCAGTTTGGATTAGTCCATGACAAATGGTGGAGCTCTGCTTCTACCCCTGGGGCAGTCGATTCCAGGTGTCTTGCACACCCCTCCAGGTGACAGCACATTGTGGCCTGCACTCTGCTGCCAACAAAATTGAGAAGAATGCATGGGCAAATATCAATAGCAGCTGCCTTCAGCTTCAGCTCATCCTGGAGCTCCAGTGTGCCTGGCTCAGCAGCACTCAGTGGTGCTGTCACTTCATTCAGGCCTCGATAGTCCACTGTTAATCTCCACCCTCTGTCAGGTTTCTGCACTGCCCACCTGGGACTCGGAACTTTTGAAAGGCGAATTTGTCTTGCTGGTCACTTCCTGGATCTGCAGCTGGTGAATCAGTTCATGAATGGAAGCCAGGGAGTCTTGGTTTGTGTGATATTGCTGCCTGTGTGCAGTCCTGGTAGCAGCTGGCAGCTGTAGTTCTTCAACCTGCAGCAGTCCCACAAGGAAGGGATTCTCTGCCAGGCCAGGCAGGGCAGGCAGCTCTCTGATCTTCTGTGTATTCACCATGGCCACACCAGAAGCCCATTGAGAGCCCTTTGGGTCCTTGAAGTAGCCTCGCTTGAGGTAATCTGTGCCAAGAATGCAAGGGGCCTCTGGGCCAGGCACAATGGGATGTTTTTCCCACTTATTCCCTCTTAGGCTCATGTCAGCTTCTAGTACAGACAGCTGCTGGCAGCCTCCTGTCACTCCAGAAATCCAGATGGATCCAGTGCCTTTGTGCCCTGAAGGCACCAATGTGCACTGTGCTCCTGTGTCTGCCAACACCTCCTGTTCCTGTGGCTTTGATGTGCCAGGCCATCAAACCAGCACACTGCTATCCCTTTCCTCCTCCTGGCCAAAGGCAGGGACCTTCTATTCCTGGTCTGCATCAGAGTATTCACTGTCTGATCCTGGTCTATCCAAAGGACTCCAAACTCATCTGGATTACACAAGGACAGAGGGTGAGCCAACACTGAGCTGGGCCCTGAGATGGTGGGACGAGGGGGTGGACACAGTGGACCTGGATAAGAGGGAGGTGAAGCTTTTAGGCTCCCTGACTCACAATGCCAGCCTGGACAAAGAGTTAGCCAAACTCGATGGAACACACAGTCTCTGGGCCCGGATCCTCAATGCCATCAAGAGCCGGTACCGCTCAAAAGACGACCTGCCCTGGGCCCCAGCTAGAGCTGAACGGCTCAGCAAAGCCAGAGCAGTCACAGAAGGAGGGGGGAAAGGTGGGGGGGTAAGGAAAGGGGAGGTGGTGGTGGGAGAACTCCACTGAATTCACAGCAGCTGCCTTTTTTTAACAGCTTCCAGCTGAAGTGTAGTTTTCCTCAAAGGCAGGAACATTTCAGTGGGTGGTGACATCAGTGATTTGAGCTTAATTGTTGCTGGTTTTGAGCCTGAAATTTGAGCTGCTTAGAGTGGACGCCATTGTTTCTTCTTGGGTCTATACTGCTGGATGTTGGTGTGTAAGGCTGTTGGCACATCGCTTGGAGCAGCATTTCCTAGAGCACACAGAAGCACCTGGCAGTCAGCAGTTCTCATTTTCTTCTCTGAGTTAGGCATTGCCTTAATTTTTCTGATCTTACTTTCTTTCTTAGCCAGAGTCCCAAAACTTAGGATGTCCCTTCTGTCCAGAATCAAAACACGCTGGGGAGCTTTTGAGAGTTGCAGCAGGGGGGTCCAGGGACAGGCTGCTGTCTTTGTTGGGGAGATGCCATCGACTGCAGCCCCAGGGGTGCAGGTGGGCTTAGCAGCCACGGTGGGGGAGGGGGAGGGAGCCTGTAGATGTGGAAGAAGAGTTCTGTTCTGGTGAAGTGCCATTAATCACTGCTGAAGTTGCCTTAGGGTCTTCTGCTAGCCGTTCTAAGGAATCTTTAACTAATTTCCAGGCTGTAAAGGAAGATGTAGCAATTTTGCTTACCTTTGTTGCCCGGAGCATAGCCATCTCTCCCTGCTCCCCTCTCCTTTCATCAGACATTGTTGCTCTTTTGTCAAGCTGTGCATAATGACTCCCAGTATTGATTGCTCCTCTTTAGTTATTTGATTACCCATTATGTGTTCGTCAAAAGGAGGCACCAGCCCCCAGGGGAGGCTCCAACCACCCAATTTCCCTGACTGTTCAGCTCTGTCACTGCAGAGCTGCTTCTCTTCTAGGGCACCAACCCTTTTTTCTTCTGTTTTCTTCAGCTCCTCTTGCACCTTTTCTCTGGTGTACCTCACCTTATCTTAGACATATAGCGTGTCTATAATCTCCAATAGAATTAACTACTCGTTATCAGGTGTACCTCACCTTATGGTAGTATCATAAGTAGTCAGGGTTGGAAGGGACCTCAAGGATCATCCAGTTCCAACCCCCCTGCCATGGGCTGGGACATCCCACACTAGATCAGGCTGGCCAGAACCTCATCCAGCCTGGTCTTAAACGCTTCCAGGGACAGGGCCTCAACCACCTTCCTGGATAACCCATTCCAGGGCTTGACCACTCTCATGGGGAAGAACTTCCTTCTCACATCTAGCCTGAATCCCCCACCTCCAGCTTCATTCCATCCCCCTAGTCCTATCACTCCCTGATAGCCTGAAAAGTCCCTCCCCAGCCTTCTTGTAGGCCCCCTTCAGATACAATGAGGTCACCTCGGAGCCTTCTCTTCTCCAGACTGAACAGCCCCAACTCCTTCAGTCTGTCCTCACAGGAGAGGTGCTCCAGCCCTCTACTCATCCTCATGGCCCTTCTCTGGACACCCTCCAGCATCTCCAGATCCCTCTTGAAATAGGGGCTCCAGAACTGGACACAGGTGGGGCCTCACCAGAGCTGAGTAGAGGGGGAGAATCCCCTCCCTTGACCTGCTGGCCACACTTCTCGTGATGCGGCCCAGGATCTGATTGGCTTTCCGGGCTGCAAGTGCACATTGAGAGCTCCTGTTGAGCTCCTCGTCCATCAGCACCCCCAAGTCTCTCTCCTCAGGGCTGCTCTCCAGCCAGTCCCTGCCCAGCCTGGATTTGTGCCTGGGATTGCCTCGACCCAGATGCAGGACCCTGCCCTTGGTCTTGTTGAAGCTCATGAGGTTGGCCTGTGCCCACCTCTCCAGCCTGTCAAGGTCCCTCTGGATGGCATCCCTTCCTTCCAGCGTGTCTGCTGCACCACACAGCTTGGTGTCATCAGCAAACTTGCTGAGGCTGCACTCGATGCCACTGTCCATGGCACCCACAAAGATGTTGAACAAGCCTGGTCCCAGGACTGATCCCTGAGGGACTCCGCTTGTCCCTGGCCTCCACTGGGACATGGACCCATTGACAGCCACTCTTTGGGTGCGGCCATCAAGCCAGTTCCTTATCCATCTAGTGGTCCATCCATCAAACCCATGTGTCACCAGCTTGGAGACCAGGATGTGTTGCGGGACAGTGTCGAAGGCTTTGCTCAGGTCCAGGTATCTTAGACATATAGCACGTCTATAATCTCGATATAATTAACTCCTCGGTATCAGGTGTACCTCACCTTATCTTAGACATATATCGCATCCATAACGTCCGGCGAATCAGGGAACGTCACCGGCATAGAGGCAGACAGATTAATCTCACAGAGACTGGTCCAAAAGCCACCATTAGTGACACTGATGAACATGAGCATCTCCACAGTCCTTAAAAGCCAAATTCTTCTTGGTGTGCAAGTGAGAGTCGCAATGAGTAGTTGGCCAAGGCAAACGTTCGGGGCCACCATTTGTAATAGTGTAGATGTTTTAATCACCTCAAGCAATGCTTCCAGGACAGGATGTAAGCAGGCGAAGATGTTTATTACGTTACACAGCAAGGTTCTCTAGTCCATCAGCAGGCACATGTGTCACATCTCAACTGGTCATTCTCTACTGGCATGAGTGTCATTAAGGCATTGTGGTGCTTTGAGCCTTAACTGGGGCTTAAAAGCTCAGATGCGGGCAAGGCTGAGAATCCCCTCCCCAACAGAGAGAGAGAGGGAGGGAGGGGAGCAAATCCACCAAGAAATAATTTGGGTTCAGCTTGGAAGTAGAGAGGCAAAGAACTTTTCTTTAAACAGTATATATGTATATATGTATTTATGTAACAATGACAGGCAGGGTTCCAAGGGTAAGGAACAAGGATGGATGGGAGAAGGAGAGGAAAAGGAAAAACAGATTATGAGATACAGAACCAGTCCTTTGCAAAGTGTGGAAGCAGCAGGAGAGAGAGCAATGTCTGCAATTCTCCTCCCTCTTATACCCTGCTGGACAAGGAGGGGGAAGTGGAACAGACCAAGTCAGTTTCCCAGGGAGGAAACACAAGCCCCAGGGAGGGAAGAAAAACTCTCACGAGCCCCCCCCTGTCTTTTTCCCAGGATGGCGTAGCCCACCACAGGCAGACAGTAGGTCAGAATAACAAAACAATATTTGAACACATCCAAGCAAATGCTGCCCAGCTGCTCTCAGAGTCAGAGACAAAACATAGCTCCCTCTAATTCCAGCAAAGGCAAATCTGCCCTATAGTCTTCTCAAGCTATCCAAACCAAATCCTCTTCCCACAACAAAGGTTTTTTCCCTGCACTTCTTCTTTCCTGGGCACCAACCCATTTTTCCTATGTGCTTTGTTCTCTCAGGCATCAACCCTTTTTTCCCCTGCAAGTCTTTTCCTCGGGCACCAACCCTTTGTTCTCTGCTCTTGTTATCTTTCGAGCACCAAACACATTTCTGTGTACTCATTTTTCTTGGCCACCAACCATTTTCCCTCTGCACTTCTTTTCTCTCGGGCACCAACCCTTTGGTTCTCTGCACTCCTTTTTCTCGTTCCCCACCCTTTTATTCCTGTGCTTCTATTTCTCGGGCACCGACCGTTTGGTCTCTGTGCTCTTTTTTCTCACGCACAAACATTTTTTCCTCTACTATCTTTTTCTCAGGCATCAGCCTTTTCTCTCTGTGCTTCATTTTCTCTGGCACCAACCCTTTATTCCCTGCACTTTTTTCTCGGGCACCATTGTTTTTATTCTTTCTCTTTCTTTTTGCTCAGCCCCCAACCCTTTTTCCTCTGCGCTTCTTTTTTCTGGGCACTACCCTTTTATTCCTGCACTTCTTTTTCTCAGGCCCCAACACTTTCTTCGATATGCTTCTTTTCTTGGGCACCAACACTTCTTTCCTCTGGCCTTCTTTTTCCTCGGGCACCAGCCCTTGTTTCCTGATCTTGTTTTTTTTTGGAACCACTCTGTTTCTACACTGTGCTTCTGTTTTCTGGTACCAACCTTTATTTTTGGTGCTGCTTTGTTCTCGGCACAACCTTTTGTTTCTCTGCTTTGTTATCGGCACCAACTTTTTCCCCCCACAATTCGTTTCCCTTGGGCACCAGCCTTTCTTCTCTGTGCTTCTTTTTTCTGGGCCACCAATCATTTTTTTTTCTCTATGCTTCTTTTCTCTGGGGCACCAACCCTTTTTTCCCTTTGCTTTTTGTTTCCTCTGGCACCATCATTATCTCCTCAGCACTTCTTTTCTCTGGGTGCCACCCTTTTCTTCTCTGCACTGCTGTTTTTTCTTGGGCACAGACCCATTTTCTACTCTGCCTCTATTCTTTTGGGCACCAACCTTTCTTTCTCTAAGCTCCTTTTATTTGTGCACCAACCATTTTTTTCCCTGTACTTCTGTGGTGGGTGAGAAAGTTCCCTCCCCACACACAGGGAAAGAAACCACAAGCTAGCTCAGTCGGAAAAGCAGATGAAAGCTGTATTTACAGGCATAAATGGAATGCAATGAATCTATACACAAATACAATATTACAATATCTTACAGGAAAACACAACAATGACACAATGCAGAAAAAACTTTTTCCCTCCAGCTGGCCAGGGGGGTTCCCTGAACCCCCTCTCTCCTCCCCACCTCCCCCTTTTCCCAAAGAGGGTTAGAGAGAGAGAGAAAAGGCAATTAAGGAAGGAAAATTCTGTTAGCTCAGAAAGTGCATGCAAGAATTAGTGTTCTTATCTGGTTAGCTGTTTAACTCAAGGCTGTTCCTGCTTCAGAAAGAGAGAAAAGCCGTCAGCCCACAGGACAGAGAAGCACAGACTGCACCAGCTGAACCCAGACCAGACACAGACTGAACCAACAGAAACCAAACTCAAATGCACTCACAGCTACCATGAAATTAGTTTAGACTATCTTGGTTTTGTTCAAATATCAAAAACATTCAGCCAGAGTGTTCAGCAACTGTTCTTCTTAAAGCATAGCATCAACTGGTCACAACTTCCTTTTTCCTCAGGCACCAATCCTTTTCCTCTGCACTTCTTCTCACTCAGGCACCAACCCTTTTTTTCTCGTCGCTTTTTATCTCTTGGCACAAACACATGTTTTCTCAGCACTTCTTTTTCTTGGCACCAACAGTTTATTCCCTGCACTTCATATTTCTTGGGCACCAACAATTTTGTGCTCTGCTCTTGTTTTCTTTCAGGGACATCAATTTTTTTCTGCACTTCTGATTCTCAGGCACCAAGCCTATTTTTCCTTGCACTTCTTTTTTCTCAGCCACCAACTGTTTTTTTCTCTGAGCTTCTTATTTGTCGGGCACAAACTATTTATCTCTGCTCCTTTATTCTTGGGCACCAATCATTTTTTTCCTCTGTGCTTCTTTCTTCTCATGCAGCAACTCTTTTTTCCCTGCACTTTCTTTCTGGGCATGACCCTAGAATTCTCTGCATTTTTTTTCTTGGACACCAGCCCTTTTTTTTCTCTGCAGCTGTCCTGCAAGGACCAGGAGGGATCAGGTTCCCCATGGGACAAGAGAAAGAGCCAGGGCTGCTGGCTTGGTTCTTATCTCTGGCTTTGGAAGATGGCCAGGACAAACAGTGGATGAAACAAGCAGCAGCCCCAGAACAGGCAAAGGAAATCTCTCCTCCTCTGTCCAGGCCTGTGTTTCAGCTGTGAAGGAACTGTCCCAGGAGTTTCTGCCAGTTCCAGAAGAAGTTTTTATTCCCACCTGTACAGTCCTGTGTACTGCAGCAGCTGCTCCCCTGTCCAAGGAGAGAATCTGGGGGCAACACACCACAGCACACCCTCTGCTTTACTTGTGTGACCATGGGGAGGACGTGAGGAAATAGAAGGGGAAAACCCAATCTAGTCCTGGCTGCAGGAGTCTGTGACTTCCAGGGGAATTGTCCCCCCAGAGATGCTGCCTCAGTTTCCAGTGGGAATGGCCTAAGAGGAGCAGGGAAGATAAAACTGCTTCTGGTCCTCCTCAAGAGACTCCCAAAGCATCTTCACAAGATGCAAGGAACCCAAGGCAGAATTAGAGCGACTCTGCCTCCAACCAGATGAAGGGAGAGACAAATTGGTTTGTTGGACCACACAGAACCAATGGCCTGGCAAGTTGAACCCATGAGAGGATAAAGCTTTAGCAGCTGCAGGTGCTCAGACTGCTCTGACACCATCAAACCATGAGGGGTGGAACCCATCTGTGTTTTGTGGTGTGACAGGAGGATCCCCACACCTGGATGTGTGGAAGCTGAGTACTGGGATGCAAGCCACAGTTTGCTTCACTTGGAGCATGAAAGGCGTCACTGGACTCGATTGCCCAGAGGTGGAAAACAGCCCCAGCATTTGCAGCATTTGGCCTGGGCATGGCCTGATCCAGACTGTGCGGAACTGAGTGGAGCTGCAGAGCACCTGCAGTGAGCAGCCCTCTGGGTTCTGCAAAGCCACCTCCTGTGGAGTGAGAATGGACAGTGCCTGAGGTGTGCTGCTGATTGCTGCTGGGCATGGTGCAGGTGGCCCAGAATGCGGGCTGGGGAATATCAAAGGCTAAGATGAAAATTTGCTGCCATTACTCCACACCACCCTGCCTCATGCACTTCACAGGGACAGTGCTGGCTGGAGCAAAGCACTACAGGGCTGAGTTCAGATTGCCACATGAGAGGCTTCCTGTTCAGTTGCTGCTGTTGGGTTCTGGCTCTCAGGGGCTGGCTCTTTGCTGAGGGGGAGGGCTGTAGGGGTTGAACTCCTGGCTGCTGCTCGCTGCTGCTGCTCGCTGCTGTGCTTTCTGCAAACAGCAGGTCAGTGTGCATGATGGGATCTCCTTTGGATTCAACTCTTTGAGCTTATCTCAAGTCCTTATCTCATCCCAGAGGGTTTTTTGAGTTGTTTGTGTGTTATTTTCCCCTCACTTCTGTTTTGGGGGGAACAGGCAGCTTAACCTCTTCTCAGCTCTCAACCTGTTCCAGCCCCAGAGTGGAAAGCAACAGAAGCTTTCTGAGTTCTTCCAAAGATCTCCATGAGCTTCCCTCTACACACTCCAAAGATCCCAAAAGTCAATCCTAGGACCATCCAAATCCCAAACAGCTAAGATCACTGAAAGCCTTTAAGAATGCCTCAGAGATGCCCCTCAAGACTCCTCTGAGAAACTCACTTTCCCCTCCCTGAACTGGGCACACAGCTCCACCCCATCCCTTGGGAGCAAATGCCCCCCAAATTTGGGCATTTGTGCCAGGGATATCTGCAATAAAAGCAAACAGACAGGATCTGGGTAACTTTTCGGTTTTATTGACACTATGGTCAACGGACAGAGATGGTTCTTACCCAGGGAGACACAAAGCTTTGGGGAAGAACCAGACATGATCTGGCAAAGCCCTGCCAGCTCCACTGAGAGCTCCAGCTGTGCCGACTCAGCACTATATATTGTTCTCATTAGCAATAATTGGTGTTCAGAAGGGCAGGAGGTGTTTGTGCTGCTGGTACCTCCCAACCTGAGATCTGGAAAGGCAAAAGAGATGATTTAGGTGCTGGAAAGCCCTCTCGGAGGGGTCACGGTTACACAATAGATTCTAGGTGGATTTATGCTTCTCCTCCAGGGCAGGCTGCTCTCTGGTGTGGGTGCAGTGTGCTTGTTGAGGTTACCCGTTTGGGTGAAGTTCTTCTCGCAGCCATCAGAGGTGACAGCCTTTCACCAGCGTGGGTGCGGCGGTGAGCAATGAGAGTACCCTGAGGCTGAAGCGCTTTCCACAGGCATCACAGGTGAAAGCCTTCTCACCAGTGTGGGTGCGGCGGTGACAAGTGAGATGGTACCTCCGGCGGAAGCTCTTCCCACAGTCATCGCAGGTGAAAGGTTTCTCACCAGTGTGCACACGACGGTGCTCTGTGAGGGTTTCCTTCTGGGTGAAGCTCTTGCCACAGACAGCACAGCTGTACGGCCTCTCACCTGTGTGAGTTCGGCGGTGGATGGTGAGACCGGAGCTATATTTGAATTTCTTGCCACTCCCGCAGGTGAAGGAATTCTCAGTGCTGTGCACATTGCGGTGCTGCCAGAGGGCGGATTTCTGAGAGAAGCTCTTGCCGCAGTCAGCACAGCTTCGGCCTTTACCGCTGTGGATGAGTTGATGCTGGATGATCTGGTGCTCGTGGTGAAGCTCTTGCCGCACTCAGCACAGGGGGAACAGATGCTCTCCGGTGTGGATGCGGCGGTGGATGGTGAGGCTGGAGCTCATTTGAATTTCTTCCCACAGTCCCTGCAGGTGAAGGACTTCTCAGTGCTGTGCACATTGCTGGTGCTGCCAGAGGGCAGATTTTGAGAGAAGCTCTTGCCACAGACAGCACAGCTGTACGGCCTCTCACCGTGTGAGTTCGGCGGTGGGATGGTGAGGATCCAGCTGTAGGCGAAGCTGCTGCACAGTCGGCACAAGGTGAAAGCCTTCTCCCCAGTGTGCACATGACGGTGCTGGGTAAGCACGACCTGCTGCTGAAGCTCTTGCCACAGTCGCCACAGGGGGAACCTCTCTCCGGTGTGGATGCGGCGGCGGTGGATGGTGAGATCGGAGTTGTACTTGAATTTCTTGCCGCAGTCCCTGCAGGTGAAGGGCTTCTCAGTGCTGTGCACACTGCGGTGCTTGGGGAGGGAAGACTTGTGAGTGAAGGTCTTGCCGCACTCAGCACAGCCGTACAGCCTCTCACCAGTGTGGGTGTGGCAATGCCGGATATGCTCAGAGCTCCTGCAGAAGCTCTTGCCACAGACACTACAGATGAAGAGCCAGGGGCCAGGCTGGGGGCAGTGGTGCTTCATCTGCTCAGAGCCCAGTGGGAAGCTCTGCCCACGCTCAGGGCACTGATTCAGCTGCTTGCGTGGCACAGAGGGACCTGCTCTGGCTTCATCCTCCTCATACATTCCTTTCCCAATCCTGGTCACCTTCATCCTCATCATTATACCTCCTCTTCATACTCATCCTCCTCATAGTCATAATTCTCCTCAGCATCATCATCCTCATCCTGTCCTCTTCTTCCTTCTCCTCCTCCTCCTCTCCCTTGGGGCTGCATGTTGGCTGCTCCAAACTTGATCTCTGGTGTGCTGCTTCTCCTCCCAGCTCTTGTCTGGGTCCTTCTGTGAGGCATTCTGTGGGAGGAAGGGGTCACAGCTCTACAACAAGGAAGATGGAAGCACCTGAGCCCAGGGCCTCAAACACTGAGATCCTGCCTGGCTCATGACAGTCCCTGACTCCCAATACCTCCAACACCCAGCTGGAGGAAAGAATGCAGCGGGGACCTCAAAACACTTCAGTTTTGACCTCTATACCTGTCTGAATTCCAGGGATCCTGTGATCAGAGCCCTGAGGTACCCTGGGGCTTACAAGTGGTCTTGTCCACTCTCTCGAGGCTGGCAGCACTCCAGGATGGTTCTAGCCCCAGGCCCGTCCTTTCACAGAATCACAGAATACCAAGGTTGGAAGAGAGACCTCAAGACCATCAAGTCCAACCCATCACCACAGACACCGTGACTAGACCATGGCACCAAGTGCCACATCCAATCCCCTCTTGAACACTCCAGGGACGGTGACTCCACACCTCCCAAAGCAGACATTCCAATGACAAATCACTCTCTTGGTGAAGAACTTTCTCCTCACCTCCAGCCTAAACTTTCCCTGGAGCAGCTTGAGACTGTGGCCTATTGTTCTGATGCTGCATGAGTGAAGAGAACAGCTCCCCCGGGTAACCACCTTCAGGTAGTTGTAGACAGCAATAAGATCTCCCCTGAGCCTCCTCTTCTCCAGGCTAAACAACCCCAGCTCCCTCAGCCTCTCCTCACAGGGCTGTGCTCAAGTCCTCTCCCCCAGCCTTGTTGCCCTTCTCTGGACACCTTCAAGTGTCTCAATGTCCTTCTTAAACTGAGGGCCCAGAACTGGACACAGGACTCAAGGTGTGGCCTAACCAGTGCAGAGTACAGGGGCACAATGACCTCCCTGCTCCTGCTGGCCACACTAATGCAGGCGAGGGTGCCCTTGGCCTTCTTGGCACCTGAGCACACTGCTGGCTAATGTTCAGGCAGCTGTCAATAAGCACCCCCAGGTCCCTCTCTGTTTGGCAACTCTCCAGCCCTCTGACCCCAAGCTGTAGCTCTGCATGGGGTTGTTGTGGCCAAAGTGCAACACCTGGCACTTGGAATTGTTGAATGCCATCCGTTGGACTCTGCCCATCTGTCCAGTCAGTCGAGGTTCCTCTGCAGAGCCCTCCTCCTCTGACTGACCAACATCTGCTCCCAATTGGTGTCATCTGCAAATTTGCTGATGACTGTCTCAATCCCTCATCCAGATCATCAATAAGATATTAAAGAGGATCTCTTTGATCTCTCTGGCTCAATGGAGGCAGCAGCACTGACCAAGGAACACCAAACCACTCCAACCTTCTCTCACACCCTCACATCAAACCCCAAACTTCACCTCCTGCCACACAACTGACCCCCACAGCCTGGAGAGTTCCCAGACTCCAATGACATCTGATGTGCCTTGAGCTCCTGGAGATGTGAAATGTGCTGGGAAGGAGGAGATGGATGACGTTGAGAGGTGCCCTGGGGCTGCCAAAACTCTGGGTTCATTACCTGCTGGGGGCTCCAAGGGGCAGATCTGCAAACTCTGCTCTTCCCCAGCACACAGGGGTAGAGATGTTGGACAGAGGACACAGC
>JAAWVA010000030.1:11766434-11903493 GCA_015227895.2 Colaptes auratus | reverse complement strand
TGGCTGTGTGGCTAGGAGCCCTAAGTGCCTGCTTGGGCTGTGCTGCATGTCAGGAGGGGTCAGGGACTGTCCTGAGCCAGGCAGGTTTGGGGCTTTCAGCTTCTGGGGTCAGCTGCTGCCAGCACCATGTAGCTAGGAGCCAGGCAGAGCCACACAGCTGCTGACCTAGCCTCCCACCCCCTGCAGCCTTCACCCTCCATCTCTCCATCCATTTCTCCAGCTCCACTCACTTGTTGCCCTCTCAGAGTCCCCAGCGCCCCAGCAAAGCCCCAGCGCTGATCTACACAGCCAGCAGGGCCCAACACAAGCCCCATGATGAGAGCATGGAGGAGAATCCCTGTGGTGGTGGAAGCACTGGGATGTCATACACCTAGAGTAGAGACCTCCAGAATGGACAACAGAGTCCAGAGGTACACCACAAAGTGTCATCAACTCCTGTGACAAGGCTCAAAGAGAGCCTCTCTGCTCTGAAACCTAAGGCAATACCCTGCAGAACAGTTGGAGGAGCTCAAGGGGACAAGCTGCAGAGGGGCCCAGGCAACCCCTGAGCTTCTACAAGAGCAAGGGCAGGGTCCTGCCCCTGGCCTGCCACAAGCCTCACAATCAGGACAGGCTGGGGGAGGAGGGGATAGGAAGCAGCCCTGCACAAAAGGACTGGGGGGGTGCTGCTGGACAGGAAGCTGGACAGGAACAGACGGGGAGCCTGCAGCCCAGAAGGCCAAGGGCAGCCTGGGCTGCACCAAAAGCAGCATGGCCAGAGATGGACAAGGCCAGCCTGGCACTTGGCTCTGCTCTGCTCAGACTTCACCTGCAGCACTGCAGCCAGCTCTGGATCCCTCAGCACAGGAAGGACATGGACCTGATGGAGAGGGCCCAGAGGAGGGACACAAAATGATCAGGGCTTGGAGCAGCTCTGCTACCAGGACAGGCTGAGGAACTGGGGGGGTTCAGCCTGGAGAGGAGAAGCGAAGACTCTGGGGAGACCCAAGTGACCTTCTGGTACCTGAAGGGGACTACAAGAAGGCTGCAGAGGGACTCTTTGCAAACCTGCAGGCACAGCACCAGAGAATGGCTTCTAACTGGAGCAGAGCAGATTGAGATTGGAGGTGAGGAACAGTTCTGCACCAGGAGGCTGCTGCAACACTGCAACAGGTTGCCCGCGAGGGGCTTGAGGTCCCAGCCCTGCAGATGTTCAAGGTCAGGCTGGACAGGGCTCTGGGCAACCTGATCTAGTGCAGGATGTCTGCAGAGGGGCTTGGACTGCATCACCTTTGCAGCTCCCTGCCAACCCAACCACTCTAGGAGTCTAGGAGTCTAAGTGCAGCTTCCAGGGAGAGCAGAAAAAGAGGAGGCAGAGGAGGACAATGAAGAGGACAAGGAGGAGGAGACCAAAATCCTTCCAAACTCCTCCAAGACTCTGCCAAATTCCTTGAGAGCTCTTCCAGCTCTGCAGAGTTCATTCTGGAGAGAGCTAAGGGAGTTCTAGGCTCAGGATGTGTTGCACTGTAGCTAGCTGAGCTAGCTGGTAGCTAGGGTCCGGCGGCCGGAAGATATGTGCTGTATGGGAAAAATAAGGATGACCAATAGTGTTAGGCCATAGGCGTAAGCAGACGGAAATGAGGTGGTAAACCAACCCTATATAACGGTGTGTCGCATTCTAACAAATCGCCATTTGCCATTTGCCGTCCACCACATTGGTTGTCAGCGTGCTAATGTGCCAATTGGCCAGCGTTCGATTACTTTACTGCTCCTGAACCAGGTCGTCTCACAAGTCACAGACACAAGTGGTGCCGAAACCCGGGATCGAACCAGGGACCTTTAGATGCAAAAGGACTGCAAAAAAGGACTCTGGACACTAAAGAACGCTCGTCAGCTACACGAGTCTCTCCACATTGGAGCCAAAGCACTAGCAGAGATGTGGGATTTCAGCTGCTGATGCAAACACGTAGTAGCAACGTGTCCCCATTCGAGCCATCCATTCGAGGCTTTGAGAGGCCACTGCTCTAACCCACACCGGGTCGGACGATTTCCACGTCAGCTTGATTGGTGGGAGTGGGAATCACAGCTCCTATGTAACCCCTCCTCAAATGAAAATCCGTCGGGACATCAAAACACTCCATGATGTGCAGCAATTAGTGGGTCCTTGCAATGGCTTCGCAACATTGTTCTGATACCTCCTGAAACCATGACCCCCCTGTATGATCTTCTGAAAGGAAGAACCCATGGGAACCAAATCCCTGACACGGAAGCAATGCACTCCCTCGACTTTATCGAGCACAGGTATCATCATGCACACTTGCCAGGTCGGAACCCTGCCCTACCGCTTGATCTGTATGTACATTTTACAGAGGGTGGGGGAGTGGGGGCACTAGCCCAAGGCCCCCCTGACAAAGCCCAGCCAATACTATGGATAGTCCTGGGAAAACCATCACGCGCATTCCCCCAGGAGTTGAGTGCCTTGGCAACCTCATCATGAAAGGCAGGAGCTCGCCTTAAGACACCTAGGCACTGAACCTGCCAGGATATTCCTACCCTTCCGCAAACAGCTCCCAACACAATCAGTGGCGATGTCAGAGTACCTAGCCATAGCCCTTGTCGGATTTGGTGGGAAGTCCGTATGCCACAAAGCCCCCTTGGACTCAGATGCTAGCAATCGTCAACATCGATCTCCCACAGAAAATCATGGACCGGCCCCAACCAGGACCAACTGTCTTCACAGATGCATCCTCAGTGACCTCAACAGCGGCAGCAGTGTGGCAGTCAGGAGAAGAATGGCACTGCATCAAGATGACTGACAATGCTCTTTCAGTCCAGCAGCTGGAAGCGACAGCCGTAGTACTAGCGTGCGGACTGTTCCCAACAGAACACCTCAACATAGTACTGATTCAATGTTTGTAGCCAAACTCTGCTTGGCCATGTCAGGACCAGGTGTGTCAACATCCACAGCTGCTCTAATGCTAGAGAAGCACTTTTTTCACGAAAGGTACCATATCAGTCATCCACGTCAATAGCCATGATCCAATTAAAGATTCTTTCAAACAGGCAATGACAAAGCAGATGCTGCTGCAAAGGACTCTGGACACTAAGAGACGCTCGTCAGCTACACGAGTCTCTCCACATTGAGCCAAAGCACTAGCAAAGAGATGTGGATTTCAGCTGCTGATGCGAAACACGTAGTAGCAACGTGTCCCCATTGCCAGAAACACCGTTGTGGTCCAGTGGGTAAACCCAGAGGTCTCAAAGCCTTCGAGCTGTGGCAGACGGACTTTACCCTCTGTCAACTGTTGAAACCTCGAGCATGGCTAGCGGAACTGTAGACACATATAGCGGGTGATCGTAGCCACACAACACCTTAAAACTGACTCTAAAGCAACCATTCACATTGGCTGACAGCTATGGCATGGCTTGGTGTTCCTAATCAGATCAAAACAGACAACGGCCCAAATTTTGTGTCTAAAACAGTGCAGGCATTTGTTTTAAAATGGGGTATCACCCTAACACACGGCATTCCATATAAAGCCCAGGCCAGGCCATAGTCGAGCGAGCAAATCAAACTCTGAAATCTAAATTGGGGTACTAGCACAATCAGAAGGGTTTACTAACACCATTCCCTCAGGACCAAGCACGTTTGCTGGCGACTGCCTTGCTAGCACTAAATCATTCCCCAGAGGAGAGGAGTTAACAGCCCAGCCCAAAAACACTGGCCACCCGAGCACTAGAAGAAGGCCCATCAGTCATAGTTAGAAACGAACTGGGAGAATGGGAACAGGGGTGGAGACTGGTTCTGACAGGACGAGGCTATGCCGCAGTCAAAAAACAGGTAAAATCAAGTGGTGTCCGCTTAAGTCTATTAACCCAGACCTTCGGGATAAAACTAATGAAAACTGTGAGTTTTGTCCGCAGGACGGATCATTGGACGCCCCGTAACCCGTACACCCCCGTGGCAAGTGATTCGAAACTTGGAAGTCGTCCCACCTGAGCCTGAGCTGAGAAACCTGCACTGGCAGAATCTGGACAACAGCGAAGTGGCCTCCGCAAAAAGGAGCTGCGGCCTTTGTATGATCTTGATTTTTGGGATCACTGCTATAGAGCAGACAGGGTCAGACTATCGCGGCCACCAGGCACATCAACCATTTAAATGGATACTGTCCCGAGGGGAACAATCCACGGTTGTGAAAACCATAACAACAGTGGGGGCTCCCACTTTCAAAGTCACAATGTGTGAGGTGTGGATGCAAAAGGGACATGTGACAAGTAGAACCATCATTTTACCTGTGTCCTAGCTCCAACCCCGGAAAGTCATATTGTAATCTACCCGAGCACTATTTTTGTGTGTATTGGGGTTGTGAAACGATTGCTCACCCGTGGATTGAAGAACCTGGATAGACCCTTACTTGAAGTTGTCCTGGAATCCCCACGAATGGAAACCTATCGTGGGGCGTGCCCTTGAATAACAAGGTATCACTTCATGAGGTACTCTGAATTGTACTATGTGGATTTCAATGTTGCTCAATATCATGATCCTGGTTGGCTCATAGGGAGGACCTGTGGACTTAGGTTTTATGAGGGAGGGAGAGACAGAGGTGGAAATTACTATAAGAAAGAGCCAGTCTTGAACGACCCAGAGCCTGTGGGTCCTAACCAAGCTTTGATGGTAAATCTGAAGATAGCACTACTAGTTCATGCCCAGCTACTAACGCTTCAGTTTATAATGCTAATTTGGGTTTAGGCATGCAACCCACAAACCGTTATGGCCTCAGATGAGAGTCTTGGAGAAGAATCCCTGTGGAAGGTATCACTCAGCATTGAACCAGACAAGCCCTAACATGACTGCACATTGTTGGCTGTGTTATGGGATAAGACCACCCTTTTATGAAGCAGTGGGAAATAGCAACACCGGTTCGATATACCAACGACATCAATCCAGCACAATGCAAATGGAAGGCTGAGAGGCAAGGAATCACACTGACGCACGTGACAGGTAAAGGAATATGTAGGTAATGTTCCTGAAAGTCAGTGAGATCATTGTCAGAGGTAGTTTTGCAAAATCGTAGAGGATTGGATCTCTTGCTTCTACAGCGAGGCGGACTGTGAGTTGCATTGGGGAGGAGTGCTGTGTGTCGCGGATCGCACTGGAGTTGCCAGGGATTCCATGACCAAACTCAGAGAAGGTTTAAAAGAGGAAGAAAGAGAGAGAGGCTCAACAAGGTGGTTTAACTCGTGGTTTAACCACTCACCATGCTAACCGCTTTGTTATCTACCCTGATAGGCCGATCGCAATGATTGTGGTGACACTAATCTTTGGACCCTGCATATTGACAGGCTCGCGTCTTGTTCAAGAGCCGGCTGGAAAAGGTTAACATCATGTCGTAGAAGACCGCAACTGCTTTAGAAATGTCTCCGATCGACACTTCTCCCCAATCTCTGATCATTTTTGAATTTGCACGTGTTTAGTGTGCCTTAATATAGTATTGTAGCATATAGTTTATATTTTTATATAGTTTTATAGTTTTGTAGCCATATATTTATATGTTTAACTTTTGTAGGTGAATATGGTATTTTTAAGGCTTTTATAAGATGTAGAAGGATAGAATTTTCTATATATATTGGTATATTTTTAGATATTTAGTTATTCACAGGAGGGGGGAATTGTAGCTAGCTGAGCTAGCTGGTAGCTAGGGTCCGGCGGCCGGAAGATATCGTGCTGTACGAAAATAAGGATGACCAATAGTGTCTAGGCCATAGGCGTAAGCAGACGGAAATGAGGTGGTAAACCAACCCTATATAACGTGTGTCGCATTCTAACAAATCGCCATTTGCCATTTGCCGTCCACCACATTGGTGTCAGCGTGCTAATGTGCCAATTGGCCAGCGTTCGATTACTTTACTGCTCCTGAACCAGGTCGTCTCACAAGTCACAGACAACATTGCACCCTCTGCACAAATGCTCCAGAAGCTTTCCAGTGCCCTCCAAAACCAGCAGCACAGCTCTGCTGGCACACAATGCCAGGCTGCAAGGGCCCCAAGGCTCAGCTGCTCCAACCTTGCCACTGACACTGCACTTGAAGGAGCTGGCCCAGCCCCCTGCCAAGCTCACCTCCCAACTCTGCCCTGCAGGGGAACCACCACTGCCCTGGGGAGATGATTCCAAAGGCTGACTGGGAGGGAAAAGCTTTTGCCTCTGCAGGGCACTCTTCCACTTCAGCTCAGCTCTTGCAGCAGCCCTTGGAGATCTGCCTTTGGAGCATCACAAACTCTGAAGCACTGCAGTGCAAAGCAGCTCAGCTTCAACTTCCAACTGGCTGAACTCTCTCTTTTTAAATTCAAGGCAGGGGCCAGGCTCACACCCAGCTCAGAAGCTCACACCCTGCTCCTATATTCACAACCAGCTCCCATGCTCAGAACAGCTTCCAAGCTCAGACACAGCCCCCAAGCTCAGGCCAAGATCCAAGTGCAGAACCAGCTCCCAAGATCAGACTCAGATCAATGTGCAGAGCCATCCCCGAGCTCAGACTCAGATCAAAAGTGCAGAACCAGATCCCAGCTCAGATGCGCTACAAGCTCAAGAACCAGCAACTACAGAATCATTTGCCCAAGTCAACCCGCTCCCATGTTCAGAAGCAGCTCCAAAGCTTAGAACAAACCCTCAAGCTCAGACCCAGATCAGAAGTGCAGAAGCAGCTCCCAAGCTCAGACACAGCCCCCAGGCTCAGAACAACATCCCAAGCTTAGAATCACCCTCAAGCTCCGAGCCAGCCCCAAGCTCTTGTGGTGGGTGAGAAAGTCCCTCCCCACACACAAGGAAAGAAACCACAGCCAGCTCAGTCGAAAAGCAATGAAGCTATATTTACAGCAGAAATGGCATGCAATGAATGTACACAAATATACAATATACAATATATACAGAACAACGCATGACCGTAATGCAGAAAAGCCTTTTCCCTCCAGCCAGCCAGGTGGAAAAAGGCCAGAACTGGCCTTTTCTCTCCCTCCCTACCTGCCCTTTTCCCAAAAAGGGTTAGAGAGGAGAGAAAGGCAATTAAGGAAGAAAAATTCTGTTAGCTCAAAAGCACATGCAGAATTAGTCTTTCTTATCTGTTGGCTGTTTAACTCAGGCCGTTCCTGCTTCAGAAAGAGAGAACCGTCCACCCACAGGACAGAGAAGCACAGACCCCCAGCCTGAACCAGACCAGACAGACTGCACTACAGAACCCAAACTTAAATTGCTTCATCTACAATCTACCGTAATTAGACTATCTTGTTTTTGTTCAAACACAAAAACATTCACCAAGTGTTCAGCACTGTCTCTTTCTTAAAGGCAATAGCCTCAACTGGTCCACCTCAGACTCAGATCAAAATCAGACCCAGATCCCAAGCTCAGACACAGCTACCACCCTCAATAACTCAAAGCAGCCCCCAAGCACAGCCAACCCCCAAGCTCAGAAGCAGATCAAAAGTGCAGAACCAGATCCCAAAGCTCAGATGCAGATAGCAAGCTCAAGATCAGCCACTAAGCTCAGAGCCAGCCCCCAGGCCCACAGCCAGATCCCATGCAGACCCATCCCAGCTCAGACCCAGCTCCCAAGCTAAGAAGCAGCAAACAGCTCACACCCAGCCCCCAGGCTCAGAGCCAGCTTCACACTTTTGCTTATTTCAAGTTCCCTTCATTGCAGTTCTGCTGAGTGTCCAAATTCAAGCATTCAGAGAAGCTTTGGCCTGGAAGGACCCCAAAGATCAGACAGCTCCAAGCCCCTGCCATGCCCCCAAACACCTTCCACCCACCAGCCTGCTCAAGCCCTCATCCAACCTGACCCTCAGCACCTCCATGGAGGGGCAGCCAGCACCTCCCTGGCCAACCTCTCCAGGCTCTCACCACCCCCACTCCCAAACAATTTCCTCCCTAGCTCCACTCCAAATCCCCTCCTCAACCTTCAACCCAGTCCCCCTCCCCCATCACTCCCAGCCCCTCACTAAGTCCCTCCCCAGCTCTCCTGCAGCTGCCCAGTGCTACCACCAAGGCTACTCCAAGCCCTCCCTACAGCCTTCTCCTCTCCATCCTCAACAGCCCCACTCTTACAGCCAACCCCCACAGGGGAGCTGCCACAGCCCTCCCACCACCCCCATGGCCTCCTCTGCCCCCCTCCAACAGCTCAACCTCCTGGCCCCCTTGGGGACACCAGAGCTGACCACCGCACTCCAGCTGGCAGCACAGAATGCTGCCAGCACAACCATTGCAGCAAAAGCCTCAAGCTGTGCTCAGCTGCCAAAACCAAAGGACCTCAACTTGGCCACAGAGAAGGACCAAACTGAGCCAAGACACTGATCCAACCCCCAAGGCGGCACAAAACAACCATCATAGTTTCATAGTTTTCATATTTTTATAGTTTCAGTTAGGGTTGGAAGGGACCACAAGGATCATTTAGTTCCAACCCCCCCCTGCCATGGGCAGGGACACTCTACCTAGATCAGGCTGGCCACAGCCTCATCACCTGGGCTTAAACACCTCCAGGGACAGGGCCTCAACCACTCCCCTTGACAACCCATTCCAGGGCTTCACCACCCTCACGGTGAAGAACTTCCTCCTCACATCTAGCCTGAATCTCCCCACCTCCAGCTTCATTCCATTCCCCCTAGTCCTATCACTCCCTGATAGCCTGAAAAGTCCCTCCCCAGCCTTCTTGTAGGCCCCCTTCAGATCCTGGAAGGCCACAATGAGGTCACCTCGGAGCCTTCTCTTCTCCAGACTGAACAGCCCCAACTCCTTCAGTCTGTCCTCATAGGAGAGGTGCTCCAGCCCTCTCTGATCATCAGCAAAAGCTCCTCCTGCCCTGAGCCTTTCTGTGCTCAGCAGGCCTGGAGAGAACTGAACATCAGTCTGCAGCCCCCCAGGAAGATTTGTGCCTCAGACCATTGCAGAGCTCATGCCCCCCCACAGCTGACACCACCCCAGGCGCTCCGAAGCTCAGGCTCAGCACAGCACCCACGCTGACACCCCCACGGCACCCAGCACACAGCCTGCCCACAGCTCCCCCCCCGCGCCTGGCCCTCAGCCCAGTGCCCTGCAGCACAGCAGCCGCCCGCAGCTGCCAGCACAAAGCCTCCAACCCCCAGGGCTCCCCCACCCCCCCCACAGCAGCCTCTGCTGCAAGCCACACCCCACGCTCACCACCACCCTCTCCTGCACACAGCAGCCCCCACAGCGCCGCCCACAGCTCATTCTGCTGCCAGCCCAGCCCCCCAGCACAGGGACACAGGGCCAGGGCCAGCCCCTGCAGCCCACCAATGGCTCCGCCTGCAACAGCAGCAGCCAAAGGGGGCCTGCAGCTGCCTCCAGCAGGGGGATCAGCAGTGCAGCACCACAAGGAACCCCCCAGACCCCCCACCCGCGGCCCTGCCCGCACAGACCCCTCCCAGCACAGCACAGATGACGCCCACCGACCCTGCACACCTCTGCCCTACCCCACAGCCCCACCCCCGACCACCCCCAACACCGCAGACCCCCCACAGCCCGCACAGAGGTCCCCACAACCACAGCGACCCTCCCAAACGGCCAGACCCCAACCGCCAAGTTGCAGAGCTCCACTGGACCTCACACACCCCCCCCCCGCATATCCCCCGAAGCCCCCCAACCAAACCCACCGATTCCCCTAGATCCCCGCAGAGGCTCCCCCTCCCCCCACCCCCCGACCCCTACCCACAAACCCTTCCCCAACCCAAGCGACTCTCCCCAGCCGCCCACAGAGCAACCCACCCCCAGGTGCCACCAGCCCTCCCCCCCCGAGCCCTCTACGTCCACGAGGACCACCCTAGGACCACCCGAGCTCACCAGCACCACCTCCAGAACCCCTCTAGGTCCACCCGGACCACCCCAGGACCCCCCAGCAGCACAAGGAACCCCTCCAAACACACCCACCCCCCCCAACCCCGGCCCCCCAACCGCACAGACCCTACCCAGAACAGCACAGACGACGCCCACCGACCCTGCACACCTCGGCCCTACCCCACAGCCTCCCCCCCCGACCACCCCCACACCGCGACCCCCACAGCCGCACAGAGGTCCCCACAACCACAACGACCCCCCACCCCCGAACCGCACAGACCCCAAGCGCCAAGCTTGCAGAGCTCCCCCAGATCCCCCAGACCCCCCCCGCACCCACCCCCCACCCCCCCGATTCCCCCAGATACCCCGCAGAGGCTCCCCCCAGCCCCACCGACCCCTGCCCCACAACCCTTCCCCAACCCAAGCGACCCCTCCCGACGCCTCGCAGCCCCCAGAGAGCATTCCCTGATCCCCACCCCACGACCCCCAACTCAGCCCCAGAGACTCCCCCACCCCACCTGACCCTGGGACAAGGGGAAGCAGAGCAGGAGAAGAGGAGAGAGAGGGGAAGAAGACATAGCTCACGCACAGGGAGCTGCCGGCCCCGGCAGGCTGCTGGCGAGCAGAGAGCGCCGAGGGGAGCCCGGCCCGGCCCACCAGCGTCCGGCGGCCACGTGTGACGGGGAGCGGAAGCAGCTCGCAGTGCGGAGGGAAGTCCCGCCCACGCCCTGGCAGCCGCAGCCAATGGAGAGGCGCCCAGCACTCCTCCCCCTGTCCGCCGCCGAGGCCAGCGAGGCGCTGCCGCTGCCGCCTCGGCCGCCATGCCGCTGCCCACGCCCGGCAGTCGCAGCCATCAGAGCGCCCAAGCGCGGCAGCTCGCCCCCTGGGCCGGGCCCAGCGAGGAGCTGCCGCTGCCGCCGCGGCCGCCATTGTTGCTGCCCCGTGGGGAGCGGCAGCGGGGCCGGAGCGCGGGAGCAGTGCCGGAGGTGCTGGCGGGCGAGCGGCAGCTGCCGGCTGCTGAGCTGCGGCGGGGCGGGAGGCTGCGGGGGCCGGGAGCACTGAGGGCGGCGGCAGCGGAGCGGGAAGGGTCTGGCTGCGTGGGGCTGCCGGGGCGTGTGCAGAGTTGGGGGTCGGGAGGGGCGTGGGGGGGGGGGGGGCGGTCTCCGGGGGCTGTGGCAGGGTGGGGGTTTGGGTGGGTGGGGCTGGGGGCAGCTTCTGGAGGGGCAGAGGGGAGAGCTGTGGGGGTTGGTGTGGGGAGGCTGTGGGAGGGCATCTGTGGGGTCTGGCAGGGCTGGTGTTTGGGGCAGGGGCAGCGGGAGGGCTTGGGGTTGGCATCCCTTGGGGCTGAGGGCTGTGATCTGAATCTTTGGGAGTCTCGGGGAAAGCTGTGGCTGGGATCAGGAACCCCTGGGGCTGAGGGGGATCTCGGGGCCGGGCTTGGGCTCCTGTGGGGAGCCAGTGCTTGGCCTTATTAAACTTTCTGTAGCTGACCTTAGCCCATCAGCCCAACCTGTCCAGACCTCTCTGCAGAGTCTTCCTACCCTGCAGCAGATCAACACTCCCACTTCACCTTGTCTGCACGGTGCTCACTCTTTAATTTACTGCTGTTTCTGTGCAGAAGATGCAGTCAGAAATCACCTGAAGTACCACCCCATCATGGTTTTAACAGTGAACATTAAAAGGCCAGGGGGGAAAATCCCAACCCAACAAGAACACATATAACAAACACTAAGATGAGCATTAAAACTCCATTTGAGTTACAGCCACCCTGGGTTTCAGATGCTTCCATGAGCATCATAGAATCGGTTCTGGTAGCTCTGTGCTTTGCCTTGGCAGGCAGCTGAGGAGACAATATCTGCTCCTCAGCACTGACTAGGTCCAGCCCATGGCTGTGGCCATTGCACCATAGAATGCTGGGATGGTAGGGGCTGGAAAGGACCTCTGGAGAGGAGGTTCAATCCCCCTGCCAGAGCAGGATCCCCTAGGGCAGGCCCCACAGGATCACATCCGGATGGCTCTGGAAGCTCTCCGGCAGGGGGCACTGCAGGGCCCCCCACGGGCAGCCTGCTGCAGGGCTCCAGCACCCTCCAGCCAAGAAGGTTCTTCTCATGGTGAGGTGGAGCTTGCTGTGTCCCAGCCTGTATCCATTGCCCCTTGTCCTGTCCCAGGACACCATTACAGAGAGCCTGGCACCACCTTCTTGACAGCCACCTGGATTGTTTTTCCAGGCCTGCCCTTCTCAGCCTAAAGAGTAAGAATCAGAGAGTGCCTGTGGCTGGAGAAGACCTTTCAGGTCCAGGTCAGCCATGCCCTGACCCTGGCACTGTGCGAGCTGAAGAGGTCCTTGGTCAATAGTATTTTGCTGTGGGCTGAGGACCATAGAGATGATTCCTCCAGCAGTGCCCAGAGGGTGGGCACAGGGCATCGTGAATAGTTCTGCCATCCCATAATCCCTGCAGCTGCCCTGGAAGCAGAATGCACAGCCAGCTCCTCCCCTCTGCTCCTTCATCTCTCCCCGGGGCGGGTGGCAGCTGTTGGCTCTCTTGGTTTGGTGGGGGAGGTATGGGGTAGGATAGGATAGGATAGGATAGGATAGGAGGATATAGGATAGGATAGGCCAGGTTGGAAGAGACCTTTGAGATCAAGTCCAACCTATCGCCCAACCGTCTGATCACTAAACCATGGCACCAAGTGCCTCATCCAGGCTCTTCCTAAACACTCCAGTGATGCTGACTCCACCACCTCCCTGGGCAGCACATCCCAATGGCCAGTCTCTCTTTCTGTGAAGAACTTCTTCCTAACATCCAGCCTAAACCTCCCCTGGCACAGCTTGAGACTGTGTCCTCTTATTCTGGTGCTGGTTGCTGGAGAAGAGACCAACCCCCACCTGGCTACAACCTCCCTTCAGGGAGTTGTAGAGAGCAAGAAGGTCTCCCCTGAGCCTCCTCTTCTCCAGGCGAAGCAACCCCAGCTCCCTCAGCCTCTCCTCACAGGGCTGTGCTCCCACCCCCCCCAGTCCCAGCCCCGCCTGTGCTGAGTGCGGGCAGCAGGGCTGGGATGAGAGTTGCACTCTGGACCCGTCCCTCCCGGCCGCTCTCTGACACCTCACCGCCCCCCCCCCATTGCTGTCCCAATGCACATCCTGCACAGCACAGACTGCAAACAGCCAAGAGCTTCATGACCGAACCCCGCGGCCCCCAGCACGCCGGCACACAGCTGCCCCTGGCGAGAGCCAACACAGACAATTCCTCACACTCACGAACCCTCCCCAGCCCCACGGAGCCCCCTGCCCCCCCACGCCCCTCCCGACCCCAACTCACCCACGCCCCCGCAGCCCCACGCAGCCAGACCCTTCCCCGCTCCGCTGCCGCCGCTCTCAGCGCTCCCCGGCCCCCGCAGCCCCTCCCGCCCCGCCGCAGCTCAGCAGCCGGCAGCTGCCGCTCGCCCGCCAGCACCTCCGGCACTGCTCCCGCGCTCCGGCCCCGCTGCCGCTCCCCACGGGGCAGCAACAATGGCGGCCGCGGCCGGCAGCGGCAGCTCCTCGCTGTGCCTCGGCAGCGGCCAGGGGCAGGGCTGCCCGCTCTGGGGCTTCTGATTGGCTGCGGCTGCCCGGGCGTGGGCGGGACTTCCTCTGCGGTCCCAGACCCGCCTCCGCCGGGCTGAAACGTGGTCGGTTCGGGGCCTCCTTGCATCGCTCTCTGCTCGCCCAGGCTGCCAGGAGGCTGCAGGGGACGGCAGTCGGCAGCTGCCTCTGCTGCGAGCTCTTCCTCCTTCGTCTTCCTCCTGCTCTGCGCCCCTTTGCCTCGGCTGTGGGGTAGGTATGGGCACCCGCGGCCAGAGGCGGGGCTGCCTTGGGGCTGCCTTGGGGCTTGGGGAGCGGCTCCTGGGGTTGGTATTGGGCTGCCCTGGGCTGAGGGCTGTGTCCTGGAGCTGGGATTGAGGAGGGATCCGTGAGGTGTGGGGTGGTGTCTGTGGGGGGCTGTTCGTGGCGGCTGTGCATTTGTGGGGCGGCTGTGGGGTTCCCTGCGGGCTACGGGGCCGAGAGAGGCGTCTGAGGGCTGGGGAGGAGCCCGTGGGGCTGTGTGGGTTTGGTGGTCGGAGTTATTGGTGCTGGGGGAGGCTGTGTGTGGTTTGTGTTGTGCGTCGGGGTGGTGAGGCTTGGAGTGGGGAGCGCTGGGGTGCTGCGAGGGATGGGTGCGGTTGTGGGGAACTCTGTGTGTGGGCAGTGTGTGGGGAGCTGTGTGGGTGTGTGGTGTTGGGGTGGTGTGGGGAGTTGTGGGGGTATGTGTGTCTGTGGGGTGTCTGTGGGGTAGGGCAGAGGTGTTGGGGTGTGTGGGTGTCGTGTGTGGGTTGTGGAGGGTGTGTGGGTTGTGGGTGCGTGGGTGGGGTGGGGTCGGTGGTGGTTTGGGGGTTGCTTGTGCTGCTGACTCCCCCTGCTGGGGGCAGCTGCAGGCCCCCTTTGCTGCTGCTGTGTGTGCAGGCAGAGCATTGGTGGGCTGCAGGGGCTGGCCCTGGCCCTGTGTCCCTGTGCTGGGGCTGGGCTGGCAGCAGAGCTGAGCTGTGGGCGGCGCTGTGGGGGCTGCTGTGTGCAGGAGAGGTGGTGGTGAGCGTGGGGTGTGGCTTGCAGCAGAGGCTGCTGTGGGGGGGTGGGGGGAGCCCTGGGGGTTGGAGCTTTTGTGCTGGCAGCTGCCGGGCGGCTGCTGTGCTGCGGGCAGCGGCTGGGCTGAGGGCCAGCGCGGGGGGAGCTGTGGGCAGGCTGTGTGCTGGGTGCCGTGGGGTGTCAGGCGTGGGTGCTGTGCTGAGCCTGAGCTTCGGAGCGCCTGGGGCTGGTGTCAGCTGTGGGGGGTTTGGCTGTGCTGGGGGTGGGGCATCCAAGGCCTCTGTGCTCTGCAATGTCTTGAGGCACAAATCTTCCCTGGGGGGCTGCAGACTGATGTTCAGTTTCTCTCAGGCCTGCTGAGCACAGAGGGCTCAGGGCAGGAGGAGCTTTTGCTGTGTGGCTGCAGGCTGAGAGCTGTGCAAGCTTTTGTCAGCTGTGCTGGCAGGAAGCATGGTCAGAAGCAGACTGCTCTGCTGTTTCCCAGCCCAAAGCTGATGGCATGTCATGCTTTGTCCACTAGGGGGCGACTCAACAAGACACCCTGGCAGCTGAATACAGCTGGTGAGGCTGGCTGTCAGGCACAAACAAAGAACCTTTCAATGAGGCTTGAACCAATTTTCCCTCACCAGTTATGGCTCAGTGCATTACCTGGGGTGCTGCTTTACAACCCACAGGTGACAATGCCTCATGGGCTGAAGGGCAGGGACTTCAAACAGAACCCAAATAGATGTTAAATGTGTGAGCCCTGAAAAGAGGACAGAATCATAGAATCAGTCAGGGTTGGAAGGGACCACAAGGATCATCTAGTTCCAACCCCACTGCCATGGGCAGGGACACTCTACACTAGATCAGGCTGGCCAGAGCCTCATCCAGCCTGGGCTTAAACTCCTCCAGGGATGGGCCTCAACCACTCCCTGGACAACCCATTCCAGGGCTTCACCACTCTCATGGTGAAGAACTTCCTCCCCATGTCCTGAATCTCCCCACCTCCAGCTTCATTCTATTCCCCTAGCCCTATCACTCCCTGAGATCCTAAGAAGTCCCTCCCCAGCCTTCTTGTAGGCCCCCTTCAGATACTGGAAGGCCACAATAATGTCACTTGGAGCCTTCTTTCTCCAGACTGAACAGCCCCAACTCTTTCAGTCTGTCCCTCATAGGAGAGGTGCTCCAGCCCTCTACTCATCCTCGTGGCCCTTGTCTGGACACCTTCCAGCACCTCCAGATCCCTCTTGGAATAGGGGCTTCACAACTGGAGGCAGTACTCCAGGTGGGGTCTCACTAGAGCTGTGTAGAACAGGAGAATCGCCTCCCGTGACCTGCTGGCCACACTTCTCTTGATGCAGCCCAGGATCTGATTGGATTTCCGGGCCGCAGGTGCACATTGACAGCTCATGTTGAGCTTCTTGTGTGCTGGTGGCTGGGCTGGTGGCTGGGCTGGTGGCTGGGCTGGTTGATGCTGGGGGGAGCTGGGTGGGTGCTGTGCTGGCTTTTCTGGGGGCTCCATTCTGGGTGCAGTAGATGCAGCTCTCTCCCTCTGCTGTGGGAGTGTGCCATGGGCTCCTCAGGGGTGTGCTGGAGGCTGGTTCACCTGGAGCAGGCTCTCAGGCAGTTCCCTTGGTGCTGCAGTGCTTGCAGGATGCTGTGGGGGAGCAGCTCCCCTGTTTCCACCGGACACAATGTCCGATTGCAGGGTGTGGTGAGCTTCCCGTGGCATGCGAGCCTACGAGGCTGTCCAGGACGCTCCCAGGCGGTCCCGGCAGGGCAGGGATGGTGCTGTGGGTCACCCTGGTGCTTGGCTCTCAGGCATGGAGAGATGGGCAGCTCCTTCTCCTGTGACTCAGCAGCCAGCACAGGAGCAGCTGGGCATGGCTCTGGCTTTGTGAGCAGCAGGCGCAGGGACCAGCTTTGGCTCACAGGGCTGCAGCTTTGTGCCTGCAGCAGACATGCTTAGAGCTGCTGAAAGGGCTTCAGGGAAGTGCTTCCTGGCTTGGCTTCCAGGTCTCTGTCCCTTCAAGAGCAGTTAGGCAGCTTCTTCCTGCTGGGGGACTGTGGGTGCAATGCTGAGCTGGCTGCAGTTTCAGTGCAGCTGATGTGAAGGACTCTCTGCTGGTTCCCAGGGACACTGAGGCACGGCAGCACTTCCTGGGTAGCCAGGCTTCTGTCTGCACTGCAGGGAAGGGCAGAGCACCTGCACAAGGGCAGAGCATGTGCAAGGGGCAAGAGAGCACAAAAGAGCAAAACAGTTTAACTAGCAGAAAGAATAGAATAGAATTAACCAGGTTGGAAAAGACCTTTGAGATCTTTGAGTCCAACCTATCACCCAACACCATCTAACCAACTAAACCATAGCACCAAGTGCCCCATCCAGTCTCTTCCTAAACACCTCCAGTGATGCTGACTCCACCACCTCCCTGGGCAGCACATTCCAATGGCAAGTCTCTCTTTCTATGAGGAACTTCTTCCTAACATCCAGCCTAAACCTTCCCTGGCATAGCTTGAGACTGTGTCCGCTTGTTCTGGTGCTGGCTGCCTGGGAGAAGAGACCAACCCCCACCTGGCTACAACCTCCCTTCAGGTAGTTGTAGACAGCAATAAGGTCTCCCATGAGCCTCCTCTTCTCCTGGCTAAACAACCCCAGCTCCCTCAGCCTCTCCTCATAGGGTTTGTGCTCGAGGCCTTCCCCCAGCCTCATTGCCCTTCTCTGGACACGTTCAAGAGTCTCAATGTCCTAATGCAGCCTTTGCCACATTCCACCCTCTTGACTTTGGGCAAAGAAAGACCTCAGGCATAAATTGCCCCTGTTAAGGTTTATCCCATGTGGGTTAGGCTGTCTCACAAGCACAGTGAGTTCCATGTACCACATGCACCGTGTGAACAGCACACAAGCATATAAAGCATACAACCAGACTCTTACCAGTGTCCTGCAAAAGTGGTGTGGGGCAGTGTTTGCTCTGAGCCCAGGATTGGTACTTTCACTTCCAGCCCCTGACCAGTGATGGATCTGTCTGCAGTGTGACACTGAAGCAATTAAAGTGTCCCTGGAGCTTTGTCATTCCTGTCCCCTTGCTGGAGACAGGATCTGTGGCTGTGACATGATTCCCTCAGTAGGGAGGTGAGGGAGGAGCCACTCCCTTGCTGAGTGGAGCTGGTTAAGCTGGAGCTGAAGCTGGAGAAGCTGAAGAAGTGAGGGGAGCAGGAACTGAAGCAGCTGTGAGGGCTGGAGCTGGGCTGCTGTCTCAGCTCTGGCTTCTGTTGAGGCTGCTTTTGTGGAGTTGCTTTTCCTGTTTCCAGCTGCCAACACATTCAATATATTCCTATCCCTGCTTAGATTATAAGCAGAGGAACCTGGAGGTGCATGTTATTCCTTACTCTTATCCTGCAGCTGGGAGCTTCTAAACAAACACCAGTTATTCCCAGGCAGCCCCAGGCAGCTGGGTACTTCTAATCAAACTTCAGTTAACCCTTCCCTGCTGCAGCCCCTCAGTTCAAGAAGGGAACTGCTTGAAAGAGTTCAGTGCAGAGCCACAAAAATGGTTAAGGGAGTGGAAGATCTTCCTTACAAGGAGAGACTGAGGCAGCTGAGGCTCTTTAGCTTGGAGAGGAGGAGACAAAGGGGTGAGCTCATTGATGTTTCTAATATGTAAAGGGTGAGTGCCCAGAGGCTGGAGCCAGGCTCTGCTGGGTGATGCCCAAGGGCAGCACAAGGGGCAATGAGTGGCAGTTGAGGCAGAGGAAGTTCCATGGAAACAGGAGGAAACAAAATTCACTGTGAGGGTGACAGAACCCTGGAACAGGCTGCCCAGGAGGGGTGTGGAGTCTCCCTCTCTGGAGATATTGGGGACCTGCCTGGATGAGTTCCTGTGTGATCTGCTCTAGGTGATCCTGCTCTGCAGGGGGTTGAACTGGACAATCTTTTGAGGTCCCTTCCAGCCCCTAACATTCTGTGACTCTGCATAGGAAGCAGTAACAAAGTCAGGCAGTCATTTCTTCACTCCTGACTTTGCATATGAAGGTAGAAATTTGCCATTCCCTTATCTCCATGCTCCTGCTGCCTTTTGGCAACACCCACTGCTTACCCAAGTGTGATACCACCTCCCACTCCCCACCCCTGGCTGTGAAATCTGGAAGCTTTGTTAACCCTTTTCCTTTTGACAAAACCTTGGGTGTGTCCTTTTAAGCTTCCCATTCTTACCCTTGAAAGTTTCATCTTGTAAAGCATCTTTCAATCTTCCAGCAGGATGAAGCTGCAGCCAAGGCCTGGGAGAGGCTGCCTGGAGTCCCCTCTTTTATGGCCCTGCCCTGCAGATATCTACTGGAGGTTATCTGCTTGACAAGGAGCTGCATCTCCACTGAAGGCATCCATCCCAACTTCAGGAGCACTGCCTGTCTGCTGTGCCTGTGCTGCTGGTCTTTGGAGCTGCCTGCAGCAAGGCCTGGCTCTCCTGTAGGGAGTTCTAAGCCACCCCTTGTAGATCAGTCCTTTTGTCTGAGCTCTTTGCTTCTGTCTGGGTAGGGCCCTGTCATTCCTTCTCCATCACCCCTACCCCTTTGGGATGGGCAAGGGAAGAGTTTGCAGATCTGCCCAGTTGAACAGAGCTCCCCTGCTCTCATCAGTAGAGTTGGGTTGGTGGGAGGGGGTTGGGAGGGTTGGGCTTCTGGGTCCACCACCTCCTTTATCTGAGGTGGGAGAGATCAGAAGGCAGGTACTGGGCCAGGAACTGGCCTGTCACTGCTGCTGGGCTCAGGAACAAGGTAGATGACCCCCACTAAATAAGTACCAGGGTTTGAGCATAGGAATGAGGTGTCTGACCCCCACGCACACCCAGGCAAGTGTTGGGTGTCAAAGGCTATTTGTCTGTCCACACACACAGAGAGTCCATCCGTCTGTTCATCTCTCATCACTTTGTCCCCGGGGCCTTGCTCGAGGGCACAGGGGTGCCCCTTCCCTTCACCATGGCCACCCAGAAAGACCTGGATGAGAGCCTGAAGGAGAAGAATCACTTGGCAAAGTTTGAGGACCTAAAGTGTTGCCCTGAAGAAGAAAAGTTGGAAGACAAAACTGATGAAGACAAAGAGGAGGAGGAAGAAGAGGAGGAGGAGGAAGAAGAAGAGGAGGAAGAAGAGGAGGAGGAGGAAAGGGGGAAGATGAGAATGATGACAAGTACAAGAAGGAGCATGATGAGGAAGAGCAGGGAAGGAGAAAGACAAAGCCACATCAGCCCCGTGTGTGGCATCAAAGCAGCCAAATCGGTGCCCTGAATGTGGACACAGTTCTCCACCAAGCTCAGAGCCGATGAAGCACTGCTGCCCCACCATGGTGCCCAGCCCTTTGTCTGTGGTGACTGTGGGAAGAGCTTCAGGCTCAGCTCCAAGCTCACCCAGCACCACTGTGTCCAGCCCGGGAAGAAGCCCTACATCTGTGCCGGCTGCGGCAAGAGCTTCACTCGCAGCCTGGCACTCATCGCCCACTGGCATGGCCACGCCGGGAAGAAGCCCTTTGCCTGCCCTGACTGTGGCAAGAGCTTCCACCGTGGCTCCCACTCCCTCCAGCACCGCCGAGTCCACACCAGCGAGAGCCCACACATCTGTGGTGACTGCGGAAGAGATTCCAGGAGAACTCGATGCTCCTGGCTCACTGGGACGTCAAACCAGGCAGAAAGCCTTCATCTGCACTGACTGCGGCAAGAGCTTCAACATGAGCTGCCAGCTCAACCGACACCGCCGCATCCACACCGGTGAGAAGGCCTACTGCTGTGCTGGCTGTGGCAAGAGCTTCTGCTGGAGCATGACCCTCATTGCCCACTGGCATGCCCATAGTGGCAAGAAGCCCTTCGCCTGTACTGACTGTGCTAAGACCTTCAGCCATGTCTCCCAAGTCTCACAGCACCGCTGTGGCCACACCAGCAAGAGGCCGTCCGATCCAGGCACCTCCAGTGAGAGTTCGAGCCGCAGGTCAGACTACAACCTCAGCAACCACCTCTCCAAGGGTCACAAACTGCCCAGCAGAGAGAAGCCAGCAGCCACTGAAGTCATCACCAACCCCTGCAGCAAGTGTCAGCAGAGCTTCGCCAGGCGCTCAGACCTGGTGAGGCACATGCGGATCCACACGGGGGAGAAGCCGTATGTCTGTGCCGTCTGTGACAAGAGCTTCAGCCAGGCCTCCAACCTCACCCGACACCGCCGCATGCACACAGGGGAGAGACCGTACCGCTGTGCTGACTGCGGCCAGAGCTTCAGCTCCAGCCATGCCCTCACGCAGCACCACCACACCCACAGCGGCAGGAAGCCATACCACTGTGCTGACTGTGGCAAGAGCTTCTCTACGCGCTCCAGCCTCCTCCAGCACCACCTCATCCACACTGGGGAGAAGCCCTACTGCTGCACTGCCTGTGGCAAGAGCTTCAGACATAGTGCCACCCTCAGAGGGCACCTCCATGTCCACACTGGCAAGAAGGCTTTCACTTGTGCCGACTGCGGCAAGAGCTTCAGCCAGCGCTCCCAGCTGCTCTCTCATCGCCGCATCCACGCCGGCCAGAAGCCCTACGTCTGCAGTGACTGCAGCAAGTGTTTCACTCACAGGTCCACCCTCAGGCGGCACCGCCTTGTCCACACAGGTGAGAAGCCCTTCCCCTGCACCGCCTGCAGCAAGAGCTTCCGCTGCAGATATAACCTCAGCCGGCACATGCGCATCCATGCCAGTGACCAGCCTGTGCCGGGGGATGCAGAAGAGCACTGACCCAGCACTGCCAGGGTAAACATCACCCCCATGGGGGACCTGTCCCAGCAGATTGAACCAAGATCACCTCATTTGCACCCTGTTTTCTCAGACTCTGGGGGCTCCAGCAGGAACAAATGCCCCACTCTCCCCTAAACACCAATTAGGGATGAGGAGACTAATTAACAGTGATGAGTCAGCACAGCCATCACCACCACTGAAGCTGGACTGAGCTTTGCTGGGCTTTGTATGCTTTCTACCCTGTACTTTGGGTTTCCCCAGGCTAAATGCTCCTTTCCTTTGTCCCTTGCCCAGCTGTAATGCTAACCCCCTCAAATTAACAGAATCTCCTCTTAGTTTGGTTTTCTTTTAGACATTCCTCTCCAAAATGCCTAATTCTTGGGGACATTTCTTTCCTAGGGCTGAGGCTGGAGCTGTGTGCCCAGTTCAGGGAGGTCTTTGGTGAGATTTTCATCAGTCTTGATGGTCTGTTGGGAGCGTCTCAGGGGCATAGCTGTCTTCATGTTTGAGCCCCATCCTGGGTATTTTGTGCTTTTGGGGCACATGTCAGCAGAGGCTCCTCAGCTTCCTGAAGATGGGGGTGTCTGTAGCAGGTAGGACATGGGGATGTCCTGCCCTGCCACCACTGCCAGCTCAGCCACGTGTCTCCCAGGGAGTGAAGCATTGTGATGGGGCTGTCACTTCAGAAGGGAACAAATGCCTCGCTGAAATTCTGCAACCACCCCAAAAGGGAGTGGAGTGGCCCCAGCCCCAGCATGTGCCTGCAGTTCCCCTGAGATGAGCCCTGGCCTAAGAGTTATTAAAAGTAAATAGATTTAGAAGCAGATATTTATAGTTTTACATATTTATCTTGTCCAACCCTCGCACTCTTACCCATTTCTGCTTTTCCATGTGGGTGGAGATGAAGCCACAATCCATAGCCCAAGGGGGATCCAGAGACATCAGGGCCTGGAGACAGCTGGGGAAGGAGTCTGGAGCACAGGTTCTTTGCTCTTCTCCCTTTCCATCTGCAGGCAGTAACACTGGCAGAAAGAGACAGACCCATGCTGTGAATCCATGGCTCTGTGGCCGGTGTCACTGCCACAGCTCTGGGGTCTAACAATGGGATGGGCAGCACAGCACCAGGCTTGCTGGGGTCAGATGGGATTCATCTTTCTCCAAGGAGCAGAGGGTCTTAACTCAGGAGCTTTCAGGGCTCACTGGCAGGCCTTTGAACTGGACTTGAAAGCAGAGTGGGACAAAATCAGGCTTGCTGGTGACAAGCTGTGGAGTGACAAGCCATGGCTAGAGGGAGAGAGGGCTAGAGAGTGCCCTTAGGCTCTTGTTCTGAGCTGTGCTGGGGACACTGCAGCACACTGAAGTCCTGTGGAGATGAGTCAGGGGGTCCTGGGGATTTGAGTAGGGAAACATTGGTTAAATCACTGCAGGCCATTAGACTGGAAGACCTGTGAAGGTCCCTCCCTACCCAAACCAGCATTTGATTCTGTGATTGTATGCCATGGAGGTGTCCCAGACATATTTGGACCAGTGCTGTTCAATATCCTCATCAATGACACAGACAGTGAGGTTGAGGCACACTCAGCAAGTTTGCAGATGACACCAAGCTGAGTGGTGTGGTTGATAAGAAGGAAGGACAGGATGGGTGCCATTCAGAGGATCTGGACAGGCTGGAGAAGTGGCCTCAAGAGGTATTATGTCATAAAAGAGGAATAGTTGAAGCATGTTATGTTCTCAAATTTTCATTTCATCTGTGGTTTCAGGTATGATTTAACAAAATTCATGGAAGATATTAACATTTTGGAGGCTTTAGTTGGGAGAAATTTGAAAGAAAAAACAACATTAGGCCAAAGTTAGGATCAATAGGACTCAGTACCTTTCCTTAGCAAAAACAGAGCATCAGCAGATCAGGATGTTAGGGTGAGTAAAAATGGATTAGTGTGTTATGTTCAGTTTTACATTGGGCAGAACCATGAATATTCAGGATGTCATCCCTGACCCAGCCAAGGAGCCTTTGCACTCTTGCTGTTTGCCTGCAAGTATTTTCCATATCTGTGGAGATGGAGCCTGGCCAGCTCTACCCTTATGGATTGTTGGAGAATGGCTTAAATCTAAGGGACATGATTCTGTGGAACAGCTACTTGAGCAGAATATGTAGGCCGTACCCATCTGTTCAGGTGACAACATAAATAGATGAGGGGCGAGCAACTGATGTCTTTTACCTGGACCTGAGCAAAGCCTTTGACACTGTCCCACACCACATCCTGGTCTCCAAGCTGGTGACACACGGTTTGATGGATGGACCACTAGATGGATAAAGAACTGGCTTGATGGCCGCACCCAAAGAGTGGCTGTCATGGGTCCATGTCCCAGTGGAGGCCAGTGACAAGCGGAGTCCCTCAGGGATCAGTCCTGGGACCAGGCTTGTTCAACATCTTTGTGGGTGACATGGACAGTGGCATTGAGTGCACCCTCAGCAAGTTTGCTGATGACACCAAGCTGTGTGGTGCAGCAGACACGCTGGAGGGAAGGGATGCCATCCAGAGGGACCTGGACAGGCTGGAGAGGTGGGCACAGGCCAACCTCATGAGCTTCAACAAGACCAAGGGCAGGGTCCTGCATCTGGGTCGAGGCAATCCCAGGCACAAATCCAGGCTGGGCAGTGACTGGCTGGGGAGCAGCCCAGAGGAGAGAGACTTGGGGGTGCTGGTGGACGAGAAGCTCAACAGGAGCTCTCAGTGTGCACTTGCAGCCCGGAAAGCCAATCAGATCCTGGGCTGCATCAGGAGAAGTGTGGCCAGCAGGTCAAGGGAGGTGATTCTCCCCCTCTACTCAGCTCTGGTGAGACCCCACCTGGAGTACTGCGTCCAGTTCTGGAGCCCCTATTCCAAGAGGGATCTGGAGGTGCTGGAGCGTGTCCAGAGAAGGGCCACGAGGATGATCAGAGGGCTGGAGCACCTCTCCTATGAGGACAGACTGAAGGAGTTGGGGCTGTTCAGTCTGGAGAAGAGAAGGCTCTGAGGTGACCTCATTGTGGCCTTCCAGTATCTGAAGGGGGCCTCCAAGAAGGCTGGGGAGGGACTTTTCAGGCTCTCAGGGAGTGATAGGACTAGGGGGAATGGGATGAAGCTGGAGGTGGGGAGATTCAGGCTAGATGTGAGGAATAAGTTCTTCACCATGAGGGTGGTGAAGCCCTGGAATGGGTTGTCGAGGGAGGTGGTTGAGGCCCCGTCCCTGGAGGTATTTAAGACCAGGCTGGATGAGGCTCTGTCCAGCCTGATCTAGTGTAGAGTGTCCCTGCCCATGGCAGGGAGGTTGGAACTAGATGATCCTTGTGGTTCCTTCCAACCCTAACTGAAACTATGAAACTATCTTGTCGTTTACTGCCCATAGTTAGCTGACTTGCTGAGGCTGCAAGGTCACTGTGGCGTTGTAGCTGTTCTTGCAGCTGTGTTGTAAGATAACAGGATGGGAAAGGAAGAGCTAGTGAGAAGGGAGTTTTCTGAGATTGTACACAGAGCTTTCTGAGATTGTACACAGACCTAATTGCAAGTAGGCTGGATATTATAATGTGGCCTTCATCCAGAGACCAATAGAATAATGACATTTATGCATATTTAGCTGAGATGCTTTATAAGCTGTGTATCGGGCAATAAAGTTGAAGCGTGCTTATCAATCACATTGATTGCTGCTGTCTTCCCTCGCCACTCCTGACATCTGGTGCCCTTGAACAGGGACGATCCAGTGGGAAAAGGGAGAGAACCCCCAACGCGGGATAGGAGACCTTCGGAGACCCTCTCACTGTTGGGGTGATGTGGCAAGCCCGGAAAAGTATTGATTTGCTGTGATCGAGGGGCAAAAGTGTGACTCAGCACTGGTGTAGGGAGTTCGTACCGTGCCTGAGCTGGAATTAAGCTTGCTGTCCGGGTAAGGGCTGCTGTCAGCTTCCAGGGTTTAAAGGCTGCACTAAGGGATAGAACGTGGAAAGCGAAGTAGCTCTTAATTTACTTAAAGTTTCCTTGAGAAACACAGAGTAGAGGATGTGGATTTAAAGAAGCATCCTGAACGTTTATTGCAGTTTGGTAAAGAGAATGGTCTTTTCAAGTCATCAGAGGATGTGTTTAGTGTTGATGTATTGGAGAGAATATGGAAACAAACTGTGGGACTTGATCATAGATGGTGACAAAACTGCTATAAAGCTGCAAGAGCAGCCGGGGAGAGGCAGCAGGGAGGAAGCAATAAAAAAGCAGCGAAACTTGTGGTTCAGCGTGTTCGACCCCCTTCATCAACATCTCCCTCTAATATTGCCAATGACAGCTCGGATTTGGAAGATGACAACACCGACGCTGAGAAATTCTAACAGCACCGACTTTGCTTTACAGCCCTCTTAGAAAAAAATGGAGCGCTTGGAGGCTCACGGTCACGGCATTCTTATGACCGCACCCCTCCTGCAAGCTCCGACGGCCCCCGCGGGCACCAATGGCTCCGACCGGGGTGGCCCCCAGCGGCCGTATTCCCCCCTCCCCCGCCTCCTACGTCCCAGACATTGTCAGCAGAAAACATCACTGCGACAGAGGCTACAATCGAATTCCGATGGGATGATAGTGTAAGGGATCAGGAGGTGGGAGGGACAGGGAACTGTCCCGCTGCGCCGGTGGAACCCCCCTCCTTTTCTGGTACGACTTAGTCTACCAAATCTCTGTTCCGATTTAAAGCAACAGTGCTAATTTCATCATTTCTGATTGTAATGTCTTTCAGAGTTCGGTTATTTAGAGTTTTGCTAAGCCTTTCTAGTAATAATGAATAGTAAGCATTTGGTATTTACAGGTACTCAGTATATAGTAATTGCAGCAAGGTATAAGCACTTAGTAATGAGTTCACATTGTGAGATTTTCTTTTGGTTCAAACCCTCTTAGTTGTGTGCCTCAGCATTGCAAAAGAGTTCCGTGTAATATAGTTAAGGTTTGTAGTAAATAGGTATTCGCTTTAAAAGTATTCCTTAGCTAATGTGCAGAACAATCAACAATGGCAGAAGAATCAAGACTATGAGGAAACAGCATTTCCCATGAAGTTGAACGTTGATCCCAATAACTGTTATGATAATCTGAGATCAAAAGCATCAATCAGAAGAATGTACCACAGCACCCTGTGAATTAGGACTGAATATTCTGAATGTTTGACTGTTGTGTGATTAGAGAAAATGTTCATATGGACTTACATGTTATCTCACCAGTTTGCTGTAATTCTACACACTTAGAAGGAAGATGAAAATTCATTCTAACACCACATGCATTTTCATTGTAGGTTGGAGACACAACAAACAAATAAATACCTAAAAAAAAAAGGGGGGGGGGGGGGGCGGAAAGAGAATACCCCATAGCAAATAAAAGTTTTTAATGGTACCAACAAGAGATAGTTAGCTCATGTCAACACCTAGAAACATCAACTTTGCAAAGTGCTGCAACCCTCTCACCACAAGACAGCACAACACGGCACAACTGTCATGAAAATGACAGTCAGCAAACCTGCCTAGCACTGACCTCAGCGACTGTCACAATAATCCAAGATGTTAACAGAAATTATCTAACTTATAACTGAGTGTCATGGCTGCTTAACTGTTGTGTGAACATGAAGATATCAGTATCACTAGGATGAGCAAAACACATTATTATGGGTAATGTTCTCTTGGTAAAGCAATGAAGCCATATGCTCTTGCTGTTTGCCTGCAAGTTTTCTGTCTGTGAAGCGAGAGCCTGGACAGATCTACCTTTACAGATGAAAGAAATCTTGCTGCCATTAAACAATTTATGATTTTTGACCATCCTAGAGAAAATAAAGATGCAACATACCCCTAAAGCAGATTGTAAAAGACAGTGCTGAGGATTGGATTTGTGTCTGAATCTCTGTGCAATGTGTTCAGGCATAATCAAGTCTTCTCTGTCCATAAGAGGAGTAAAATGTAAAGGTTAAAACTAGTAAGATCTAAGTTCTTCTTTACAAGTTTTGCTATCTTTGACCATGTATTATGCCAGCTTTGCTAGAACATTCTAACTGGCTCAACCTAAGCATTGTGCCTTGTATGGGTTACATCAGTCTGTCAGACATGCTGCGCTACAGGACTTTTGCTTTTGCTATCCAGCTTAGCTTTAACTCGCTTGCTTCTGTGTATGCAAAGAGTATCTTGTATGGGATGGGAACAACTCCCATGAGCAGATTGCTCCCAAAACAAAAAGGGGAATTTGTGGAAATGGTAGCAATAAGCAGTGTGAGCAATCTGGCAGTGTAGGCTTAGAGCCTGACATGGTGGTAGGCCATGCTCAGCATAAGTGCAGAAGTGGCTAGCAGTGTAGCAAAGCAGTGCTGTGCCTGCAGCATGTAACTAAAGCAGGGCACTGGTAGCTATAAACACAGAGAGTTATCTGGGAATAACAGGACACACACCTGCACCAACAACCTTGCCTGGTGTTAGTAGTGTGACCAATAATCTATAACATTATGATGTGTGGTCACTGGTGGGGAGCCAATGAAGCTGTGCCAACGATGCTCCCCGAGTCTATATATACGCTGTGGAGGTTCCCTTAACAAACGAACAACACTGGATCACATTGGTCATCCATATTGACTCCATTCTGCATCGCCAACAGCCAGCTATTAAATATTAATAACAGCCATAACAGCACTCCTTCCTGGTACAGATTGTGCCCACTCCCAGGAAAGGCTACACCACCTGAAGCCTTCCAACCACTCATCTGTGTCTCTTTCCCATACAACCTACATCCCCTTTCCCACTCCCTGACAGTCTGGGCCCCACCACAGTACGAACTCTCTGCCTGTTCTTTGGAGCTGGACGCTCTGGTGTTTCCCATCCCCAGTCAGAAAGACACCACAGCATCTGGGAGGAACCATTCCAAATACCCTGGGATGGAGCAAGCCCTGCACACAGAACACCAACTGCAGCTGGCTGTGGCAGGAGTGTGGCCACCCAGACACAGGAGTTCTCATCCCTCAGACTCAGCACTGCTGTGGCAACATCTGAATGATTGGTGTGTGGATGAAGCATTCCCCAGTCTAGAAGAGTAGGAGGAACTGGAAGGCTGCAGAGGAGACCTGCCAGGATGACGATTGGCATCTCTGTGAAGAGGCTGAGGGACCTGGGCTGCTTCAGCCTGCTGAATGGAGGCTCAGGACACTGCCAGAGCAGTGTGCACATGGCTGAAGGGTGGTTTCAGAGAGGATGGAGCTCTTCTGGGGAGTGGGAAGAGACCAAAACCTCCACAAAGAGCAGCTTGGAAGATTCAGGCAGGAGTTCAGGACAAAGTAACATCCCTCAAAGGGCAGAGCTGCTATGCATGAGGCCATCCAGAGGGGTCAGGAAATGGCAGGGAGAGCTGAGACAGCTCAGGGAAGGGATGGAAATGGCAAGGGGAGAGCTGGGTGGGGAAGCAAGACTGATGTCAGCAGCCTGAAGGGAAAGAGCTGCAGGCATGGGACAGTGTAGGAGAGGCTGCAGTAGGGATGGCTAAGGGTTCTGGCAAGGATGGAGGCACAACAGGACCAAGGCCTTTGTGCCCTTGGCTCTGGCAGTTGCCTCTGCCACCAAGGCCTGGGAGGAGAAACTTGGCTTTGAGGCTTTGAGGTTCTTCTAGTCCAAGGGCAGTGGTCAGGGCTTGGCCTTTCCGCTTCACAGACCAAAGGCAAGTTTTTCTGCCCTGCACTTTGTCTTTGTCTCCCTACAATCCTGGCCTCTAACAAGCTGCTCTAAGGAGTCCCTGGGGAGCCTTTGTCAGTAACAAGCCTCAGGGAGGCCAATCAGTGCTTCAAGGCACTTTGGAGTTTTCTTCTGACTTGGACTTCTGGAGAGGCTTCTTGGCAGTACCTTGGCAGAGTCTTCTGGCAGTACCCAAGGATGATGTAATCAGCCCCAAATACTCCATGGGGCTCATTAAATACTGCTGAACCTCTCATTCTTGCCAAGGTTTCTGCAGCTAATTGGAGAGGTTTTTAGTGCACAAAGCATCTGATTTTTAAAGGTACATTTCATTCCTTTTCAGCAGGAGTTGTCTCTCTGCAAGCAAACCACAGCAAAACCTAACAAGGTCCTACCCTGGTCACTGCTCATCCTCACTCCCCACTGCCCCCAGCAGAGCCCTGAGCCACAGGTGAGGGACAGGATCTGCCTTGCCAGGGGCTGGGGGTCAGGGCTTGGCCTTTTGGGTCAATGAAACCCCTCCAGGTTTGCTCAGCAGCAGAGCCACCTTGAGCTGCTTGTCCTGACCTCTCAGCACTGCCTCCACAGCCTGGAGATGCTTCAGTGCCTCCAGTGATGCTTCCATTGCATCCACTGTCTCCTTCTGCTCTAACCAGCCCCTGGGGACCCTTTCCCACTATGCTTCACTGGGACCTATTAAGAGTAGAAAAAACTTCAGAGTTGTTTGAATCTGACTTTGACTTCTGCAGAGGTTTCATCAGCTTCCTCTCAGTCCCTGAGGTTCATGGAATTGGCACCAAAGCCACCAGAGGGCTCCACCTAGGCTATTTCTGTTGTGCTGAGCCAGGCCAGGCTCCTGGGCTGCAGGGAGCTGCTGGCAAACAAGCAGCGCTGCAGAGAGACAGCTCTGACCAGGAGCAGCCTCTCTGCACAGCACAGCAGGGCTGAGGACACTGCCAGAGGATCTCAGGGAGATGAGGAAGGCAGAGAGAGCTTCAAGGTGGACAGGACTGGGAGGGTGACTGAGAGCTCACTGGAGGAGAAGTCACTGCAGTCCCTGACACAGTGAGGCTGTGGGTGCAGGACACTGCAGGTGTAGCTCCTGGAGGCATCTCCATCTCAGCAGCTGACACTCAGCTGAAGGCTCCTGGAGTGTGCACACAGAAGGAGGAGCAAAGCCCTTCAGTTCCATCCTGTGAGCAGCAGTGAGCAGAGCTGGGGAAGGAGAAGGCTTCACCCCCAGCCCCTCTGCCTTTCTCTCTTCACTCTCTCTGCAGCACTGCAGGCCTGCTCCCTGGTTCTCCACCTCTCCATGGGTGTGGTGGTTTTAGGCAATGCCTTTAAAATTTAGTTACAGATTTTGAGCAGAAAAGGAGAAACACAATAAATAGATCACTCTTGGGTGTGAAAAGGAAAAGAAAAGATTCTTCTAAAGAAATTCATTGGATAAATCTCTGGCATCAGAGGAGCTGTACCATAACAATTCTCTCTCTTCTCTTCTGATCTCAGATGTTTTGCTTTGGCTGGCCTTGGCTAAACCTAACCCACTGCTTTTTTTCTCTCTCCACTCCTCCTTTCTCTCTAGGATCAGGGGTGTAGGGGCTAGGGGCAATGGAACAACTTCCCTGGTCTCTAAGCAGGGAGTTTCATGTCATGTGTTAATTGTAAATACCTGTCTAATATTGTCACTCCTGTATGTTCTGTACCTGTTCATTGCATTCCATTTAGAGTGTAGCTCTTGCTTGTCCATACAGCTTCATTTGCTTCTGACTGAGCTGCTCTGGCAAAGCTAGTGCTGGGGGGAAATTTCAACCCACCACAACGGGACTCTTGTTCTCTGGGATTAGGCTGTTGGTCACTTTCTGTCCCCAGAGGAATCTTCATGGCAATTCTGGGTCCCTGATGCATTTGAAGCTGTGATGAACCATCAGTGGTTGGTAGTGATGGGGACTGAGCTGATCCATTCCTCATGCAGCTCAGGGACAGGGTTTACAATGAGGCTGAGAGAAGTGTGCCCTAACTTGTCACTGCCTTTCCCTCCTTGCACAGGTCTCCATGGCCAGAGGCAGCAGATGGCCAACAGCAGCTCCATCACCCACTTCCTCCTCCTGCCATTCTCAGGCACAAGGCAGCTGCAGCTCCTGCACTTCTGCCTCTTCCTGGCCATCTACCTGGCTGCCCTGCTGGGCAATGGCCTCATCATCACCACCATAGCCTGGCACCACCACCTCCACACCCCCATGTACTTCTTCCTCCTCAACCTCGCTCTCCTTGACCTGGGTGCCATCTCCACCACTGTGCCCACATCCATGGTCAATTCCCTGAGGGACACCAGGGACATCTCCTATGCAGGATGTGTTCTCCAGCTCTTCTTTTTTGTATTCCTAATTGATGCAGAGTATTTTCTCCTCACCACCATGTCCTACGATCGCTACGTTGCCATCTGCAGACCCCTGCACTATGAGACCCTCCTGGGCAGCAGAGTTTGTCTCCACCTGGCAGCAGCTGTCTGGGGCTGTGGCTTTCTCTATGCTCTGGTGCACACAGCCAATACATTTTCCCTGCCCCTCTGCCAGGGCAATGCTGTGGAGCAGTTCTTCTGCAAAGTCCCCCAGATCCTCAAGCTCTCCTGCTCCACATCCTACCTCAGGGAACTTTGGCTTCTTGTGGCCAGTGCCTGTTTAGCATTTGTCTGTTTTGTGTTGATTGTGGTGTCCTATGTGCAGATCTTCAGGGCAGTGCTGAGGATCCCCTCTCAGCAGGGACGCCACAAAGCCTTTGCCACCTGCCTCCCTCACCTGGCTGTGGTCTCCCTTTTTCTCAGCACTGGCTTCTTTGCCTACCTGAAGCCCCCTTCCATCTCCTCTACATCCTGGAACCTGGTGGTATCAGTTCTGTACTCAGTGGTGCCTCCAGCAGTCAACCCTCTCATCTACAGCCTGAGGAACCAGGAGCTGAAGGCTGCCCTGAGCCAACTGATCCCTGGATGCTTTCAGAAGCAATAAATTTTTTATCTTCTCTTGCAGAGCAGTTCTGGTGTCACTCAGTGCAGGCACAGCCTGGCTTCTGTATTTTGCGGGGTTGTGGTGGTGGATTTCCTCTTTGTCATCACCTTTCTAATTCACTGTCTGCTTTGCTTTTCTCTTTGAGAATTCATGTAACAGGAGCTCTGCTCCTTCTTTGGTTACACAAAATAAAGGACCTTTCCCAGAGCTTCAGGGACAAATCCTGCTTGCAGAGTTCGCAGAGAAGAGAGTCCCAGCACAGCCTCACTGCCAGGGAGCACCAGCACTCCCTGGACCCCCTGGTCCCATCCTAATACAGGCTGGCACCACGTTGTCTTGCAGTGACATTTCTTTCTCCTCATCTCCAATCTGGACCTCCCCAGCTGCACTTTGTGGCTTTGTTTCTCTCTCTTGCACTTTGTCACTGTGCAGAAAAGTGCCTTTAAGAAAAGGGACAGTTGCTGAACACTCTGGCTGAATTTTTTTGATATTTAAATGAAAATCAAGATAGTCTAAATGAATTTCATTGGTAGATTGGTAGAATGCAACTTTAAGTTTAAGTTCTCTCTGTCTCACTCTGTGTTCAGTCTGTTCTTTTCCCTCTGTTCGTGTGGGCCTGTTTCTCCCTCTGAAGCAACAGCTTTGCCAGACAGGAGCAACCTTGAATTACCAAAGCTAACCAAAACTAATTCCTGCACACGCTTTGAGCTAACAGAATTTTTCTCCTTAATTGCCTTTCTCTCTCTCTCTCTCTCTCTAACCCTTTTTGGGAAAAAGAGGAGGTAGGGAGGGAGAGAGGGGGTTCAGGGAACCCCCCTGGCTGGCTGGAGGGAAAAAGCTCTTCTGCATTACATTCATTGCTGTGTATTTCTGTATATATTGTAAATATTGTATATTTGTGTACATATTCATTGCAGTCCATTTATGCCTGTAAATACAAATTATTTCATTTGCTTCTCCGACTGAGCTAGCTGTGGTTTCTTTGTGAGTCTCCTCTTCCCCAGCCTAAGCAACCCCAGCTCCCTCAGCTTTTCCTCATAGGCCTTGTGTTCCAAACCCCTCACCAGCTTTGTTGCCCTTCTCTGGACACGTTCCAGCAAGTCAAAATCCTTCCTAAACTGAGGGGCCCAGAACTGGACACAGGACTAGAGGTGCAGCCTAACCAGTGTGGTGTACGGGGGCAGAATGACCTCCCTGCTCCTGCTGGCCACACTGTTCCTGATGCAGGCTAGGATGCCATTGGCCTTCTTGGCTGCCTGGGCACACTGAAGGCTCATGTTCAGCCCACCATCAACCAGCACCCCCAGGTCCCTCTCTGCCTGGCTGCTCTCAGCCACTCTGACCCCACCCTGTACCACTGCATGGGGTTGCTGTGGCCAATGTGCAGAACCCAGCACTTGGATGTGTTCAATCTCCTGCCCTTGGACTCTGCCCATCTGTCCAGCCTGTCGAGATCCCTCTGCAAAGCCTCTCTGCCCTCCAGCAGATCAACTCCTGCCCCCAGCATAGTGTCATCCGCAAATTTACTGATGATGGACTCAATGCCCTCATCCAAATCATCAATAAAGATGTTGAAGAGCATGGGGCCCAGCACTGATCCTTGGGACAGCGAGGAAGAAAGAGGAAGTGCCAGACCCTGCACTGAATCTTTTAGTGGTGCAGAGAATTATGGTACAAAATGGTAATTTCCCGTGTCCACCCCCTCTGGGCTGGACTTCTGGACACAGGAAGTAAACACAGCAGAGGGCACCCAGGCCAAACTGCTACATGAACGCACCGCGTTCAGCAGATGCCACTGCTGCCATTTGCTCCAAGCAGAGAAAAAGCCATAAAAAGGTAGCAAAACCTGTGGTTTCATAGTTTCATAGTTTCAGTTAGGGTTGGAAGGGACCACAAGGATCATCCAGTTCCAACCCCCCTGCCATGGGCAGGGACACCACACACTAGATCAGGCTGGACAGAGCCTCATCCAGTCTGGGTATAAACACTTCCAGGGACGGGGTCTCAACCACCTCCCTGGACAACCCATTCCAGGCCTTCACCACTCTCATGGTGAAGGACTTCCTCCTCACCTCCAGCCTGAATCTCCCTACCTCCAGTTTCATCCCATTCCCCCTAGTCCTATCACTCCCTGATAGCCTGAGAAGTCCCTCCCCAGCCTTCTTGTAGGCCCTCTTCAGATACTGGAAGGCCACAATGAGGTCACCTCGGAGCCTTCTCTTCTCCAGACTGAACAGCCCCAACTCCTTCAGTCTGTCCTCATAGGAGATCATCCTCGTGGCCCTTCTCTGGACACGCTCCAGCACCTCCGGATCCCTCCTGCAATAGGGGCTCCAGAACTGGAGGTAGTACTCCAGGTGGGGTCTCACCAGAGCTGAGTACAGGGGGAGAATCACCTCCCTTGACCTGCTGGCCACACTTCTCCTGATGCAGCCCAGGATCTGATTGGCTTTCCGGGCTGCAAGTGCACATTGAGAGCTCATGTTGAGCTTCTCGTCCACCAGCACCCCCAAGTCTCTCTCCTCTGGGCTGCTCCCCAGCCAGTCACTGCCCAGCCTGGATTTGTGCCTGGGATTGCCTCGACCCAGATGCAGGACCCTGCACTTGGTCTTGTTGAAGCTCATGAGGTTGGCCTGTGCCCACCTCTCCAGCCTGTCAAGGTCCCTCTGGATCGATCCCTTCCCTCCAGCGTGTCTGCTGCACCACACAGCTTGGTGTCATCAGCAAACTTGCTGAGGGTGCACTCAATGCCACTGTCCATGTCACCCACAAAGATGTTGAAGAAGACTGGTCCCAGGACTGATCCCTGAGGGACTCTGCTTGTCCCTGGCCTCCACTGGGACATGGTCCCATTGACAGCCACTCTCTGGGTGCGGCCATCAAGCCAGTTCTTTATCCATCTGGTGGTCCATCCATCAAACCCATGTGTCACCAGCCTGGAGACCAGGATGTGGTGTGGGACAGTGTCAAAGGCTTTGCTCAGCTCCAGGTAAACGACATCAGTTGCTCACCCCTCATCTATTAATGCTGTCACTTGTTCATAGAAGGCCACCAGGTTTGTCAGGCAGGATTTGCCCTTGGCAAAGCCATGCTGACTGCTCCCAATCACCTCTTCACTACTCTTCTGAGTCAGGAGTGCCTCCAGGAGGATCTGCTCCATGATCTTTCCAGGCACAGAGGTGAGACTGACCGGCCTGGAGTTCCCTGGTTCCTCCTTCTTACCCTTTTTGAAAATGGGAGCTATATTTGCCCTTTTCCAATCTGTGGGGACTGCCCCAGTCTGCCATGACTTTTGGAATATAATAGAGAGAGGCTTAGCAACCTCATCTGCCAGTTCTCTCAGCACCCGTGGGTGTATCCCGTCGGGTCCCATGGACTTGAACACTTTCAGGTTCTTCAGGTGATCACCAACCTGAGCTTCACTTACCATGGGCAGTTCTTCCTCCCCATCCCTGGCATCATCTGCCATGACTCCAGGAGTGTGGCTGGAGGCCCTTGCAGTGAAGACTGAGGTAAAGAAGTTATTGAGTACCTCAGCTTTTTCCACATCACTTGTGACCAATTCACCAGTTTCCTTTCTGAGGGGGCCCACACCTTCCCTACTCATCTTCTTGCCATTAATATACCTGTAGAAATTCTTAGTGCTCCCTTTGACCTCCCTGGCTAGATTCAATTCAAACTCTGCTTTGGCTTAATAATAATACAATAATAATAATACAATACAACAGGTTGGAAGAGACCTTCAAGATCATCACGTCCAACCCATCAACCAATCCAACCCACCTAAAATACAATACAGTACCATACAGTACAATATAGTACAAAAGAGTACAATACAGTACAATACAACCCACCTAAACAACTAAAAAAACTGGCTTTCCTAACCAGGCCTCTTGCTGCTCGGGCAGCTTCCTTATATCCCCCCTGTTCTATCTGTCCTTCCCTCCACTTCCTGTAGAGTTTCTTTTTAAGTAATAGTGTGTCCAGGAGCTCCTTGTTCATCCAGGCAGGCCTCCTAGCGTTCTTCCCTGTTTTTCTCTTTGTTGGTATACATAGATCCTGGACACAGAGGAGGTGGTCCATGAATACTGACCAGCTGTCCTGGGTCCCTCTTCCCTCCAGGGCTTTGTCCCATGACACTGTGGCTAGCAGATTCCTGAAGCGATCGAAGTCTGCACGCCTAAAGTCTAGGGTCATAAGCTTAGAATAGGTCCTCCTGATAGCCCTGAGGAGATTAAATTCAACTGCTTCATGGTCACTGCAGCCATCCCCAGCCCTGCCCCAGCCCTGCCCTGTCCCTGCCCCAGCCCAGCCCCAGCCCTGCCCCAGCCCTGCCCCAGCCCAGCTGTGGTGGTTTGAGCCTTAACTGGAAGTTAAGAGCTCAGGTGGGCAACAAGGCTGAGAATCTCTCCCCCAATCCACCCCTCCTCCCTCAATAATAATAATACAATACACCAGGTTGGAAGAGACCTTCAAGATCATCACGTCCAACCCATCAACCAGTCCAACCCACCTACATACAATACAGTACAATACAGTACAATACAACCCACCTAAACAAATAAAAAACTAAACCATGGCACCAAGAAAAAACTAAACCGTGGCACCCCTCCCAACAGAGAGGGGAGAAAAGGAAAGAGCAAATCTACCAAACAATAATTTGGAGTCGGCTTGGAAGTAGAGAGGCAAAGAGTTGTCTTTAAGCAATATATATATATATATATATATAACAATAACAGGAAAAAGGTTCACAAGGGCAAGGAACAAGGAGGGATGGGAGGGGGACAAAAACAAGAGAATAATACAAAACCAGCCTTTCTCTGAGGAAGCGTGGAGGCAGCAGGTCCGACCACGTGGCAGAGGAGCAGGAGGGTAGCTGCAGTAGCTCTCGTCCAGCAGAGGCAGAAGCCAGAAAAGCCGGGCCAACAGCTATGAGGTCCTGATTTTTATACCCTAGCTGGGCAGGGAGGGGGGAGTGGAACAGACTCAGCTTCCCAGGCAAAAAATGCCCTGCAGGGAGTGAAAAATACCTGCAAGCCCTCCACCCTGCTTTTTTCTTTTGTTCCCAGAAAAGGGTGTTAACCCACCACAATCCACCCCTCTGTTCCACTTCCTCTCTCCTGCCACAGCCCCTTCATGCAATCTTGACACGTGATATTCAGATCCTTGATGCAAGTGCCTTGTTATCCCAGCTTGCTCTCTCCCAGGGCAAGTCTCTCTCTCTCTCTGGTGATGGTTAATGTAGGCGCTGCTTGAACTGGGCAGGGATGTGGAGAAAAATCAGGAATCAGTTTGTCTTTGGAAGGGAAAAGCCAGGAACAGTCCATTGCTGCAGGGACATTGGGTACAGTCCATTGCTGCAGGGACATCAGGTACAGGTGCGATGATGCAGGAGCTCTCTGGTGCACTGGTGTGCAGTGTGTACGTTGTGTCCTGGATGCTAGGCTGGTATTAGGCTAGGAGGGAGAAACTTAGAACAACTTATAACTATTTACACAATGACTATAATATATTGATAAGTGTTGCCCCACCCCAAGTTCATCCCCTCTCAGCCAGAGTCACGTTCCGCTGTGGGATACACTGAATGTCCCCAGTTTCTAACATGACCCAGTAGGTGTGACCAGGACCCTCAGCTGAGACCACCCCTCGGGTTGGTTTGCCCCCACCAGCAGCAGGAAAAACCCACACTGCCTTTCCCAGCAGGTTCTTCTCAGCAATCACAGGAACTCCATCTCCATCCACTGTTTGCAGCAGGTGGGACTGGGCAGGACCAGCTCGGTTCACAGATCCTCTGCTGGTCACTAACCAAGTGGCTTGAGCTAGGTGTTTTTCCCAGTTCCTAAAGGTTCCACCCCCCATGGCTTTTAGGGTGGTCTTTAGCAAGCCATTGTAGCGCTCGATCTTCCCGCAGCTGGTGCATGGTATGGGATGTGGTAAATCCACTCAATGCCATGGTCCTTTGCCCAGTCTCTTATGAGGTGGTTCTTGAAGTGGGTTCCATTGTCTGACTCAATCCTCCCGGGGTGCCGTGTCTCCACAGGATATGTCTCTCCAGGCCCAGGATGGTGTTGCGAGCAGTGGCATGAGGTACTGGGTAGGTCTCCAGCCAGCCTGTACTTGCCTCCACCACGGTCAGTACGTACTGCTTGCCGCTGTGAGACCGAGGCAGGGTGATGGAGTCGATCTGCCAGGCCTCTCCGTACTTATATTTCGACCATCTGCCCCCATACCACAGAGGCCTCATGCGCTTGGCCTGCTTGATGGCAGCACAGATGTCACACTCATGGATGACCTGTGAGATGGCCTCCATAGAGATGTCCACTGATCTGTCCCGAGCCCACCGGTATGTGGCATCTCTCCCTTGGTGGCCAGAAGTGTCATGGGCCCAGCGAGCTAAGAACAGCTCACCCTTGTGTTCCCAATCCAAGTCTATTTGGGAGATTTTAGCAGCCAGATCTGCTTGGTGGTTATGCTGGTGTTCTTCATTGGCTCTGCTCTTGGGGACGTGCGCATTGATGTGCCATACTTTTGTTGGCAGCCTGTCCAGGCGGGCAGCGATGTCTTGCCACAGCTCAGCGGCCCAAACAGGCTTCCCTTTTCTCTGCCACCCGTTCCTCTTCCATTCCTTCAGCCACCCCCACAAGGCATTGGCTACCATCCAGGAGTCAGTGTAGAGGTACAGCACTGGCCAGTTCTCTCCTTCTGCTATATCCAGGGCCAGCTGGACAGCTTTTCCCTCTGCGTACTGACTGGATTCCCCTTCTCCATCCCTTGCTTCCGCCACTTGCCTTGTTGGGCTCCAGACAGCTGCCTTCCATCTCCGCTTGCTGCCTACAAGCCAGCAGGACCCATCTGTAAATAGAGCATAGCCCTTCTCATGGTCAGGGAGATTGTTGTATGGGGGAGCCTCCTCAGCACGGGTCACTGTCTGCTCTGGTGGCATTCCAAAGTCAGCACCCTCTGACCAGTTGGTGATCACTTCCACTATGCCAGGGCGTTCGAAGCTCCCCATTCGAGCTCGCTGCGTTATCAGGGCCATCCACTTACTCCAGGTGGCATCTGTGGCATGATGGGGGTTGAGCTTCTTCCTTTGAACATCCAGGTCAGGACTGGAAGCCTTGGAGCCAGAAATAGAGGTGACTCAATCCCAATTACCTCAGAGGCACCCCGGACACCCTCATAGGCAGCTAGGATTTCCTTTTCTGTCGTGGTGTAGTTGCCCTCGGAGCCTTTGTAGCCCTTCTTCCAGAAACCTAGGGGCCTGCCCCTGGTTTCACCAGGAGCCTTCTGCCACAAGCTCCACATAGGACCATTCTCACCGGCCGCAGTGCACAGCACATTCTTGATCTCTGGTCCAGTTCGAACGGGCCCCAGAGGCACAGCCTGGACCACGTCTCATTAGATCTGGTCGAATGCCACCTGCTGCTCAGGTCCCCACACAAAATCATTTTTCTTCCTTGTTACATGGAAGAGAGGCTTCACAATCTGACTGTACCTGGGAATGTGCATTTTCCAGAAGGCCACAAGCCCCAAAAAGGACTGTGTCTCTTTCTTGTTTGTGGGCTGCACCATAGTGGCTACCCTGTTCACCACCTCCTGAGGGATGTGGCGACGGCCATCCTGCCATTGAACGCCCAGGAACTGGATCTCCCTGGCTGGCCCTTTCACCTTACTTCTCTTGATGGCAAAGCCAGCCACCAGCAGGATATCGATTATCTTCTCACCCTTCTGGTAGACTTCCTCTGCTGTCTCACCCCATATGATGATGTCATCGATGAACTGCAGATGCTCAGGGGCTCCACCTTTCTCTAAGGCAGTCTGGATCACCTCATGGCAGATGGTTGTGCTATGGACCCAGCCCTGAGGCAACCGATTCCACTGGCACTGTCCTCCCCTCCAGGTGAAAGCAAACTGTGGCCTGCATTCTTCTGCAGTGTAAATGAAGAAAAAGGCATTAGCAATGTCACTTGTGGCATACCACTTGGCCGCCTTCGATTCCAGCTGGTACTGGAGCTCCAGCATGTCCGGCACGGCAGCGCTGATCGGAGGAGTCACCTCATTCAGGCCACGGTAGTCCACGGTCAGTCTCCATTCCCCATTTGCCTTTCCCACTGGCCATATCGGGCTGTTGAAGGGGGAGTGAGCCTTGCTGATCACCTTCTGGCTCTCCAGTCATTGAATCAGTTGGTGTATGGGGTGCAGAGAGTCTCTGTTGGTCCTGGATTACCTGCGATGTACTATGTGAGAGGCAAGAGGGAACTTCAAATCCTGCCTCTTGTGGCTGCCCACTACGGAGGGGTCATCCGACAGCTCGGGCTTGGTGGACAGCTGTTCTCTGCCTGCAGTCTCCACAGCTGCCACCCCAAATGCCCACTTGTGCCCCTTAGGGTCCTTGAAGCATCCCTCCCACAGAAAGTCAATGCCCAGAATTCAAGGTGCATCTGGACCAGTCACTAGGTTGTGCTTTCCCCATTCATTCCTGGTCAGACTTATCTCAGCTTGCAGTACAGTAAGGTCTTGTGAGCCCCCTGGGACTCCCTGAATGCTTATGGGCTCAGCCCCTTTGTACCTCGATGGTATCAGGCTGCTTTGGGCCCCTGTGTCCACCAGAGCTGGGTACTTCAGGGCTTCTGAAGTGCCAGGCCATTTCACATACACATCCCAGTATACTCTGTTGTCCCTGGCCTCCACCTGGCTGGAGGTAGGGCACCTCTAATGCTGGCAGCGATGCCCACACTTGTCACAGGGTCCTGTGTTCCTAGGGGAAGGGTCTCTTGAGCGAGAGGGACCCCTCCGGGAAACTGTGGCAGCCCTTCTTCTGGATGAGTTATCCCCAGTGTGGCCACCTTGCAGTTCCCACACTCTGTTCCAGAGGGCAGAGGTGGGTTGGCCATGCCAGGTGTCCATGTCCTCTCCGTGGTCACAGAGGAACCTTCACAGAGACCCTCTTGACATCCCCCGATTGGCTTGGGTGCTCTCCTAGGGAAGGTCGCCTGTTCCTGATTGCTGAAACCTGGACCCATTCTGAAGGAGAAGGGGAGAAGGAGGCATCGCTCCCCCTTTTCAGTTCAGACATGGAGCTCTTGATCTCTTTGACAATGTCTTTGGCCATAGTTTCTATGGCTGAGATCAGGGGTTTCTGATTTACACTGTCCTCATATTCCCTTAAATCATTGGCAGACTCACAGACAGTTTTAGGACTTCCATCCTGTCCAGTCAGGAGTATCCCTCCTAATGTGGGAGCATATTTCTGAGGAGCACCCTGGGTGAGCTTCTTTACGAAGGGCCGTCTCATGGGCACCTCATCTGGGTCCGAAGGGAGCTGGCCATCCCCATCAATTATTTCCAGCACAGCCATCTGTCTCAGGTAGCGAATGCCCTGTTCCATAGTTGTCCATCTAACTGGGCCCCAGGGCAGGTCATCCCTTGAGCGGTACCGGCTCTTGATGGCATTGAGGATCCGGGCCCAGAGAGTGTGTGTTCCATCGAGTTTGGCTAACTCTTTGTCCAGACCAGCATCACAAGTCAGGGAGACTAAAAGCTTCACCTCCCTCTTATCCAGGTCCACCATGTGCACACCCTCGTCCCCAGCATCTCAGGGCCCAGCTCAGTATTGGCTCACCCTCTTTCCTTGCGTAATCCAGACGAGTTTGCCTTAGTTCCATTCTGGGTAGTGATGTAACAGTTATTGTTTCCTGTTCTGAGTCATCCTCATCCACTGCTGGGTTCTGTGAGGTGCTGGGCCCTGCCAACGTGCCTTCCTCACCATCCCTGCTTGGAGATGATTTTTGCCTTCTTTTCCTGCATGTGGTGACCGGTGCTAGAGAAACTGCGTGGGCAGGAGCATCAGGGGTTAAGAGTGGAACTGATGGTGGTGGGGCAAACCCTTGTGCCTGGGGCTCAGGCTGAGATCTGGCATGCTCACTACAACCTGACCCCTCCCTCTTTGTGTTTACAGAATGCCCACAGCAGACAGGCACTTGGTCATTAAAGCTTACAAAACACTGCCTTATCCCTCTGCAAAGAGCTCTTAATGGGTTGGCTCTTCCCCCACCCAACAAGGTCACAGCAAAATGCCTCTATAAGGATTACATTTAAGCACATGGAGCATATTGCAATGTAAGGCAATTCTCCATCACAGACATTTTTATCTACACCGTTGGTTTCACAGCTTGCTTCAGGAAAATTTCCTGTGTTAGGGAAGTTACCACTGCCAGTAAAATTCAAAGAATTCAGGACGTCCATGCCCAGCTGCATGGGTGAAGTTTTATCCAGTTGAGCAGCATCTCTATCGTTAACCACACCACATGGTAAGTTATCAATTTGTAGAGTTGGGTCCAGAAGCTCCAGCCAAACACCCATGCAAAAGCTTGGAACATCAGATTCTTCAGAATTGACATCTCTAGTTCCTATCCTTTTCTTTCAGACAAAGTATTGCTTTCCAAAGAGAAGATTTATTTCCAAGCCCCATGTTGGAGCAATAAAATACTGTGGTGCTTTGAGCCTTAACTGGGATTTAAGAGCTCAGGCTGAGAATTCCTCCCCCACTTATGCCCTCCTCTCTTCTGATCAAGAGCGAAAATGAGAAGGTGAAACACAGGGAGAGATAAGGGAAGAAAAAAAAGGAAAGAAAGGGGATAAGGAAAAAAGGGAGGAAGCAAATCTACTGACAAGTAATTTGGAGTCAGTTTGGAAGTAGAGAGGTGAAGATTTTTTAAACTATATATATATATGCATAACAATAACAGGAAGGGTTCACAAGGGGAAAGAACAAGGATGGATAGGGAAATATGCAAAAACAAGAGTCCTTTGGAGAAACGTGGATGCAGCAGGGAGAAAGACCAGGCCTGACCACATGGCAGAGAAGCAGGAAGCCTGCAGCAGTCCTCTTGTACTGGTGAGGCAGAAGCAAAAGAGAGCAAATGGCTGTGGTGTCTTCCTTTTTATAGGCTTGCTGGACAGGGAGGGGGAGTGGAACAGACTAAATCAGTTTGCCAGGGGGGAACCTCCCCTCTGGGGCAGGCAAGGCTGTCACAAGCCCTCCCCCACCCCCTGCTCTCAGGATGGGCATAACCCATCACAGATGGTGTCCAGTCTGTGATGAGATTAAATCAGAGGACTTTACACATGGAGGGATGCAGTAGGTAGTGGGAGGGAACCAGATTGTAGTTTGTACTGCAGCAGGACCCAATGTGTACTGGGCTGGAGCAAGATGATCCAGTGTGTGCTAGGATGAGGCTATGTCTGTTATGGGAAGGGACTGGGGTTTCAGTTCATCCTAGGTCTTACCCAGTCTTTACTGGGAGGGGGAGACATTAAAGAGATTCAGTTTGTACAGGGAGGGCAACCACAGAATCAGAGAATGTTAGGGGCTGGAAGGGACCTCCAAAGATCATCCAGTCCAACCCCCTGCCAGAGCAGGGTCACCTAGAGCAGATCACAGAGGAACACATCCAGGTGGGCCTTGAGTATCTCCAGAGAAGGAGACTCCACAGCTGCCCTGGGCAGCCTGTTCCAGATGGGGCTCAGTCTGCACTGGGATGGAGTCAGGGATGTGATTTGTACTGGGATGGGCCTGAGACTGTACTGGGAGATATTCAAATGATCCTGTTACTGATGGGACAAGACCACATCTCTGCAGGGGTGGGGGCAGCTCAGGAGATGCAGTTTGTACTGAGACTGGGCTAGGTCTGTACTGGCAGGGGCTTAAAAGGATCAAGATTGTAATGGGATAAGGGCCAGACTGTACTGGAATGGAGCCAGGGGATCCCAACTGTACTGGACTGGGGTCTGGTCTGTACTTAGAGAGGGAACCAAGGGAGTGGATTTAAAATAAACAGACCTATACTGGGAGGGGATAAAGGAATCCAGCCTATTTTGGGACAAGGCCTAATGTGCACTTGGAAGTGTTAAAGGGTCTCTGTTTGGACAGGCACAAGGCTCAGACAGTACTGGGAGGGCAAGAAGGTGTCCAGTTTGTACTGGAATGGATGCAGTCAGTCCCAGCAGGGGCCCTGGAGATGCATTTTGGAGTGGGATGGGACAGAGGTAGTAGTGGGAGAGGGCAAGGAGATGCAGTTTGTTCTGGGAGGAGGCCACAGCTGTACTGGGAGCAGTTCAGATTATGTAGTTTTGACTGGAAAGGGACACAGCCTGTCCTGGGAGTGGGTTCAAAATATCATCTCTGCACTGGTTGAGATTCAGTTGATACTGGGACAGGAACAGGGTTACCAGTTTGTTCTGGGCTGTGGCTCAAGCTGTGCTGGGATGACATCAGGAAGATCAGTTTATTTTGGACAAGGCCAGGTTTGTACATGGAGGGCTTAAAGAGACCTTGCCTGGACTGAGATGGAGCCCAGTCTCTGGTGGGTTGGGATCAGGGTCTCCAGTTTGCACTGGGAGGTGGCCACAGTGTAGTGGGAAGAGGCAGGGTATGAAATTTGTCCTGTGATGGATGGAGTTGGTATGGGAGAGAGACAGAGGATCAGTTTGTACTGGAATGAGGAGCAGTTTGTACTAGAACCAGAGGTCCAGCAAGGACTGCTGCTCCCTGGCAGTGCTGCTGTGCTGGGACTCATTGCCCCTCCGCCTCTGCACAGAGGAGATGTCCCTGAATCTCCAGAAAATTCTTGGAGGAAGGACCTCAGGAAAAAATAAATGTTACTGAAAGCTTCTTTATTTTGATTAACCAAACAAGGAGCACAGCTCCTCCAACATAGATCCTCAGTCAGAAAAGCAAAGCAGAGAGTGATTAGAAAGGTGATGACAGCATTGCCAAAAGTAAAAATGCACCACAAACAGCAAAACTCCAGCAGCTAGGCTGGGCCTGCACTGAGTGACATCAGAACTGCTCTGCAGGAGAAGACAAAAAGTTTATGGCTTCTGAAAACATCCAGGGATCAGTTGGCTCAGGGCAGCCTTGAGCTCCTGGTTCCTCAGGCTGTAGATGAGAGGGTTCACTGCTGGAGGCACCACTGAGTACAGAACTGACACAATAAGGTTCCAGGATGGAGAGGAGATGGAAGGGGGCTTCAGGTAGGCAAAGAAGCCAGTGCTTGTAACCAGCGAGACCACAGCCAGGTGAGGGAGGCAGGTGGCAAAGGCTTTGTGGCGTCCCTGCTGAGAGGGGATCCTCAGCACTGCCCTGAAGATCTGCACATAGGACACCACAATCAACACAAAACAGACAAAGAATAAACAGGCACCAAGCACAAGAAGCCGAAGTTCCCTGAGGTAGGATGTGGAGCAGGAGAGCTTGAGGATCTGGGGGATCTCACAGAAGAACTGGTCCACAGCATTGCCCTGGCAGAGGGGCAGGGAAAATGTATTGGCTGTGTGCAGCAGAGCGTAGAGAAAGCCACAGCCCCAGACAGCTGCTGCCAGGTGGAGACAAACTCTGCTGTCCAAGAGGGTCTCATAGTGCAGGGGTCTGCAGATGGCAACGTAGCGATCGTAGGACATGGTGGTGAGGAGAAAATACTCTGCAGCAATGAGGAATAGGAAAAAGAAGAGCTGGAAAACACATCCTGCATAGGAGATGTCCCTGGAGTCCCTCAGGGAATTGGCCATGGATGTGGGGGACAGTGGTGGAGATGGCACCCAGGTCAAGGAGGGCGAGGTTGAGGAGGAAGAAGTACATGGGGGTGTGGAGGTGGTGGTCCCAGGCTATGGTGGTGATGATGAGGCCATTGCCCAGCAGGGCAGCCAGGTAGATGGCCAGGAAGAGGCAGAATTGCAGGAGCTGCAGCTGCCTTGTGCCTGGGAATGGCAGGAGGAGGAAGTGGGTGCTGGAGCTGCTGTTGGCCATCTGCTGCCTCTGGCCATGGAGACCTGTGCAAGGAGGGAAAGGCAGAGACAAGTTAGGGCACACTTCTCTGAGCCTCATTGTAACCCCCTGTCCCTGAGCTGCATGAGGAATGGATCAGCTCAATCCCCATCACTACCAACCACTGATGGTTCATCACAGCTTCAAATGCAGCAGGGACCCTGAATTGCCATGAAGATTCCTCTGGTGTCAGAACAGAAAGTGACCAACAGCCCAATCCCAGAGAACAGGCGTCCCATGGCAAGCTGAAGGGAAGACAATGAAGGGAAAAGAGAAAGGCAGAGGGGCTGGGGGTGAAGCCTTCTCCTTCCCCTGCTCTGCTCTCTGCAGCTCACAGGATGGAACTGAAGAGCTTTTGTCCTCCTTCTGTGTGCACACTCCAGGAGCCTTCAGATGAATGTCAGCTGCCAAGGTTGTGACTCCTGACCTGGAGCCCATGGCTTTGAGGGCACTGCCTCTGCTGGGTAGAAGAGGAGAGCAAAAGGTTGCATTGGGAAATGTCTCTGCAGTGCAGAGAATGGCACAGAGGTGCCTGATCCCCCTTGCCAGGGCATCTCTGACAGCAGATCCCTCTCCCCCCGCTGCCCAAGTCCCTGCTGCCTGCAGCTGTCTCTGCCAGGAGCTGCTTCTCTGTGCCCAGCTCTCCTCCCTGTCCCTGCAGATAGAGCCCTTCCCAACTGCTGTGTGCTCAGTTCTGCCCTGCAGACTCCTCCCAGCAGCAGGACACTACCCAGGGGCAGCTCTGGGTGTGCAGGGCTCAGGAAAAGCTCAAAGGCTAATGAGAGTCTTCTCTAGTGGAGAAACAAACTCTAAACTCTACTCTCACACAGCCCACCCATCACGCCAAGAGGATCAACATTCAAAGCCAAGACTCCTTCCCTTCCAGCCAAATGCTGCCTTGATGCTTTTCTGCAAAGCCTCCTCAGAAACGCCCAGGGGGGAGCTAGAACTGTGAGTAGCTCTGGCCAACACAGCTCCCTCCCCACAGCAGAAGAACCCTGCCCTGCCCTGCCCTGCCAGGGCTGTCTCCTACCACTCACAGCTTCTCCCCACAGCACTGTGTGGAGCTCCCTGGGCAGGCTGAGCGCTGAGCCTGGCAGGCAGCAGAGTCCCTGCCCCAGCACACAGCCCCTGGGCTGCAGGGACCCTGCTCTGAAGGACAGCCCTCACCACCCCTGCCTGCACCCCAGGCCTCCACAGCTCTTCAGAAAAGCCTGAAAAGAGCCTCTGCACAGGAAGATTTCCTTCCAGCCCCCAGCAGCTGTGGCTCTGCCAGCTTTAGGAGATGCCTCCAGGAGCTGCAGCTACACTGTCCTGCCCCCACAGACTCACCCTGTCAGGGACTGCAGTGACTTCTCCTCCTGTCAGCTCTCAGTCACTCTCCTGGACACCTCCAAGCTCTCTGTGCCTTCCTCAGCTCGCTGGGATCCACTGGCAGTGCCCTCAGCCCTGCTGTGCAGAGGAGAGGAGCTGCTCCTGGGCACAGCTGACACTTTTCATTGCTGCCTACTTGCCAGCAGCTCCCTCCAGCCACGGAGCTCAGCCCAGCTGAGCAGCAGAGGACCAACCCAAGGGCATTTTAATGACCCTCTGGTGGCTTTGCTGCCAGGTAAACATCAGAGACTGAGAGGAAGATGATGAAACCTCTCCAGAAGTTGAAGTCACTTTCAAACTCTGAACTTTCTTCTCTTGTTGATGGGTCCCAGTGAGGACACTGCTGGGAAAGTGTCTCCAGGCTGTGGTTGGAGCAGAGAACTGGAGGCAATGCTGAGAGGTCAGGAGAAGCAGAGGAAGATGTCTCTGATGCTGAGCAAACCTGGAGGTGTTTCATTAATGCAAAGGGTCAAGCCCTGAGCCCTGGTCCCTGGACAGGCAGATCCTGTCCCTCACTCACCTCTCAGGCTGCTTCCTGGAGCAGTGAGATGTGGTGAGGACCAATGCCAAGGGCAGGCCTATGGCACAAGCCCTCCCAGGCCCCCTGAGGATGGACAAGGAGGCAATGAGGTCCCAGGGCTGGAAGGAGGAGTTGTCTCCTCAGAGGCAGCAGTGGCACAGACCACAGCCAGAAGCAAAGGCAGGAAGAGCTTGGCTCTGCCAGGAGCCTTTCAGCTCTCCCCACAGCCCTCTGTCATCTGCCCCTCAGGCTGTCCTCTGCTGCTGCATCAGCTGAGCCTCTTGCCCTGCAGGCTGTAGTCACCCCCCCAGCTGCCTCACCTTGCTGCCACCTTCCTTTGCTGCTCTCTCTCCATCCTCCCTGGGTGTCCCTTGAAACTCCAAGCCTTGGAGTGCTCCAGGCTGCTGCTGGGGGATGTCTTGCAGTGACATTTCTTTCTCCTCATCTCCAGTCTGGAGGTCCCCAGCTGCTCTTTGTGGCTTTGTTTCTTTCTCTTGCACTTTGTCACTGTGCAGAAAAGCTTCTCCATGCCTCACACCACTCCCCAAGCACTCTCAGGCTACTCTGCTCCTGTCCTCACTCTTCACACCATTTGAGCTCATGGCCTTCAGCCTCTATCTGCTGGTCACGTGCCTGAGGCCTCCCAAGCACATCTGGGGAGATCTCTGGGCACTCTCCAAGGTCTTTGCAGAAGGAGACGTGGTGCTCATAGGACAAGAAAGAGACTTTTGACCAAGTGCTGCAGTGGGTGGACAAGGGGCAGTTGTTTTGAACTGAAAGAGGAGACTGAGATTGGATAGAAGGAAGAAATGGTTTGCAGTGAGGGTGGTAGGACACTAGAACAGGCTGCCCAGAGAAGGGGACGTCCATCCCTGGAAGTCTCCAACTTTTCAGGCATTTCAGCAACCCAACCTAGTGGGAGATGTCCCTGGCCGTGGTCAGGCTGTTGCACTCGATGCTCTCTTCCATCTCTGCCAATCCAAACCATTCCAGGAGTCTTTGATTCCAATACCCCCAACCCCTTCTCCACAGGGCTGCAGCTACCTCCCTACACCATGGGGGTGTCTGCATCTCCCCTAGGCCCCTGCACCCCCATACAAAGGAGACTGTTGCCATTCCTGGCCATGAGTGGCAATGGCTTGGGCAAATCCAATCCAAGCCCAAAGGCACCTCCCTCAGAAGAGGGAAGCAGCAATGAGTTCTGCTGAGGCAGGAGGAGAATCTGAGACACTGGAATGAATCGGATGGAATTCAGCAAAGGGAACAGTGATGTCAACAGGTTCAGTTTGGTGCCAAGGGTCACTCTCTCACCTTCACCATGGGAGAATCCTGCAGAGGAAAATCAGTTTGGGGGGAGGATTAGAAAGATTGTGAAAGGGAAATCTCCTTGGAGCTGGAAGGATTTTGCATGGAGCCTGGGAAGAAAGGCCTAAAGGAAGCCCTTCTGCTGACTCACAAGGCTCTGAATGGACTCTCTCACTCTCTCAACATCTTGAGAGAGAAGCCTGTCTGGGGTTAAATCTAATCCTAGTGCCAACTTGGTCCCTGGTTTGTGACTCAGAGTTTGGGTGCAGGGATTTCAGGGGCAGTGCTTCCCCAAGGCACTGTGGCTCCTGTAGAACTTGAAGGCAGCAGCAGCAGTTTGAAATCGCTTCAGTAGTTCTGCTAATCATGAGCTCAGGCTGTGGGATTTCACAGCAGCACTTAACAAGTCAAACCCCAACAGCTGGTTACAATCAATGCAGGGATTTGGATCAGGATTGCACAGGCTGTGACCCACAGTCCCCATCTTCAGGTCCAAGAGCTGAGGAGATGTGAGGAGAGAAGCTGCCAGGGAAGACTGAAGCAAAATGTGTTTGTGTAGCTCAGCCTTCTCCTCAGCCATTGTTACCAGCTGTCCAGTCTTGCTCATCACAGAGGACATCCTTCCTTTGACTTTCCTTCTCTGGCTGGCAGGCCTGCAGAAGCTGCTTCTTGCTCTTTGCATGCCTAGAAAGGTTCAGCTCCAGCCATAGCTTGGCCTTCCTGACCCCATCCCTACACCACATCCCAGCATCCCTGTCCCTGCTTCCACTGCCTGTGCAGTTCCTTCTTGCCCTTCCCTTTCACCAGCAGGTCTTGACCAGGCCACCCAGGGGATCAGTGGAATCCTCATCCCTAGAGGTGTTCCAAGCTGTGCAGCCATGGCACTGCAGGACAGGGGTTCATGGCCATGGTGGTGTCAGTTCTCAGAGGTCTGTTGCAGAAAGGAATCCATCATTCTATGCTTCCATGACTCAGCCATGCCAGTCTATTGCCTGCCTTGCCTGATCTCTTTCCACCAGCTGTTAATGTTTGTGTGCAGCTGGCTCCCCCTGACTGTGCTGAGCCATCAACACAAGGCCACAAGCTGAGAAACTGCAGGGCACTACAGCTAATGAAAGGAGTCCCTGGTTCTGTGCTGCCCAGAGCAGGAGTCAGCATGACAAGCCTCTTGGAAACACCAAGTGGGACACAAAGGCAGCAAAGCCAGGGGCAGTGGGGAGAGAGCAGAGCTGGGTTGCTGGGAGAGCAATGTTTGAGGAAGATCAAAGAGAAGAACTTGGATGGGGAAGAGGGGAAAGAAAATCTAAAGCATAACCATTTGGCCTCTTTGGATTCCAGCTCCTGCTGGAGTTCCATCCTGTCTGGCACTGCTGCACTCACAGGTGGAGTTACTTGTGGTGAAGGCACATTATGCCCAGAATTATGTCCAGATACTGAAACTTGTCCCAGCACATGGACAAGTTCCCCCTTCTTTCATGAGGGGAACAAAGGCTGAGGCAGCACAGGACCCTGCACACCCCCATGGCATGGGATGCTGGTGCTGATGCCAAGCATGGCATAATTCCAGCTTCACACCTCCCATAGGCTGCAGCTGGTTGTTTACGAGAGTGCCCATTGGCCACATCCAGGCTCCAGAAACCTATCAGTATTGCCCCAGCTTGTAAATACATTATCCTCTTTCTCTTAGGATAGGATAGGATAGGATAGGATAGGATAGGATAGGATAGGATAGGATAGGATAGGATGGGATGGGATAGGATAGGATAGGATAGGGTAGGGTAGGGTAGGATAGGATAGGATAGGATAGGATAGGATAGGATAGGATAAAGAGAAGAGAGAGAAAGAGGAGAAGAGAAGAGAAGAGAAGAGAAGAGAAGAGAAGAGAAGAGAAAGAGAAGAGAAGAGAAGAGAAGAGAAGAGAAGAGAAGAGAAGAGAAGAGAAGAGAAGAGAAGAGAAGAGAATTAACCAGGTTGGAAAAGACCTTCAAGATCATTGAGTCCAACCTATCACCCAACACCATCTAATCAACTAAACCATGGCACCAAGTGCCTCATCCAGTCCCTTCTTAAATGCCTCCAGTGATGGTGACTCCACCACCTCCCTGGGCAGCACATTCCAATGGTCAGTTTCTCTTTCTCTGAAGAACTTCTTCCTAACATCCATCTTCATCCTCTCTCCTTGCCTGAGCTGCTAAGCTCCTGCCATAGCCTTTGCCATTAAGCTCATTTCCATTAAGTCTTCTCTCTCCTAGATGCAAGCAAACCAGTGGCCTCTGCAAGATGAGGAAAAGCCAGAATCCAGGCAGGCCCATTGATCCTCAGCCCTGAGAGTATCTCTAGAGGAGGGACAACGCTGAGAGCCTGAGAAGCTATAGCAGCCTCACAGGTCAGAAGTACCCAATGTGCCTTCAAGAGGACTGGACCCCCAAGGGTAAGATCTGCCCAGCTGCTGGGGAAGGGACTTAGCTGAGTCTGGCAGTGTAAACATCGGCCTCAGCCTGAAGCAGCAGACTGAGGAGCCACCAAGGTGTGTGCCTGCTCACACAGAGCTCACACAGAGCAGCAGCAGCATTTAGCAGCATGACTGTGTGACGCTGCCACTGCAGGATGAGAAGATGAGCCACCACTTCCGCTGCTCCATGCCCTGTGAACCCCAGGGGAATCCAGAGTACTGTTCGTGCCCTGTGCTCCAAAGCCAGGACTGCTCTGATAGAGTCATAGTTTCATAGTTTCATAGTTTCAGTTAGGGTTGGAAGGGACCACAAGGATCATCTAGTTCCAACCCCCCTGCCATGGGCAGGGACACCCCACACTAGATCAGGCTGGCCAGAGCCTCATCCAGCCTGGTCTTAAACACCTCAAGGGACGGGGCCTCAACCACCTCCCTCGAGTACTGCCCACACTTGTTTTTCCAGGGCTGTTCTCTTTCCACTTCCACACTCTCCTGCTGAGCTCCTGTGTTGGGGCAAGGCCTGAGTGCTCTGGCAGCTTGGGCACCATCCTGCTGCGTGGCTGTCCCATGACCACGGGCAGACACAGGCCATGGGAACTTCTTTGGCTCAGACGGCCTCCACCAGAGCAGTTGCACCCAGGCAGGTGATCTGCTTGGGGCAGTGTCTGAAGGCTTAGGTCTTCTTCCAAACTTTCCTTCAAGAGCATGCCCAACAGATGCAAAGAGCAGGGAACAGCTAAAGTGTGTGAGTGTGCAGGGCTGGGGCACACAGCAGTGTCCTCACACAGCCAGGCCTCCTGCAAGTGACCTGAAGGATCAGCAGAGAAGGCTCTGGACTGTGTCTGTGTTCACTGGACACCCTGGGGAAGCTGTCCCAGGGCACAACCTCACAACCACCGTTTCCAGCAGCAGCCTCACACCTCAGCTTGGAGAGACTCTTTGTCCCTCCACAGGAGGACATAGCCTCAGGAGGTCAGCAGAGCCTGTTTGCATTGTGCAGATGAGATGTCAGCAGATGAGCTGAGGTGAACCTGAGTGAGCAAACACCATCAGCTATTGCTGGAGGTACCAAGGCACTGGAGGTGTGAGGAGCCTCCCAGCCTCTGGCAGGGGCAGCAAGAGGCCAGGGAGAGTCTCTGACTGCTGCAGGGCAGGGCCTGTGTGAGTGATGGGGAAAGACTCTGTCTCTGAACATCCCACACTCCATTAGGGGTCCACGAGGCCAGCTCAGATGTGGACACCTGGCAGAGCTGGGACATTGCTGTGTGTCACTCCAGAACAAACCCTACTGGCCCAGGCACATTCATCTCAGATGGCTTGGGCAGGGTCCTGTCTGCTCACATCAGCCTTGCTGGACTGTGCCCTGAGATGTGCACAGAGCCATCCCAGAGGTTCTGGGCTCCTTGGAAAAGGCCTCTTCAAGAACACCAAACAGGAGGGTGGGGAACATTGCAGGCTGGTCACCCTCAGCACAGTCCCTGGGAAGGTGAAGGCTCAAACACCTCTGCAGCCATTTGCAGGCCCTTGCAGCACAAGAGAGGTGTTGCTGAAGCCATATGGGTAGGGGCAAGAAGGGGATGTTTTGTGCCTGGACTTTAGCCAGGGCTTTGCCATGGTCCCCCACAGTCTCTTTAGAGCCAGAGTGCTGAGAGCTGGAGTGCAGAAATGGATGAGGTGGTGGCTGGGGGGTAGAGGAAGCCCAAATATCACTAGTGGAGAGTCCTCCTGGCAGACACATGCCAGTGGCATCCCTCGGGGCAAGCCCTTGGGCCAGCACTGTGCAATCCTTCATGAACTCCCTGCACCATCTGAGCCAGGGCCTTTGCAGCCCCTCTGGAGATGAAGCCAAACTGGGCAGAGCCCTTGAGGGACCTCATCTGCTTACCCCTGCCCTGAGCAGGATCATTGGACAAGAGGATGTGCAGGAGTCTCCTCCACAACTGCAGCAGGACAGAGCCAGCAGCTTCTCCACTCAAAGCCTTGGTAGGAAATCTGCCAGATGGATCTGGTGAAACTTTGATCTGCTCAGGCTCTGGCCACAAGGAGGCTGAGGGCTGAGTGTGCAATCCTGTGCTCAGCTGTGTCTCAGGAACTCACCATTCAGTAGGAAGCCAAGGACTGGAAAGGGGGAGGTGAGGCCAATCTGCCTCCTGAGAGGATTGGCCAACAGCAGGAAGACAGCTGGGAAAGGGACTGTGAGGGCAGGTGTGTCTGCAGGAGCTGCTAGGACAGCCCCTGGGCTCATGGCTGGCAGATGGGCAGAGTGAACTGTGAGATGGCCTCTGCCAAAGGGCCTGGGCTGACTGCAGGAAGGGGCTGATGGGTTGGTTGCTGTGTCTCTGCTGCCTGAGCAGCTGATGGGACAGCAGCAGGCACAGGGCTTGGTGCTGTCTATGCAAGAAACTGCAAGGCCAGCAGCCCTGGGAGGTCCTGCTGAGGTAGGCAAGAGCAGGAGAGAGGAACACTGCCAGATGGTGCAGCCTGGCAGGTGCAGCCTGGCCATGAGGAGCAAGAAACCTCTCTCAAAGGGTAGTGCTGTGGCCTGAGAAGTTCTGCAGAAGGAGTCTGGGACCAGCCCTTCTCTTTGTGTCCCCAGGAGCAGAGGGTGAGTGTGGGCAGGTGTCAGTGAAGGCATGGGAAGGCCAAGGTGGGGAAGTGAGAGGAGTGTTTGCAGCCTGCAGGGCAGGAGAAGCAGCTGTGAGACAGGGCAGGACAAAGCTGTGGGAGAACTGGCAAAGGGCAATGGCAGTGGTGGGAGTGATGAAGAGAAGCCAAGGCTGTGCCCTCTTGGCTATGGCAATTCTCTGCCCCTGAGGCCTGTGAGGAGATGTTGTCCTAAGGCACTTGGAGGGCCTCACTGCCTCTGTCCACAGCCCCAGGAAGGCTGGGGACTGTCAGGCCCTTTTCCTCCACTCAGCATCACAAACCCAACAGGGATGCTAAAGGAAGGCTGGAGAGGGACTTTCCATGACGGTGTCTGGTGACAGGACAGGAGGGAAAGGTTGGAAGGGGAGGAAAAGGAGGTTTAGACTGGGCCTTAGGATGAAGGTCTTCAGTTGGTCAGGGTTGTGGGACTCTGGAATAGGCTGCCCAGGTAGGATGCCCTCTCCTGAGGGTCTTGAAGGCCAGGCTGGATGAGGCCTTGAGCAGCTGAGTCTATTGGAGAGGCATCCTTGCCTATGGCAGGGAGGTTGGAGCAGATGAGCTCTGAGGTCCCTTCCAGCCTAGGCCCTGCTATGTTTGCATGAAACCCACCCCACCCCCACTGCACTTGGAGAGCCTTGACCCCACATGAGGGACAGGAGCTGCCTGCCCAGGGCTGTGCTCAGGCTTGGCCTTTGTGCTGCAGAACCCAGAGCCAGAGTTTGCTCTCCTGCACTTTGCCTTGCCTGCTGCAATCACAGCCTCTCTTGAGCTGCTCTAACGAGTCCCTGGGAGGCTTTGGCATAACAAGCCTCAGTGGGGCCAATCAGTGCTTCAAGGGACTTTGTGTTTGCTTCTTGCTTCTTGCAGAGTTTCTTCACTCTTCTCTCAGTACCTGAGGTTCATGGAATGACTCCAAGTGCCCTGAGGAGCTCTTTGTGTCTTTGTTGTTTCCTTCCAGATTTCAAAGTGCGCCTCACAAAGCTCAGGTTTTGAGGGTAAACTCTTTGGTTCCTTCTCAGATGAGGGCAGAGGTGACAGCAGCATCCACCAAGCCAGAATGATGCAGGCTGTCTGCTCAGGAGATCTGGACTGGGAGAAGAAGCTGTCCTTTGAGGGCTGACACTGAGTGGACAACTTTGCTCTTCACCCTCCCCAACCTCCCCATTGCTGTCCCTGCCCACCTGTGCCTTAAATCCCTGCTCCTTGCATCAGACTTCTCCAGTGCTCTCTGCAGCTGGAGCTCACAGCTCCATGGCACCAGCTGCCCCCTGCTCTCCTTAGACAACTGCCTGCACACAGACACAGAAGAATTGTTGCTCTTTGGAAGCAGAGCAAAGCCAAGGCTGAGAAAGTTCCCTCAGCAGTTGTTGTGAAGAGGTTATTAAATTTATGAATAAGAAATATTAATTATGAAAATATTAATTTTATTAATTATCAAATTTTTAGTAACCATTGAATCGACAACTTATATACATGTTCTAGTGCACGTTCGTGAAATACATTCCATAAATGGCTTAGTGTTATGATTAGAACTTAATTAAACTATCTACAAACTATTTGTATGTTTATATAATGAAGAGTGCAGTTCCACCGCTTGGCCACTAGATGGCGACTCGGCGGAACGCGGGCGGTTTCTGGCTATGTACAACAATATTACAATCTCTCTGTGCGTCAGCGATAACTGTGCTACACGCGGATACTTTGAGCTGAGTGCTAGTGGGTGGAAAGCATGTGGGAGATACTCTGTAGCTGTTGTTTGTAGCAAGCTGGGGGTCCGGCCGACTACTGCCGCTGGACCGGTTCCTAGTAGAGTTGAAATGGTGGTGTTGGGTATTATCTCCTCTCTCTGCAGCAGTGGAGAAGGAATGCTGGAACCTGGGCTTAGCTCGGAAGCAGGTTCCCTTCAGGACTCGGTTGGTTCCCTCCAGACAATAGGGATAGATCCTGGTCGGGTTCGGCCCCTGGAGTTGGCCCTGGGAGTCAGCTCGCACGGCAGGGCGGGGCGACGGTTGCCGGTAGGCAGGCTCAGAGGTTCCCAGTCGGACAACAATAGCTATGGGGTCGGCCTCGTGGCGACGGATCTCGGGGCTGAGGTAAACAGCCTCGGAGAGAGAATGCGGCTGCGCTGAGCTGCGGCTTCTCCGTTACTGGGCTTAAAGGCACAGCGGGACAATCGGGGTAGTCCCGGGTTTGGTGCAGTATAGGCATGACCAATGCTTTAGTCTTCCCTGCGGTTACAGAGCTTGGAGCGGCACACGTGGCGGCTCTTCTCCCGCTATGGCAGGGCTAGGTGTATGCGGACTCTGTCTCTAGTAAGTCCCTTCTCCCCGACAGCTGGGCAGATCTTACCCTCGGGGGCTGGTCCAGTCCTCCGGTAGCACAGTGGGCTTTCCCGGTCGGTACGACTGGCTGTGGTGACGCTGGCTTCTCGGGCTCAGCAAAGGTCCTCCCTCTGGGGTGATCCTAATGATCAGAGCGCTTCTCACGATGCAGAGGCTTCAGTATGCGTGCATGTGTGATAGAAGCTAACAACAACAAGCTCAATGGCAGAGGCTGTGGCTTGAGAGTTATTCTCTCGAGCAAGCACAGAGACAAAGTGAAAGAAAGGGCAACTTGTTTACCAACAGGGGTAATAATTATAGATTCCTCGAGGCTGGGTTTGACCAATGGGCACTCTCATAGACAACTGCCTTGAGCCTATAGAAAGCGTGAAGCTAGGATTATGCCATACTTGGTAGTTGTACGAGCACTCCATGCGCTGAGTGCGTGCTGGCCTGGCTAATGCCTTGGCTTTTGTCTTCCTCCTGAAGGAGGGGAAACTTGTCCACATGCTGGGACCAGATCTAGTATCTGGGCAGAATGTGCCTTCATCACACCCTGCTCCAGTGCAGTGCAGGTGAGCCAAGCCCTCGCCTCACCCCTTACACCTCAGCCCCTCCCAAACCCACTCCTGACCCTGATTCTGCCCCCATTGCTCATCCTGGCTCCAGCCTTTACCCTTGGCATTGACCCTTGGGTGTAAACCCCATGCCTCAACTCAGCTACAACCCAACCTCTGCCTCTCAGAACTGGCCCTCAGCTGAGCCCTTCCCAGAACACTCAGCAGGACAGCTGCGGGAAGGAGACTTCTGAACTTTCTCACTAACTGTTAGAAACTCTCCCACTAGTTCAGAGCTTAGCTTTCTGACATCAATCAAGTAATCCTGGAGCTTGGGAGAGCAAACAGGGATAGAACAGCAGGTGGCAGCTCTAGACAGAAGAAAAAGGCTGAGTCTGGAAAGCAGGCTGGGTTCTCACAGCCCTGGGCCTCACTAACAAGAGAAGGACAGTTCTGTGGGATTGGCAGAGGACCAACAGGAAAAAGACATGACAGAAAACATGGGGACTGCAATGTTGCTGAAAGGACAGGAGGTGTCAGCAAAGATGAAGACTTGGAAGGACTTTATCAGATTTTATCCTTCTCCTGCCTGTGTGTGACTGAGTCCTAGCTGACGACCATGGTTAACCTTTCCAGCACAGGTACATTTTGGAGCCATCATTCCATGTCCATGCAGGTTAGTGAAGGATACTGCTGAATGGCTATGGCAGGCACTGAGTTTGATTTCCTCACTTCACATTCAAGACCCTCCCTGGACCCCTCAAGGACACCTCCCTGCAGTGGGCACATGGCTTCATCCCTGGCCCTGGGGAAGAAATGTCCCCAAAAGTGGCCTTTTGGGAAAGAAATGTCAAAGAAAAACCAACCAAAGACAATACTTTATTAGGGTTGGGGTTTCCCTTCTAATTAGGCATTATCCTTGGGATGAGGTTTTTCTTTTACCTCTAGGAAACCCATAGTGTTGGGGGGAAAGCAGCCAAATCCCAGCCCAGCTGCAGTGGTGGCACTGGCTGTGCTGACTCAGCACTGCCATTCCTCTCCTCAGCACTGGCTGGTGCAGAGAAGGGCAGGGGCACATTTGCTTCTGAGGAAAGAAGGTGTAAAAGAGGAGCTTGCAGTTCGAGCTGCTGGAGAAGGTCCCCCCCAGGGGTGTCACGTTTGGCCTGGCAGTGCCGGGGTCGGTGTATTGCTGTGTCCCCTGGGGCATGCTGGTCACCGGCATGGTCGGGGTGACTATGCCAGGTGAGGGCAAAGCTGCGGATGAAGCCCTTGCAGCAGACTGTGCAGGTAAAGGGCTGGCAACGGTGTGGGTACAGCGGTGCTGGCTGAGGGTGGCAATCTGAGTGCAGCTCTGGCCTCAGGCAGCTCAGAGGTGCAGCTGCTTCTGGCTGTGGACGCAGCAGTGCCGGCTGAGGTTGGAGCTGAGGGTCAACCTGTTGCCGTAGTCACCACTGACAGAGTGCTGGGCACTGGGCTGGGGGCAGTGGGGCTTTACCAGCTCCAAGCTGGGTGGGAAGGAAGCTCTGCCCACCCTCAGGGCACTAATGTGGCTGCTTGGGTGGCACAGAGGGGCTGATATGGGTTTCCCATCTTCCTCCTGTTCATCTTCTTCCTCCTTCTCTTTATTCTTCTCCTATTCCATGTCATCGTCCTCTTCTTCCACATCATCCCCTTTGTCCTCCACATAATTATTGTCATCCTCCTCCTCCTAATCCTCATACACTTCATCCTTGCTGTCCTCAGCCATGTCTCCATCAACCACTCTACTATTCCTCAAGGCTGAGCTTTGGTTCCTCCAAACTATTCTTTATCTATTTTTCTCCTCCCAGATCTAGTCCAGGGCGTTCTGGGAGGCCATGCTGCTGAGAGGAATGGTCACCCCTGTGCTCTTGGGCAAATCCTTGGGAACCAAGTGACTGAGAAGTAAGGACACTGTGTGACTCCTTGCAATGGAGAGATCAGAGCCCTAACTCCTGTGCTGAGTCCCCTGGTTGTAGTGCTGATGGGGCTGACACCCCAGGACATAGCCATCCCAACCATCCCCCTCTGGCCATGCAACTGATACCTGACCACCTGGGGCTCAGGCAGGTGAACTCCTACATTCCCATCACAGCCAATGACCCTCAAATCTCCACAAGTGGTGAAGTGTGGTTTGGGAGGAGGGTCTGGAGGGGGCTGAGAGGTGCTCAAGGATCAGCTGGAGCCTGGGATCTTGCTGCTGTGCCAAAGTTGGGTTCTTTACCTTCTGGCCTGTTCCAAGGAGCAGATCTGCAAACTTTGCTCCTCCCCAGCACAAAGGAGCAGGGCTGATGGAGAGAAGGATATGAGCCCAGCCAGAGAGAAGCCAAGGGTTCAGAGGAGAGGACTGACCTGCAAGGAATGGCTCAGCCCTGACCAGGGCTCTCCCAGCCTTGCATTTCCCTCCCTATGGCTTGGGGGTTTGTCACCTCCTGCCAGCTCAGTGCATCTGTGCTTGGATCACAGCCAACAGGGAGCTGATAGAAAACCCTGGAGGTCAAAAGCTTCAGGGTCTGTGCAAGTGGCAAAAGATCCCTGGATGGTTCAGCATCCAAGGTTCTCCAGATCAGACAAGCACCTGATGGAAGTCAATGATCTCCACCTCTCAAAACAGTGACCCTAAAGCCAGAGCCTTGGAGCTCTCCTGGATCACAGCAGCTGTGTCCAGCATCTCCCCCACTCAGACATCTCTCAGGCACAGCCTGCAGCAAGGGCCAGCACCAAGTCAGACTTCTCCAGGCTCGGGTCTTGTGCCCTATAAATGCCAAAGCTTTGTGAGTGTTTGCCCTGAGCTCCAGGAGGACACTGAATTCCAGAGCACCCTCTGCCAGCCTCCCCTCCACCTCTCTGTGTTAGGACAGACACCTTTGTTGTCACGGGGTCAAGGTTTCTATCGTGCACTGGACCCAGCCAGCTCTGTCCCTGTGTTTCTATCTTGTGCTTCCCTCCAGGCACAGCCATAGAAAGAGATTTGACTTCAGGATCCCTTGCAGTCAGTCAGGGTCAGCCCTGTCCTCATCCACTCTGTCACTAGGTTGCTGAAAAAAATAAATAATAAAGGAGCTTTGTGAGGAGCACTTTGAAACCTTGAAGAAAACTACAGAGACACAAAGAGCTCTTAGGGCACTTGGGGATCATTGCCTGAGCCTCACACACTGAGAGGAGACTGAAGGAATCTGCTCAAGAAGTCAGAAGCAGAACAAAAATTCCTTCAAGTATGAATTAGCCTCACTGAGGGCCATTAGCAACAAAGCCTCCCAGGGTGCTTAGAGAAGCTCCATGGAGGCCATGATTGAAGGCAGACAAAGGCAAAGTGCAGCTGAAAAAACCCCGGGCTTGGTTTAGGAAAGAGAAAGGCCAAGCTCTGAGCCTCAGGCCTTGGAAAGGCAGATCCTGAGAGCCCCCAGTTCTTTCCCAGTTTGGCTCCCATTTGGACCCCAATACCCCCAGTTCCTTCCTAGTGTTCCCAGGATGGATCCCAGGGCTCCCAGTTCCCTCCCAGTATGGCTGCCAGTGCTCCCAGCTCTTCAGAATTAGCTGCTAAGAGATTTAAAGAGATCTGAATGAGGATTTCAGAGGCTTCAAAGAGCTTTTTGATCCATCATCCAGAAAGGCTTAGCCTAGAAAAGGCAAATGGATTTGTTGGTGTAGGAAGGGAAGCACATTTGGTCACCCACAGGTTCATAGTGACACCAGCAAGGAAAAGTCAACCACGTCAGGAGCTGCAGAGATCAGTTCTGCAGCTCAGTTCTGCAACCATCTCAGCTGACAAGGCAATGAATCAAGGCATGGGAATCAAGGCATGGGAATCAAGGCAGTGCCCCGGAAGCTGGAAATCAGCAGGCCTGAGGCTGTCTTGCTGAACTGAGGCTGATGGAGTTGCTCTGAGGCTGATCACATGTGGAGGACACCAGAAGACCTCTGAATTAGGACTGAATACCATAATTGTTTAATTGCTGTGTGATTGGGGCACAGTTTCCCATGGGGCTGTGTGTTAGCTCACCAGGATGTCATAGTTAGATACCAATTTCAAATGGCTAAAGGGATGGTTACAATGGATTCTGGCACAAAAGACACTTTCATTGTCTAGGTTATAAAAGCAAAAAGGGGCAGTGCAGGTGTGTCACAAGAAAGAATTGTTCAAGCATGACACAGAATCATAGAATCGATAAGGTTGGAAAAGACCTCAAAGGTCACCAAGTCCAACCTGTCACCCAACACCTCATGACTGCTAAAACCTGGCTTCAAGTGCCATGTCCAATCCCTTTTTGAACACCTTCAGTGACTGCACCACCTCCCCGGGCAATGGCTAACAACTTTCTGTGAAGAACTTTCTCCTCGTCTCAAGCCTAAACTTCCCCTGGTGCAGTTTGAGACTGTGTCCTCTTGTTCTGGTGCTGGTTGCCTGGGAGAAGAGCCCAAGCCCCACCTGGCTACAGCCTCCCTTCAGGTAGTTGCACACAGCAATCTTTTGAGGGTTTTTTCATTTTAGATGTGTTTTTAGTGAGGTTCAACAATATTTATGGAGGATTTAAAGTCTTTTGGTGGCTTTAGCGGGGAGGAATTTGATAAAACAAACTTAACAACAGAATCTATGGCCAAGGGTTGGAACAATGTGTATTAATATAGGTTTTATATAGATGGTAAATTCACCTCGAGCAACTCTTCCAGGACAAGTTGTAAGCAGGCAAAGACATTTATTACATCATAGAGCAAGGTTCTCTAGTCTGTCAGCAGGCACAGATGTCACATCTCAACTGCTCATTTTCTACTGGCAAGTGTCTGATTAAGGCATACAATAGGTCAAAATAACAAAACAATATTTTAACACATCACACCAAATTCTGCCTAATTTCTCTCCTTTGGTTACAAGGTGTTTACATTCCCCTCAGAGTCAAAGACAGAACATAGCTGGCTCTAACTCGAGCAAAGGCAAATCTTCCCTACTGTCCTACAAAGCTATCTGAAAACAACCTCTTTTACACCCTCCTATAGTCTTCTAAAGCTATACAAAAACCTCTTCCCTCATCTCCCCCTTTTTTATTTACTAATAAAACAACACTTCTGTTTGACCTTTCTAACACACTTTGCATACACAGCAGCAAGCAAGTTAAATCTAACTCTATAGCAAAAGCAGAAGTTGTGCAGCGCAGCGTGTCTAACAGACTGGTGTAACCCATGCAAGACACAATGCTCAGGTTGTATGAATTAGCTCAATCTAACAGAACTGGCATAATATATGGCTAAAGATAACAGAACTTCCAGCTGCATGTCAGTAACAAGCTCACATTCCTTTCCACTTATCTTACAAGGTCAGAACACAAACAGAACAGTTGCTTCTTTCAGACAGAAAGTTTCATCCCACAGTTTTGAACTTATTTCTTTGTTGCCTGCCTGATCTCTCAAAGGAGAACTCAGATCTTACTAGCTCCAATTCTTACATTTCCCTTTTCTTATTAACAAAGGAGACTTGATCAAGCCTGAGCACATTGTACACAGGAATCAAGATACAAAGAGCTACAAACACAGCAAACCCAATCTCCAGCACTGCCTTTTACAATCTGCTTCAAAGGTGTGCTACATCTTTATTTCTTTTCTTCTGAGATGGTCAAAAATCATAGAAGGGATTGAAGCCGCCCTCCACCTCCTCCCCATCCTGGAACCTGTTGGTGTCAGTTGTGTACTCAGTGGTGCCTCCAGCAGTGAACCCTCTCATCTACAGCCTGAGGAACCAGGAGATCAAGGCTGCCCTGAGCCACCTGATCCCTGGATGCTTTCAGAAGCAATAAACTCTTCTGCAGAGCACTTCTGATGTCACTCAGTGCAGGCCCAGCCTGGCTGCTGTACTTTGTGGTGGTGGTGTTTAATGTCAGCAAGATTCTCCTTGAGCCATAAGGGTAGAGCTGGCCAGGCTCCATCTCCACAGAGAAGGAAAATACTTGCAGGCAAACAGCAAGAGTGCAAAGTTATGACAGACTGGTGAGTTACCATATAAACCCATGTAAACATACTCCCTAATCACACAACAGTGAAGCAATCATGATATTCAGTCCTAATTCAGATGGGTTTTGGTGCATTCTTCTGATTGATGCTTTTGATCTCAGATTATCCAGCAGTCATATGTGATGTGTGTTAGGTACCTCTGCTGATCTTCAGCTCCATGGGAAGTGCACTTTGTCCTGTCCTCTTGATTCTTGTACTGTTGTTTGCTGAGCTGATTGCATTACTGCCTTGCAAAATTGATGTTTCCAGCTGTTGACTTGGGTTAGCTATTTCTTGCTGTGTCACTAAAGACTTAGTTATAAAATATGCACAATATGCATCCCTCTTGTTCTCTCTCTTTGTTTTAGATAGATAGATAGATAGATAGTAGATATATAGTAGATAATATATGATAGATAGATATTCTGGCCTGCATTAGGAATGTGTGGCCAGCAGGAGCAGGGAAGTGATTGTGCCCCTGTACTCCGCATTAGTTAGGCCACACCTTGAGTCCTGTGTCCAGTTCTGGGCCCCTCAGTTTAAGAAGGGCATCAAGACACTTGAAGGTGTCCAGAGAAGGGCAACAAGGCTGGGGAGAGGCCTTGAGCACAGCCCTGTGAGGAGAGGCTGAGGGAGCTGGGGTTGTTTAGCCTGGAGAAGAGGAGGCTCAGGGGCAACCTCATTGCTCTCTACAACTACCTGAAGGGTGGTTGTAGCCAGGAAGGGGTTGGTCTCTTCTCTCTAGCAACCAACACCAGAACAAGAGGACACAGTCTCAAGCTGCACCAGGGGAAGTTCAGGCTGGAGGTGAGGAGAAAGTTCTTCACCAAGAGAGTGGTTCACCATTGGAATGTGCTGCCCGGGGGGGGTGTGGAGTCACCGTCCCTGGAGGTGTTCAAGAGGGGATTGGACGTGGCACTTGGTGCCATGGTTTAGTCCTGAGGTCTGTGGTGACAGGTTGGACTGGATGATCTTCAAGGTCTCTTCCAGCCTTAGTGATACTGTGATAATCCTCATCTTCAAGCAAAGGAAAACCTTCCCTAGAGTCTTCTAAAGCTATCCAAAACCAATCCTTCTCCTACACAGAAACATAGAATCACAGAACTGTTGTGGTTGGGAAAGACCTTCAAGGTCACCCAGGGCAGCCATTACCTAAGCCTACCAAGTCTGCTGGCAAAGCATGGCCAGGGGCTCTGGCAAGGCTGAAAGCCCAACAAGACCTAGGTCTTGGTCCCTGAGCTCTGGCACTTGTCTCTGCCACCCAGGCCTGGGAGCAGATCTTTTATTTTGAGGCTTTCAGGCTCTACTGTCCCCAGGGACTGTGCTCAGGGCTTGGCCTTCCTGCTCCATAACCCAAACCCAGGGTTTTTCAGCATCACAGACTTCTGCATTTTACCATTTTTGTGGTCTAGAAATCACAGCCTCCAATTACCTGCTCTAAGGAGCCCCTGGGGAGGCTTTGTCAGTAACAAGCCCCAGTGGGGCCAATCAGTGCTTCAAGCTGCTTTGGCATTTGCTGCTGACTTCTGGAGCACTTTCTTCAATCTTCTCTCAGTCTCTGACACCTGGAGTCAGCCCCAAATCCTCCATGGGGTTCATTAGAACACAGAAGTCCCTCAGGAGCTGTGGCTCTGCCTGGGATTTCCTTCAGGTACTGAAGACTTGTCCAGCTCCTTGGAGCATTTCCACAGCTAACTGAAGCAGTTTCAGAGTGCAGTTAATGAGGAAGATTTCCCACTGGGCCTCATAACCCCCTGGGTTGTTTTTAAAGGATGTTTTTAATTAGCTGCATTTGAGAGAAGGGAGCTGACAGCAGCACTCTCCATGTCACCTTGATCCACAGAGTCTCCTCAAGAGGCCAGGACTCAAAGGAAACACTCTTCCCCAAGATCTGACACTGTATGAACAACTTTGCTCCTCATCCACTCCACAACCTCCCCATTGCTTTCATTGCCCACCTGGGGCTTACATCACTGTCCCATCAGACTCCTCCACTGCTCTCTGCAGCTGCAGGTCATAGCTCCATGGAACCAGCTCCCCCTGCTCTCTGGCTGCACTCAGCCACAGGAGCATTGTCCCTGTTTGGAAGTTAAAAAAAGCAAAGTCTGATAAAGTTGCATCAGCAATCAAACCCCTCTGGAACCAGCTGCTCAGCACAAATTGTCTCTCAGCAGGTTGTCTCTCTCCAAGGCACGATCTGAGAAGCAAAGTTTTAGGCAAGTAGATACAAGAGGTGGAGAGCAAAAAACAATCACAGAGGTTGCCCAGGGGACAACTGTAGCTTTGCCTCCCGAAAGGTCAAAGCAGCATAGGAGAGAGGAACCTGAATGAACAAAGAATAAGTGCAGAAGCAAATTGGAGAATGATGGAAAGGGATTGTAATGTCTCTCAGAGATTTGTTATTTAGAGTTTTGCTAAGTTTTCCTAGTGAGCATAATGAATAGTAAGCATTTGGTACTACAGGTACTCAGTACATGGTAATTGCAGTAAGCCATAAGCACTTAGTAATGAGTTCACATTGTAAGTTCTTCCTTTGGTTAGAACCTTCTTCATTGTGTGCCTCGGCATTGCAAAGGAGCTCCGTGTAATATAGTTAAGGTTTGTAGTAAATAGGTATTCATTCTTAAAAGTATTCCTTAGCTAATGTAACATCTTTCTAGTTCCTTCTTAGACATTGACTAGGAAACATACACATAGTACAAAAAATAGTAAAAAAGAAAAAAAGTGAAAAAATAAATTAAAACTACAAATATATATAACAAAACAAAACCAAAATATTACAACTTAGATACAAAAAGTACAATAAAACATAACAAAATAATAACAAAAAATAATGATAGAGAACAAATTAAAAACAAACAACAAAGAAGTTTAAAATAAAAACAAATTAACCAAATAATAATGAAAAAATAAGAGCAAAAATTAAAAAAAAAACAAAATATGACCAACTAAAAATTCATAAGGATTAGTAACAAAAAAAATCTATAAACAAAATCATAAGGATTATTAGCAAAAAATAAAAATAAGGATTATCAAGACTACTAGATTAAAACAAAAAAACTATAAAAAAGAAAAAGTCAAGAAAATTAATAATAAAAAATAATAGAAGAGAATATTAAAAAATAATAAAAAAGTAAAAGTAAAAATTAAAATAGAAAACAGATTAAATGCAACAAACATGCAAAAAATAAAAAATAATTAAACAATATAAGATCAAAAAATTAAAAACTGAAAACTAGATCAAAAAAATTTAAAAAATTTATTACAATAAAAAATTTAAATAAAAATTACAATTAAACAAATTTTAAAAGTTAAAAAAAAGGTCAAAAACTAAATTAAAAAAAAAGTTAAAAAATACAAAAAAACCCAAAAAATAATTAGAAAATATATTAAAATTGATTAAAATATTAAAATATTAAAAAGTAGAGATAAAAATAAATATATTAAAATACATTAAAACATATAAAAAAATTAATACATTCAAAATAAAAGAAAAAAAAACAAAATTAGAATAAAAAACAATTAGTATAAAGAAATGAAAAAAAATAGAAAAATAAATAAAATAAAAAGGGAAAAATAAATTAAAGAAAGTAGAAAAAATAAAAATAATTTACAAAAAAATTAAAATAAAAATAAATTAAAGATAAAAATAAAAAAAAGTGTGTAAAAATAATGGGAAAAAATATTAAAATTAAACTTAAAAAAATAAAATTAAAACAAAACAATTTAAAAAAATTTAAAATGATTAAAATAAATAAAAATAATTACAAATTAAAAAATAGATTATATTTTAAAAATTAAAAATATAATAATTAATTAAAAAATATATGGCATCATAGACTCATAGAATCACTCAGGGTTGGAAGGGACCACAAGGATCAGCTAGTTCCAACCCCCCTGCCATGGGCAGGGACACCCCACACTAGATCAGGCTGGCCACAGCCTCATCCAGCCTGGGCTTAAACACCTCCAGGGATGGGGCCTCAGCCACCTCCCTCGACAACCCATTCCAGGGCTTCACCACTCTCACAGTGAAGAACTTCCTCCTCACCTCCAGCCTGAATCTCCCCACCTCCAGCTTCATTCCATTCTCCCTAGTCCTGTCACTTCCTCACACCCTAGGAAGTCCCTCCCCAGCGTTCTTGTAGGCCCCCTTCAGATACTGGATGGCCACAATGAGGTCACCTCAGAGCCTTCTTTTCTGTCAACTGCAATCATCGCCATAAACAACGGCAGAAGAATCAAGGCTATGAGGAAACAGCAATTCCCATGGAGTCCAACATCGATCACAATAACTGTTATGATAATCTGAGATCAAAAGCATCAATCAGAAGACTGTACCACAGCACCCTGTGAATTAGGACTGAATATTATGGTTGTTTGATTGTTGTGTGATTAGAGAAAATGTTCATATGGACTTAAATGTTATCTCACCAGTTTGCCATAATTTTACACACTTAGAGAGAAAATCACAATTCATTGTAACACCACATGCATTTTCATTGTAGGCTGGAAACAACAACAAATAAATACCTGGAAAAAAAGGGGGGGGAAAGAGAGAATACCCCATAGCAAAAATAGTTTTTAATAGTACCAACAAGAGATAGTTAGCTCATGTCAACACCTAGAAACATCAACTTTGCAAAGTGCTGCAACCCTCTCACCACAAGACACAGGAACATGGCACAACTGTCATGAAGATGACAAACAGCAAACCTGCCTAGCACTGACCTCAGCAACTGTCACTGTAATCCAAGAGGTCAACAGAAAGTATCTAACATAACTGAGTGTCATGACTGCTATTGTATTCTATTCTATTGCTTAACTGTTGTGTGAACATAAAGAGATCAGTTGCTCACTAGGGTGAGCAAAAACACATTATTATGTGTAATTTTCTATTGGGCAAAGCAATGAAGCTCCTTTGCTCTTGCTGTTTGCCTGCAAGTTTTCTGTTTGTGAAGCTAGAGCCTGGCCAGATCTACCTTCACAGATGAAAGAAATCTTGCTGCCATTAAACAATTCATGATTTTTGACCATCCTAGAGATAAATAAAGATGCAACATACCCCTAAAGCAGATTGTAAAAGACAGTGCAGAGGATTGATTGCATTTGTCTCTGAATCTCTGTGTGCAATGTGTTCAGGCATAATCAATACAAACCAATACAATACAATACACCAGGTTGGAAGAGACCTTCAAGATCATCGCGTCCAACCCATCAACCAATCCAACCCACCTAAATACAGTACAATACAATACAATACAACCCACCTAAACAACTAAACCGTGGTGCCAAGCACCCCATCAAGCCTCTTCTTGAACACCTCCAATGAATGTGACTCCACGACCTCCATGGGCAGACCATTCCAATGGGCAATCACTCTCTCTGTATAGAACTTCTTCCTAACATCCAGTCTAAACCTCCCCTGGTGCAGCCTGAGACTGTGTCCTCTTGTTCTGGTACTGTCTGCCTGGGAGAAGATACCAACTTCTGCCTGGCTACAACCTCCCTTCAGGGAGTTGTAGAGAGCCTCTCCAGGCTAAGCAACCCCAGCTCCCTCAGCCCTCCTCATAGGGCTTGTGTTCCAAACCCCTCACCAACTTTGTTGCCCTTCTCTGGACACGCTCCAGCAAGTCAACATCCTTCCTAAACGGAGGGGTCCAGAACTGGACACAGGACTCAAGGTGCGGCCTAACCAGTGCAGTGTCTTCTCTGTCCATAAGAAGAGAGAAATGTAAAGATCAGAACTATTAAGATCTAACTTCTTCTTTACAAGGTTTGCTATCTTTGACCATGTATTATGCCAGCTCTGCTAGAACATTCTAACTAGTTCAACCTAAGCATTGTGCCTTGTATGGGTTACATCAGTCTGTCAGACATGCTGCGCTACAGGACTTTTGCTTTTGCTATCCAGCTTAGCTTTAACTCACTTGCATCTGTGTATGCAAAGAGTATCTTGTATGGGATGGGAACAACTCCCATGAGCTCCCATGGCCAACAGCAGATTGCTCACAAAAACAAAAAGGGGGATTTGTGGCAATGCCAGCAATGAGCAGTGTAAGCAATCTGTCAGTGTAGGCTTGGAGCCTGACATGGTGGTAGGCCATGCTCAGCATAAGTGCAGAAGTGGCTAGCAGTGTAGCAGAACAGTGCTGTGCCTGCAGCATGTAACTGAAGCAGGGCACTGGCAGCTATAAACACAGAGAATTATCTGGGAATAACAGGAAAAACACCTGCATCAACAACCTCACGTGGTATTAGTAGTGTGACCAATAATCTATAACAGCAAATACCTGTCTCATATTGTCACTCCTGTATGTTCTGTACCTGTTCATTGCATTCCATTGTAGAGTGTAGCTCTTGCTTGTCAGTACAGCTTCATTTGCTTCTAACTGAGCTGCTCTGGCAAAGGTAATACTGGGGACGAATTTCAACCCACCACAATGGGACTCTTGTTCTCTGGGATTGGGCTGTTGGTCACTTTCTGTTCTGACACCAGAGGAATCTTCATGGCAATTTGGGTCCCTGCTGCATTTGAAGCTGTGATGAACTCTGCCATGGGCTGGTAGTGATGGAGACTGAGTTGATCCATTCCTCCTGCAGCTCAGGGAGGGAGTTTACAATGAGGCTGAGAGAAGTGTGCCCTAACTTGTCTCTGCCTTTCCCTCCTTGGACAGGTCTCCTGTGGTGGGGTGAGAAAGTTCCCTCCCCACACACAGGGAAAGAAACCACAGCTAGCTCAGTCGGAAAAGCAGATGAAAGCTATATTTACAGGCAGAAATGGAATGCAATGAATATATACACAAATATACAATATTTACAATATATACAGGAAAATACAGCAATGAACACAATGCAGAAAAACCTTTCCCTCCAGCCGGCCAGGGGGGTTCCCTGAACCCCCCTCTCTCCCTCCCCACCTCCCCTTTTTCCCAAAAAGGGTTAGAGAGAGAGAGAAAGGCAATTAAGGAAGAAAAAATTCTGTTAGCTCAGAAAACGCATGCAAGAATTAGTGTTCTTATCTGGTTAGCTGTTAACTCAAGGCCGTTCCTGCTTCAGAAAGAAAGAAGCCGTCCAGCCCACAGGACAGAGAAGCACAGACTGCATCCAGCCTGCACCCAGACCAGACACAGACTGAACTAACAGAACCCAAACTCAAAACTGACCTTCCAACCACACCAATGAAATTAGTTTAGACTATCTTGTTTTTGTTCAAATATCAAAAAACATTCAGCCAAAGTGTTCAGCAACTGTCTCTTTCTTAAAGGCATAGCATCAACCGGTCACAATCCACCTCTTCTAAACAATTTCATTGGCTGTTCATACTGTCCATCCAATCTAAAGCAATAGCTACAACTTGTAAGCAAAGTTCATAGTCCATTCCGGCTATCCTCAGGTGTAGATGATTCAGAAGTCCAAGAAACAAGAAAAATGGAAAACAGTTTTGTCTCTTCGCAGACGAAGCGAAGAAAAGGGAAACAGGGCAACAGGGACTCTCAGTTGACTCAGGGCTCTCAGGGTTCTCAGGGTTCGTGCACCGTGGATTCCTCAAGGATTCTTCCTTTGGGCGCGATGTAGCTGTACAACACTCTGAAATTAAACTCTTTCAGCTAAAGTTAGATTTCTTTGTGGAATACACTGAATTTCACCATTCTCTTGCATTACCCAGTAAGTGTGACCAGGACCTTCAGCTGAAACCACCCCTCGGACAGGTTTAGCCTCTCCTGAGGGAGAAAATACCCAAACAGTTTGACCTAACAGATTCTTTTCTCTAACAACAGGAACTCTATCACCTTCTACTTTCTGTAGCAGATCTGAGTGTGCAGGTCCAGCTCGGTTCACTGAACCTCTACTATTTACCAGCCAGGTTGCTTGTGCTAAATGTTTTTCCCAGTTTTTCAAAGATCCACCCCCCATGGCTTTAAGAGTGGTCTTCAGCAAACCGTTGTAGCGTTCAATCTTCCCTGCAGCTGGTGCATAGTAGGGGATGTGGAATATCCACTCAATGCCGTGCTCTTTGGCCCAGCTCTTTACAAGGTTGTTTTTGAAGTGAGTTCCATTATCTGACTCAATCCTCTCTGGAGTTCCGTGTCTCCACAGGATTTGTCTCTCCAGACCGAGAATGGTGTTGCGTGCTGTTGCATGTGGAACTGGATAAGTTTCCAACCAGCCAGTGTTTGCCTCTACCATAGTAAGCACATACTGCTTACCAGAACGAGAACGTGGTAGAGTGATGTAGTCAATCTGCCAAGCTTCACCATACTTGTACTTGGACCATCTGTCACCATACCATAAGGGCTTAAGTCGCTTTGCCTGCTTAATAGCAGCACAAATGTCACAGTCATGGATGACTTGTGTGATAGCATCCATGGAAATGTCTATGGATCTGTCACGTGCCCACTGGTAGGTTGCATCTCTGCCTTGATGTCCTGAGGAATCGTGAGCCCACCGAGCTAAGAATATCTCACCTCAGTGTTTCCAGTCGAGATCAAGATCAGAGTCCATGTCTACTTGAGAAACTCTTGCAGCTAGATCTGCCTGATGGTTGTGTTGCTGTTCCTCAGTAGCTTTGCTCTTAGGGATGTGAGCATCAATGTGTCTCACCTTCACTGGAATTCTCTCGATTCGATCAGCAATGTCCTGCCACAGGTCAGCTGCCCAAATAGGCTTTCCTTTTCTCTGCCAACCACTCTTCTTCCAGTTCTTTAGCCAACCCCACAGAGCATTGGCTACCATCCATGAGTCGGTGTAGAGATAAAGCTTTGGCCACCTCTCACGTTCAGCTACGTCGAGAGCTAGCTGGACAGCTTTTACCTCTGCGAACTGACTGGATTCTCCTTCTCCATCTTGTGCCTCTGCAACTCGGCGTGTTGGACTCCACACTGCAGACTTCCACCTTCGCTTGTTCCCGACAAGACGACAGGAACCGTCTGTGAACAAAGCATATTTCTTTTCATCATCAGAAGGTCATTGTAAGGAGGAGCTTCCTCAGCACGAGTTACTCTCTCCTCTGGAGGTTTAGTACAGTTGGTACCTTCAGGCCAACTTGAGATCACCTCCACCAGACCAGGTCTTTCAAGATTTCCCATGCGAGCTCTCTGTGTTATCAGAGCCATCCACTTAGACCAGGTGGAATCTGTTGCATGATGTGGTGTGGAACCTTTGCCTTTGAACATCCAATTCAAAACTGGTAATCTGGGAGCTAAGAGAAGTTGTGATTCAGTTCCAATCACTTCAGAAGCTGCTTTTACTCCTTCATAGGCAGCTAGAATCTCTTTCTCTGTTGGAGTATAATTAGCCTCTGAACCTCTGTAACCTCGACTCCAAAAACCAAGAGGTCGTCCACGTGTCTCACCTGGAGCTCTCTGCCACAAGCACCAGGTTGGACCATTGTCACTTGCAGCCGTGTACAAAATGTTCTTAATGTCTGGACCATCTCGGACAGGTCCCAGACCCATTGCTTGAACCACCTCTTGCTTTATCTGGTCAAAATCTGCTTGTTGTTCAGGTCCCCAGTGGAAATTGTTTCTCTTTCGAGTCACATCATACAGAGGTTTCACGATGTGACTGGATCCAGGAATGTGCAGTCTCCAAAATCCCACTATCCCCAAGAAACGTAGAGTTTCTTGCTTGTTCATGGGATTGGCCATGGTAGAGACTCTATTTACCACATCCACTGGAATGTGTCGGCGTCCATCCTGCCACCGCACTCCCAGAAACTGGATCTCTCTGGTAGGTCCTTTCACCTTGTCTCGCTTGATGGCGAAACCTGCATTCAGAAGAATGTCAATGACTTTGTTACCTTTCTCGAAGACTTCCTCAGCAGTTTTACCCCAGACGATGATGTCATCGATGAACTGGATGTGTTCTGGAGCACCACCTTTCTCCAGAGCATCGTGGATCACGGCATGACAGATGCTGGAGCTGTGGATCCAGCCCCTTGGCAATCTGTTGGAAGTGTACTGGATTCCTCTCCAGGTGAAAGCAAACTGAGGCCTGCATTCCTCTGCTATGGGAATAGAGAAGAAGACATTAGCAATGTCTATGGTAGCATACCATTTGGCCTCTTTGGATTCCAGCTCATCCTGGAGTTCCATCATGTCTGGTACTGCTGCACTCATAGGTGGAGTTACTTCATTCAGGGCTCGGTAGTCGACGTCAGACGCCAGTCTCCATTCTGCTTTCGCACAGGCCACACTGGACTGTTGAAGGGAATGAGTTTTGCTGATGACTTTCTGACTCTCCAACTGACGAATCAGATTCTGAATGGGCAACAAAGAGTCATGTTGGTTCTGTATTGTCTGTGATGCACAGTCTGAGAAGCAACCGGCAATTTAATGTCCTCAATCTTGTGTTGTCCCACAACTGCAGATTCATCAGAAAGATCAGGTCTAACAGACAGCTTCAGCTTTTGTCTATCAATTTCTACAGATGCCACTCCAAAAGCCCATTTGTAACCTCTAGGGTCTTTGAAACACCCTTCTCTCAGAAAATCAATTCCCGAATACAAGGTGCGTCAGGTCCGGTCACAACTGTATGCTTCCTCCACTGTTCCCAGTTAAACTTATATCAACCTCCACCTTAGTTAACTCTGAGATCCACCAGGGACTCCCAGAATAGTTATAGCTTCTGATCCCTGATAATTTGATGGCATTATGGTGCACTGAGCCCCTGTGTCAACCAAGGCCCTGTACTTCTGAAATTGTGAAGTGCCAGGCCACTGGATGGACACAGCCCAATAGATTCTGTTCTCTCTGTTACCCCTCTCCTCCCCCTGGCGGGAGGCAGGGCACCCCTAGTTATGGGGAACATGCCCACATGTGCAATGAGCACAGTGTGCAGTGTTAACTGGAGCCACTGTTGGAGCTATTAGAGTTGTCCTGGGGGACTGTAGAAGTAACAGCTACCCTTCTGGTATTACTCCCTCGGGTTCTGCCACTTTGCAGTTCCCTCAGTCTCCTGAAAAGATTAGCAGTTGGTTGACCATCCCATCTGTTCATGTTCTCACCAAACTGATCACGCAGTGTTATCCAAATACTTCCACGTGACTGCCTTGGTGTCTGTTTGGTTGGATCTGTTTTGGAATGACCTGTTTTGGAATGACATCCTTGGAGGACGTCTATTCCTCACAGAGGAAACCTGTATCCACCTGGAGGAAGAATTGGAATTATTTCCTTGTGTCAATTGGGAGATGGTATTTTTAAATTCATCCTTCAGCTCTTTCATGCAATTCTCAATTTTTCCAGACAGAGTTTCAATGGCTGAAACCAAAGAAACACGTGTCATGCTATCCTCCAATTGTCTCATCTGATCAGTGAATTGGCCAACCGTAGGAGAAGCTCCGCCATAATTTCTTGCCACCATTCTGCTTGCCAGAATATTTGCATAGTTAGGAGGAGCAAGTTTGATGAGCTTTTTAGCAAGACCAGTTCCTACAGGAATTTCATCAGGATTCAGAGTCTCATGGCCACCACAGAGTACCTCTCTGACAGCAAATTCTCTCAGATGCTTAATTCCCTCCTCTATGGTAGTCCAGGGCTTAGGATTCCATGGGAGATCATCTCGGGAAGGATATCTCATGAGGGTTGCCATTTGGGTTCCGGTGGGAATCTTGCTCGGGAGCACACCGCGACCAGCAGCCTCAGGAACACTAGCTGTTCTTCAACCTATGGGATCGGCAGGGCACCCCCTGGGATCTTGGCACTCGTCTGGATTCGGCACGGCCGTTTCTCCACATGCTTGCCGCTCGGGAGCACTCGGGCTCTCCTCGTCACTGGTGGTGCTTTTAAAAGCCAGCGGCACCCGCCATCTTGCCGCCTTCTCTCGCTCAGCACGCGCCGCTGCACTTGTTCTAAACCTTGTCCAGCAGGTCAGGCAGGCAGGGCAGGCATGGTGGGAATGCGCCGCAAGAGCTCCTTCAAAAAATCAGTCTCGACTCAGACTGAGGGGGAATACAAGCAGGTAGGCATGTGCCATAACAAGAGGTGGGTGTCCAGGCATATGGCTGCAGTGAGTGCTGGAGCCTGGCACTTGAGATGCAGGGTAGTGGGGACAACTCCTGCACCAGGTGTGAGCAGATCGACTTTCTGCTTAACCTGGTGGCCAGTTTGAAGGATGAGGTGACTAGATTTAGAGGTGTCAGGGATTGCAGAAGGGAGACCAACTTGAGTAACCAGGCTCTGCAGGCTCCCCCTGCAGAGGCTGGTTATCCAAAAAACAGAGGGGAATGGATGAAGGTTCTTCTCAAAAGAAACAAATTCAAACCTCCTCGCCTCCCCTCACCTTCCCCACTGCCCTTGGAAAACAAGTATGGGGCACTGGAGGTCGAGGGGGAGGTGATTCTAATGCAGGAGGACACACCAACTGGGGTTTTCCCTGAGGCTAAACAGCCCAAGGTGAAGCAGCCCAAGGTGAAGCAGCCCAAGGTGAAGAAGCCTTCCCCTGGCATCAAGACTTGCTCCCTTAAAAAAAAGAGGAGGGTAATTGTTATTGGTGATTCCCTCCTGAGGGGAACAGAAGGCCCCATATGTTGGCCAGACCCTACTCACAGGGAACTTTGTTGTCTCCCAGGACCTCAAGTTAGGGATGTTACCAGAAGGCTGCCTAGTCTAGTGCAGCCCTCTGACTACTATCCCTTAATAATTATGCAGTTAGGGAATGATGATGTTGCAAACAGAACTCCCAGGGCTATCAAGAATGACTTCAAGGCCCTGGGGGACCTGGTGGAAGGGCCAGGTGCACAAATAATTTTTTTGTCTATACCCTTAGTTGCAGGAGGGAATACAAGAAGGAACAGGACAGCAGCTGTAGTCAACAAGTGGCTTACAGGCTGGTGCAGTCAGAAGAATTTGGGGTTTTTCGATCTTGAAAAACTTTCTACTGCAGCAGTTCAGCTGGCAACAGATGGAGTACATCTGTCCCAGAGGAGGGGGAAGGTCACAGTACATGAGAATGGCCTGTCCCCCAAAGGGGAAAAAGATTCTGGGAAGGGAATTAGCAGGCCTCATTGACAGGGCTTTAAACTAGCTTTGAAGGGGGAAGGGGCTGAAACCAGTCCCCCCAGAGAGGAGTCTGAGGGTGGTAAGCTGGAATCAGGGGCAAAAGCAGCAGCCCGGCTGAAGTGCATGTACACTAATGCACGAACCATGGGCAACACAAAAGAGGAGCTGGAAGCCTTGTTGCAGCAGGAAAGATATGATGTAGTTGCCATCACGGAAACGTGGTGGAACAACTCGCATGACTGGAGCACTGCAATTGATGGCTACAGGCTGTTCAGGAGAGACAGGCAAGGAAGAAGGGGTGGAGGGGTGGCCCTGTACATCAGAGAGGCACTAGATGCCGTTTTGAGATGGAGATCAGGGACGATCGGGTTGAGTGCTTGTGGGTGAGAATTAGAGGGAAGATCGGGAGGGCAGACATTCTGGTTGGAGTCTGTTATAGACCACCCAACCAGGAGGAAGATGTCGATGAGGCATTCTATAGGCAGCTTAAGGCTGTCTCAAGATCGCCTGACCTTGTTCTCATGGGTGACTTCAACCTGCCTGATATCTGCTGGGATCACAACAAAGCAGAAAGGAGGCAATCTAAGAGGTTCTTAGAGTGCATGGAGGACAGCTTCTTATCCCAGGTGCTGCGCGAGCCTACCAGGGGTAAGGCCATGCTTGACCTCCTCTTCACCAACAGGGAAGGGCTGGTGGGGGATGTGGTGGTCGGAGGGTGTTTAGGCACCAGTGACCAGGAGATAATTGAGTTTTCGGTATTCAGCCAAGCTAAGAGGGGCAGCAAGAAGACCTCCACTCTGGACTTCCAGAGGGCAGACCTCAGGCTACTCAAGGAACTAACTCAGATCCTTGGGAAACAGCCCTTAAAAATAAAGGGGTCCAGGAGAGCTGGAGCTGCTTCAAGGAAGAGCTCTTGGAGGTGCAGGAACAGGCTGTGCCAACGTGCCGGAAGATGAGCCGCCGGGGCAGACGGCCAGCCTGGATGGGCAATGAACTTATAATAGAACTAAGGGGAAAAAAACAGGGTGTATCATCTTTGGAAGGAAGGGGAGGCAACCCATGAAATGTTTAGGGAAGTTGCTAGGTCTTGCAGGAAAAAAATTAGGGAGGGAAAAGCACATTTGGAGCGCAGACTGGCCTCTGCTGTGAAGGACAACAAAAAGTCCTTCTATAAATATATTAATAGCAAGAGGAAGTGCAAGGACAACCTCCACTCCTTGGTGGGCACGGAAGGGAACGTTGTAACAAAGGATGAAGAAAAGGCAGAGGTACTTAACACCTTCTTTGCCTCAATTTTTACTAGCAGGACAGAACATCTTCCAGACAGCTGGCCTGCAGAGCTGGCAGAAGGAGCCAGGGAGCTGCATAGTTCTCCTCTGTTCCAGGATGGGATTGTTAGAGATCTTCTGAGCCGCTTGGAGCCCCACAAGTCCATGGGACCGGATGGGATCCATCCTAGGGTGCTGAGAGAGCTGGCAGATGAGCTGGCCAAGCCGCTCTCCATCATTTTTCAGCAGTCCTGGCTCACTGGAGAGGTCCCAGAAGACTGGAAGCTGGCCAACGTGGTGCCCATCCACAAGCAGGGCCAGTTGGACAAGCCAGGGAATGATAGGCCTGTCAGCCTGACCTCAGTGCCAGGCAAGATTATGGAACAGGTCATCTTGAGTGCGATCATGCAGCACTTACAGGATGGCCAAGGGATCAGGCCCAGCCAGCATGGATATAGGAAGGGCAGGTCCTGCCTGACCAACCTGATCTCCTTCTCTGATCAGGTGACCCGCCTGGTGGATGTGGGGAGGCCTGTGGATGTGGTCTACCTGGACCTCAGCAAGGCCTTTGACACCGTCCCCCACAGCAAACTCCTGGCCAAGCTGGCAGCCCATGGCTTGGACGGGAGCACACTGCGTTGGGTTAGGAACTGGCTGGAGGGCCGAGCCCAGAGAGTGGTGGTGAATGGTGCCACAGCCAGCTGGCGGCCAGTCACTAGTGGTGTGCCCCAGGGATCAGTGCTGGGCCCCATGCTCTTCAACATCTTTATTGATGATCTGGATGAGGGCATCGAGTCCATCAACAGTAAATTTGCGGACGACACCAAGCTGGGGGCAGGAGTTGATCTGCTGGAGGGCAGAGAGGCTTTGCAGAGGGACCTTGACAGGCTGGACAGATGGGCAGAGGCCAAGGGCATGCGATTGAACACATCCAAGTGCCGGGTTCTGCACACTGGCCACAGCAACCCCAGGCAGTGCTACAGGCTGGGGTCAGAATGGCTGGAGAGCGTCCAGGCAGAGAGGGACCTGGGGGTGCTGGTTGATGGTAGGCTGAACATGAGCCTGCAGTGTGCCCAGGCAGCCAAGAGGGCCAATGGCATCCTGGCCTGCATCAGGAACAGAGTGGCCAGCAGGAGCAGGGAGGTCACTCTGCCCCTGTACACTGCACTGGTTAGGCCGCACCTTGAGTCCTGTGTCCAGTTCTGGACCCCTCCGTTTAGGAAGGAGGTTGTCTTGCTGGAACGTGTCCAGAGAAGGGCAACAAAGTTGGTGAGGGGTTTGGAAGACAAGCCCTATCAGGAGAGGCTGAGGGAGCTGGGGTTGCTTAGCCTGGAGAAGAGGAGACTGAGGGGTGACCTTCTTGCTCTCTACAACTGCCTGAAGGGAGGTTGTAGCCAGGCAGAGGTTGGTCTCTTCTCCCAGGCAGCCAGTACCAGAGCAAGAGGACACAGTCTCAGGCTGCACCAGGGGAGGTTTAGACTGGATCTGTGACCGGTTTAGGCTGTGTCTTTAAGAAAGAGACAGTTGCTGAACACTCTGGCTGAATGTTTTTGATATTTGAACAAAAACAAGATAGTCTAAACTAATTTCATTGGTAGATTGTAGAATGCAATTTCAAGTTTGGGTTCTGTTAGTTCAGTCTGGTCTGGGTGCAGTCTGGGTGCAGTCTGTGCTTCTCTGTCCTGTGGGCTGGATGGCTTCTTTCTTTCTGAAGCAGGAACGGCCTTGAGTTAACAGCCAACCAGATAAGAAAGCTAATTCTTGCATGTGCTTTTGAGCTAACAGAATTTTTCTTCCTTAATTGCCTTTCTCTCTCTCTCTAACCCTTTTTGGGAAAAAGGGGAGGTAGGGAGGGAGAGAGGGGGGTTCAGGGAACCCCCCTGGCCGGCTGGAGGGAAAAGGTTTTTTCTGCATTGGGTTCATTCCTGTGTGTTTCTGTATATATTGTAAATATTGTTTATTTGTGTACATATTCATTGCATTCCATTTATGCCTCTAAATATAGCTTTCATCTGCTTTTCTGACTGAGCTAGCTGTGGTTTCTTTCCTTATGTGTGGGGAGGGAAGTGTCTCACCCCACCACAGGATCTTAGGAAGAAGTTCTATACAGAGAGAGTGATTGCCCATTGGAATTGGTTGCCCGTGGAGGTGGTGGAGTCACCTTCATTGGAGGTGCTCAGGAAGAGGCTTGATGGGGTGCTTGGTGACATGGTTTAGTTGTTTAGGTGGGTTGTATTGTATTGTACTGTATTGTATTGTATTGTATGTAGGTGGGTTGGATTGGTTGATGGGTTGGACGTGATGATCTTGAAGGTCTCTTCCAAACCTGGTGGTGTATTGTATTGATACCTGGTTTCCTGTGTCTGGCCACTGGGCTGGACTTCTGGACACAGGAAGCACACAATGTAGGAGAGGGCACCCAGCCTAAACCACCACAGCCTGTCCCTGCCTGTGCTCACAGGACTAGCATGCAACAGAACCAAGGTGCCACAGCACTCAGGCCTTGCACTGACACAGAAGAGGCTAGAAGTGGGAAGGGAACAGCCCGGAAAGTCCAGGTGCTGGTGAGTCCAGGCAGTGATGTTGTGCAGGAACTCTTCTATTCCCAAACTCTGGACACAGGACCTGTCCTGAAGCTCCAGAGAAAGCTTGGAGGGAGGATCTCAGGAAAACAGGATGATAAAGAAAGGTCCTTTATTTTTTTAACCAAAGAGCAGAGGTCCCTGCTGTACACACTCTTGGTCAGGTTAGCAGAGAGTGAATTAGAAAAGGAATGACAAAATTATAAATAGGAAAATATTACCACCTCCAAAAAGTAAAAGCCAGGCTGATCCTGCAGTGAGTGACATCAGAACTGCTCTGCAGGAGGAGACAGAGAGTTTATTGCTTCTGAAAGCATCCAGGGATCAGTTGGCTCAGGGCAGCCTTGAGCTCCTGGTTCCTCAGGCTGTAGATGAGAGGGTTCACTGCTGGAGGCACCACTGAGTACAGAACTGACACCACCAGATCCAGGGATGGGGAGGAGATGGAGGAGGGCTTCAGGTAGGCAAATGAGGCGTGCTGATAAACAGGGAGACCACAGCCAGGTGAGGGAGGCAGGTGGCAAAGGCTTTGTGGCGTCCCTGCTGAGAGGGGATCCTCAGCACTGCCCTGAAGATCTGCACATAGGACACCACAATCAACACAAAACAGACAAAAGCTAAAGAGATACTGACCACAATAAGCCAAAGTTCCCTGAGGTAGGATGTGGAGCAGGAGAGCTTGAGGATCTGGGGCACTTCACAGAAGAACTGTTCCACAGCATTTCCCTGGCAGAGGGGCAGGGAAAATGTATTGGCTGTGTGCAGCAGAGCAGTGAGAACCCCACAGCCCCAGGCAGCTGCTGCCAGGTGGAGACAAACTCTGCTGCCCAGGAGGGTCTCATAGTGCAGAGGTCTGCAGATGGCAACGTAGCGATCGTAGGACATGGTGGTGAGGAGATAAAACTCTGCTGAAATCAAGAATAATACAAAAAAGACCTGAGCAGCACATCCTGCATAGGAGATGTCCCTGGTGTCCCTCAGGGAATTGGCCATGGATTTGGGGACAGTGGTGGAGATGGCACCCAGGTCCAGGATTGCGAGGTTGAGGAGGAAGAAGTACATGGGGGTGTGGAGGTGGTGGTCCCAGGCTATGGTGGCGATGATGAGGCCATTGCCCAGCAGGGCAGCCAGGTAGATGGCCAGGAAGAGGCAGAAGTGCAGCAAGCTGCAGCTGCCCTGTGCCTGTGAATGGCAGGAGGAGGAAGTGGGTGATGGAGCTGCTGTTGGCCATCTGCTGCCTGTGGGAATGTCTAAGAAAGAAAAGAAAGCAAAACTTGATGACAGACTCCTCTGAGAAGCAGCACTGCAGGGGGCACAGCAATCCCCCAGCTGAAATGGATTTGCTGTCTGCTTTGCTCTGGCTGAGACTGCTGTGAGGAGCAGGAGCTCAGGCCATGTGCTGCCAAGGGCTCATCTTGGCTCTGCTACAGTGGAGCTACTCTGCCCATCAGCCTTTTCCCTCTGCCCTGCCATTTCCCCAGTGCTGCCTTGCAGATGTTATGCCCAAATTAGCCTTTAGAACCCCCCCCAGCTCTCTGTGCTCTGAGGAGAGCTTCAAAGGACAGCTCTGTGAACTCTTCCCTGTCCCAGCCCAGAGGTGCAGCTGTGAGAGACAGAGCAGGACACAGCCTCTCATGAAGAGAATCAAAGGCCTCTGGGAGCAGAGTGCTGACCCCCAAGGAAAGGCTCAGCACAGCCCAGTGCCCTATGGCAGATCTGGGCCTTCCTGGGGGCAGCTCTAAGCCCAGTAGGAGGGGCAGAGCAGTCAGGGATCCTGGAGATGAGATGTTCTAAAGAGTCATTGCCCAGCAGACAGCACCCAGAGACATCTGCAGAGAAGTACTGAGAGAGCAGCCTGAACACAGCCTCCCCCAGGGCTTCCTGGCAGCTTCCCCTCATCCCCAGCCCATCTCTCTCCTGCCTGGAGCTGTCCCTGACAGGAAAGGCTCAAGAGCACCTCAGACTCACCATGTCAGCAACTGCAGTGACTTCTCCTCCACTGAGCTCTCAGCATCCTCCCAGTCCTGGGTGCCTTGAAGCTCATTCTGCTTTCCTCATCTCCCTGAGATGCCCTGGCAGTGCCCTCAGCCCTGCTGTGCTGTGCAGGGGAGCTGTTCCTGGGCAGAGGTCCATGCAGCCCAGGAGCCTGGCCCAGCTCAGCAGCAGATGATCAGCCCAGGGCATTTAAAGGAGCCCTCTGGTGGCTTTGGTGCCAGGTAAACCTCAGGGACTGAGAGGAAGCTGATGAAACCTCTGCAGAAGTCAAAGTTAGACTCAAACTCTGAAGTTTCTTGTAGTGTTAATAAGTTCCACTGGGGGACACTACAGGGAAAGTGTCCTCAGAGTCTGGTGAGAGCAGAGAACTGAGGCAGTGCTGACAGGTCAGGATAAGCAGCTCAAGGTGGCTCTGCTGCTGAGGAAACCTGGAGGGGTTGCATTGATCCAAAGGGCCAAGCCCTGACCCCCAGCCCCTGGCAAGGCAGATCCTGTCCCTCACCTGTGGCTCTGGGTTCTCCTGAGGGCAGTGGGGAGTGAGGATGGGCAGTGAGCAGGGTAGGACCTTGACAGGTTTTGCTGTGGTTTGCTTGCAAAGAGAAGATTCCTGCTGAAAAGGAATGAAATGTGCTCTTAAAAATATTTTTCATCAGATGCTTTCTGCAATAAAAACCTCTCCAATTACCTCAGAAACCTTGGCAATAATGAGAGGTTCAGTACTATTTAATGAGCCCCATGGAGTATTTGGGGCTGATGACATCATCCTTAGGTACTGCCAGGAGACTCTGCCAAGGTGCTGCCAAGAAACCACTCAACAAGTCCAAGTCAGAAGAAAACTGCAAAGTTCCTTGAAGCACTGATTGGCCTCCCTGAGGCTTGTTCCTGACAAAGGCTCCCCAGGGACTCCTTAGAGCAGCTTGTTAGAGGCCAGGATGCAGGGAGACAAAGGCAAAGTGCAGGGCAGAAAAAATTGCCTTTGGTCTGCGAAGCAGAAAGGCCAAGCCCTGACCACTGCCCTTGCAATACAAGAACCTCATAGCCTCAAAGCCAAGTTTCTCCTCACAGGCCTTGGTGGCAGAGGCAACTGCCAGAGCCAAGGGCACAAAGGCCTTGGTCCTCTTTGGCCTCTCATCCTTGCCAGAGCCCTTGGCCATCCCTACTGCAGCCTCTCCTACATTGTCCCATGCCTGCTTCTGTTTCTCTTCAGGCTGCTGACACCAATCTTGCTTCCCCATCCTGCTCTCCCCCTGCCATTTCCATCCCTTCCCTGAGCTGTCTCAGCTCTCCCTGCCATTTCCTGACACCTCTGGATGGCCTCATGCATAGTAACTCTGCCCTTTGAGAGACATTTCTCCTCTCTAGTCTGAATCATCCAAGCTGCACTGTGTGGAGATTTTAATCTCTCCCCACTCTCCAGAAGAGCTCCATCCTCTCTGAAACCACCCTTCAGCCATGTGCACACTGCTCTGGCAGTGCCCTGAGCCTCCATTCAGCAGGCCCCTCAGCCTCTCTACAGAGATGTCAACCCCCATCCTGGCAGATCTCCTCTGCAGCCTCCCCAGTTCCTCCCTGCTCTTCTAGACTAGATGTGGCCACAGCAGTGCTGAGTCTGGGGGATGACAACTCCTGTGTCTGTGCGGCCACCCTCCTCCTGCCACAGCCCAGCTGCAGTTGGCCTTCTTCACTGTGTTCAGGGTTTGCTGCATCCCATGGCATTTGGAATGGCTCCTGCCAGACCCTTTGGTGCCTTTCTGGCTGGGGATAGAACACATCAGAACCTGTAGCTCCAAACCAACAGGGAACCAGTTTGTACTGGGATGGGGCCTGGTCTGTCAGGGAGTGGATAAGGGAATACAGGTTGTACTGGGAGGAGTCCCTGATGAGTGGTTGGAGGGCTTCAGGTGGGGTAGCCTTTCCTGGGAGTGGGAACAATCTATTCTGTGTGGTAATCCTGTTCTCTGCTTTGCACTGGGAGGGCTGCATTTGGAACTGGGAGGGGGGGAAGCTTTGACTTTGCTCTAGGACAAAACCATGTCTGTACTGGGAGGAGATCAGGGGATGCAGCTCGCACTGGGATGATCCCTTGTCTGTACATGGTGATTCCTTTGGATCCATTTTTTTCCAGAACAGGTCTCCAACTATTTTTTCATCACCCAGAAACTAGTGAAAAAAAAAGTTTGGAGCTGGAAGCAGTGCTCATGCAGTGGGAACTTTAGTTCTAAAGTTTGAAAATCTGCACCTTTCTGAAGACAGCAGCTTGTAAACAATGGAAGAAGAGTGGGTTTGCTACCGCTGTTTGCAGTCCCCCCTCTTCTCCCCCCTCCTTCTGTCTCTCTTATCTCTCTCCCTTGCTTGCAGTCTTTTGCAGCTCTGCAGAAGCTGTATAAAATGTTGTGGCAGTTTAGGCTGGCTGCCTCCTGTTACTGCCACATAAGCTACACCTCCAGTGTTCAGAGGGTCCAACCCAGTGGGTAGACACAGGAAATAGCTTATTTCATTCCCATAATATCCTGCACCCTCTAAATCCATCTGCAAAGTCCTTCTCTTCCTCTTTCTTCCCTCTCTGCTCCTAAGGGAGATGCTCTCTATTGGGTAACGGTGTTGGAGTATCTCAAAGCCTCTTAGGCCAGGCTAGGCCTAATGCCAGTAGGAGAAGGGGGGTGGGCAGTCTCAGACCTGGCCATCCTGAGACTAGCCTAGCAGTAGTGGGGGGGAAAGAAGGAGCCCTGGGGGTTTTGGGTATACCCTCAGGTAGGGAGAAGGGAATGTTGGGAGGCTTTTCAGTGTGCTCTAGGGGACTCTGAATGCTTTGGGATTCTTTTGTCACTCTGCTTTGTAGCCTCTGTACAACACTTCCTGCTTCCCATTTAAAATTTCCATCACTTCTGCAATCCATCTGTGTGATGAGTGTCATTCTTTTGCCCCTTTCAGGGGCAGGAGAGGATCTGCCTGGCCTCAAACCAGGGCAGAGTAAAAGTAAGAGTGCCAAGTTGTGTAGAGAAAGAGAGTTTCACATTCTGCAGGTGCAAACCTGATGTGGAGAATGATTTCAGCACTGGGTTTGGTTAGAATGGATCTTGGAGATTTGGTTTTATGAATGTTTGTAGTAGTTAAGTTTTTATGGTAGGGACAATAAATAATGAGCAGTGGATAAGTATTTAGTAATTGCAATCAGGTGTGTTAAGTAATAAGTAAAATATAAGATGATACAAGTAATAATGAGTGATTTAAACAGAATAAGTGGGTTTATAAGTTTATAGGTTAAGGGTTTGCTTGGTTTGAACTTGTTTGTGTTTCGACAGTTTCAAAGAGCTCTGTGTAGTGTAAGTAAGGATTATAGTCATTGATAATAGCACAAGAGTAGCAATGAGAGCTGTGAGCAAGGTTTCATTTTAAAAGTGCCCTCTGTAATGGAACATCTTTCTTTTTGGCTTTTGTTTTAGACATTGATTGAATGATTTAATTTTCATATAGTTTTCTAGCTTTTTATGGATTTTTAGCATTAGCATCAGTCAAGAGTTTAGGGATATTATAGAATGGTGTTTACGGCTCCCAGTGCTCCCAGTACCCTCAGTGCTCCCAGTGTCACTCCCAGTGTGCCCCTTAGTGCTCTCTGTCTGCCACCAAATTCCCCCAGTTCTCTTCTAGCACTGCCACTATGCCTCCAGTGCTCCCAGTTTGGCTCCCAGTAGCCCCAGTTCTTTCCCAGTTTGGCTCCCATTTTGACCCCAATATCCCCAGTTCCCTCCCAGTGTTCCCAGGATGGATCCCAGGGCTCCCAGTTCCCTCCCAGTATGGCTGCCAGTGCTCCCAACCCTTCAGAATTAGCTGCTAAGAGATTTAAAGAGATCTGAATGAGGATTTCAGAGGCTTCAAAGAGCTTTTTGATCCATCATCCAGAGAGGCTTAGCCTAGAAAAGGCAAATGGATTTGTTGGTGTAGGAAGGGAAGCACATTTGATCACCCACAGGTTCTTAGTGACACCGGCAAGGAAAAGTCAACCATGTCAGGAGCTGCAGAGATCAGTTCTGCAGCTCAGTTCTGCAACCATCTCAGCTGACAAGGCAAGAATCAAGGCATGGGAATCAAGGCATGGGAATCAAGGCATGGGAATCAAGGCAGTGCCCCTGAAGCTGGGAATCAGCAGGCCTGAGGCTGTCTTGCTGAACTGAGGCTGATGGAGTTGCTCTGAGGCTGATCACATGTGGAGGACGCCAGAAGACCTCTGAATTAGGACTGAATACCATAATTGTTTAATTGCTGTGTGATTGGGGCACAGGTTCCCATGGGGCTGTGTGTTAGCTCACCAGGATGTCATAGTTAGATACCAATTTCAAATGGCTAAAGGGATGGTTACAATGGATTCTGGCACAAAAGACACTTTCATTGTTTAGGTTATAAAAGCAAAAAGGGGCAGTGCAGGTGTGTCACAAGAAAGAATTGTTCAAGCATGACATAGAATCATAGAATCAATAAGGTTGGAAAAGACCTCAAAGGTCATCAAGTCCAACCTGTCACCCAACACCTCATGACTACTAAACCATGGTTTCAAGTGCCATGTCCAATCTCTTTTTGAACACCTCCAGGGACTGTGACTCCATCACCTCCCTGGGCAGCACATTCCAATGGCCAATAACTTTCTGTGAAGAACTTTCTCCTCACCTCCAGCCTAAACTTCCCCTGTCACAGTTTGAGACTGTGTCCTCTTGTTCTGGTGCTGGTTGCCTGGGAGAAGAGACCAACCCCCACCTGGCTACAGCCTCCCTTCAGGTAGTTGCACACAGCAATCTTTTGATTTTTTTTTCATTTTAGATGTGTTTTTAGTGTGGTTCAACAACATTTATGGAGGATTTAAAGTCTTTTGGTGGCTTTAGCGGGGAGGAATTTGATGAAACAAACTCAACATGAGAATCTATGGCCAAGGGTTGGAACAATGGTGTATTAATATAGGTTTTATATAGATGGTAAATTCACCTCGAGCAACTCTTCCAGGACAAGTTGTAAGCAGGCAAAGACATTTATTACATCATAGAGCAAGGTTCTCTAGTCTGTCAGCAGGCACAGGTGTCACATCTCAACTGCTCATTTTCTACTGGCAAGTGTCTGATTAAGGCATACAATAGGCCAAAATAACAAAACAATATTTTAACACATCACACCAAATTCTGCCTAATTTCTCTCCTTTGGTTGCAAGGTGTTTACATTCCCCTCAGAGTCAAAGACAGAACATAGCTCACTCTAACTCAAGCAAAGGCAAATCTTCCCTACTGTCCTACAAAGCTATCTGAAAACAACCTCTTTTACACCTTCCTATAGTCTTCTAAAGCTATACAAAAACCTCTTCCCTCATCTCCCCCTTTTTTGTTTACCAATAAAACAACACTTTTGTTTGACCTTTCTAACACTCTTTGCATACACAGCAGCAAGCAAGTTAAATCTAACTCTATAGCAAAAGCAGAAGTTGTGCAGCGCAGCGTGTCTAACAGACTGGTGTAACCCATGCAAGACACAACGCTCAGGTTGTATGAATCAGCTCAATCTAACAGAACTGGCATAATATATGGCTAAAGATAACAGAACTTCCAGCTGCATCTCAGTAACAAGCTCACATTCCTTTCCACTTATCTTACAAGGTCAGAACACAAACACAACAGTTGCTTCTTTCAGACAGAAAGTTTCATCCCACAGTTTTGAACTTATTTCTTTGTTGCCTGCCTGATCTCTCAAAGGAGAACTCAGATCTTACTAGCTCCAATTCTTACATTTCCCTTTTCTTGTTAACGAAGAAGACTTGATCCAGCCTGAACACATTGTACACAGGAATCAAGATACAAAGAGCTACAAACACAGCAAACCCAATCTCCAGCACTGCCTTTTACAATCTGCTTCAAAGGTGTGCTACATCTTTATTTCTTTTCTTCTAAGATGGTCAAAAATCATAGAAGGGATTGAAGCCTCCCTCCACCTCCTCCCCATCCTGGAACCTGTTGGTGTCAGTTGTGTACTCAGTGGTGCCTCCAGCAGTGAACCTTCTCATCTACAGCCTGAGGAACCAGGAGCTGAAGGCCGCCCTGAGCCACCTGATCCCTGGATGCTTTCAGCAGCAATAAACTCTTCTGCAGAGTAGTTCTGATGTCACTCAGTGCAGGCCCAGCCTGGCTGCTGCACTTTGTGGTGGTGGTGTTTAATGTCGGCAAGATTCTCCTTGATCCACAAGGGTAGAGCTGGCCAGGCTCCATCTCCACGGATAAGGAAAATACTTGCAGGCAAACGGCAAGAGTGCAAAGGCTCCTTGGCTGGGTCAGGGATGACATCCTGCACATTCATGGTTCTGCCCAATGTAAAACTGAACATAACACACTAATCCATTTTTACTCATCCTAACATACTGATCTGCTGATGCTTTGTATTTGCTAAGGAAAGGCACTGAGTCCTGTTGATACTGACTCTGGCCTAATGTTGTTTGTTTTTCTTTCAAGTTTCTCCTAGCTAAAACTTCCAGAACTCTTATACCCTCCATATATTTTGTTAAATCACATTTGTAACCAGATATGAAAGGAAAATCTGAGATCATAATATGCTTAAACCATTCTTTTTTGTGACATAATACCTGAATTCCCCCTTTTTTTGCTTTTTATAAACTAAATTGAAAGTGTCTTTTGTGCTATAATTAATTTTGACTTTCCCTTTAAGTCTTCAAAGTTCTGACAAACTGGTGAGTTACCCTATGAACCCATGTGAACATACTCCCTAATCACACAACAATGAAGCAATGGTGATATTCATCCTAATTCAGATGGGTTTTGGTACATTCTTCTGATTGATGCTTTTGATCTCAGATTATCACAGCAGTCATTGTGATGGGTGTTAGGTAGCTCTGCTGATCTTCAGCTCCATGGGAAGTGTTCTTTGTCCTGTCCTCTTGATACTTGTGCCGTTGTTGGCTGAGACAATTGCAGTACTGCGTTGCAAAATTGATGTTTCCAGCTGTTGACTTGGGTGTGGCCGGTTGATGCTATGCCTTTAAGAAAGAGACAGTTGCTGAACACTTTGGCTGAATGTTTTTGATATTTGAACAAAAACAAGATAGTCTAAACTAATTTCATTGGTGGCTTGTAGGGTGCAGTTTTGAGTTTGGGTTCTGTTGGTTCAGTCTGTGTCTGGTCTGGGTTCAGGCTGGGTGCAGTCTGTGCTTCTCTGTCCTGTGGGCTGGATGGCTTCTCTCTTTCTGAAGCAGGAACGGCCTTGAGGTAACAGCTAACCAGATAAGAAAGCTAATTCTTGAATGTGCTTTTTAGCTAACAGAATTTTTCTTCCTTAATTGCCTTTCTCTCTCTCTCTAACCCTTTTTGGGAAAAAGGGGAGGTGGGGAGGGAGAGGGGGGGGTTCAGGGAACCCCCCTGGCCGGCTGGAGGGAAAAGGTTTTTCTGCATTGTGTTCATTGCTGTATTTTCCTGTATATATTGTAAATATTGTATATTTGTGTGCATGTTCATTGCATTCCATTTATGCCTGTAAATATAGCTTTCATCTGCTTTTCCGACTGAGCTAGCTGTGGTTTCTTTCTTTGTGTGTGGGGAGGGAACTTTCTCACCCCACCACATATTTTTAATTGGCGGCCCAACGCGCGGCTTGTGGATAGTTGCTGTCCAGAAGCAGAGCAAAAGTTGCTTGATTTATTGTCTGCTCAGGTCGGAGTTGCAAGGATGAAAGTGTTTTGGATTTTAGAGCGTTTGGTCTTTTCAATTTGTTCGGTACTGGTCTACAAGTACTTCCTGGGATTGATTTGCGATCGCTTAGGCAGATACTTGATGTATAAATTGTATTTATGGTTTAAGTATAAGATTCAGCTTCTCTATGAGCGGTGCCTGGGATTCTTTTGGCTTAATAGATACAGGAATGTGACCTCAACCACTCTGCCCATAGAGATAAACAAGTTTAAGATCCCAGTAGGTGAAAGGGTCGTTTTAAGTGATGGCTGGGATCCAAAGGTGATTTATTCGATGTGTTTGAATCTGCTGCTGGTGATGGTGATTGCGTACTTGTTATATGCTCTGTACCGGGAGAAGAAAGTGTCTAAGACCTGTTTTGTAATTAGGCGTAGATCCAAGAGGAGAAAGAACAGCTCTAACTCGACCCCAGAAATATCTAGTGATGAGGAGAATGGAGAATCTGTATCAGTTAAAGATAAAGCTAAAAAGTCCATGGGAAAGGCTGCTCTGAACAGTGCTGTTGGTGGTTCTGGCAATCAGCCAGCTGCTGCGGCAGCGGCAGCGCCTAACATGGCGGCTCCCCCGTCCTCGGCAGCCATTAGCAAGGCACAGCCTTTCCTCCTTCTCTTCAGTGGGACCGGAAGTGTCCTCCACAGCAGCTGATCCGTCCCAAAACCTGTCAGCTTCTGTTAAGCCAGCTGTAAATTCAAACACAGCTCCAGTTAAGCAGGTAACTGTTTTAAAGACGAGAGGTGGAAAGACCAAAGCTGATTCAGATGCTGATGCTGGTGAGGGACCTTCTGCTTTAAGAGACCCTGCTGAGGAGGAGAAGATTTGTCTTAAAGATATAGCTGAGTTATTGAGAACATCACTGGATGGAGATGCAGGCAAATTGCTGATAGCAGGACAACAAGAGGTGGTACACCTGACCTTAAAGAGATTCTTAGGAGAGTGACAATGAGATTAATGGGGCAACAAGTCAGGAAGAGGAGGAAGAGGAGGAGTCAGATGATATTTTGGACTGTTCTTCACCAAGGGAAGAGATAAGGAATGTGCGTAAAGATTACATCAGAGCAGATAAGGAGCCAATCCTAGCTTGGCTTGGTAGATGCTACGATACAGGTGCTCCAGCTCTAATGGTTGGAGACAAGTCAGCAGCTCAACTAGGAACTCTCTCAAAGGATAATGGAATAGATAGACATCTAGGCAGGACTCTCGGTAAGGTTACTCTGTGGATACGCCTTTTAATGGCAACCCTCATGAGATATCCTTCCCGAGATGATCTCCCATGGAATCCTAAGCCCTGGACTACCATAGAGGAGGGAATTAAGCGTCTGAGAGAATTTGCTGTTAGAGAGGTACTCTATGGTGGCCATGAGACTCTGAATCCTGATGAAATTCCTGTAGGAACTGGTCTTGCTAAAAAGCTCATCAAACTTGCTCCTCCTAACTATGCAAATATTCTGGCAAGCAGAATTGTGGCAAGAAACTATGGCAGAGCTTCTCCTACGGTTGGCCAATTCACTGATCAAATGAGACAAATTGGAGGATAGCATGACACGTGTTTCTTTGGTTTCAGCCATTGAAACTCTGTCTGGAAAAATTGAGAATTGCATGAAAGAGCTGAAGGATGAATTTAAAAATACCATCTCCCAATTGGCACAGAGAGATAATTCCAATTCTTCCTCCAGGTGGATACAGGTTTCCTCTGTGAGGAATAGGCGTCCTCCAAGGATGTCATTCCAAAACAGATCATTCCAAACCAGATCCAACCAAAACAGACCACCAAGGCAGTCACGTGGAAGTATTTGGATAACTCTGCGTGATCAGTTTGGTGAGAACATGAACAGATGGGATGGTCAACCAACTGCTAATCTTTTCAGGAGACTGAGGGAACTGCAAAGTGGCAGAGCCCGAGGTAGCAAGACCAGAAGGGTAGCTGTTACTTCCACAGTTCCCCAGGACAACTCTAGTAGCTCCAACAGTGGCTCCAGTTCTAACACTGCACCATGTGCTCATTGCACATGTGGGCATGTTCCCCATAACTAGGGGTGCCCTGCCTCCCGCCAGGGGGAGGAGAGGGGTAACAGAGATAACAGAATCTATTGGGATGTGTCCATCCAGTGGCCTGGCACTTCACAAGTTCAGAAGTACAGGGCCTTGGTTGACACAGGGGCTCAGTGCACCATAATGCCATCAAATTATCAGGGTTCAGAAGCTATAACTATTCTGGGAGTCACTGGTGGATCTCAAGAGTTAACTAAGGTGGAGGTTGATATAAGTTGAACTGGTAAACAGTGGAGGAAGCATACAGTTGTGACCGGACCTGACGCACCTTGTATTCTGGGAATTGATTTTCTGAGAGAAGGGCGTTTCAAAGACCCTAGAGGTTACAAATGGGCTTTTGGAGTAGCATCTGTAGAAATTGATGGACAGAAACTGAAGCTGTCTGTTAGACCTGATCTTTCTGATGAATCTGCAGTTGTGGGACAACACAAGATTGAGGACATTAAATTGCCGGTTGCTTCTCAGACTGTGCATCACAGACAATACAGAACCAACCCTGACTCTTTGTTGCCCATTCAGAATCTGATTCGTCAGCTGGAGAGTCAGAAAGTCATCAGCAAAACTCATTCCCCTTTCAACAGTCCAGTGTGGCCTGTGCGAAAGCAGAATGGAGACTGGCGTCTGACAGTCGACTACCAAGCTCTGAATGTAGTAACTCCACCTATGAGTGCAGCAGTGCCAGACATGATGGAACTCCAGGATGAGCTGGAATCCAAAGAGGCCAAATGGTATGCTACCATAGACATTGCTAATGCCTTCTTCTCTATTCCCATAGCAGAGGAATGCAGGCCTCAGTTTGCTTTCACCTGGAGAGGAATCCAGTACACTTTCAACAGATTGCCAATGGGCTGGATCCACAGCTCCAGCATCTGTCATGCAGTGATCCACGATGCTCTGGAGAAAGGTGGTGCTCCAGAACACATCCAGTTCATCGATGATATCATCGTCTGGGGTAAAACTGCTGAGGAAGTCTTCGAGAAAGGTAACAAAGTCATTGACATTCTTCTGAATGCAGGTTTTGCCATCAAGCGAGACAAGGTGAAAGGACCTACCAGAGAGATCCAGTTTCTGGGAGTGCGGTGGCAGGATGGACGCCGACACATTCCAGTGGATGTGGTAAATAGAGTCTCTACCATGGCCAATCCCATGAACAAGCAAGAAACTCTACGTTTCTTGGGGAGAGTGGGATTGTGGAGACTGCACATTCCTGGATACAGTCAGATTGTGAAACCTCTGTATGATGTGACTCGAAAGAGAAACAATTTCCACTGGGGACCTGTACAACAAGCAGCTTTTGACCAGATAAAGCAAGAGGTAGTTCAAGCAATGGGTCTGGGACCTGTCCGAGATGGTCCAGACATTAAGAACATTTTGTACACGGCTGCAAGTGACAATGGTCCAACCTGGTGCTTATGGCAAAGAGCTCCAGGTGAGACACGTGGACGACCTCTTGGTTTTTGGAGTCGAGGTTACAGAGGTTCAGAGGCTAATTATACTCCAACAGAGAAAGAGATTCTAGCTGCCTATGAAGGAGTAAAAGCAGCTTCTGAAGTGATTGGAACTGAATCACAACTTCTCTTAGCTCCCAGATTACCAGTTTTGAATTGGATGTTCAAAGGCAAAGGTTCCACACCACATCATGCAAAGGATTCCACCTGGTCTAAGTGGATGGCTCTGATAACACAGAGAGCTCGAATGGGAAATCTTGAAAGACCTGGTCTGGTGGAGGTGATCTCAAGTTGGCCTGAAGGTACCAACTGCACTAAACCTCCAGAGGAGAGAGTAACTCGTGCTGAGGAAGCTGCTCCTTACAATGACCTTTCTGATGATGAAAAGAAATCTGCTTTGTTCACAGACGGTTCCTGTCGTCTTGTCGGGAACAAGCGAAGGTGGAAGTCTGCAGTGTGGAGTCCAACACGCCGAGTTGCAGAGGCAAAGGATGGAGAAGGAGAATCCAGTCAGTTCGCAGAGGTAAAAGCTGTCCAGCTAGCTCTCGACGTAGCTGAACGTGAGAGGTGGCCAAAGCTTTATCTCTACACTGACTCATGGATGGTAGCCAATGCTCTGTGGGGTTGGCTAAAGAACTGGAAAAAGAGTGGTTGGCAGAGAAAAGGAAAGCCTATATGGGCAGCTGACCTGTGGCAGGACATTGCTGATGGAATCGAGAGAATTCCAGTGAAGGTGAGACACATTGATGCTCACATCCCTAAGAGCAAAGCTACTGAGGAACAGCAACACAACCATCAGGCAGATCTAGCTGCAAGAGTTTCTCAAGTAGACATGGACTCTGATCTTGATCTCGACTGGAAACACCGAGGTGAGATATTCTTAGCTTGGTGGGCTCACGATTCGTCAGGACATCAAGGCAGAGATGCAACCTACCAGTGGGCACGTGACAGATCCATAGACATTTCCATGGATGCTATCACACAAGTCATCCATGACTGTGACATTTGTGCAGCTATTAAGCAGGCAAAGCGACTTAAGCCCTTATGGTATGGTGACAGATGGTCCAAGTACAAGTATGGTGAAGCTTGGCAGATTGACTACATCACTCTACCACGTTCTCGTTCTGGTAAGCAGTATGTGCTTACTATGGTAGAGGCAAACACTGGATGGTTGGAAACTTATCCAGTTCCACATGCAACTGCACGCAACACCATTCTTGGTCTGGAGAGACAAATCCTGTGGAGACATGGAACTCCAGAGAGGATTGAGTCAGACAATGGAACTCATTTCAAAAACACGGCATTGAGTGGATATTCCACATCCCCTACTATGCACCAGCTGCAGGGAAGATTGAACGCTACAATGGTTTGCTGAAGACCACTCTTAAAGCCATGGGGGGTGGATCTCTGAAAAACTGGGAAAAACATTTAGCACAAGCAACCTGGCTGGTAAATAGTAGAGGTTCAGTGAACCGAGCGGGACCGGCACACTCAGATCTGCTACAGAAAGTAGAAGGTGATAGAGTTCCTGTTGTTAGAGAAAAGAATCTGTTAGGTAAAACTGTTAGGGTATTTTCTCCCTCAGGAGAGGCTAAACCTGTCCGAGGGGTGGTTTCAGCTGAAGGTCCGGGTCACACTTATTGGGTAATGCAAGAGAATGGTGAAATTCAGTGTATTCCACAAAGAAATCTAACTTTAGCTGAAAGAGTTTAATTTCAGAGTGTTGTACAGCTACATCGCGCCCAAAGGAAGAATCCTTGAGGAATCCACGGTGCACGAACCCTGAGAACCCTGAGAGCCCTGAGTCAACTGAGAGTCCCTGCTTCCCTGTTTCCCTGTTTCCCTTTTCTTCGCTTCGTCTGCGAAGAGACAAACTGTTTTCCATTTTTCTTGTTTCTTGGACTTCTGAATCATCCACACCTGAGGATAGCCGGAATGGACTATGGACTTTACTTGCAAATTGTAGATAATGTTTAGATTGGATGGACAGTATGAACAGCCAATGAAATTGTTTAGAAGAGGTGGATTGTGACCGGTTTAGGCTGTGTCTTTAAGAAAGAGACAGTTGCTGAACACTCTGGCTGAATGTTTTTGATATTTGAACAAAAACAAGATAGTCTAAACTAATTTCATTGGTAGATTGTAGAATGCAATTTTAAGTTTGGGTTCTGTTAGTTCAGTCTGTGTCTGGTCTGGGTTCAGGCTGGGTGCAGTCTGTGCTTCTCTGTCCTGTGGGCTGGACGGCTTCTCTCTTTCTGAAGCAGGAACGGCCTTGAGTTAACAGCTAACCAGATAAGAAAACTAATTCTTGCATGTGCTTTTAGCTATCAGAATTTTTCTTCCTTAATTGCCTTTCTCTCTCTCTCTAACCCTTTTTGGGAAAAAGGAGAGGTGGGGAGGGAGAGAGGGGGGTTCAGGGAACCCCCCTGGCCGGCTGGAGGGAAAAGGCTTTTCTGCATTGTGTTCATTGCTGTGTATTTCTGTATCTATTGTAAATATTGTATATTTGTGTACATATTCATTGCATTCCATTTCTGCCTGTAAATATAGCTTTCATCTGCTTTTCCGACTGAGCTAGCTGTGGTTTCTTTCCCTGTGTGTGGGGAGGGAACTTTCTCACCCCACCACATCCCTGATCTGCTCATACCTGACACAGGAGTTGTTCCTTCCATCCTCCATGTCGAGTGCCAGATCCCAGCACTCACTGCAGCCACCCACCTGAACACCTGCATGCTTGTGAGTGGCCTCTGTTTGGGTGCCCACTGTTCTTCTACTAGCCTTACTTCTAGTAGTAACCATGTTACTGTAATGCTGCTGTAACCACCCTCTTAACCACCCTCTCCACCACCCTCTCCACCTGGCGCCTTTTTTTTTTTTTTTTCCCCTCCCTCAGTGAGAAGGCTCTCAGAGCCGAGCTCCTCGCCGCTGCCTGCTCTCTCAGCCACACGCTGGGGTCTGTCCCTCAAAGGGCAGATCTACTATGCATGAGGCCATCCAGAGGTACCAGGAAATGGCAGGGAGAGCTGAGACAGCTCAGGGAAGGGATGGAAATGGCAGGGGGAGAGCTGGGTGGGGAAGCAAGATTGGTGTCAGCAGCCTGAAGGGAAAGAGCTGCAGGCATGGGACAGTGTAGGAGAGGCTGCAGTAGGGATGACCAAGGGCTCTGGAAAGGATGAGAGGCCCAAGAGGGCCAAGGTCTTTTTCCCCTTGGCTCTGGCAGTTGCCTCTGCCACCAAGGCCTGGGAGGAGAAACTTTGCTTTGAGGCTTTAAGGTTCTTCTAGTCCAAGGACAGTGCTCAGGGCTTGGCCTTTCTGCTTCACAGACCAAAGGCAGCTTTTTCTCCCTTGTACTTTGCCTTTGTCTCCCTGCAATCCTGGCCTCTAACAAGCTGCTCTAAGGAATCCCTGGGGAGCCTTTGTCAGGAACAAGCCTCAGTGAGGCCAATCAGTGCTTCAAGGGACTTTGGAGTTTTCTTCTGCCTTGGACTTGTTGAGAGGCTTCTTGGCAGTACCTTGGCAGAGTCTCTGGCAGTACCTAAGGATGATGGAATCAGCCCCTAATACTCCATGGGGCTCATTAATACTGCTGAACCTCTCATATTGCCAAAGTTCTGCAGCTAATTGGAGAGTTTTTAGTGCACAAAGCATCTGATAAAAGTATTTTTAAAGGCACATTTCATTCCTTTACGGCAGCAATTGTCTCTTTGCAAGCAAACCACAGCAAAACCTGAGCCACAGGTGAGGGACAGGATCTGCCTTGCCAGGGGCTGGGGGTCAGAGCTTGGCCCTTTGCATCAATGAAACCCCTCCAGGTTTGCTCAGCAGCAGAGCCACTTTGAGCTGCTTGTCCTGACCTCTCAGCACTGCCTCAGTTCTCTGCTCTCCCCACAGCCTGGAGATGCTTCAGTGCCTCCAGTGATGCTTCCCTTGCATCCACTGTCTCCTTCTGCTCTAAGCAGACCCTGGGGATCCTTTCCCAGTATGCTTCACTGGGACCCTTAAGAGTAGAAGAAACTTCAGAGTTTGAATCTGACTTTGACTTCTGCAGAGGTTTCATCAGCTTCCTCTCAGTCCCAAAGGCAACAGAGGAGTCAATAAAACATCTTGGGCTGGTCCTCTGCTGCCCTATTAGGCCAGGCTCCTGGACTGGAAGGAACTGATGGCGGCACTGCAGGAGACAGCTCTGGCCAGGAGCTGCTCCTCAGCACAGCAGGGCTGAGGACAATGCCAGAGGATCTCAGGGAGATGAGGAAGGCAAAGAGAGCTTCACAGTATCCAGGACTGGGAGGATGCTGAGAGGAAACTGGAAGAGCAGTCACTGCAGTCACTGCAGTCACTGACAGTGAGGCTGTGGGTGCAGGACACTGCAGTTGTAGCTCCTGGAGGCATCTCCATCTCGGCAGCTGATGCTCAGCTGAAGGCTCCTGGAGTGTGCACACAGAAGGAGGACCAAAGCCCTTCAGCTCCATCCTGTGAGCAGCAGTGAGCAGAGCTGGGGAAGCAGAAGGCTTCACCCCCAGCCCCTCTGCCTTTCTCTCTTCCCTTCACTGTCTCTGCAGCACTGCAGGCCTGCTCCCTGCTCCTCCACCTCTCCATGGCTGTGGTGGTTTTAGGCAATGCCTTTAAATGTAGTTACAGATTTTGAGCAGAAAAGGAGAAACACAATAAATAGATCACTCTTGGGTGTGAAAAGGAAAGAAAAGATTCTTCTAAATAAATCATTGGATAAATCTCTGGCATCAGAGGAGCTGTACCATAACAATTCTCTCTCTTCTCTTCTGTTCTCAGCTCTTTTGCTTTGCTGGGGAGAGATCACCTGCTTTGGCTGGCCTTGGCTAAGTCTAACCCACTGCTTTTTTTCTCTCTCCACTCCTCCTTTCTCTCTTGGAATGGGGGATTAGAGGGTAGGGGACGAGGACCAGGGACCCTCTGGGGGGGTGTTGTGTTACTAACTAATTGCAAATACCTGTCTAATATTGTCACTCCTGTATGTTCTGTACCTGTTCATTGCATTCCATTGCAGAGTGTAGCTCTTGCTTGTCAATACAGCTTCCTTTGCTTCTAACTGAACTGCTCTGGCAAAGCTAATGCTGGGGGGAAATTTCAACCCACCACAATGGGACTCTTGTTCTCTGGGATTGGGCTGTTGGTCACTTTCTGCTCTGACACCAGAGGAATCTTCATGGCAATTCTGGGTCCCTGCTGCATTTGAAGCTGTGATGAACTCTGCCATGGGTTGGTAGTGATGGGACTGAGCTGATCCATTTCTCATGCAGCTTAGGGAGGGAGGTTACAATGAGCCTCAGAGAAGTGTGCCCTAACTTGTCACTGCCTTTCCCTCCTTGCACAGGTCTTCATGGCCAGAAGCAGCAGATGTCCAACAGCAGCTCCATCAGCCACTTCCTCCTGCCATTCCCAGGCACAAGGCAGCTGCAGCTCCTGCACTTCTGCCTCTTCCTGGCCATCTACCTGGCTGCCCTGCTGGGCAATGGCCTCATCCTCACCACCATAGCCTGGCACCACCACCTCCACACCCCCCATGTACTTCTTCCTCCTCAACCTCGCCCTCCTGGACCTGGGTGCCATCTCCACCACTGTCCCCAAATCCATGGCCAATTCCCTGAGGGACACCAGGGACATCTCCTATGCAGGATGTGTTCTCCAGCTCTTCTTTTTTGTATTCCTAATTGATGCAGAGTATTTTCTCCTCACCATCATGTCCTACGATCGCTATGTTGCCATCTGCAGACCCCTGCACTATGAGACCCTCCTGGGCAGCAGAGTTTGTCTCCGCCTGGCAGCAGCTTCCTGGGGCTGTGGCTTTCTCTATGCTCTGCTGCACACAGCCAATACATTTTCTCTGCCCCTCTGCCAGGGCAATGCTGTGGAGCAGTTCTTCTGTGAAATCCCCCAGATCCTCAAGCTCTCCTGCTCCACATCCTACCTCAAGGAACTTTGGCTTCTTGTGGCCAGTGCCTGTTTATTACTTCTCTGTTTTGTGTTGATTGTGGTGTCCTATGTGCAGATCTTCAGGGCAGTGCTGAGGATCCCTCTCAGCAGGGACGCCACAAAGCCTTTGCCACCTGCCTCCCTCACCTGGCTGTGGTCTCCTCTTTCTCAGCACTGCTTTCTTTGCCTACCTGAAGCCCCCTTCCAACTCCTCTACATCCTGGAACCTGGTGGTGTCAGTCATGTACTCAGTGGTGCCTCCAGCACTGAACCCTCTCATCTACAGCCTGAGGAACCAGGAGCTCAAGGCTGCCCTGAGCCAACTGATCCCTGGATGCTTTCAGAAGCAATAAACTCTTTGTCTTCTCCTGCAGAGCAGTTCTGATGTCACTCAGTGCAGGCCCAGCATGGCTGCTGGAGTTCTTGCTGCTGCTGGTGCTGTTCCCCTTGGGAGAATGTTATTGCCACACCAATGTCTTTCTTCAGACCATTTCTGCTTCAGTGTTTTCCTGTCTGCTGTGACCCAGAGGCTGCAGACATGAGGAGCTGTGCTCCCTCTGTGTTCCACACATAAAGGACCCTGCAGGGAATTATTTTGTCTGAGTTCCTTCCTCCAAGGCTTCTGTGTAGCTGCAGGGCAGTGCCTGTGTGCAGAGGTGGAGGGGCAGAGTCCCAGCACAGCAGCAGTGCCAGGCAGCCCACAGCTTGGCTGTCCTCAGCTGCTCTTTCTTCCCTTCCACCCTCTCCTGCTGAGCCTCTATGCTGGGGCAAGGCCTGAGTGCTCTGGCAGCTTGGGCACTGTGCTGCTGTGTGGCAGTGCTGGGACTGCAGGCAGGGAGAGTCCAGGGCTGCTTGTGGGACAGAGCTGTGCTCCAGAGCAGCACTGCCATCAGAACAGGAGGTCTCCTCATGCCTTCATACCCCAACCCCCTCCCATTACAGACTGCATCTACTCAGAGTTCATACTGGATGCCCTGACCCCCTTCCAGTATAGACCCAGTCCTTTATCCCCTCCCAGTACAGATGTGGCCTCATCCCAGCACAAACTGGATCCTACTGTCCTCTCGCACTGCAGCCTGGGTCCCATCCCAGCACTGAATGTGTCCCCTGGTTGCCTTCCCAGTACTGAATGCATCCATCCTAGTACAAACTGCACACCCTCATGCCCTCCCACTACAGTCTGTGCCCTGTCCCAGTCCAAACAGGACCCCTTTCATCCCTCCAGGTGTACATTAGGTCTTGTTTCAATAAATACTGCATCTCCTTCTGCCCTCACAGTATATCCTGGACCCTGTTCCAGTACAAACTGGATTCCCTGGGTTAGGAATATACCAATTATCAGGAACTGAGAGGGTGTGGTTCTTTGAGCCTTAACTGGGATTTAAGAGCTCAGATGGGGGGCAAGACTGAGAATCCCTCCTCTGCTCACACCTCCTCTTCCTGATTGAGAGAAAAAGGGAAGAGGAAAGAACAGGGAGAGATAAGAGAAGGGAAAGAAAAAAAAGGAACGATAGGGGGATGAGGAAAAAGGGAGGAAGTAAATTCACCAAGAAATAATCCCTGGTCCAGTCTGAACAGGTCCCACTGCCATAGCCTGGGTCACCTCTTGTTTTATCTGGTTGAATGCTACCTGCTGCTCAGGTCCCCACATTAAATCATTTTGCTTCAATGTTACATGGAAGAGAGGTTTCACAATTTCACTGTACCCAGGTTTTGTATATATATTTTTCCCCTCATCCATCCTTGTTCCTTACCCTTATGAGCCCTTCCTGTTATTGTTATATATATATATATATACACACACATTATATATATTGTTTATATATATGGTTTAAAGAAAATTTTTACCTCTTTACTCTCAAACTGACTTCAAATTATTTCTCTGTAGATTTGCTCTATCCCTCTCTTTTACTTTCAATCGGGAAAGGGGGCGGGGGGGACCAGGGGAGGGATTCTCAGCCTTGCTCCCATCTGAGCTCTTAAATCCTGGTTAAGGCTCAAACCACCACAGTCTTTTTGGCACTCCAACATGGGGCTTGGAAATTAATATTCTCTTTGGAAAGCAATACTTTTTTTGAAACAAAAGGACTGGAAGCAGAGATGTCAGTTTTGAAGCATCTGATGTTCCAAGCTTTTGCATGGGTGTTTGGCTGGAGCTTTTGGACCCATATCTGCAAATGAATAACTTACCATCTGGTGTGGTTAATGGTAGAGATGCTGCTCAACTGGATAAAAGCTTTACCAATGCAGTTGGGCATGGACCTCCTGTATTGCCACTGCCTGCAACACCATCCTGGGCCTAGAGAGACATGTTCTGTGGAGACAGAGCACCCCAGGGAGGATTGAATCATACAATGGAAGCCACTTCAAGAACCATCTCATAAAGGAGTGGGCAAAGGACCTTGGGATTGAGTGGATTTACCACATCCCATACAATGCACCATCTGCGGGGAAGATGGAGTGCTACACGGCTTGCTAAAGACCACCCTGAAAGCCATGGGGGGTCGAACCTTTAGGAACTGGGAAGGGCACCTAGCTCAAGCCACTTGGTTAGTGACCTGCAGAGGAGCTGTGAACCCAGCTGGTCCTGCCCAGTCCCACCTGCTGCCAACAGTGGATGGAGATGGAGTTCCTGTGATTGCTGTGAAAACCCTGCTGGGGAAGTCGGTGTGGGTTTCCCCTGCTGCTGGTGGGGGCAAACCACCCCAGGGGTGGTCTCTGCTGAGAGGCCTGGTCACACCTCCTGGGTGATGTTAGAAACTGGGGACATTCAGTGTATCCCACAGCGGAACGTGACTCTGGCTGAGAGGGGATGGACTCAGAGGGGGCAGTGCACACCAATGTAATAGAGTCACTGTAGAATAGTTATAAGTTGTTGTAAGTTTTTTCTCTCCTAGTTTAATACCAGCCTAACATCCTGCACTCAACATGAACACACTGCACACCAATCCAGAGAGCTTCTGCATCATCTCTCCTGCACCTGTTCCTGATGCCCCACAGCAAGAGACCGTTCCTGATGTCTCTACAGCAATGGACTGTTCCCAATGTTTCTTTTCCTTTCAAAGATACACTGATTCCTGATTCTTCTCCACATTCCTGCCCAGTTCGAGCACCACCTACATTGACCAGCACCAGAGAGGGAGAGACTGCCCTGAGAGAGAGAGAAAGAGACGGGATAACGAGGGACTTGTATTGAGGATTTGAATACCATATGTCACAATTGGATGAAGGGGCTGTGACAGGAGAGTGGAAGTGGAACAGAGGGGTGCATTGTGATGGGCTACGCTCATCCTGGAAGCAGGGGTGTAGTGAAGGCACATTCTGCCCAGATACTAGATCTTGTCCAAGCATATGGACAGGTTTCCCCTCCTTCAGGAGGAAGACAAAAGCCAAGGCATTAGCCAGGCCAGCACGCACTCAGCACATGCAGTGCGTGTGCAATTACTAAGTATGGCATAATTCCAGCTGCACGCTTTCTATAGGCTGAAGCCAGTTGTCTCTGAGAGTGCCCATTGGTCAAACCCAGCCTCGAGGAATCTATAAGTATCACCCCTGTTGGTAAACAAGTTGCCCCCTCTCACACTTTGTCTCTGTACTTGCTCGAGAGAGCAGCTCTCAAGCCACAGCCTCTGCCATTGAGCTTGTTGTTGTTAGCTTCTATCATACGTGCACGCATACTGAAGCCTCTGCATCGTGAGAAGCACTCTGATCGTGAAGATCACCCCAGAGGGAGGACCTTCGCTGAGCCCGAGAAGCCAGCGTCGCCACAGCCAGTCGTACCGACCAGGAGAGCCCACCGTGCTACCGGAGGACTGGACCGGCCCCCCGAGGGTAAGATCTGCCCAGTTGTAGGGGAGAAGGGACTTACTAGAGACTAAGTCCGCATATACCTAGCCCCGCCATAGCGGGAGAAGAGCCGCCACGTGTGCCGCTCCAAGCCCTGTAACCGCAGGGAAGACTAAAGCATTGGTTGTGCCTATACTGCACCAAAGCCGGGACTACCCCGATCGTCCCGCTGTGCCTTTAAGCCCAGTAACGGAGAAGCTGCAGCTCAGCGCAGCCGCATTCTCTCTCCGAGGCTGTTTACCTCAGCCCCGAGATCCGTCGCCACGAGGCCGACCCCATAGCTATTGTTGTCCGACCGGGAACCTCTGAGCCCGCCTACCGGCAACCGTCGCCCCGCCCTGCCATGCGAGCCGACTTCCAGGGCCGACCCTATGGGCCGAACCCAACCAGGACCTATCCCTATTGTCTGGAGGGAACCGACCAAGTCCTGAAGGGAACCTGCTTCCGAGCTAAGCCCAGGTCCCATTATTCCTTCTCCACTGCTGCGGAGAGAGGAGATAATACCCCAACACCACCGTTTCAAGTCTACTAGGAACCAGTCCAGCGGCAGTAGTCGGCTGGACCCCCACCTTGCTACAAACAACATCTACAGAGTATCTCCCACGTGCTTTCCACCCACTAGCACTCAGTTCAAAGTATCTGCGTGTAGCAGAGTCATCGCTGATGCACAGAACGATTGTAATATTGTTGCACATAGCCAGAAGCCGCCCGCGTTCTGCCGAGTTGTCATCTAGTGGCCAAGCAGCGGAACTGCATCCTTCATTATATAAAACATACAAATAGTCTGTAGATAGTTTAATTAAGTTCTAATCATAATACTAAGCCATTTATGGAATGTATTTCATGAACGTGCACTAGAACATGTATAGAAGTTGTTAATTCATCGGTTATTAATAATTTGATTCTTAATAAAAATAATATTTTCATCATTCATATTTCATATTAATACATTTAATAGCCTACTTCACAACAGGCACACAGCCCTGAGTTGCCAATGGCCCTAATAGATTCCCCAGGGAAGGTTTTGCTGCATGCTAGGCACATCGATTTTTGCAGATACATGGAGGGCTGCAACGAGTGGAACCGACTTGGTTCTCTGTGACACCAGTCCCAGGAAAGACAATCTCTACTGATGGTTCAGGGGAAACAGGGAAGGCAGTCGCTGCCTGGCAAGAAAAGGGGAAATGGCAGGAGCTCTTAGCCTCTCAGGATGGTTCACCTCAGCTCCTGGAGTTAAAAGCAGTGGTAATGACCTTTACTAAGTGGCCCAACGAGCCCATAACCGTTGTCACTGACTCACAGTGTGTTTGTAACCTTGTACAGCGGTTGGACCAGGCACTGCTGAAGGAGGTTAACAACAAATCTTTGCTTCATTTGCTAAAAGCCCTATGGCTTGTGCTGCAAAGTCAAACAGAACCATTCCATGTGCTGCATGTTCATAGCCACACGGTGCTGCCAGGATTTGTGTCCAAGGGAAACACCACAGCTGATTCCCTGATGGTGCCTGCCTGGTCTGTGCCTATGCCTGATGTGGCAGCAAGCAGCTCAATCCCTGCCTTTTCCACCAAGGGGCTCACACTGCAGAGGCAGTTTGGCAGATCACCATCTTCAGCAAGAGATATTGTGGCCTCTTGTGCAGATTGCCAAGATTTCTCCTCGACCCAGCCAGCTGGTGTCAATCCCAGGGGATTACAGAGCCTACAGCTATAGCAATCTGATGTTACATGCCCAAGTCTGGGCCTTTGAACTGTGTCCATGTCTCAGTTGACACATTCTCTGCTGTGCTAGGGGCTACCCCACATGGTGGTGAAAAGGCCTGAGATGGAATTATGCCCTGGAGAAAAGCTTTTTCTGCCCTGGGCATTCCACAGCAAATCAGAGCTGATGTGGGCCCCGGCTCTATCGCCTGCAGGTCACAAGCGTTTGTATGCCAGTGGGGGGTTCCTCATGTTCCCAGTACACCCCACTGCCCCACAGGCCAGGCCATAACTGAACCTGCCCATCACACTCTTCAAACTATGCTTGAAAAACAGAAAGGGGGAATGTTGGGGGAGACACCACACAGCAGGCTGTGGAAAGCTGTCTATACCCTGAATCATTTAACCATCTCTCAGACTGGTATGAGCCCTGTCACAGTAACTCATTTCTTGTCATTGCAGTCTGTGAGCAATCCTTTGGCAAAAAAGGCCCCAGTGTGGCTCTGCAATTTACAGGCCCTTGATTGGGAAGGCCCCTGGGATCTTGTAACCTGGGGCCATGGTTATGCTTGTGTTTCCACAGGTACCAGGGTCCAGCGGGTCTCTGCTTGTTGTTCTTGGCCTGCTCCAGAGCATGATCAATGGAAACAAGGCCCTCAGCCCACATCAACTAACTCCATGGGATAGCAAACCATTTGGGCAGCACTGCTGCATGCATGAAATCCAACCTGGAATTTAAATGCCTGTCAAAACTAAATTGTAGCACACCAGTAAGGAGTTTTGAGCATCAGGACATGTGGGATGATAATTTGCTCTTTGCCCCATTCGAGCCTCAAGAATTAGATCTTTCAGGGACTTTCCAAGCAGAAAGCTGTGTGTACCTGCAGCATAGAGCTGGAGCTGATACAGTACTATGATCTTTAATCACACTTCCTTTGCCTTAAAGCCATGCAGGCTTAGCTTAACAGCTGAAGGAGATGATCATGGAGGTTTGTAGAACAAAGCTGAACACACAGCAGCCAGGATAATCTTGCTTCAAATTGCTGCAGCAAAGCAGCAGCTCAGCTAAGGGAACTGGCATCTTGGGTTGCAAAACAAGACAAGGAAACATCAAAAGTGTTGCTTGAATCAGCCACTGATGTGGAGAGTGTCAGCCATGGCTGCCTGCAAAATCCAGCTGCTGTTGGTTCTTTGTTATCAGCTCCGGGTCAGGGCTGGACAGAATGTGATGGTCTGGCTGTACACACTGAAGTGATCATTCTAAACATAGACAGAAGAGTATTACAAACTGGGTTGTGAATATTGCTGATTGGATCCCTCCTGGTGTTGGCAGTGCCCTGTTCATTCTCATGTCTGCAAAGGGCCCTGCAGAAGAGAATGAGCCCTGGGCAAAAAGGAGGAATTGTAGGTAAAGCAGGAGGCCATGGGCAGCTTGAACCTTGAACTAAGCAGAGCTCTGCCCTTGAATCAGGAATGTAAACAACTCCAGGAAAGAAGATCTGTGAATAGCAAAGGAAGAAACAGAGAGACCTCCCCTGGCTACCAAAAAGGGGAGAGAGGTGCCTGGACACCAAGCCTAAACCAATCACTTAAGTACAAAGGGCACAGGGACACAGAAAGGAAAAGATCTAAGCCATGATGTGTATTAATGAGGTGGCCTCTGCTGCTGGCTGGTGCTTGAGCACATCTTGGGGTCATCCTTTTTCCTGGCTGCCAACACTGCACAGCCTTAGCTGTTGAGTTTTTCCAGTTCTCTGAGTCACTTCTTCCTGTTGTTTGTTTGGAGAACCTTGAGTTTTGCCTTCCATCAGCTAGCCAGGAGAAGGTCTCCTCACCTTTCACTGCCTGTTTTGGAATCTCTTGCTTTTCTCACAAGACATTGGTTTGGTCACCAGCTGTGTTCAGACTTTCCCCTTCGCCTTCTGTGGCAGTTCCGGCTGGGTGCCTTCTATTCCTGCCACATAAGCTACACCTCCTGTGTCCAGAGGGTCCAACCCACTAAGGTGGACACAGGAAACAGCCTATTTCATACCCATAATATCCTGCACCCTCTAAATCCATCTGCAAAGTCCTTCTCTTCCTCTTTCTTCCCTCTCTGCTCCCATGGGAGATGCTCCCTATTGGGTAATGGTGGGGGAGTATCACATGGCCAAGGGCTCTGGCAAGGCTGAGAGGCCCAACAGGACCAAGGCCTTTGTCCCCTTGGCTCTGGCACTTGCCTCTGCCACCAAGGCCTGAGAGGAGAAACTTTGCTTTGAGGCTTTGAGGTTCTTCTATTCCATGGACAGTGGTCAGGGCTTGGCCTTTCTGCTTCCGACACCAAAGGCAAGTTTTTCTCCACTGCACTTTGCCTTTGTCTCCCTGCAATCCTGGCCTCTAACAAGCTGCTCTAAGGAGTCTCTGGGGAGCCTTTGTCAGGAACAAGCCTCAGGAAGGCCAATCAGTGCTTCAAGGGACTTTGGAGTTTTCTTCTGACTTGGACTTCTGGAGAGGCTTCTTGGCAGTACCTTGGCAGAGTCTCCTGGCAGTACCTAAGGATGATGTCATCAGCCCCAAATACTCCATGGGGCTCATTAAATACTGCTGAACCTCTCATTCTTGCCAAGGTTTCTGCAGCTAATTGGAGAGGTTTTTAGTGCACAAAGCATCTGATTTTTAAAGGTACATTTCATTCCTTTTCAGCAGGAGTTGTCTCTTTGCAAGCAAACCACAGCAAAACCTGACAAGGTGCTGTTCATCCTCACTGCCCACTGTCCCCAGCAGAGTCCTGAGCCACAGGTGAGGGACAGGATCTGCCTTGCCAAGGGCTGGGGGTCAGGCCTTGGCCCTTTGGATCAATGAAACCCCTCCAGGTTTGCTCAGCAGCAGAGCCACCTTGAGCTGCTTGTCCTGACCTCTCAGCACTGCCTCAGTTCTCTGCTCTCCCCACAGCCTGGAGATGCTTCAGTGCCTCCAGTGATGCTTCCCTTGCATCCACTGTCTCCTTCTGCTCTAACCAGACCCTGGGGACCCTTTCCCAGTATGCTTCACTGGGACCCATTAACTGTAGAAGAAACTTCAGAGTTTGAATCTGACTTTGACTTCTGGAGAGGTTTCATCACCATCTTCTCAGTCCCTGAGGTTTACAGGGCACCAAAAGCCACCAGAGGAGTCATTAAAACACCTTGGGCTGGTCCTCTGCTGCCCTATTGGGACAGGCTCCTGGGCTGGAAGAGCTGCTGGCAAGCAGGCAGCACTGCAAGAGACAGCTCTGGGCAGGAGCAGCTCCTCTGCACAGCACAGCAGGGCTGAGGACACTGACAGAGCATCTCAGGGACATAAGGAAGGCAGAGAGAGCTTCACGGTGGCCAGGACTCAGAGGGTGACTGAGAGCTCACTGGAGGAGAAGTCACTGCAGTCCCTGACACAGTGAGGCTGTGGGTGCAGGACACTGCAGCTGCAGCTCCTGGAGGCATCTCCATCTCGGCAGCTGATGCTCAGCTGAAGGCTCCTGGAGTGTGCAGACAGAAGGAGGACCAAAGCCCTTCAGTTCCATCCTGTGAGCAGCAGTGAGCAGAGCTGGGGAAGGAGAAGGCTTCAACCTCATCTCCTCTGCCTGTCTATCCTCCCTTCACTGTCTCTGCAGCACTGCAGCCCTGCTCCCTGGTTCTCCACCTCTCCATGGGTGTGGTGGTTTTAGGCAATGCCTTTAAAATTTATTTACAGATTTTGAGCAGAAAAGGAGAAACAAAATAAATAGATCACTCTTGGGTGTGAAAAGGAACAGAAAAGATTCTTCTAAGCAAATGCATTGGATAAATATCTTGAATCAGAGGAGCTGTACCATAACAATTCTCTCTCTTCTCTTCTGATCTCAGCTGTTTTGCTTTGCTGGGGAGAGATCACCTGCTTTGGCTGGCCTTGGCTAAGTCTAACCCACTGCTTCTTTTCTCTCTCCACTCCTCCTTTCTCTCTTGGAACAGGGGAGTAGGGTATAGGAGCAGAGGAACAGCTTCCATGGTCTCTGACCAGGATGGGTTTGTGTCATGTGCTAATTGTAAATACCTGTCTAATATTGTCACTCCTGTATGTTCTGTACCTGTTCATTGCATTCCATTGCAGAGTGTAGCTCTTGTTTGTCAATACAGCTTCATTTGCTTGTACTGAGCTGCTCTGGCAAAGCTAATGCTGGGGGAAATTTCAACCCACCACAATGGGACTCTTGTTCTCTGGGATTGGGCTGTTGGTCATTTTCTGTTCTGACTCCAGAGGAATCTTCATGGCAATTCTGGGTCCCTGCTGCATTTGAAGCTGTGATGGACTCTGCCATGGGTTGGTAGTGATGGGACTGAGCTGATCCATTCTTTATGAATCTCTGGGAGGGAGGTTACAATGAGGCTGAGAGAAGCGTGCCCTAACTTGTCACTGCCTTTCCCTCCTTGCACAGGTCTCCATGGCCAGAGGCAGCAGATGGCCAACAGCAGCTCCAGCACCCACTTCCTCCTCCTGCCATTCCCAGGCACAAGGCAGCTGCAGCTGCTGCACTTCTGCCTCTTCCTGGCCATCTACCTGGCTGCCCTGCTGGGCAATGGCCTCATCATCACCACCATAGCCTGGGACCACCACCTCCACACCCCCATGTACTTCTTCCTCTTCAACCTCGCCCTCCTTGACCTGGGTGCCATCTCCACCACTGTGCCCAAATCCATGGCCAATTCCCTGAGTGACTCCAGGGACATCTCCTATGCAGGATGTGTTCTCCAGGTCTTCTTTTTAGTATTCCTAATTGCTGCAGAGTTTTCTCTCCTCACCACCATGTCCTACGATCGCTACGTTGCCATCTGCAGACCCCTGCACTATGAGACCCTCCTGGGCAGCAGAGTTTGTCTCCACCTGGCAGCAGCTGCCTGGGGCTGTGGCTTTCTCTATGCTCTGCTGCACACAGCCAATACATTTTCCCTGCCCCTCTGCCAGGGCAATGCTGTGCAGCAGTTCTTCTGTGAAATCCCCCAGATCCTCAAGCTCTCCTGCTCCACATCCTACCTCAGGGAACTTTGGCTTCTTGTGGCCAGTGCCTGTTTATTATTTGTCTGTTTTATGTTGATTGTGGTGTCCTATGTGCAGATCTTCAGGGCAGTGCTGAGGATCCCCTCTCAGCAGGGACGCCACAAAGCCTTTGCCACCTGCCTCCCTCACCTGGCTGTGGTCTCCCTGTTTCTCAGCACTGGTGTCTTTGCTTACTTGAAGCCCCCCTCCATCTCCTCTACATCCTGGAACCTGTTGGTGTCAGTTCTGTACTCAGTGTTGCCTCCAGCAGTGAACCCTCTCATCTACAGCCTGAGGAACCAGGAGCTCAAGGCTGCCCTTCACCGACTGATCCCTGGATGCTTTCAGAAGCAATAAACTCTTTGTCTTCTCCTGCAGAGCAGTTCTGATGTCACTCAGTGCAGACCCAGCCTGGCTTCTGTACTTTGTGGTGGGGTAGGGGTGGATTTTTCCTCATTGTCATCACCTTCCTAATTCACTGTCTGCTTTGTTTTTCCCATTGAGAATTCATGTAACAGGACCTCTGCTCCTTCTTTGGTTAAACAAAATAAAGGACCTTTCATTGATGTTTTTTTCCTGACAATCTTCCTCTATGAATTTTCCAGAGCTTCAGGGACGATTCCTGCGTGCAGAGTTGGCAGAGAAAAGAGTCCCAGCACAGCCTCACTGCCAGGGAGCACCAGCACTCCCTGGACCCCCTGGTCCCCTCCTAATAGAGGCTGGCAGTTTCCTTTGCCAATTTGATCTCCTGAACACCTTCTTGTCAAGCCTGCTCCTCACCCCAGTACAAACTGATCCTGATTCTCTCCCTTACCACCTCCACCTGTCCCAGCACGAATTTCATACTCTGACCCTCCCAGTACAGAATGGCCACATCACAGTACAAACTGGATACCCTGATCCCATCCCACTAGAGACTGAGCCTCATATCAGTCTCAACAGGGTCCCTTTAAGCCTTCCACATGCAAAGTTGTCCTGACTGGGCCTCATCTCAGTCTCAACAGGGTCCCTTTAAGCCTTCCACATACAAACTTGCCCTTGTCCCAGTATAAACTGATTTTCCTGATCCCATCCCAGTACAGTCTGAGACTCATCCCAGAACAAACTGGAAGCCCTGCATAGGTTCCAGTATCAAATGAATCCCTCCAACTGCAAAGTCAGTAACATGACCACTTTCCCAGTACAGACTGTGCCCCTTCCCAGTAAAAACTACATACCCTGAACTCTTCCCAGTATAGCTGTGGCCTCCTCCCAGAACAAACTGGATTGCCTTGCCCTCTCCCACTACGGTGTGGGTCCCATCCCAGTACAAAATGCATTCCCTGGCTGCCCCCCAAGACTGACTGCATCCATTGCAGTACAATTTGGACACCTAATGCCCTCCCAGTATAGTCTGGGCCCTGTCCCAGTCTAAACCATCTCCCTTTTACCCCTCTAAGTACACCTTAGGCCTTGTCCCAATATAAACTGGATCCCCTTATCTCCTCCCAGTCTAAACTGGGCAAGGCTTATACTAAACTTAATCCCTTGGTTCCCTTCCAGTACAGACCCTGACCTAGCACAGCTGGGATGCCCTGGCCCCGGTGCAGTACAGTCTGGCCCTTATCCCTTTACAAATTTGCTCTTTTTAACCCCTTCCAGTACAGACCTGGCCACTCTCAGTACAAACTGGAGTCCTCACCCAGCACAGCTGGGGGCTCATCCCATTACTAATAAGATAGTTCTGCCATCTCCCAGCACAGCCTGGGTCCCATCCCAGTACAAAGCACATCCCCTGGAAATCCTGATTCCATCCCAGTCCAGACAGGGCCTCATCTCAGTGCCAAACCCAATGCCATCCCAGTTCACGCTGGGCTCTCCTCCCTGTACAAACTGAATCTCTTTAACCCCCCAGTAAAGACTGGGCAAGTCCTAGGATAAACTGAATCCCCTGGTCCCCTCCCAGCACATACTGGGCCAAGTCTAGTACACACTTGATCCTCTGCTCCTATTCCAGTACAGTTTGAGCTTCAGACCACTACAAACTTGACATCCTGATTCCATCCCAGTGCAAACTGGATACCCTTATGCCATTCCAGTTCAGACTGGTCCTTGTCCCAGTACAAACTGAATTCCCTGGTCCCCTGCCAGAACAGAAATTGTTCCTTTCCAGGATGAACTAGATCATCTTGATCCATCCCAGCACACACTGGGTCCCATTTCAGTACAAAGTGGACTCCTTGATCCCCTCCCAGTACCTACTGCATCCTTCCACATGTAAACTGGATACTCTGATTCCATCTCAGCACAACCTGAACACCATCCCAGTCCAAATAGGGTCCATTTACATCTCTAACTACAAACTTGGCCCTCTCCCAGTATAAACTGGTTCCCCTGATCCCATCTTAGCATAGTTTGAGACCTGTCCCAGAACAAACTGGATCCAATGGCATCACCCAGTATAGAGTAGGGATCACCCCAGTGTAAACTGGATCTCTTGACCTCCTCCCACTACAGACAGGGTCTCGTCCCAGAGCAAAGTCAAAGCCCTGCCCACCTCACACTTTCAAATGCATCCCTCTCAGTGTGAACTGGGTAACAGGACTCTTTCCCAGTACAGACTGTGCCCTCTCCCAGTAAAAATTCTATCCCCTTTACCCAATCCCAGGCCTACTGGGCCCTGTCCCAGTACAAACTGGCTCTCCTGGCCCAGTACAGTCTGAGACCCATAGCAGTATGTAATGACTGCCTTTAAACCCTCCCAGCACAGACTGGCCCTGTCAAAGACTGGATACTCTGACCCCATTCCAGTACATACTGGGCCCCCTCTGTGTCCAAGCTACATTCCTTTAATCCTTCCCAGTAAACACTGGGGCTTGTCTAAGAATAAACTAGACCCCCTGGTCCCCTCCCAGTACAGACTGGGCTCCATTCCAGTTCAAACTGCATCCACTGGTCCCATCCCACTAGAGACTTAGCCCCTTCTAATACAAATTGTATCTGATTACACTCTCCCAGTACATCTGGGACATAGTCCTGCTCCAGCCATTGCACATCCACACATCCCACTGCCCCAGGAAGAGACCTGAGCCATGTGTGAAGGATATGTGCTGGGGTGCAGGGCTTGGCCCTTTGTCATGATAAAACCCATCAAGGATTATTCCACAGCAGAGCCCTGCCCCAGCACTAAAGGGATGCCCTGAGATACTCCCAGTAGAGGCTCGGCCCCCTCCACTACAAGGAAAAGCTTTTTCACTGAGGGTGACAAACCCTGGAACAGGCTGCCCAGAGAGATTGTGGAGCCTCCTCTGGAGACATTCAAGACACACCTGGAGGTGTGCCTGTGTGACCCACTCTAGGTGATCCTGCTCTAGCAGGGGGGTTAGTGTAGATGATCTTTAGAGTTTCCTTCCGATCCATAACATTCTGTGATTCTGTGAAGATCCCACCCCTACTCCCATCCCAGAACAGACTGTTCCACTACAAACTGGATCCCCTCCACCATCCCCAGTAGGCCACCAGAAGGCACATTGAGAGCAAGTGACCTGTGTGACTCCCTGTCCCTGAGCACCTGGTGGCTCCTGGGGAAAAGCCCTGCAGCTGGGTTGTCACCTCCCTGCCACATGAGGGCCTGAGGGGACAGCAGCAGGGACAGGGCTTGGCTGTGGCTGCTGGAGAAGCTGAAAGACAGCAGCAGGAACCTGCCTGGAGGCCATTGGAGAGGTTTCTTGTGGCTGCTCAGCTGCCAGGCCACAAGCAGGCTGAGGCCTTGGGCCAGCATTGGGACATCAATGAGAAGCTGAGAAGCTCCTACGGCAGGAGGGGCCACATGGCCAGGAGGTGAGTGCGAGGTCACTGCAAATTCCAATTCCTTCGTGTCTTTGACCAGCAGGAGGCCCAGGGCTGGGCTGGGGACTGTGCCATCCCTTGTGCCTGCCAAGCTGAGAGGCAGCAGCAGGGAGGTGCCTTGGCTGTTGCTTTGGAGATGGAGGTTCTGCTGTGTCCCCAGGCAGAAAGGCCTCTGGCAGGGACCATTGCCAATGGCCTGGGATGGAGCAGAGCCTGAGCAGAGTGCAGAAGGCCAAGTGCAGCTGGGCTGTGGCAGGAGGAGTGTGGCCACCCAGACACAGGAGTTGTGCTCCCCTGCACTCAGCACTACTGTGGCCACATCCGGTTTGGGACCACTTGCTCTGAAGGAGTTTTGAAGAACCTGAGAAGCTTCAGAGGGTATCTGCAAGGACTGGGGTGGAGAGTCTGAGGGACTGGGGCTTCTGTAACCTGCTGAAGTCCTAGTTCAGGTCACTACAGATGTAGTGTGCTCCTGCTTGAAATCTGGTGATGATGCAGCTTCTGGTGGTTGTGGGACAGGAAGACAACCTCCATAGAGTGCAAAATTTAGGGTTCAGAGTGGAGGTGAGGACAAAGAAAAGTCACTCAAAGGGGATCCTTTTGGTCCAAGAGGCCCTGGCTTTGTGTTTCAAGAAATGGCCATGGAGAGTGGAGACAGAGCAGGGAGGGTACAGAAATGTCATGGTGAGAGCTGCTAGGAAAGCAAGATGGATGTCAAGACCATGAAGGGAAAGAGCTGCAGGCATGGGGCAATGTAGCACCACCTGCAAGGCTAAAAGCTCCACAGGACTCAGGTCTTTCTCCCCCTGTCTATGGCAGTTGCCTCTGTCACCACAGACAGGGAGATGAAACTTTATCTTGAGCCTCTCTGCATCTGACTGCCCAGGCTCTGTGGTCAGGGCTTGGCCTTTCTGCTGCAGAAACCAAAGCCAGGGTGGGGGACAGTGTAGGACAACCTGTGGTGGGGATGGCAATAGGCACTGGCAAGGCTGGAAGTCATCAGGAGAACCCAAGGCCTTGCCTTCTTGGCTGTGGCAACCATCCACCACCAAGGGCAGTGAGGAGACTTCCTAAGGCACCAGGGGGTCCTCAGTGCTTCCTTAAACACCCCCCAGGAAGGCTGGGGACTGTCACCCCCTTGTCCTTCTCTCAGCAGCACAAACCCCACACCCCACAGCACCTGAGGAGCCCTGACCCATACAGGAGGGACAGGATCTGCCTGCCCAGGCACTGTGCTCAGGGTTTGGCCTTTCTGCTCCATAAACCCAACCCAGAGTTTGCTCTCCTGCACTTTGCCTTTGTCTGCTGCAATTATGGCCTCCACTGAGCTGCTCTGAGGAGCCCTTGGGAGGCTTTGTTGGTAATGGCCCTCAGTGGGGCCAATCAGTGCTTCAAGGCACTTTGTGTTTTCCTTCTGACTTCTGAAGAAGTTTCTTCAGTCTTCTCTCAGGGACCTGAGGTTCCTGCAATGAGTCCCAAATGCCCTAAGGAGATGTTTGTGTCTCTGCAATCTTCTTCAGGATTTCAAAGTGCACCTCACAAAGCTCAATTTTGTATGTCATAGATAAAATATTTTACTCCATTTCAGTTTAGCTCAGAGATGAGAATTCCCCAAGTGACACTGACCCAGGCTGTCTCAGCAGGACATCTGCACTTGCAGGAACATCTGTCCTTCAGGGCTGACAGTGAATGGACAACTTTGCTCCTCACCCTCCCCCACTTCCCCTTTGCTGGCACTGCCCACCTGGGGCTTACAAGGTGATTCAGCAGAATGTGTTCTGATCCAAGAGCCTCTGAAGGACAGAGTGGATAAGGACAAGGCTGACCCTGACTGCCTGCAAGGGATCCTGAAGTCAAATCTCTTTCTATGGCTGTGCCTGGAGAGAAGCACCAAGCACACAGTCACAGGGACAGAGCTGGCTGCCTCCAGTGGAAAATAGAGCCCCCAACATGGTGACAGCAAAGGTGTCTGTCTAAAGACACAGAGAGGTGGAGAGGAGGCTTGCAGAGGGTGCCCTGGAGTTCAGTTCCCTTCTGCTGGAGCTCAGGGCAAACACAAAGCTTCAACAATCTCAGAGGATGAGAACTGAGCCTGGGGAAGTCTGACTTGGTGCTGGGTCCTTGGTGCAGGTTGTGCCTGAGAGATGTCTGAGTGGGGGAGATGCTGGACACAGCTGCTGTGATCCAGGAGAGCTCCAAGGCTCTGGCTTTAGGGTCACTGTTTTGAGAGGTGGAGATCATTGACTTCCATCAGGTGCTTCTCTGATCTGGAGAACTTTGGGTGCTGAATCATCCTGGGATCTTTTGCCACTTGCACAGACCCTGAAGGTTTTGACTTTCAGAGTTTTCTATCAGCTCCCTGTTGGCTGTGATCCAAGCACAGATGCACTGAGCTGGCAGGAGATGACAAAGCCCCAAGCCATAAGGAGAGCAGTGCAAGGCTGGGAGAGCGAGGGTGCAGTACACCAAGGACACCACTCAGGGCTCTATTTCTCTCTGTCCTGATCCATACCTGACTTACCCTGGGCTAGTTCATGGCCTTGGCAAGGGGGGAGGGGGAATCCCATCAGGTCTTGAGTAGGTTCCCAGTGACAGGGGGACTGAGCCAGCACAGCCTGGTCCATGACCTGAGTCCATTTCTCTCAGCCAGAGAGTGGCTGTGTGGTTGCCTCTTGTCTCTGTGCCTCTCAACAGAGAATGTCATCATCCAATCAGAATGGGAAGGACATTTGGTGGTTCCTTAGCCTCCAAAGTCTTCTTCAATGCCATTCAGTGACACAAAGCACACAGGAAACTTTGATGATGGGAAATGTCTGCAGCAGTGAGACTTGCTTGGCCATCCTCCTAACTCTAACTGCAAACCAATGCTGCACAGCAAGCAGAGAGCAGAGCAGGCAGGAAAATCACAGTGGCTGTGCCACTAGGGGCAGTGTCCCAGCTGCTGCTGGACACCACCCAAACAGCACTTCCCACCAGCAGTGTTCTTCATCCCTCTTGATCCCTTTTGAGGACTCAATGGATCTCTTCAGTACCATTGTAGACTGTGAGAAGTTTTTGTCCTGCTTCTCCTGTTTGTTGTAGCAGGCTGATGGAATCTGGATGCTGGAGGAGCTGTTGGGTTGCAGTGAAATTCTTTCCAGTGGGTGTAGGTTGCAGCTAACCATACAACATGTGAGCAAAGACACATCCTGGCGAGCAGTGATTGGCACAGAGAATTTCCAATCACAGCCAATGATAGCAGAGACATCACAGAGACAGAAACTGAACTGATTGCTGTGGTGGTACATCCTCACTGGTCCTGAAGGTCATTGCCATGAGGGCCAACCCTGTCCTGGGACCATCCCTGCCAGGCCAACCCCACAGGACCACTCCCTGCTGTCTGGAGGGAGCCACCTGAGTCCTGCTAAGGGAGCCTGCCTACCGGCTAGCCTACGTTCCATCCCCTCTCAGCTGTCATGACAGGGAGAAGGTTGTCTCCACTATTCCCATCCAGACCAGACCAGGAGCCAGCCCCGGTGAGAGCAGCCTGGTGGAACCTAACCTGGCTACAAACAAAGGACACAATGAATCTTCCACCTGCTTCCCACTCACTGATGTTCACTTCAAAGCACTTCAAAGCACCTGTGCCGAGTAGCACATTACTTGTCCAAGCCTCTGATGCATTGTAATACCTCTTTATAGAGTTAAGCAGCTGACGGCATCTCGAGTCGCCACTTGGTGGACAAGCGGTTGAATTGCAGCCTGAGTTATATGAATAGAAATTAATTCTGCAAATATTCGAATTGAGTCCAAATTATAAATATTGAACCACTTCTGGGTTGTATTTCACAATCATGCACTAGAATATGGATATAAAATAGTGACTCATTGGTTAGTGATATATTTAATAATTAATACAAAATAATATTTTTATAACTCATATTTCATATTCATAAATTAACAACCTCTTCATCATCAAGAAACCAAGAAATTCTCTTGTCCTGGACCTTGTGGAATGTCTAACCTCTTTGTGGGCTCATAGGAAGGGAATTGTCTCCTTCTCTCCCTGCCCAGCCCCCTGCAGTGGGGAAGTCTTACTGGGGTCTGCATTGAAAATACCACACCTCACAATACAGACTGGGCCCCTCCCATCCTCTCTACTCAGTCCCCTGCTCTAACACAGTGGAGATGAACCCCTCCTGCACCTCACCTCTTACAGCTCATCCCCTCCCAAACACACCCCTCACCCTGACTCTGCCCCCATTGCTCATCTTGGCCCCAGCCTTTACCCTTTGTTAAGCATTGGTCTTTTGACCTTAACCCCGGCCTCAACCAAGCCCCAACATAACTCCTGCCCCTCAGAGCTGGCCCTCACCTGATCCCTGCCCAGCACTCTCAGCAGGACAGCTGAAGGAAGGAGACTCATTAACTCCTCACTAACTGTTAGAAACTTTCCCACTCATTAGAGTAGCCTTCAGCCATCAATAAAGGAACCATGGAGCTTGGTAGAGTGAAGGGACATAAGGCAGCAGACCACAGCCCCAGACATCAAAGAGAGAGGTAAGGCTGAGTCTGGAAAACAGGATGGGGTCTCACACACCTGGGCCTCAGTAACAAGATGAGAACAATCCTGTGGGATTGCCAGAAGTCCAACAGGAAAAATACAAGACGATGATACAGTGACAATGTTGACAGGAGGACAGCAGATGGCAGCAAAGAGCAAGGAATGGAAGGATTTTAGCTCTTCAAAGAAGTTTTTATTATTCTAATGCATCTGCATTACTAATACTATATGAGGCATATGGTTAACCTTGTTCAGCACTGTTATCAATTATTAATATTTATTCAAATATATTCATACAAATATATTAATTCTTCAAAGATATAAAAATAATTTAAATCCATGTATTAATATCAAATCTCATCAATGTGTATAAATACCTGAGGGGTGGGTGTCAAGTGGAGGGGGCCAATCTAAGGTAAGAAGCAACAGGTTCAAGCTTGAACCTAGAAGATTTCACCTCAACATGAGGAGCAACTTCTCTGCAGTGCAGGTGACAGAGCACTAGAACAGGCTGCCCAGAGAGCTTGTGGAGTTTCCTTCTCTGGGGACTTTCAAAAGCCACCTGGGTACACTCCTGTGTGGACTAACCTAAGTGATCCTGCTTTGGCAGGGGGGTCAGACCTGATGGTCTCTTGAGGTCCCTTCCAACCTCTAATGTGATACTGTGATACTGCCCACACAGGTACAGCTGTTTGGTTGTGGTTAATGTATTTTCACAACATGCACATTCAATACAACTTTAACAGTTGAATCAAGCTAGAATCTTTTAAACATTGATTCAGCTTAGGACAGAGCTAATGCCTCAAGGGCAGATTACCTGCAAGGGGAATCTATGGCTGCTACAGAGGTGGCTGGCCCAGAGCTGTACAAAGAGACTTGATAGGAATCAGCCTTTGTGCTCAGGGCACTGCCACCTGGGACCTTTTTGGACACTGCAATTATGCTCCAGAGCACAGAGTGCAGCCTGCACAAGTGAAACAAAACAGAGAAGATGGTGCTCAGCAGAGGAGCTGTGCAGAGTGTGAATGTGGAGGGGAGAAGCAGTCTCCCCCTGGAGCAGAATTTGTGAGCAGATAGGCAGCTGCTCTCAGCTCGGGCTGCAGCAGCTTGTTGGGGCTCTGAGTGAGTAGCTACTGGCTCACTGGACATGGGGAGGCTTGCTGGCTGGGCAAGAGGTTCACAGTTCTCCAGTGCTCAGGGTGGGACAAGTGGATCTCATTCGTCTTGCCACAGCTCCAGCAGCTTGCACCAGCACCTCAGGGTGTCACAGGTGGAGCAGAGCATCTTTCTGGCTGCAGACTCGGGCAGCAGGCATGTAGAGGCTGCTTTCCTGTCCAGCAGCATTCACCCACTGCAGCTACAGTGTGTTCCGGGTTCATATGGACAAAATAGGCTCTGGGGAACCCCAGGGCTTCTTGGTAGAACAAGGGAGAGTTGTTTACCCTCCTGGCTTGGATTAATAAGGTGCTGAAGACAATAATGGCCAATGGCAGAAGAGAAAGAAAGAGAGGAACAAGAGAGTTCAGCCTAGAGAATAAAGTTTGCCCAATCCATGGGAAGCTGCACAGGGAGTCCATAAGCGTGGCAGCTGGCCAGGCACAGCTGCAAACTGTGCACTTTGTTTCCCTCGGCCACAGGACCTGCCTAGACAAGCCTGGGCCTGTCCAGCTTTGCACACTTGCCAGCACCCTGCCCTTGGTCTAGTTTTGTGCTGAACACCCTGAACATTGTGCTGAACACTGAACATTGACTATTTCCAAAATCTAACCTCTACTAAACTAGAACAGGGGGTGACTCTTAGTGGAACAGGGAGTTTGGTACCTTCTCATCAGCAAGCCTCTCAGCCTCCCTGCAGTAACCCACAAGGGCAGGGCCAATGGGTGCAGGTCTCTGCCCGACGGAAGAAACGCAGACGGAGCAAGCCTGCTACTTTGAGCAGCACACTGCCTACAGTGCAGGTACAGAATAGGTATGAGGCTCTGCAGGAGGAACAGGTCATAGGTGAGGACGAGGACTCAAGGAAGGCAGAAGCTGCACCAATGACAGGTTGCCTCAGGCCAGCTATCAAAACTAGACCAGAAAAGAAACCTCGCAGGGTCATCGTTATAGGAGACTCCCTACTGAAGGGAGCAGAGGGTCCAATATGCAGACCAGACCCATTTCATAGGGAGATCTGCTGCCTCCCTGGTGCCCAAGGAAAGGACATTATAGGCAAAATTCCCAACCTCGTGAGTCCTTCAGACTACTACCCACTGCTGGTCTTTCAGGTGGGTAGTGACGATGCAACAACAAGAGGCTCACAATCAATTAAAAGTGATTTCAGAACCTTGGGGCAACTGCTAAAGGGATCAGGTGCTCAGGTTGTGTTCTCTGCTATCCCTCTAATGTCAGCGATGGATGAGGGAACACTGAGGGAGAGCCAACAGGTCAATTCATGGCTCTGGGGCTGGTGCCATCGACAGGGATTTGGGTTCTACAATCATGGCTTGGTTTACAAGGCACCAGAGCTGCAAACAACTAATGGGACACACTTGTCCCAGAGGGGGAAAAGGATCCTGGGGCAGGAATTGGCAGGGCTCATTGATAGGGCTTTAAACTAGACTTGAAGGGGGAAGGGGGTAATAGTCTCCTGCTGGCCTGTGAGAAGCAGAGGGGCAGCTCACCAGAGGCAGTGGGATGGAGAGCTGCTAAGGGCTCTCAACTTGCTGCCCTGAGGCGAGACACAGATGACACACCAGGACACCCTGTGAAAACCAAGGGGAATTGGCAGAAGAGGACGACAGGGCCAGCCCAGCTGAAGTGCTTCTATGCAAATGCACGCAGCTTGGGCAACAAACAGGATGAATTAATGGCCACTGTGCTGCTGGGAGGCCATGACATAGTGGGCATTACTGAAACTTGGTGGGATGATTCCCATGATTGGAATGTAGGGATAGATGGGTACAAGCTTTTTAGGAAGGATAGGCAGGGAAGGGGAGGAGGAAGTGTTGCCCTCTATGTCAAGAACCAGCTGGAGTCAGCAGAACTCCACCTGGGGAGGGATGATGAGATGGTTGAGAGTATATGGGTTAGAATTAAAGGCAAGACAGGGGAAGGAGATATTACTGTGGGGGTCTCCTGCAGGCCACCTAAGCAGCAGAACCAAGCAGATGAGGCCCTCCACAGGCAAATAGAAGCGGCTTCCAGGTCACAAGCCCTGGTCCTCATGGGTGATTTCAACCACCCTGACATCTGCTGGAGGGACAACACAGCAAGGCACCAGCAATCCAGGATGTTCCTGGACTGCATAGAAGACAACTTCCTCCTCCAAATGGTAGAGGAACCAACAAGAAAAGGTGCTCTGCTGGACCTTGTTCTCACCAACAGGGAAGGGCTGGTAACCAATGTGAGGCTCAGAGACAGCCTTGGCTGCAGTGACCATGAAGCAGTTGAATTTAATATCCTCAGGGCTATCAGGAGGACCTATTCTAAGCTTATGACCCTAGACTTTAGGCGTGCAGACTTCGATCGCTTCAGGAATCTGCTAGCCACAGTGTCATGGGACAAAGCCCTGGAGGGAAGAGGGACCCAGGACAGCTGGTCAGTATTCAAGGACCACCTCCTCTGTGTCCAGGAGCTATGTATACCAACAAAGAGAAAACAGGGAAGAACGCTAGGAGGCCTGCCTGGATGAACAAGGAGCTCCTGGACACACTATTACTTAAAAAGAAACTCTACAGGAAGTGGAGGGAAGGACAGATAGAACAGGGGGGACATAAGGAAGCTGCCCGAGCAGCATGAGGCCTGGTTAGGAAAGCCAAAGCAGAGTTTGAATTGAAGCTAGCCAGGGAGGTCAAAGGGAGCACTAAGAATTTCTACAGGTATATTAATGGCAAGAAGAAGAGTAGGGAAGGTGTGGGCCCCCTCAGAAAGGAAAGTGGTGAATTGGTCACAAGTGATGTGGAAAAAGCTGAGGTACTCAATAACTTCTTTACCTCAGTCTTCACTGCAAGGGCCTCCAGCCACACTCCTGGAGTCATGGCAGATGATGCCAGGGACGGGGAGGAAGAACTGCCCATGGTAAGTGAAGCTCAGGTTGGTGATCACCTGAAGAACCTGAAAGTGTTCAAGTCCATGGGACCCGATGGGATACACCCACGGGTGCTGAGAGAACTGGCAGATGAGGTTGCTAAGCCCCTCTCTAGTCTATTCCAAAAGTCATGGCAGCCTGGGGCAGTCCCCACAGATTGGAAAAGGGCAAATATTGCTCCCATTTTCAAAAAGGGTAAGAAGGAGGAACCAGGGAACTCAGGCGGTCAGTCTCACCTCTGTGCCCGGAAAGATCATGGAGCAGATCCTCCTGGAGGCACTACTGACTCAGAAGAGTAGTGAAGAGGTGATTGGGAGCAGTCAGCATGGCTTTGCCAAGGGCAAATCCTGCCTGACAAACCTGGTGGCCTTCTATGAACAGGTGACAGCATTAATAGATGAGGGGCGAGCAACTGATGTCGTTTACCTGGACCTGAGCAAAGCCTTTGACACTGTCCCACACCACATCCTGGTCTCCAAGCTGGTGACACACGGGTTTGATGGGTGGACCACCAGATGGATAAGGAACTGGCTTGATGGCTGCACCCAAAGAGTGGCTGTCAATGGGTCCATGTCCCAGTGGAGGCCAGTGACAAGCGGAGTCCCTCAGGGATCAGTCCTGGGACCAGTCTTGTTCAACATCTTTGTGGGTGACATGGACAGTGGCATTGAGTGCACCCTCAGCAAGTTTGCTGATGACACCAAGCTGTGTGGTGCAGCAGACACGCTGGAGGGAAGGGATGCCATCCAGAGGGACCTTGACAGGCTGGAGAGGTGGGCACAGGCCAACCTCATGAGCTTCAACAAGACCAAGTGCAGGGTCCTGCATCTGGGTCGAGGCAATCCAGGCACAAATCCAGGCTGGGCAGTGACTGGCTGGGGAGCAGCCCAGAGGAGAGAGACTTGGGGGTGCTGGTGGACGAGAAGCTCAACAGGAGCTCTCAATGTGCACTTGCAGCCCGGAAAGCCAATCAGATCCTGGGCTGCATCAGGAGAAGTGTGGCCAGCAGGTCAAGAGAGGTGATTCTCCCCCTCTACTCAGCTCTGGTGAGACCCCACCTGGAGTACTGCGTCCAGTTCTGGAGCCCCTATTACAAGAGGGATCTGGAGGTGCTGGAAGGTGTCCAGAGAAGGGCCACGAGGATGATCAGAGGGCTGGAGCACCTCTCCTGTGAGGACAGACTGAAGGAGTTGGGGCTGTTCAGTCTGGAGAAGAGAAGGCTCCGAGGTGACCTCATTGTGGCCTTCCAGTATCTGAAGGGAGCCTACAAGAAGGCTGGGGAGGGACTTTTCAGACTATCAGGGAGTGATAGGACTAGGGGGAATGGGATGAAGCTGGAGGTGGGGAGATTCAGGCTGGATGTGAGGAGGAAGTTCTTCACCGTGAGGGTGGTGAAGGCCTGGAATGGGTTGTCCAGGGAGGTGGTTGAGGCCCCGTCCCTTGCGGTGTTTAAGACCAGGCTGGACGAGGCTCTGTCCAGCCTGATCTAGGGTAGAGTGTCCCTGCCCATGGCAGGGGGGTTGGAACTGGATGATCCTTGTGGTCCCTTCCAACCCTAACTGAAACTATGAAACTATGAAACTATGAAACATCTCAGTACAAACTGCATCTCCTGAACCCTTCCCAGCTCAGATGTAGTCTTATCCCAGGACAAACTGCATCACTTTGCCATCTCCCACACAGTTTCCTGTGCCAGTGCAGAGTGCATCCCTTGGACCCCTCCAAGTCTCAGCTGCACCCAGCACAGCACAAAGTGGATATCCTGATCCCAGGGCAGCTGTGGCCTGATCCTGGTACAAATGGGATCCCATTGCCATCTCCCAGCACAGTCTGAGTCTCATCCTAGTACAAAGTGCATCTCCTGAAACCCAGATTCCATCCCAGCACAGACCAGGCCCATCCCTGTCTTGGATGAGCAATGCTCTGCTGGATACAGCCCTGGCTGGGTGAAAGGGCCCACAGAGTGGTGCTCAGTGGAGTTCAATCCAGCTGGTGGCAGGGCACAAGTGGTGTTCCTCAGGGCTCAGTGTTTTGACCACTTCTGTTGAACATCTTTATTGATAACCTTGATGAAGGCACAGAGTGAGTCAGCAGTGAGTCAGCAGATGACACCAAGTCAGGTGGCAGAGTTGATCTGCATGAGGGTGGGGAGGCTCTGCAGAGGGACTTGGACAGATTGGATCCATGTCCAACGTTACCAGGAGGAGCTTCAAGAAGGCCAAGTGCCAGGTCCTGCACTTGGGGCACAACAACCCCAAGCAATGCTCCAGGCTTGGGGCAGTGTGGTTGGAAAGCTGCTGGCAGAAAGTGACCTGGGGGTGCTGATGGACAAGCAGCTGAATAGAAGGCAGCAGTGTGCCCATGTGGCCAAGAAAGCCAAAGGCATCCTGGCTGGGATCAGCAATGCTGAGTTCTGGCTGCTGCTGGTGCTGTTCCCCTTGTGAGAATGTTGTTCCCACACAAATGTCTTTCTTCAGACCATTTCTGGTTCAGTGTTGTCCTGTCTGCTGTGACCCAGAGGCTGCAGACATGACGAGCTGTGCTCCTTGGGTGTTCAACACAATAAAGGACCCTGCAGGGAGTTTTTCTCTGAGTTCCTTCCTCCAAGGCTTCTGTGGAGCTGCAGGGCCGTGCCTGTGTGCAGAGGTGGAGGGGCAGAGTCCCAGCACAGCAGCAGTGCCAGGGAGCCCCAGAGCTTGGCCTGACCTCAGCTGCTCTTTCTTCCTGTAATGGGTTGAGGCAGCCCCCCTCCACACCACGGGCAGAAATTACAACTCAAACAGATTGCAAAAGTGATGGAAAGTTTACATGTAAAGCAGTGAGTGTGTACAGAGAGCCAGAAGCGCAGTGACAAAAGAAATCCAAAGCAGACCCAGAAGCATCCCATCCCTACCTGGGGGTACATCCTAGACCCCCAGGGATCCTTCTTCCTCCCCCCCCACACACACTGTTAGGCTAGTCTCAGCTGGCCAGATCTGAGACTGCCCATCCCCCCGTGGCCATGGCCTAGCCAGGCCCATGGCCATGAGACATCTCCCCCAGTTACGGCAAGGAAGAAAGAGGAAGTGCCAGACCCTGCGCTGGATCTTATAGTGGTGCAGAGAATTATGGTAGGAAATACCTAGTTTCCTGTATCCACCCACTGGGCTGGACTTCTGGACACAGGAAGTAAACACAGCAGAGGGCACCCAGCCCAAACTGCTACATGCCACCCCTTATTTCATATAATAATCTCTGCACTCAAACATATCATCGAATCAGAAATCTTCTGATGACATCTCCAGCGAAATCCATATCTTCATCTGGGCGTCCACCCAAAGAGTCTCTCATTCAGGCTCAAGGGTCAGTCCAGTCCAGTTCTTCTTCTCTCATCTAATGGAACCTCCCAGCGATGCAGAGTTCTTCATGGATTCGGTGGACATCCTGGTCACCTGGAAAAGCCTCACAACTTCTCAACCAAACCTTTATCTCCATCTCTATTTACTCAGCAGCATATTTCCACCCCTGGGGCAAGCCAGTCAGAACAATCAGGCTCTAACTGCTTCTCCACCCCTCCAGGAAGATAGCAACACTTCCCTTCCACCCTCTCCTGCTGAGCCTCTGTGCTGGGGCAAGGCCTGAGTGCTCTGGCAGCTTGGGTACTGTGCTGCTGGGTGGCAGTGCTGGGACTGCAGGCAGGGAGAGTCCAGGGCTGCTTGTGGGACAGAGCTGTGCTCCAGAGCAGCACTGCCATCAGAACAGGAGGTCTCCTCCTGCCTTCACACCCCAACCCCCTCCTGTGTGACCTGCCCTGGGTGATCCTGCTCTGGCAGTGGGGTTGGACTGGATGATCTCTGGAGACAACTTTCAACCCCTCATATTCTGTGATTCTGTGATTTAAGCCCTCCCAGTTCAGACTGGGCTCATCAGCACACCAAAGCCTCTCCTCAGCCCTGACCTTATCCCCAGAACTCAAGGCATTTCTGAACCCTCAGCCTTCCCCTGGGCACTTCAGCCACAAACCTCCTTCCTGTGCTCTGACTCCTCTTTTATCCCTTCCTACCCTGCAGTGACTCTGCTTGGCCCTTGACACAGGGCAGGGGCTGGGAACTCCCAGAGCAGCCTCATGGCCTTGGAGGAGGAGCAGGAGGTAGCCTGTGGCTGAGCAGCTGATGGACACCTGGAGCAGATGGGTGGCAATGCCCTGGGCAGCTCAGCTGTGCCTCAGGATCTCCTGCACAGCAGCAGCCACAAGGCTGGGCAGGGGCTGGGAAGTGACTGCTGGCTCAGCAGCTGAGAGGGCAGCAGCAGGAAGAGGGCAGGAAATGGCCTGGGAGGTCACTTCTTGCTGCAGCAGCTGAGAGGGCAGCCCCTGACTCCTGACTGGGCTCTGTGCTTTTTGGCCTCCCAGCTGCCAGAGTCCCCAGCAGGCAGCAGAAGGCATGTGGTGGGCAAGGGACTTGTGTGACTCCCTGTCCCTGAGCACTTGGTGGCCCCTGCAGGAAGAGCCTTGGAGCTGGGTTGTCACCTCCTTGCCACCTGAGGGCCTGAAGGGAGAGCAGCAGGGACAGGGCTTGGCTGTGGCTGCTGGAGAAGCTGAAAGGCAGCAGCAGGGATCTGCACTGGAAGGCCCTGTAGAGGTTTCTTGTGTGGCTGCTGAGCTTCTAGGCCACAAGCAGGCTGAGGCCTTGGACCAGCACTGGGACATGAGGGATGGCTGAGAAGCTCCTAGGGCAGGAGGAGCCACATGGCCAGGAGGTGAGTGTGAGCTCACTGCAGACTCGAATTCCTTTGTGTCATTGGCCAGCAGCAGGCCCAGGGCTGGTCTGGGGACTGTGCCATCCCTTGTGCCTGCCAAGTTGAGAGGCAGCAGCAGGGAGGTTCCTTGGCTGTTGCTTTGGAGCTGGAGGCTCTGGTCAGTGCCCAGGCAGAAAGACCTCTGGCAGGGACCATTGCCAATGGCCTGGGATGGAGCAGAGTCTGAGGAAAGTGCAGAAGGCCAAATGCAGCTGGGCTGTGGTAGGAGGAGTGTGGCCAACCAGACACAGAGTTTGTCCTCCCTTGCACTCAGAACAGCTGTGACCACATCTGCACTACTGGTGTCTGGCTGTGGAGTTCCTTAGTCTGGAGGAATGGAGAGGTACTGGAGAAGCTCTGTAGGGGATCTGCCTGGATGGAGTTTGGAGTCTCTATCTAGAACCTGAAGCTGCTGAGCTTCTTTAGCCTGGGGAAGTGAAGGCTCAGGGGTGATGTGCACCTGCTTGAAGGGGGGTGTCAGCTGATGGAGCTTTTCCTGGTGTGGACACAGAAGGAAGCTTCAGAAGGTGCAACTGAAAGGTTCAGACTAGAGGCCAGGACTAAGAAATGTCACTCCAAGTGTAGAGCTGTGGTGCAAGAAGTGACCCAGAAGGAACCTGGAGATCCTTTGTGTGTCAAGGAACAGGCAGCAAGAGTGGAGAGGCCTGAGGGAAGGTGTGGAAATGTCAGGGGGAGAGCTGGATGGGGAAGCCAGATGGATGTCAACAGCCTGAAGGGAAAGAGCTGCAGGCATGGGACAGTGTAGCACAGCCTGCAGGAGGGATGGCCAAGGGCTCTGGCATGGCTGCAAGGCTCAAGACAGACAAGGTCTTGATCCTGTGCCTTCTGGCAGCAGCTTCTGCCACCATGGCTGCTGAGAGGAAATTTGCATTGGAGGCTCTCAGGATCTGCCTTTCCAAGGCCTGAGGCTCAGAGCTTGGCCTTTCTCTTTCCTAGACCAAGGCCAGGGTTTGTTCAGCTACACTTTGCCTTTGTCTGCCTTCAATCATGGCCTCCATGGAGCTTCTCTACCCACTCCTGGGAGGCTTTGTTGCTAATGGCCCTCAGGGAGGCCAATTCATACTTGAAGGAATTTTTGTTCTGCTTCTGACTTCTTGAGCAGATTCCTTCAGTCTCCTCTCAGTGTGTGAGGCTCAGGCAATGATCCCCAAGTGCCCTGAGAGCTCTTTGTGTCTCTGTAGTGTTCTTCAAGGTTTCAAAGTGCTCCTCACAAAGCTCCTTTAGTATTTATTTTATATCAAAGGGAGAATATTCTGTTAGCTTTCAGTTTAGGATTCTTTGATTCCAATATCCCCAACCCCTTCTCCACAGGGCTGTAGCTACCTCCCTACACCATGGGGTGTTGCATCTCCCCTAGGCCCCTGCACCCCCATACAAAGGAAATTGTTGCCATCCTGGCCATGAGTGGCAATGCCTTGGGCAAATCCAATCCAATCCCAAAGGCACCTCCCTCAGAAGAGGAAAGCAACAATGAGTTCTGCTGAGGCAGGAGGAGAATCTGAGACACTGGAATGAATTGGATGGAATTCAGCAAAGGGAACAGAGATGTCAACAGGTTCAGTTTGGTGCCAAGGGTCACTCTCTGATGTTCACCATGGGAGAATCCTGCAGAGGAGAATCATTTTGGGGGAGGATTAGAAAGATTGTGAATGGAAAATCTCCTTGGGGCTGGAAGGATTTTACATGGAGCCTGGGAAGAAAGGCCTAAAGGAAGCCCTTTGGTTGACTCCAAGGTTCTGCTGTGGCATACACTGAATGTCCCCAGTTTCTAGCATGACTAGGAGGTGTGGCCAGGCCCCTCAGCAGAGACCACTCCTGGGGTTGGTTTGCCTCCACCAGCAGCAGGGGAAACCCACACTGACTTCCCCAGCAGGTTTCTCTCACAAATCACAGGAACTCCATCTCCATCCACTGTTTGCAGCAGGTGGGACTGGGCAGGACCAGCTGGGTTCAGAGCTCATCTGCTGGTCATTAACCAAGTGGCTTGAGCTAGGTGTCTTTCCCAGTTGTAGTGGGTTGAGGCAGCATGGCACCCTCCACACCACGGGCAGGAATAACGACTCCGACAAATGGATTGCAAAAGCGATGGAAAGTTTAAATAGAAGAAAGTGAATGTGCACAGCAAACCAGAAACAGTGACAAAAGAAACCCCAGAGGAGACCCAGAAGCATCCCATCCCCACCTGAGGGTGGGCCCAAGACCCCCAGGGCTCATTCTTTCCCCCCCCCCCCCAATGCTAGGCTAGTCTCGGCTGGCCAGGCCTGAGACTGCCCATCCCCCTGGCCTGGGGCCTAGCCAGGCCCAAAGCTGGGAGATGTCTCCCCCAGTTACCGGGTGCCAGCGAGGGAAGAAAGAGGCAGTGCCAGACCCCGTGCTGGATTTTATAGCGGTGGACTGCTGGACACAGGAAGTACACCATGTAGCAGAGGGCACCCAGCCCAAACCACCACACCTGGCACTGAGGTCAGGCCGACAACCCTATGATTCCCTGGCTCTTCCAACCGGCCCTTCTTGTGGATGGGCACCACGTTGGCAGCTTCCGGTCTTCTGGGACCTCTCCAGTGAGCCAGGACTTCTGAAAAATGATGGAGAGCGGCTTGGCCAGCTCATCTGCCAGCTCTCTCAGCACCCTAGGATGGATCCCATCTGGTCCCATGGCCTTGTGGGGGTCCAAGCAGCTGAGAAGATCTCTAATGCCTCCTGGAACAGCGGGAAACTATGCTCCAATGTGGGACCATAGTGGGAATGATGGCTCCAAAATGTACCTGTGCTGAAAAGGTTAACCATGGTCCTCATCTAGGACTCAGTCACACACAGGCATGAGAAGGATAAAATCTTATTTGAGAAAGTCCTTCCAAGTCTTGGCCTTTGCTGCCACCTCCTGTCCTTTTAGCAATATTGCAGTCTCCATGTCTTCTGTTGTGTATTTTCCTGCTGGTCCTCTGCCAATCCCACAGAACTGTCCTTCTCTTGTTCGTGAGGCCCAGGGCTGTGAGAACCCAGCCTGCTTTCCAGACTCAGCCTTATTCTTCTCTTTGTCTAGAGCTGCCATCTGCTGCTCTAGCCCTGTTTGCTCTCCCAAGCTCCAGGATTACTTGATTGATGTCAGAAAGCTAAGCTCTGAACTAGTGGGAGAGTTTCTAACAGTTAGTGAGGAAGTTCAGAAGTCTCCTTCCCTCAGCTGTCCTGCTGAGTGTTCTGGGAAGGGCTCAGCTGAGGGCCAGTTCTGAGAGGCAGAGGCTGGGTTGTGGCTGGGTTGAGTCCTGGGGTTAATACCCAAGGGTCAATGCCCAGGGTAAAGGCTGGAGCCAGGATGAGCAATGGGGGCAGAGTCAGGGTCAGGAGTGGGTTTGGGAGGGGCTGAACTGTAAGGGGTGAGGTGAGGGCTTGGCTCAGCTGCACTGCATTGGAGCAGGGGACTGAGTAGAGAGGATGGGAGGGGCCCAGGCTGGACTGGGAGGGCATCCTAGGATCCAGCCTGGACTGGGAGGTGATAAAAGCATTCAGTCTGTCATGGGAGGTGTGAAGACTTCATACTGATGAGCTTAATAGCAAAGATTGTGGCATGTAGGCAACAAGCTTAGCAGCTCAGGCAAGGAGAGAGGGGACAAGGAGAAAGAGGGCAACTTAGTTACAAGTTGGGGCAACACTTGCAAGTTCCTTGAGGCTGGGTTTGGCCAATGGGCACTCTCATAAACAACCAGCTTCAGCCTAGAGGAAGCCTGAAGCTAGCATTATGCCAGGCTTGGTATCAGCACCAGCATCCCATGCCATGGGTGTGTGCAGGGGTCTGTGCTGCCTGGCTAACCCTTGGCCTTTGTTCCCCTCAGGAAAGGAGGGGAATGTGTCCACACATGCTGGGACAAGTTTCAGGGTCTGGGGCATAACTCTGGGTATAATGTGCCTTCCCCACATTGACAGGAACCATCAAAGGAGGCAGTAAAGCACTCACTGAGCTGCACCCAAGCAGGGGTGGGAGGCTGCTGTGTGCTAGCTGGTCAGGCTTGGGTGGCTGGCTGCTCTGGCTGCAGCAGGAGGGCAGGCAGCTCTGGAAGCTTCTTCCCAGGCTCCACAGATGTCCTGGGACTTTGCAAAGCAGCACTGGGACTGGCAGCAACTTCTCACTGCCAGGGGACGGCTCGTGGGGGCTTGGCTCACTCAGGATTTGTCCCTCTGCCAGGCAAGACACTGCTCCCTGCCAGCATGGAACCTAAGGAATTTCACCTCCTCCTCTCTGCTCTTTGGGGAGTGTAGTTTCTGGGTACCCCTGGAAGATTTTGCCTTTTCTAAGTGAGCTGGGGCAAGGTTTGGTTCATCTTTCCCAACACTGAAATGCTCCAAATCATTTGGCAGTCTCAGCAGCTGAATAACAGAATTTGCCCAGCTGACAATCCAATTGGTCATTTGCTTCTATTGGCAGGGGAGCAGATTGCATTGTACCAGAGCACAGCTTTGCTTTTGTATAACTCTCCTGCCTGCTCTCTCTCCTTTGTGACGGGCAGACAGTGTCAAAGGCTTCACTACAGTCCAGGCAGACAGTGTCCATGGCCCTTCCCTCACCCCTAGCCAGGTCACCTTGCTGTAGAAGGAGACCAGACATGCAGGACCTGCCTTTCATAAACCCCTGCTGGCTGGGCATGGTCACCTGGTTCTCTTGTAAGTGCAGCAGGACCTGCTCCATAACCTTTCCTAGCAGCAAGGTGTGATGAAGAGGTTATTAATCTATGAATATGAAATAGGAATGATAGAAACATTAGAATAGAATCAGCCAGGATGGGGGCTGATATCTCTGTGGAGAGGCTGAGGGACCTGGGCTGCTTCAGCTTGCTGAATGGAGCTCAGTGCACTGCCACAGCAGTGTACACATGGTGAAGGTGGTTTCAGAGAGGATGGAGCTCTTCTGGGAAGTGAGGAGAGACCAAACCTCCACACAGTGCAGCTTGGAAGGTTCAGAGTGGAGATGAGGACAAAGAAATATCCCTCAAAGGACAGAGCTGCTATGCATGAGGCCATCCAGACAGCTCAGGGAAGGGATGAAAATGGCAGGGGGAGAGCTGGCTGGGGAAGCAAGATTGGTGTCAGCAGCCTAAAGGGAAAGAGCTGCAGGCCTGGGACAGTGTAGGAGAGGCTGCAGTAGGGATGGCCAAGGGCTCTGGCAGGGCTGACAGGCCAAACAGGACCAAGGCCTTTGTCCCCTTGGCTCTGGCACTTGCCTCTGCCACCAAGGCCTGGGAGGAGAAACTTGGCTTTCAGGCTTTGAGGTTCTCCTATTGCAAGGGCAGTGCTCAGGGCTTGGCCTTTCTGCTTCCTAGACCAAAGGCAAGTTTTTCTCCCCTCTACTTTGCCTTTGTCTCCTTGCAATCCTGGCCTCTAACAAGCTGCTCTAAGGAGTCCCTGGGGAGCCTTTTTCAGTAACAAGCCTCAGGGAGGCCAATCAGTGCTTCAAGGCACTTTGCAGTTTTCTTCTCACTTAGACTTGTTGAGAGGCTTCTTGGCAGTACCTTGCAGAGTCTCCTGGCAGTACCTACGGATGATGGAATTAGCCCAAATACTCCATGGGGCTCATTAAATCTGCTGAACTCTCATTATTGCCAAGGTTCTGCAGCTAATTGGAGAGGTTTTTAGTGCACAAAGCATCTGATAAAAAGTATTTTAAAGGTACCTTTCATTCCTTTTCAGCAGGAGTTGTCTCTTTGCAAGCAAACCACAGAAAAACTGACAAGGTCCTACCCTGCTCATGGCTCATCTCACTCCCACTGGCCCCAGTAGAGCCCTGAGCCACCAGTGAGGGACAGGATCTGCCTTGCCAGGGGCTGGGGGTCAGGGCTTGGCCCTTTGGATCAATGAAACCCCTCCAGGTTTGCTCAGCAGCAGAGCCACCTTGAGCTGCTTGTCCTGACCTCTCAGCACTGCCTCAGGTCTCTGCCCTCCCACAGCCTGGAGATGCTTCAGTGCCTCCAGTGATGCTTCCCTTGCATCCACTGTCTCCTTCTGCTCTAACCAGCCCCTGGGGACCCTTTCCAGTATGCTTCACTGGGACCCATTAAGAGTAGAAAAAAACTTCAGAGTTGAATCTGACTTGACTTCTGGAGAGGTTTCATCAGCTTCTCAGTCTCTGAGGTTCATGGACTTGGCAGCAAAGCCACCAGAGGGCTCCTTTAAATGCCTTGGGCTGGTCTGCTGCTGCTGAGCTGGGCCAGGCTCTCTGGCATGATGGAGCTCTAGCCAGAAGCAGCTCCTTTGCACAGCACAGCAGGGCTGAAGGCACTGCCAGGGCATCTCAGGGAAATGAGGAAGGCAGCAGAGAGCACTTCAAGGTGGCCAGGATTGGGAGCATGCTGAGAGCTCACGGGAGGAGAAGTCACTGCAGTTGCGACAGGGTGAGTCTGTGGTTGCAGGCAGTACAGCTGCAGTTCCTGGAGGCATCTCCTAAAGCTGAGGCTGTGTACTGGGGCAGGGACTCTGCTGCCTGTCAGCCTCAGCTGGCAAGCAGCCCAGGGAGTTCTTCCTGCTGCTTTGGGGAGAAGCTCTGTTTGGAAGGAGCCACTCTTAGCAGCGCAAGGCAAGGCAGGGCAGGGCAGGGCAGGGACCTTCTGCTGTGGAGAGGCTGCTGTGTGGTTCAGGGCTGCTCTCAGCTCCAGCTCATGCCCAGATCATTTCCAGGGGCATTTTTCATGACTATGTGGTGCCTCTAGCAGTGAACCCTCTCATCTACAGCCTGAGGAACCAGGAGTTCAAGGATGCCCTGAGGAAAATGACCTCTGGATGCTTTCAGAAGCAATAAACTCTTTGTCCTCTCCTGCAGAGCAGTTCTGATGTCACTCACAGTCTGGTTTCTCTCTTTTTGGCTGCTGCTGGTGCTGTTCCCCTTGTGAGAATGTTGTTCCCCCACCAGAGTCTTTCTTCAGACCATTTCTGATTCAGTGTTATCCTGTCTGCTGTGACCCAGAGACTGCAGACAGGAGCAGCTGTGCTCCCTGGGTGTGCAACACGCAAGGAAAACTTCTTCCCATCTAGAAGTCATAACAGAGACAGAGGAGTCGGTAAACTTCATTTGAATAAAGGGAGAGTCCACAGGACAATTCCCTGTGGGGTCTCTCTCATTGCTGAGGGCACAGCTCCCCTTTCATCCTACATTTCTGGGTGAAGATTTCCCTCTCCCTTTCCCCATTGGCTCAGGTGCTCAGGATTTAGTCTTTCCCCAAACCCCTGCTCCATGTCCCCTTTCACATGAACCCTCCCTGCTTATACATCCTATCTTCATTTAAATTAGTTTCTCCACTTCTCTGGGTGGGGAAGTTAATATTCAGTAGACTGTAAGCTGTGCTCTGGCCTAAACGTTCAGCAGGTCAGGCTGTGTTCAGTGTCTGCTATCTTCAGACAGACCCCTACTGACTTACAGCAAGGTTCAAGGGAAGGGACTTAGCAGAGGCCCCTTTGTAATTTACATACACTTAGAGAAGGTGAACTGTGGTCTCCCCTTTCTCTTCCAACTCCCTCTTAGCAATTCTTCCTTGTAAAGACACTGCATCCTTTTGATCCCATCATTCTTCCTCTTTCGCTTTAATAATTGTCTGTACAAAATTCATTCCCCATTAACTTAGTCTTTCCTCTTGGCTCATTACTGATCTTGGTCTTATTTGCAGATACATCATACTGCTCTTTTTGTAGCCTTTTCTGGGTCACTTGATATGGCTACCACCTGCACCTGCCTGGCTGCAGGATGGATAAGCCATACAAACCAGGGTAGCAGACATGGTAGAAAGATTAGAGTGCTGTTGCACAAAGGGAGAAGAATGACACTTGTTTGACCCATGGCCCACAGGCAACCAAGACAATATGTCCCATTCCAGTCCTTTCCAGGTTTGGACTGGCACATGAGCTATTCCCTGCTGTTGGTGGGCTATATTTATTGCTGCCTCTCCATTGTCCTCAATCTTTAGTCCTCAGTCAGATGTATTTAAACTTTCCACATCCACCTCTTCCTCAGCTAATAGACAGTCTGGAGAGTCCATTTGGCTGCATTGCCTCTGACACATGAGTTTGGTGTTGGCTAATAGTACCAGGCCCCAGGCAGTCTCATTGCTGTGAGTTCCACCACAGCTGTATGGAATTCTTTGTCAGCATAGATTGGAGTTCCATGTCCCCAACTACTGTCTGGAGCCCAGGTTGCAGGCCATAGGTCTCTCTTCTTCTTGGGGCAGCACACTCATCATCACCCCACACCTGAACACCTCCAGCTTTGAAAGATCTTTCTCTCCCTCCAAGTCTTCAAAACTGGGGATCCCCAATTCATTGCTTTACTGAAGAGGTAACCAGAAAAATCCCAGCTGGATGATCCTCATGTGCAACTCCCTCCCCAGTGTGCTGGTAGTTCTGGAAACTTGTGTCGAAACTTGTGTCGAAAGATGAGCCGGCGGGGAAGGTGACCGGCTGGATGAGCAAGCAGCTCCTGGGGGAATTAAGGGAAAAAAAGAGGCTGTATCACCTTTGGAAGGGGGGGGAAGGCTTCTCGAGGTAGGTTCAAGGAAGTGGTTAGATTATGTAGGAATAAAATTAGAGAGGCAAAGGCCCAGTTAGAACTGAAACTGGCCACCTCTGTGAAAGAAAATAAAAAGCAATTTTACAATATATCAACGCTAAAAGAGGGCAAAAAGAACCTCCACTCCTTACTGGACCTGGAGGGGAACCCGGTGACCGAAGATGAGGAAAAGGCTGAGGTCCTGAACGCCTTCTTTGCCTCCATGTTAACAGCAAGGCAGGAGTCCAGGTGAGTGGCCTCCTGAGCTGGGTAATAGGGTGCGGGGAGCAGTGATGCCCCAGAAATCCATGAGGAATTAGTTCGGGATGCTGGAGCCACTTGGACACCCACAAGTCCAGGGATGACCGGATGGGATCCACCCTAGGGTGCTGAGAGAGCTGGCAGATGAGCTGGCCAAGCCGCTCTCATCATTTTCCTCCAGTCCTGGCTCACTGGAGAGGTCCCAGATGACTGGAAACTGGCCAATGTGATCCCCATCCACAAGAAGGGACGGATGGAGGAGCCCGGAAACTACAGGCCAGTCAGACTGACCTCAGTGCCAGGGAAAGTGATGGAACAGATTATCCTGGAGGCAATAACTGCGCACCTGAGGATGGCCAAGGGCTCAGGTCCAGCAACATGGATTTAGGAAGGGCAGATCATCCTGCCTCTCCAACCTGATCTCCTTCTATGATCAGGTGACCCGTCTGGTGGACGTGGGGAGGCCTGTGGATGTAGTCTATCTGGACTTCAGCAAGGCCTTTGACACCGTCCCCCACAGTAAACTGCTGGCTAAACTGTCAGCTCGTGTTGGACCGCAACACTCTGTGCTGGGTTAGGAACTGGTTGGAGGGCCGAGCCCAGAGAGTGGTGGGTGAATGGTGCCGCGTCCGGCTGGCGGCCAGGCACCAGCGGCGTCCCCCAGGGATCGGTGCTGGGCCCCTCCTTCTTAACATCTTCATTGATGATATGGATGAGGGGGTTGAGTCAGTCATCAGCAAGTTTGCAGATGACACCAAGTGGGAACAGAGTTAGTCAGTTAGAGGGTAGAAAGGCTCTGCAGAGGGACCTCGACCGATGGACAGATGGGCAGAGTCCAATGGGAGGCATTTAATAAGTACTTCCAGTGCCGGGTGCTGCACTTTGGCCACGGCAACCCATGCAGAGCGACAGGCTGGGGTCAGAGTGGCTGGAGAGCTGCCAAACAGAGAGGGACCTGGGGGTGCTGATTGAACCCACCTAAACATGAGCCAACAGTGTGCCCAGGTGGCCAAGAAGGCCAATGGCATCTGGCCTGTATTGGGAATAGTGTGGCCAGCAGGAGCAGGGAGGTCATCTGCCCCTGTACTCTGCATTGGGTTAGGCCACACTTGAGTCTGTGTCCAGTTCTGGGCCCCTCAGTTAAGAAGACATCGAGATACTTGAAGGTTCCAGAGAAGGGCAACAAGGCGGTGAGAGGCCTTGAGCACAAGCCTATGAGGAGAGGCGAGGGGAGCTGGGATTGTTTAGCCTGGAGAAGAGAAGGCTCAGAGGTGACCTCATTGCCCTCTACAACTACCTGAAGGGTGGTTGTAGACAGGAGGGGGTTGGTCTCTTTCCCAGGCAACCAGCACCAGAACAAGGGGACACAGTCAAGCTGTGCCAGGGGAGGTTTAGACTCGAGGTGAGGAGGAAGTTCTTCACTGAGCGAGTCATCGTCATTGGAATGGGCTGCCCAGGGAGGTGGTGGAGTCGCCGCCCTGGAGGTGTCAAGGGGAGATTGGACGTGGCACTGGTGCCATGGTTTAGTTGTGAGGTCTGTGGGGACAGGTGGACTTGATGATCTTGGGGTCTCTTCCAAATGGT
>JAAWVA010000030.1:11731460-11765934 GCA_015227895.2 Colaptes auratus | reverse complement strand
TCCCTCTGCAGAGCCTCCCTACCCTCATGCAGATCAACTCTGCCACCTCCTTGGTGTCATCTGCTGACTCACTGCTGACTCACTCTGTGTCCTTCATCAAGGTCATCAATAAAGATGTTAAACAGAAGTGGACAAAACACTGAGCCCTGAGGAACACCACTTGTGACCTGCCACCAGCTGGATTGAACTCCACAGACCACCACTCTTTGGGCCCTTTCACCCAGCCAGGGCTGTATCCACAGTATCACAGTATCACAGTATAACCAAGGTTGGAAGACCCCAAGGATCATCAAGTCCAACCTGTCCCAACAGACCTCACAACTAGACCATGGCACCAAGTGCCACGTCCAATCTCCCCTTGAACACCTCCAGGACGCGACTCACCACCTCCCTGGGCAGCCCATTCCAATGACGAATGACTCGCTCAGTGAAGAACTCCTCCTCACCTCGAGTCTAAACCTCCCCTGGCACAGCTTGAGACTGTGTCCCCTGTTTCTGGTGCTGGTTGCCTGGGAGAAGAGACCAACCCCTCCTGTCTACAACCACCCTTCAGGTAGTTGTAGAGGGCAATGAGGTCACCTCTGAGCCTTCTCTTCTCCAGGCTAAACAATCCCAGCTCCTCAGCCTTCCTCATAGGGCTGTGCTCAAGGCCTCTCACCAGCCTTGTTGCCCTTCTCTGGACACCTTCAAGTATTCTCGATGTCCTTCTTAAACTGAGGGGCCCAGAACTGGACACAGGACTCAAGTGTGGCAACCAACATGCAGAGTACAGGGGCAGAATGACCTCCCTGCTCCTGCTGGCCACCTATTCCCAATACAGGCCAGGATGCCATTGGCCTTCTTGGCCACCTGGGCACACTGTTGGCTCATGTTTAGGTGGGTGTCAATCAGCACCCCCAGGTCCCTCTCTGTTTGGCAGCTCTCCAGCCACTCTGACCCCAGCCTGTAGCTCTGCATGGGGTTGCCGTGGCCAAAGGTGCAGCACCCGGCACTTGGACTTATTAAATGCCCACCATTGGACTCTGCCCATCTGTCCAGTCGGTCGAGGTCCCTCTGCAGAGCCTTTCTACCCTCTAACTGACTAACATCTGTTCCCACTTGGTGTCATCTGCAAACTTGCTGATGACTGACTCAACCCCTCATCCATATCATCAATGAAGATGTTAAGAGGATGGGCCCAGCACCGATCCCTGGGGGACGCCGCTGGTGCCTGGCCGCCAGCCGGACGCGGCACCATTCACCCACCACTCTCTGGCTCGGCCCTCCAACCAGTTCCTAACCCAGCACAGAGTGTTGCGGTCCAAACCACGAGCTGACAGTTTAGCCAGCAGTTTACTGTGGGGGACGGTGTCAAAGGCCTTGCTGAAGTCCAGATAGACTACATCCACAGGCTCCCCCACGTCCACCAGACGGGCCCTGATCATAGAAGGAGATCAGGTTGGAGAGGCAGGATCTGCCCTTCCTAAATCCATGTTGGCTGGACCTGAGCCCTTGGCCATCCTTCAGGTGCGCAGTTATTGCCTCCAGGATAATCTGTTCCATCACTTTCCCTGGCACTGAGGTCAGGCTGACTGGCCTGTAGTTTCCGGGCTCCTCCATCCGTCCCTTCTTGTGGATGGGGATCACATTGGCCAGTTCCAGATCTGGGACCTCTCCAGTGAGCCAGGACTGGAGGAAAATGATGAGAGCGGCTTGGCCAGCTCATCTGCCAGCTCTCTCAGCACCCTAGGGTGGATCCCATCCGGTCCCATGGACTTGTGGGTGTCCAAGTGGCTCAGCAGGTCCCGAACTAATTCCTCATGGATTTCTGGGGCATTACACTGCTCCCCGCCCTATTACCAGCTCAGGAGGCCACTCATCCTGGACTCTGCCTTGCTGTTAAACATGGAGGCAAAGAAGGCGTTCAGGACCTCAGCCTTTTCCTCATCTTCGGTCACCGGGTTCCCCTCCAGGTCCAGTAAGGTGGAGGTTCTTTTTGCCCTTCTTTTAGCGTTGATATATTTGTAAAATTGCTTTTTATTTTCTTTCACAGAGGTGGCCAGTTTCAGTTCTAACTGGGCCTTTGCCTCTCTAATTTTATTCCTACATAATCTAACCACTTCCTTGAACCTACCTCGAGAGCCTTCCCCCCCCTTCCAAAGGTGATACAGCCTCTTTTTTTTCCTAATTCCCCCAGGAGCTGCTTGCTCATCCAGGCCGGTCACCTTCCCCGCCGGCTCATCTTTCGACACAAGTTTCGACACAAGTTATCCAGAACTACCAGCACACTGGGGGAGGAGTTGCACATGAGGATCATCCAGCTGGGATTTTTCTGGTTACCTCTTCAGTAAAGCAATGAATTGGGGATCCCCAGTTTTGAAGACTTGGAGGGAGAGAAAAGATCTTTCAAAGCTGGAGGTGTTCAGGTGTGGGGTGTGATGAGAGTGGCTGCCCCAAAGAAGAAGAGAGACCTATGGACCTGCAACCTGGGCTCCAGACAGTAGTGGGGACATGGAACTCCAATCTATGCTGACAGAAGAATTCCATACAGGCTGTGGTGGAACTCACAGCAATGAGACTGCCTGGGGCCTGGTACTATTAGCCAACACCAAACTCATGTGTCAGAGGCAATGCAGCCAAATGGACTCTCCAGACTGTCTATTAGCTGAGGAAGAGTGGATGTGAAAGTTTAATACATCTGACTGAGGACTAAAGATTGAGGACAATGGAAGGCAGCAATAAATATAGCCCACCAACAGCAGGGAAATAGCTCATGTGCCAGTCCAACCTGGAAAGGACTGGAATGGGACATATTGTCTTGGTTGCCTGGTGGGCCATGGGTCAAACAAGTGTCATTCTTCTCCCTTTGTGCAACAGCAGCTCTAATCTTCTACCATGTCTGCTACCCTGGTTTGTATGGCTTATCCATCCTGCAGCCAGGCAGGTGCAGGTGGTAGCCATATCAAGTGACCCAGAAAAGGCTACAAAAAGAGCAGTATGATGTATCTGCAAATAAGACCAAGATCAGTAATGAGCCAAGAGGAAAGGACTAAGTTAATGGGGAATGAATTTTGTACAGACAATTATTAAAGCGAGAAGAGGAAGAATTGATGGGATCAAAAGGATGCAGTGTCTTTACAAGGAAGAATTGCTAAGAGGGAGTTGGAAGAGAAAAGGAGAACCAACAGTTCACCTTCTCTAAGTGTATGTAAATACAAAGGGGCCTCTGCTAAGTCCCTTCCCTTGAACCTTGCTGTAAGTCAGTAGGGGTCTGTCTGAAGATAGCAGACACTGAACACAGCCTGACCTGCTGAACGTTTAGGCCAGAGCACAGGCTTAACAGTCTACTGAATATTAACTTCCCCACCCAGAGAAGTGGAGAAACTAATTTAAATGAAGATAGGATGTATGAAGCAGGGAGGGTTCATGTGAAAGGGGACATGGAGCAGGGGTTTGGGGAAAGACTAAATCCTGAGCACCTGAGCCAATGGGGAAAGGGAGAGGGAAATCTTCACCCAGAAATGTAGGATGAAAGGGGAGCTGTGCCCTCAGCAATGAGAGAGACCCCACAGGGAATTGTCCTGTGGACTCTCCCTTTATTCAAATGAAGTTTCACCGACTCCTCTGTCTCTGTTATGAACTTCTAGATGGGAAGAGTTTTCCTTGCGTGTTGCACACCCAGGGAGCACAGCTGCTCCTGTCTGCAGTCTCTGGGTCACAGCAGACAGGATAACACTGAATCAGAAATGGTCTGAAGAAAGACTCTGTGGGGGAACAACATTCTCACAAGGGGAACAGCACCAGCAGCAGCCAAAAAGAGAGAACCAGACTGTGAGTGACATCAGAACTGCTCTGCAGGAGAGGACAAAGAGTTTATTGCTTCTGAAAGCATCCAAGGTCATTTTCCTCAGGGCATCTTGAACTCCTGGTTCCTCCGGCTGTAGATGAGAGGGTTCACTGCTAGAGGCCACCACATAGTCATGAAAATGCCCCTGGAAATGATCTGGGCATGAGCTGGAGCTGAGAGCAGCCCTGAACCACACAGCAGCCTCTCCACAGCAGAAGGTCCCTGCCCTGCCCTGCCCTGCCTTGCCTTGCGCTGCTAAGAGTGGCTCCTTCCAAACAGAGCTTCTCCCCAAAGCAGCAGGAAGAACTCCCTGGGCTGCTTGCCAGCTGAGGCTGAGGCAGCAGAGTCCCTGCCCCAGTACACAGCCTCAGCTTTAGAGATGCCTCCAGGAACTGCAGCTGTACTGCCCTGCAACCACAGACTCACCCTGTCAGCAACTGCAGTGACTTCTCCTCCCGTGAGCTCTCAGCATGCTCCCAATCCTGGCCACCTTGAAGTGCTCTCTGCCTTCCTCATTTCCCTGAGATGCCCTGGCAGTGCCTTCAGCCCTGCTGTGCTGTGCAAAGGAGCTGCTTCTGGCTAGAGCTCCATCATGCCAGAGAGCCTGGCCCAGCTCAGCAGCAGCAGACCAGCCCAGGCATTTTAAAGGAGCCCTCTGGTGGCTTTGCTGCCAAGTCCATGAACCTCAGAGACTGAGAAGCTGATGAAACCTCTCCAGAAGTCAAGTCAGATTCAACTCTGAAGTTTTTTCTACTCTTAATGGGTCCAGTGAAGCATACTGGAAAGGGTCCCCAGGGGCTGGTTAGAGCAGAAGGAGACAGTGGATGCAAGGGAAGCATCACTGGAGGCACTGAAGCATCTCCAGGCTGTGGGAGGGCAGAGACCTGAGGCAGGCTGAGAGGTCAGGACAGCAGCTCAAGTGTGGCTCTGCTGCTGAGCAAACCTGGAGGGGTTTCATTGATCCAAAGGGCCAAGCCCTGACCCCCAGCCCCTGGCAAGGCAGATCCTGTCCCTCACTGGTGGCTCAGGGCTCTACTGGGGCCAGTGGGGAGTGAGGATGAGCCATGAGCAGGGTAGGACCTTGTCAGGTTTTTCTGTGGTTTGCTTGCAAAGAGACAACTCCTGCTGAAAAGGAATGAAAGGTACCTTTAAAAATACTTTTTATCAGATGCTTTGTGCACTAAAAACCTCTCCAATTAGCTGCAGAAACCTTGGCAATAATGAGAGGTTCAGCAGGATTTAATGAGCCCCATGGAGTATTTGGGGCTAATTCCATCATCCGTAGGTACTGCCAGGAGACTCTGCCAAGGTACTGCCAAGAAGCCTCTCAACAAGTCTAAGTGAGAAGAAAACTGCAAAGTGCCTTGAAGCACTGATTGGCCTCCCTGAGGCTTGTTACTGAAAAAGGCTCCCCAGGGACTCCTTAGAGCAGCTTGTTAGAGGCCAGGATTGCAAGGAGACAAAGGCAAAGTAGAGGGGAGAAAAACTTGCCTTTGTCTAGGAAGCAGAAAGGCCAAGCCCTGAGCACTGCCCTTGCAATAGGAGAACCTCAAAGCCTGAAAGCCAAGTTTCTCCTCCCAGGCCTTGGTGCAGAGGCAAGTGCCAGAGCCAAGGGGACAAAGGCCTTGGTCCTGTTTGGCCTGTCAGCCCTGCCAGAGCCCTTGGCCATCCCTACTGCAGCCTCTCCTACACTGTCCCAGGCCTGCAGCTCTTTCCCTTTAGGCTGCTGACACCAATCTTGCTTCCCCAGCCAGCTCTCCCCCTGCCATTTTCATCCCTTCCCTGAGCTGTCTGGATGGCCTCATGCATAGCAGCTCTGTCCTTTGAGGGATATTCTTTGTCCTCATCTCCACTCTGAACCTTCCAAGCTGCACTGTGTGGAGGTTTGGTCTCTCCTCACTTCCCAGAAGAGCTCCATCCTCTCTGAAACCACCTTTCAGCCATGTGTACACTGCTGTGGCAGTGCACTGAGCTCCATTCAGCAAGCTGAAGCAGCCCAGGTCCCTCAGCCTCTCCACAGAGATATCAGCCCCCATCCTGGCTGATTCTATTCTAATGTTTCTATCATTCCTATTTCATATTCATAGATTAATAACCTCTTCATCACACCTTGCTGCTAGGAAGGTTATGGAGCAGGTCCTGCTGCACTTACAAGAGAACCAGGTGACCATGCCCAGCCAGCAGGGGTTTATGAAAGGCAGGTCCTGCATGTCTGGTCTCCTTCTACAGCAGGTGACCTGGCTAGGGGTGAGGGAAGGGCCATGGACACTGTCTGCCTGGACTGTAGTGAGCCTTTGACACTGTCTGCCCGTCACAAAGGAGAGAGAGCAGGCAGGAGAGTTATACAAAAGCAAAGCTGTGCTCTGGTACAATGCAATCTGCTCCCCTGCCAATAGAAGCAAATGACCAATTGGATTGTCAGCTGGGCAAATTCTGTTATTCAGCTGCTGAGACTGCCAAATGATTTGGAGCATTTCAGGTGGGGAAAGATGAACCAACCTTGCCCCAGCTCACTTAGAAAAGGCAAATCTTCCAGGGTACCCAGAAACTACACTCCCAAAGAGCAGAGAGGAGGAGGTGAAATTCCTTAGGTTCCATGCTGGCAGGGAGCAGTGTCTTGCCTGGCAGAGGGACAAATCCTGAGTGAGCCAAGCCCCCACGAGCCGTCCCCTGGCAGTGAGAAGTTGCTGCCAGTCCCAGTGCTGCTTTGCAAAGTCCCAGGACAATCTGTGGAGCCTGGGAAGAAGCTTCCAGAGCTGCCTGCCCTCCTGCTGCAGCCAGAGCAGCCAGCCACCCAAGCCTGACCAGCTAGCACACAGCAGCCTCCCACCCCTGCTTGGGTGCAGCTCAGTGAGTGCTTTACTGCCTCCTTTGATGGTTCCTGTCAATGTGGGGAAGGCACATTATACCCAGAGTTATGCCCCAGACCCTGAAACTTGTCCCAGCATGTGTGGACACATTCCCCTCCTTTCCTGAGGGGAACAAAGGCCAAGGGGTTAGCCAGGCAGCACAGACCCCTGCACACACCCATGGCATGGGATGCTGGTGCTGATACCAAGCCTGGCATAATGCTAGCTTCAGGCTTCCTCTAGGCTGAAGCTGGTTGTTTATGAGAGTGCCATTGGCCAAACCCAGCCTCAAGGAACTGCAAGTGTTGCCCCAACTTGTAACTAAGTTGCCCTCTTTCTCATTGTCCCCTCTCTCCTTGCCTGAGCTGCTAAGCTTGTTGCTACATGCCACAATCTTTGCTATTAAGCTCATCAGTATGAAGTCTTCACACCTCCCATGACAGACTGAATGCTTTTATCACCTCCCAGTCCAGGCTGGATCCTAGGAGCCCTCCCAGTCCAGCCTGGGCCCCTCCCATCCTCTCTACTCAGTCCCCTGCTCCAATGCAGTGCAGCTGAGCCAAGCCCTCACCTCACCCTTACAGTTCAGCCCTCCCAAACCCACTCCTGACCCTGACTCTGCCCCCATTGCTCATCCTGGCTCCAGCCTTTACCTGGGCATTGACCCTTGGGTATTAACCCCAGGACTCACCCAGCAAACAACCAGCCTCTGCCTCTCAGAACTGGCCCTCAGCTGAGCCCTTCCAGAACACTCAGCAGGACAGCTGAGGGAGGAGACTTCTGAACTTCCTCACTAACTGTTAGAAACTCTCCCACTAGTTCAGAGCTTAGCTTTCTGACATCAATCAAGTAATCCTGGAGCTTGGGAGAGCAAACAGGGCTAGAGCAGCAGATGGCAGCTCTAGACAAAGAGAAGAATAAGGCTGAGTCTGGAAAGCAGGCTGGGTTCTCACAGCCCTGGGCCTCACGAACAAGAGAAGGACAGTTCTGTGGGATTGGCAGAGGACAGCAGGAAAATACACAACAGAAGACATGGAGACTGCAATATTGCTAAAAGGACAGGAGGTGGCAGCAAAGGCCAAGACTTGGAAGGACTTTCTCAAATAAGATTTTATCCTTCTCATGCTGTGTGTGACTGAGTCCTAGATGAGGACCATGGTTACCTTTTCAGCACAGGTACATTTTGGAGCCATCATTCCCACTATGGTCCCACATTGGAGCATAGTTTCCCGCTGTTCCAGGAGGCAGTTAGAGATCTTCTCAGCTGCTTGGACCCACAAGGCCATGGGACCAGATGGGATCCATCCTAGGGTGCTGAGAGAGCTGGCAGATGAGCTGGCCAAGCCGCTCTCCATCATTTTTCAGAAGTCCTGGCTCACTGGAGAGGTCCCAGAAGACCGGAAGCTGCCAACGTGGTGCCCATCCACAAGAAGGGCGGTTGGAAGAGCCAGGAATCATGGGTTGTCGGCCTGACCTCAGTGCCAGTGTGGTGGTTTGGGCTGGGTGCCCTCTGCTACATGGTGTACTTCCTGTGTCCAGCAGTCCACCGCTATAAAATCCAGCACGGGGTCTGGCACTGCCTCTTTCTTCCCTCGCTGGCAACCGGTAACTGGGGGAGACATCTCCCAGCTTTGGGCCTGGCTAGGCCCCAGGCCAGGGGGATGGGCAGTCTCAGGCCTGGCCAGCCGAGACTAGCCTAGCATTGGGGGGGGGGGGGGAAAGAATGCGCCCTGGGGGTCTTGGGCCACCCTCAGGTGGGGATGGGATGCTTCTGGGTCTCCTCTGGGGTTTCTTTTGTCACTGTTTCTGGTTTGCTGTGCACATTCACTTTCTTCTATTTAAACTTTCCATCGCTTTTGCAATCCATTTGTCGGAGTCGTTATTCCTGCCCGTGGTGTGGAGGGTGCCATGCTGCCTCAACCCACTACAACTGGGAAAGACACCTAGCTCAAGCCACTTGGTTAATGACCAGCAGATGAGCTCTGAACCCAGCTGGTCCTGCCCAGTCCCACCTGCTGCAAACAGTGGATGGAGATGGAGTTCCTGTGATTTGTGAGAGAAACCTGCTGGGGAAGTCAGTGTGGGTTTCCCCTGCTGCTGGTGGAGGCAAACCAACCCCAGGAGTGGTCTCTGCTGAGGGGCCTGGCCACACCTCCTAGGTCATGCTAGAAACTGGGGACATTCAGTGTATGCCACAGCAGAACCTTGGGAGTCAACCAAAGGGCTTCCTTTAGGCCTTTCTTCCCAGGCTCCATGTAAAATCCTTCCAGCCCCAAGGAGATTTTCCATTCACAATCTTTCTAATCCTCCCCCAAAATGATTCTCCTCTGCAGGATTCTCCCATGGTGAACATCAGAGAGTGACCCTTGGCACCAAACTGAACCTGTTGACATCTCTGTTCCCTTTGCTGAATTCCATCCAATTCATTCCAGTGTCTCAGATTCTCCTCCTGCCTCAGCAGAACTCATTGTTGCTTTCCTCTTCTGAGGGAGGTGCCTTTGGGATTGGATTGGATTTGCCCAAGGCATTGCCACTCATGGCCAGGAATGGCAACAATTCCTTTGTATGGGGGTGCAGGGGCCTAGGGGAGATGCAACACCCCCATGGTTGTAGGGAGGTAGCTACAGCCCTGTGGAGAAGGGGTTGGGGATATTGGAATCAAAGAATCCTAAACTGAAAGCTAACAGAATATTCTCCCTTTGATATAAAATAAATACTAAAGGAGCTTTGTGAGGAGCACTTTGAAACCTTGAAGAACACTACAGAGACACAAAGAGCTCTCAGGGCACTTGGGGATCATTGCCTGAGCCTCACACACTGAGAGGAGACTGAAGGAATCTGCTCAAGAAGTCAGAAGCAGAACAAAATTCCTTCAAGTATGAATTGGCCTCCTGAGGGCCATTAGCACAAAGCCTCCCAGGAGTGGGTAGAGAAGCTCCATGGAGGCCATGATTGAAGGCAGACAAAGGCAAAGTGTAGCTGAACAAACCCTGGCCTTGGTCTAGGAAAGAGAAAGGCCAAGCTCTGAGCCTCAGGCCTTGGAAAGGCAGATCCTGAGAGCCTCCAATGCAAATTTCCTCTCAGCAGCCATGGTGGCAGAAGCTGCTGCCAGAAGGCACAGGATCAAGAACTTGTCTGTCTTGAGCCTTGCAGCCATGCCAGAGCCCTTGGCCATCCCTCCTGCAGGCTGTGCTACACTGTCCATGCCTGCAGCTCTTTCCCTTCAGGCTGTTGACATCCATCTGGCTTCCCCATCCAGCTCTCCCCCTGACATTTCCACACCTTCCTCAGGCCTCTCCACTCTTGCTGCCTGTTCCTTGACACACAAAGGATCTCCAGGTTCCTTCTGGGTCACTTCTTGCACCACAGCTCTACACTTGGAGTGACATTTCTTAGTCCTGGCCTCTAGTCTGAACCTTTCAGTTGCACCTTCTGAAGGCTTCCTTCTGTGTCCACAACCAGGAAAAGCTCCATCAGCTGACACCCCCCTTCAAGCAGGTGCACATCACCCCTGAGCCTTCACTTCCCCAGGCTAAAGAAGCTCAGCAGCTTCAGGTTCTAGATAGAGACTCCAAACTCCATCCAGGCAGATCCCCTACAGAGCTTCTCCAGTACCTCTCCATTCCTCCAGGACAAGGAACTCCACAGCCAGACACCAGTAGTGCAGATGTGGTCACAGCTGTTCTGAGTGCAAGGGAGGACAAACTCTGTGTCTGGTTGGCCACACTCCTCCTACCACAGCCCAGCTGCATTTGGCCTTCTGCACTTTCCTCAGACTCTGCTCCATCCCAGGCCATTGGCAATGGTCCCTGCCAGAGGTCTTTCTGCCTGGGCACTGACCAGAGCCTCCAGCTCCAAAGCAACAGCCAAGGAACCTCCCTGCTGCTGCCTCTCAACTTGGCAGGCACAAGGGATGGCACAGTCCCCAGACCAGCCCTGGGCCTGCTGCTGGCCAATGACACAAAGGAATTCGAGTCTGCAGTGAGCTCACACTCACCTCCTGGCCATGTGGCTCCTCCTGCCCTAGGAGCTTCTCAGCCATCCCTCATGTCCCAGTGCTGGTCCAAGGCCTCAGCCTGCTTGTGGCCTAGAAGCTCAGCAGCCACAAGAAACCTCTACAGGGCCTTCCAGTGCAGATCCCTGCTGCTGCCTTTCAGCTTCTCCAGCAGCCACAGCCAAGCCCTGTCCCTGCTGCTCTCCCTTCAGGCCCTCAGGTGGCAAGGAGGTGACAACCCAGCTCCAAGGCTCTTCCTGCAGGGGCCACCAAGTGCTCAGGGACAGGGAGTCCACAAGTCCCTTGCCCACCACATGCCTCTGCTGCCTGCTGGGGACTCTGGCAGCTGGGAGGCCAAAGCACAGAGCCCAGTCAGGAGTCAGGGGCTGCCTCTCAGCTGCTGCAGCAAGAAGTGACCTCCCAGGCCATTTCCTGCCCTCTTCCTGCTGCTGCCCTCTCAGCTGCTGAGCCAGCAGTCACTTCCCAGCCCCTGCCCAGCCTTGTGGCTGCTGCTGTGCAGGAGATCCTGAGGCACAGCTGAGCTGCCCAGGGCATTGCCACCCATCTGCTCCAGGTGTCCATCAGCTGCTCAGCCACAGGCTACCTCCTGCTCCTCCTCCAAGGCCATGAGGCTGCTCTGGGAGTTCCCAGCCCCTGCCCTGTGTCAAGGCCAAGCAGAGTCACTGCAGGGTAGGAGGGATAAAGAGGAGTCAGAGCACAGGAAGGAGGTTGTGGCTGAAGTGCCCAGGGGAAGGCTGAGGGTTCAGAAATGCCTTGAGTTCTGGGGATAAGGTCAGGGCTGAGGAGAGGCTTTGGTGTGCTGATGAGCCCAGTCTGAACTGGGAGGGCTTAAATCACAGAATCACAGAATATGAGGGGTTGAAAGTTGTCTCCAGAGATCATCCAGTCCAACCCCACTGCCAGAGCAGGATCACCCAGGGCAGGTCACACAGGAGGGGGTTGGGGTGTGAAGGCAGGAGGAGACCTCCTGTTCTGATGGCAGTGCTGCTCTGGAGCACAGCTCTGTCCCACAAGCAGCCCTGGACTCTCCCTGCCTGCAGTCCCAGCACTGCCACCCAGCAGCACAGTACCCAAGCTGCCAGAGCACTCAGGCCTTGCCCCAGCACAGAGGCTCAGCAGGAGAGGGTGGAAGGGAAGTGTTGCTATCTTCCTGGAGGGGTGGAGAAGCAGTTAGAGCCTGATTGTTCTGACTGGCTTGCCCCAGGGGTGGAAATATGCTGCTGAGTAAATAGAGATGGAGATAAAGGTTTGGTTGAGAAGTTGTGAGGCTTTTCCAGGTGACCAGGATGTCCACCGAATCCATGAAGAACTCTGCATCGCTGGGAGGTTCCATTAGATGAGAGAAGAAGAACTGGACTGGACTGACCCTTGAGCCTGAATGAGAGACTCTTTGGGTGGACGCCCAGATGAAGATATGGATTTCGCTGGAGATGTCATCAGAAGATTTCTGATTCGATGATTGTTTGAGTGCAGAGATTATTATATGAAATAAGGGGTGGCATGTAGCAGTTTGGGCTGGGTGCCCTCTGCTGTGTTTACTTCCTGTGTCCAGAAGTCCAGCCCAGTGGGTGGATACAGGAAACTAGGTATTTCCTACCATAATTCTCTGACCACTATAAGATCCAGCGCAGGGTCTGGCACTTCCTCTTTCTTCCTTGCCGTAACTGGGAGATGTCTCATGGCCATGGGCCTGGCTAGGCCATGGCCACGGGGGGATGGGCAGTCTCAGATCTGGCCAGCTGAGACTAGCCTAACAGTGTGTGTGGGGGGGGAGGAAGAAGGATCCCTGGGGGTCTAGGATGTACCCCCAGGTAGGGATGGGATGCTTCTGGGTCTGCTTTGGATTTCTTTTGTCACTGCGCTTCTGGCTCTCTGTACACACTCACTGCTTTACATGTAAACTTTCCATCACTTTTGCAATCTGTTTGAGTTGTAATTTCTGCCCGTGGTGTGGAGGGGGGCTGCCTCAACCCATTACAGGAAGAAAGAGCAGCTGAGGTCAGGCCAAGCTCTGGGGCTCCCTGGCACTGCTGCTGTGCTGGGACTCTGCCCCTCCACCTCTGCACACCAGGCACGGCCCTGCAGCTCCACAGAAGCCTTGAGGAAGGACTCAGAGAAAAACTCCCTGCAGGGTCCTTTAGTGTTGAACACCCAAGGAGCACAGCTCGTCATGTCTGCAGCCTCTGGGTCACAGCAGACAGGACAACACTGAACCAGAAATGGTCTGAAGAAAGACATTTGTGTGGGAACAACATTCTCACAAGGGGAACAGCACCAGCAGCAGCCAGAACTCAGCATTGCTGATCCCAGCCAGGATGCCTTTGGCTTTCTTGGCCACATGGGCACACTGCTGCCTTCTATTCAGCTGCTTGTCCATCAGCACCCCCAGGTCACTTTCTGCCAGCAGCTTTCCAACCACACTGCCCCAAGCCTGGAGCATTGCTTGGGGTTGTTGTGCCCCAAGTGCAGGACCTGGCACTTGGCCTTCTTGAAGCTCCTCCTGGTAACGTTGGACATGGATCCAATCTGTCCAAGTCCCTCTGCAGAGCCTCCCCACCCTCATGCAGATCAACTCTGCCACCTGACTTGGTGTCATCTGCTGACTCACTGCTGACTCACTCTGTGCCTTCATCAAGGTTATCAATAAAGATGTTCAACAGAAGTGGTCAAAACACTGAGCCCTGAGGAACACCACTTGTGCCCTGCCACCAGCTGGATTGAACTCCACTGAGCACCACTCTGTGGGCCCTTTCACCCAGCCAGGGCTGTATCCAGCAGAGCATTGCTCATCCAAGACAGGGATGGGCCTGGTCTGTGCTGGGATGGAATCTGGGTTTCAGGAGATGCACTTTGTACTAGGATGAGACTCAGACTGTGCTGGGAGATGGCAATGGGATCCATTTGTACCAGGATCAGGCCACAGCTGCCCTGGGATCAGGATATCCACTTTGTGCTGTGGGCTGGGTGCAGCTGAGACTTGGAGGGGTCCAAGGGATGCACTCTGCACTGGCACAGGAAAACTGTGTGGGAGATGGCAAAGTGATGCAGTTGTCCTGGGATAAGACTACATCTGAGCTGGGAAGGGTCAGGAGATGCAAGTTTTGTACTGAGATGTTTCATAGTTTCATAGTTTCATAGTTTCAGTTAGGGTTGGAAGGGACCACAAGGATCATCCAGTTCCAACCCCCTGCCATGGGCAGGGACACTCTACCCTAGATCAGGCTGGACAGAGCCTCGTCCAGCCTGGTCTTAAACACCGCAAGGGACGGGGCCTCAACCACCTCCCTGGACAACCCATTCCAGGCCTTCACCACCCTCACGGTGAAGAACTTCCTCCTCACATCCAGCCTGAATCTCCCCACCTCCAGCTTCATCCCATTCCCCCTAGTCCTATCACTCCCTGATAGTCTGAAAAGTCCCTCCCCAGCCTTCTTGTAGGCTCCCTTCAGATACTGGAAGGCCACAATGAGGTCACCTCGGAGCCTTCTCTTCTCCAGACTGAACAGCCCCAACTCCTTCAGTCTGTCCTCACAGGAGAGGTGCTCCAGCCCTCTGATCATCCTCGTGGCCCTTCTCTGGACACCTTCCAGCACCTCCAGATCCCTCTTGTAATAGGGGCTCCAGAACTGGACGCAGTACTCCAGGTGGGGTCTCACCAGAGCTGAGTAGAGGGGGAGAATCACCTCTCTTGACCTGCTGGCCACACTTCTCCTGATGCAGCCCAGGATCTGATTGGCTTTCCGGGCTGCAAGTGCACATTGAGAGCTCCTGTTGAGCTTCTCGTCCACCAGCACCCAAGTCTCTCTCCTCTGGGCTGCTCCCCAGCCAGTCACTGCCCAGCCTGGATTTGTGCCTGGGATTGCCTCGACCCAGATGCAGGACCCTGCACTTGGTCTTGTTGAAGCTCATGAGGTTGGCCTGTGCCCACCTCTCCAGCCTGTCAAGGTCCCTCTGGATGGCATCCCTTCCCTCCAGCGTGTCTGCTGCACCACACAGCTTGGTGTCATCAGCAAACTTGCTGAGGGTGCACTCAATGCCACTGTCCATGTCACCCACAAAGATGTTGAACAAGACTGGTCCCAGGACTGATCCCTGAGGGACTCCGCTTGTCACTGGCCTCCACTGGGACATGGACCCATTGACAGCCACTTTGGGTTGCAGCCATCAAGCCAGTTCCTTATCCATCTGGTGGTCCACCATCAAACCCGTGTGTCACCAGCTTGGAGACCAGGATGTGGTGTGGGACAGTGTCAAGGCTTTGCTCAGGTCCAGGTAAACGACATCAGTTGCTCGCCCCTCATCTATTAATGCTGTCACCTGTTCATAGAAGGCACCAGGTTGTCAGGCAGGATTTGCCCTTGGCAAAGCCATGCTGACTGCTCCCAATCACCTCTTCACTACTCTTCTGAGTCAGTAGTGCCTCCAGGAGGATCTGCTCCATGATCTTTCCGGGCACAGAGGTGAGACTGACCGGCCTGGAGTTCCTGGTTCCTCCTTCTTACCCTTTTTGAAAATGGGAGCAATATTTGCCCTTTTCCAATCTGTGGGGACTGCCCCAGGCTGCCATGACTTTTGGAATAGACTAGAGGGGGCTTAGCAACCTCATCTGCCAGTTCTCTCAGCACCCGTGGGTGTATCCCATCGGGTCCCATGGACTTGAACACTTTCAGGTTCTTCAGGTGATCACCAACCTGAGCTTCACTTACCATGGGCAGTTCTTCCTCCCGTCCCTGGCATCATCTGCCATGACTCCAGGAGTGTGGCTGGAGGCCCTTGCAGTGAAGACTGAGGTAAAGAAGTTATGAGTACCTCAGCTTTTTCCACATCACTTGTGACCAATTCACCACTTTCCTTTCTGAGGGGGCCCACACCTTCCCTACTCTTCTTCTTGCCATTAATATACCTGTAGAAATCTTAGTGCTCCCTTTGACCTCCCTGGCTAGCTTCAATTCAAACTCTGCTTTGGCTTTCCTAACCAGGCCTCATGTGCTCGGGCAGCTTCCTTATGTCCCCCCTGTTCTATCTGTCCTTCCCTCCACTTCCTGTAGAGTTTCTTTTAAGTAATAGTGTGTCCAGGAGCTCCTTGTTCATCCAGGCAGGCCTCCTAGCGTTCTTCCCTGTTTTTCTCTTTGTTGGTATACATAGCTCCTGGACACAGAGGAGGTGGTCCTTGAATACTGACCAGCTGTCCTGGGTCCCTCTTCCCTCCAGGGCTTTGTCCCATGACACTGTGGCTAGCAGATTCCTGAAGCGATCGAAGTCTGCACGCCTAAAGTCTAGGGTCATAAGCTTAGAATAGGTCCTCCTGATAGCCCTGAGGATATTAAATTCAACTGCTTCATGGTCACTGCAGCCAAGGCTGTCTCTGAGCCTCACATTGGTTACCAGCCCTTCCCTGTTGGTGAGAACAAGGTCCAGCAGAGCACCTTTTCTTGTTGGTTCCTCTACCATTTGGAGGAGGAAGTTGTCTTCTATGCAGTCCAGGAACATCCTGGATTGCTGGTGCCTTGCTGTGTTGTCCCTCCAGCAGATGTCAGGGTGGTTGAAATCACCCATGAGGACCAGGGCTTGTGACCTGGAAGCCGCTTCTATTTGCCTGTGGAGGGCCTCATCTGCTTGGTTCTGCTGCTTAGGTGGCCTGCAGGAGACCCCACAGTAATATCTCCTTCCCCTGTCTTGCCTTTAATTCTAACCCATATACTCTCAACCATCTCATCATCCCTCCCCAGGTGGAGTTCTGCTGACTCAGTGGTTCTTGACATAGAGGGCAACACTTCCTCCTCCCTTCCCTGCCTATCCTTCCTAAAAAGCTTGTACCCATCTATCCCTACATTCCAATCATGGGAATCATCCCACCAAGTTTCAGTAATGCCCACTATGTCATGGCCTCCCAGCAGCACAGTGGCCATTAATTCATCTGTTTGTTGCCCAAGCTGCGTGCATTTGCATAGAAGCACTTCAGCTGGGCTGGCCCTGTCGTCCTCTTCTGCCAATTTCCCCTTGGTTTTCACAGGGTGTCCTGGTGTGTCATCTGTGTCTCGCCTCAGGGCAGCAAGTTGAGAGCCCTTAGCAGCTCTCCATCCACTGCCTCTGGTGAGCTGCCCCTCTGCTTCTCACAGGCCAGCAGGAGACTATTACCCCCTCCCCCTTCAAGTCTAGTTTAAAGCCCTATCAATGAGCCCTGCCAATTCCTGCCCCAGGATCCTTTTCCCTCTGGGACAAGTGTGTCCCATTAGTTGTTTGCAGCTCTGGTGCCTTGTAAACCAAGCCATGATTGTAGAACCCAAATCCCTGTCGATGGCACCAGCCCCAGAGCCATGAATTGACCTGTTGGCTCTCCCTCAGTGTTCCCTCATCCATCGCTGACATTAGAGGGATAGCAGAGAACACAACCTGAGCACCTGATCCCTTTAGCAGTTGCCCCAAGGTTCTGAAATCACTTTTAATTGATTGTGAGCCTCTTGTTGTTGCATCGTCACTACCCACCTGAAAGACCAGCAGTGGGTAGTAGTCTGAAGGACTCACGAGGTTGGGAATTTTGCCTATAATGTCCTTTCCTTGGGCACCAGGGAGGCAGCAGATCTCCCTATGAAATGGGTCTGGTCTGCATATTGGACCCTCTGCTCCCTTCAGTAGGGAGTCTCCTATAACGATGACCCTATGAGGTTTCTTTTCTGGTCTAGTTTTGATAGCTGGCCTGAGGCAACCTGTCATTGGTGCAGCTTCTGCCTTCCTTGAGTCCTCGTCCTCACCTATGACCTGTTCCTCCTGCAGAGCCTCATACCTATTCTGTACCTGCACTGTAGGCAGTGTGCTGCTCAAAGTAGCAGGCTTGCTCCGTCTGCATTTCTTCGTCGGGCAGAGACCTGCACCCATTGGCCCTGCCCTTGTGGGTTACTGCAGGGAGGCTGAGAGGCTTGCTGATGAGAAGGTACCAAACTCCTGTTCCACTAAGAGTCACCCCCTGTTCTAGTTTAGTAGAGGTTAGATTTTGGAAATAGTCAATGTTCAGTGTTCAGCACAATGTTCAGGGTGTTCAGCACAAAACTAGACCAAGGGCAGGGTGCTGGCAGTGTGCAAAGCTGGACAGGCCCAGGCTTGTCTAGGCAGGTCCTGTGGCCGAGGGAAACAAAGTGCACAGTTTGCAGCTGTGCCTGGCCAGCTGCCACGCTATGGACTCCTGTGCAGCTTCCCATGGATTGGGCAAACTTTATTCTCTAGGCTGAACTCTCTTGTTCCTCTCTTCTTTCTCTTCTGCCATTGCCATTATTGTCTTCAGCACCTTATTAATCCAAGCCAGGAGGGTAAACAACTCTCCTTGTTCTACCAAGAAGCCCTGGGGTTCCCCAGAGCCTATTTTGTCCATATGAACCCGGAACACACTGTAGCTGCAGTGGGTGAATGCTGCTGGACAGGAAAGCAGCCTCTACATGCCGCTGCCCGAGTCTGCAGCCAGAAAGATGCTCTGCTCCACCTGTGACACCTGAGGTGCTGGTGCAAGCTGCTGGAGCTGTGGCAAGACGAATGAGATCCACTTGTCCCACCTGAGCATGGAGAACTGTGAACTCTTGCCCAGCCAGCAAGCCTCCCATGTCCAGTGAGCCAGTAGCTACTCACTCAGAGCCCCAACAAGCTGCTGCAGCCCGAGCTGAGAGCAGCTGCCTATCTGCTCACAAATTCTGCTCCAGGGGGAGACTGCTTCTCCCCTCCACATTCACACTCTGCACAGCTCCTCTGCTGAGCACCATCTTCTCTGTTTTGTTTCACTTGTGCAGGCTGCACTCTGTGCTCTGGAGCATAATTGCAGTGTCCAAAAGGTCCCAGGTGGCAGTGCCCTGAGCACAAAGGCTGATTCCTATCAAGTCTCTTTGTACAGCTCTGGGCCAGCCACCTCTGTAGCAGCCATAGATTCCCTTGCAGGTAATCTGCCTTGAGGCATTAGCTCTGTCCTAAGCTGAATCAATGTTTAAAAGATTCTAGCTTGATTCAACTGTTAAAGTTGTATTGAATGTGCATGTTGTGAAATACATTAACCACAACAAACAGCTGTAACTGTGTGGGCAGTATCACAGTATCACATTAGAGGTTGGAAGGGACCTCAAGAGACCATCAGGTCTGACCCCCCTGCCAAAGCAGGATCACTTAGGTTAGTCCACACAGGAGTGTACCAGGTGGCTTTTGAAAGTCCCCAGAGAAGGAAACTCCACAAGCTCTCTGGGCAGCCTGTTCTAGTGCTCTGTCACCTGCACTGCAGAGAAGTTGCTCCTCATGTTGAGGTGAAATCTTCTAGGTCAAGCTTGAACCTGTTGCTTCTTACTTAGATTGGCCCCCTCCACTTGACACCCACCCCTCAGGTATTTATACCATTGATGAGATTTGATATTAATACATGGATTTAAATTATTTTATATCTTTGAAGAATAATATATTTGTATGAATATATTTGAATAATATTAATAATTGATAACAGTGCTGAACAAGGTTAACCATATGCCTCATATAGTATTAGTAATGCAGATGCATTAGAATAATAAAACTTCTTTGAAAGAGCTAAAATCCTTCCATTCCTTGCTCTTTGCTGCCATCTGCTGTCCTCCTGTCAACATTGTCACTGTATCATCGTCTTGTATTTTTCCTGTTGGACTTCTGGCAATCCCACAGGATTGTTCTCATCTTGTTACTGAGGCCCAGGTGTGTGAGACCCCATCCTGTTTTCCAGACTCAGCCTTACCTCTCTCTTTGATGTCTGGGGCTTGGTCTGCTGCCTTATGTCCCTTCCTCTACCAAGCTCCATGGTTCCTTTATTGATGGCTGAAGGCTACTCTAATGAGTGGGAAAGTTTCTAACAGTTAGTGAGGAGTTAATGAGTCTCTTCCTTCAGCTGTCCTGCTGAGAGTGCTGGGCAGGGATCAGGTGAGGGCCAGCTTGAGGGGCAGGGAGTATGTTGGGGCTTGGTTGAGGCCGGGGTTAAGGTCAAAAGCCAATGCTTAACAAAGGGTAAAGGTGGGGCCAAGATGAGCATGGGGGCAGAGTCAGTGGGAGGGTGTGTTTGGGAGGGGATGAGCTGTAGAGGTGAGGTGCAGGAGGGTTCATCTCACTGTGTTAGAGCAGGGACTGAGTAGAAGGATGGAGGGGCCCAGTCTGTATTGTGAGGTGTGGTATTTTCAATGCAGACCCAGTAAGACTTCCCCACTGCAGGGGGCTGGGCAGGGAGGGAGAGAAGGAGACAATTCCCTTCCTATGAGCCCACAAGAGTGGGTAGACATTCCACCTTCCAAATGTCAAGGTCCAGGACAAGAGATAAATTTCTTGTATGATGAAGAGGTTGTTAATTTATGAATATGAAATATGAGTTATAAAAAATTATTTTTATTAATTATTAAATATATCACTAACCAATGAGTCACTATTTTATATCCATATTCTAGTGCATGATTGTGAAATCAACCCAGAAGTGGTTCAATATTTATAATTTGGACTCAATTCGAATATTTGCAGAATTAATTTCTATTCATATAACTCAGGCTGCAATTCAACCGCTTGTCCACCAAGTGGCGACTCGAGATGCCGTCAGCTGCTTAACTCTATAAAGAGGTATTACAATGCATCAGAGGCTTGGACAAGTAATGTGCTACTCGGCACAGGTGCTTTGAAGAGTGCTTTGAAGTGAACATCAGTGAGTGGGAAGCAGGTGGAAGATTCATGTGTCCTTTGTTTGTAGCCAGGTTAGGTTCCACCAGGCTGCTCTCACCGGGGCTGGCTCCTCTGGCTGGTCTGGATGGGAATAGTGGAGACAACCTTCTCCCTGTCATGACAGCTGAGAGGGGATGGAACGTAGGCTAGCGGTAGGCAGGCTCCCTTAGCAGGACTCAGGTGGCTCCCTCCAGACAGCAGGGAGTGGTCCTGTGGGGTTGGCCTGGCAGGATGGTCCCAGGACAGGGTTGGCCCTCGGGCAATGACCTTCAGGACCAGTGAGGATGTACCACCACAGCAATCAGTTCAGTTTCTGTCTCTGTGATGTCTCTGCTATCATTGGCTGTGATTGGAAATTCTCTGTGCCAATCACTGCTCGCCAGGATGTGTCTTTGCTCACATGTTGTATGGTTAGCTGCAACCTACACCCACTGGAAAGAATTTCACTGCAACCCAACAGCTCCTCCAGCATCCAGATTCCATCAGCCTGCTACAACAAACAGGAGAAGCAGGACAAAAACTTCTCACAGTCTACAATGGTACTGAAGAGATCCATTGAGTCCTCAAAAGGGATCAAGAGGATGAGAACACTGCTGGTGGGAAGTGCTGTTTGGGTGGTGTCCAGCAGCAGCTGGGACACTGCCCCTAGTGGCACAGCCACGTGATTTTTTCCTGCCTGCTCTGCTCTCTGCTTGCTGTGCAGCATTGGTTTGCAGTTAGAGTTAGGAGGATGGCCAAGCAAGTCTCACTGCTGCAGACATTTCCCATCATCAAAGTTTCCTGTGTGCTTTGTGTCACTGAATGGCATTGAAGAAGACTTTGGAGGCTAAGGAACCACCAAAGTCCTTCCCATTCTGATTGGATGATGACATTCTCTGTTGAGAGGCACAGAGACAAGAGGCAACCACACAGCCACTCTCTGGCTGAGAGAAATGGACTCAGGTCATGGACCAGGCTGTGCTGGCTCAGTCCCCCTGTCACTGGGAACCTACTCAAGACCTGATGGGTTCCCCTCCCCCTTGCCAAGGCCATGAACTAGCCCAGGGTAAGTCAGGTATGGATCAGGACAGAGAGAAATAGAGCCCTGAGTGGTGTCCTTGGTGTACTGCACCCTCGCTCTCCCAGCCTTGCACTGCTCTCCTTATGGCTTGGGGCTTTGTCATCTCCTGCCAGCTCAGTGCATCTGTGCTTGGATCACAGCCAACAGGGAGCTGATAGAAAACTCTGAAAGTCAAAACTTCAGGGTCTGTGCAAGTGGCAAAAGATCCCAGGATGATTCAGCATCCAAAGTTCTCCAGATCAGAGAGAAGCACCTGATGGAAGTCAATGATCTCCACCTCTCAAAACAGTGACCCTAAAGCCAGAGCCTTGGAGCTCTCCTGGATCACAGCAGCTGTGTCCAGCATCTCCCCCACTCAGACATCTCTCAGGCACAACCTGCACCAAGGACCAGCACCAAGTCAGACTTCCCAGGCTCAGTTCTCATCCTCTGAGATGTTGAAGCTTTGTGTTTGCCCTGAGCTCCAGCAGAAGGGAACTGAACTCCAGGGCACCCTCTGCAAGCCTCCTCTCCACCTCTCTGTGTCTTTAGACAGACCCTTTGCTGTCACCATGTTGGGGGCTCTATTTTCCACTGGAGGCCAGCCAGCTCTGTCCCTGTGACTGTGTGCTTGGTGCTTCTCTCCAGGCACAGCCATAGAAAGAGATTTGACTTCAGGATCCCTTGCAGGCAGTCAGGGTCAGCCTTGTCCTTATCCACTCTGTCCTTCAGAGGCTCTTGGATCAGAACACATTCTGCTGAATCACCTTGTAAGCCCCGGTGGGCAGTGACAGCAAAGGGGAAGTGGGGGAGGGTGAGGAGCAAAGTTGTCCATTCACTGTCAGCCCTGAAGGACAGATGTTCCTGCAAGTGCAGATGTCCTGCTGAGACAGCCTGGGTCAGTGTCACTTGGGGAATTCTCATCTCTGAGCTAAACTGAAATGGAGTAAAATATTTTATCTATGACATACAAAATGAGCTTTGTGAGGTGCACTTTGAAATCCTGAAGAAGATTGCAGAGACACAAAATCTCCTTAGGGCATTGGGACTCATTGCAGGAACCTCAGGCTGAGAGAAGACTGAAGAAACTTCTTCAGAAGTCAGAAGGAAAACACAAAGTGCCTTGAAGCACTGATTGGCCCCACTGAGGGCATACCAACAAAGCCTCCCAAGGGCTCCTCAGAGCAGCTCAGTGGAGGCCATAATTGCAGCAGACAAAGGCAAAGTGCAGGAGAGCAAACTCTGGGTTGGGTTTATGGAGCAGAAAGGCCAAACCCTGAGCACAGTGCCTGGGCAGGCAGATCCTGTCCCTCCTGTATGGTCAGGGTCCTCAGGTGCTGTGGGTGTGGGGTTTGTGCTGCTGAGAGAGGACAAGGGGGTGACAGTCCCCAGCCTTCCTGGGGTGTTTAAGGAAGCACTGAGGACCCCCTGGTGCCTTAGGAAGTCTCCTCACTGCCCTGGTGGTGGATGGTTGCCACAGCCAAGAAGCAAGGCCTTGGGTTCTCCTGATGACTTCCAGCCTTGCCAGTGCCTATTGCCATCCCCACCACAGGTTGTCCTACACTGTCCCCCACCCTGGCTTGGTTTCTGCAGCAGAAAGGCCAAGCCTGACCACAGAGCCTGGGCAGTCAGATGCAGAGAGGCTCAAGATAAAGTTTCATCTCCCTGTCTGTGGTGACAGAGGCAACTGCCATAGACAGGGGGAGAAAGACCTGAGTCCTGTGGAGCTTTTAGCCTTGCAGGTGGTGCTACATTGCCCCTGCCTGCAGCTCTTTCCCTTCATGGTCTTGACATCCATCTTGCTTTCCTAGCAGCTCTCACCATGACATTTCTGTACCCTCCCTGCTCTGTCTCCACTCTCCATGGCCATTTCTTGAAACACAAAGCCAGGGCCTCTTGGACCAAAAGGATCCCCTTTGAGTGACTTTTCTTTGTCCTCACCTCCACTCTGAACCCTAAATTTTGCACTCTATGGAGGTTGTCTTCCTGTCCCACAACCACCAGAAGCTGCATCATCACCAGATTTCAAGCAGGAGCACACTACATCTGTAGTGACCTGAACTAGGACTTCAGCAGGTTACAGAAGCCCCAGTCCCTCAGACTCTCCACCCCAGTCCTTGCAGATACCCTCTGAAGCTTCTCAGGTTCTTCAAAACTCCTTCAGAGCAAGTGGTCCCAAACCAGATGTGGCCACAGTAGTGCTGAGTGCAGGGGAGCACAACTCCTGTGTCTGGGTGGCCACACTCCTCCTGCCACAGCCCAGCTGCACTTGGCCTTCTGCACTCTGCTCAGGCTCTGCTCCATCCCAGGCCATTGGCAATGGTCCCTGCCAGAGGCCTTTCTGCCTGGGACACAGCAGAACCTCCATCTCCAAAGCAACAGCCAAGGCACCTCCCTGCTGCTGCCTCTCAGCTTGGCAGGCACAAGGGATGGCACAGTCCCCAGCCCAGCCCTGGGCCTCCTGCTGGTCAAAGACACAAAGGAATTGGAATTTGCAGTGACCTCGCACTCACCTCCTGGCCATGTGGCCCCTCCTGCCGTAGGAGCTTCTCAGCTTCTCATTGATGTCCCAATGCTGGCCCAAGGCCTCAGCCTGCTTGTGGCCTGGCAGCTGAGCAGCACAAGAAACCTCTCCATGGCCTCCAGGCAGGTTCCTGCTGCTGTCTTTCAGCTTCTCCAGCAGCCACAGCCAAGCCCTGTCCCTGCTGCTGTCCCCTCAGGCCCTCATGTGGCAGGGAGGTGACAACCCAGCTGCAGGGCTTTTCCCCAGGAGCCACCAGGTGCTCAGGACAGGGAGTCACACAGGTCACTTGCTCTCAATGTGCCTTCTGGTGGCCTACTGGGGATGGTGGAGGGGATCCAGTTTGTAGTGGAACAGTCTGTTCTGGGATGGGAGTAGGGGTGGGATCTTCACAGAATCACAGAATGTTATGGATTGGAAGGAAACTCTAAAGATCATCTACACTAACCCCCCTGCTAGAGCAGGATCACCTAGAGTGGGTCACACAGGCACACCTCCAGGGTGTCTTGAATGTCTCCAGAGGAGGCCTCCACAATCTCTGGGCAGCCTGTTCCAGGGTTTTCACCCTCAGTGAAAAAGCTTTCCTTGTAGTGGAGGGGGCCGAGCCTCTACTGGGAGTATCTCAGGGCATCCCTTAGTGCTGGGGCAGGGCTCTGCTGTGGAATAATCCTTGATGGGTTTTATCATGACAAAGGGCCAAGCCCTGCACCCAGCACATATCCTTCACACATGGCTCAGGTCTCTTCCTGGGGCAGTGGGATGTGTGGATGTGCAATGGCTGGAGCAGGACTATGTCCCAGATGTACTGGGAGAGTGTAATCAGATACAATTTGTATTAGAAGGGGCTAAGTCTCTAGTGGGATGGGACCAGTGGATGCAGTTTGAACTGGAATGGAGCCCAGTCTGTACTGGGAGGGGACTAGGGGGTCTAGTTTATTCTTAGACACGCCCCAGTGTTTACTGGGAAGGATTAAAGGAACATAGCTTGGACACAGAGGGCGCCCAGTATGTACTGGAATGGGGTCAGAGTATCCAGTCTTTGACAGGGCCAGTCTGTGCTGGGAGGGTTTAAAGGCAGTCATTACATACTGCTATGGGTCTCAGACTGTACTGGGCCAGGAGAGCCAGTTTGTACTGGGACAGGGCCCAGTAGGCCTGGGATGGGTAAAGGGGATAGAATTTTGGGAGATGGGAGAGGGCACAGTCTGTACTGGGAAAGAGTCCTGTTACCCAGTTCACACTGAGAGGGATGCATTTGAAAGTGTGAGGTGGGCAGGGCTTTGACTTTGCTCTGGGACGAGACCCTGTCTGTAGTGGGAGGAGTCAAGAGATCCAGTTTACACTGGGGTGATCCCTACTCTATACTGGGTGATGCCATTGGATCCAGTTTGTTCTGGGACAGGTCTCAAACTATGCTAAGATGGGATCAGGGGAACCAGTTTATACTGGGAGAGGGCCAAGTTTGTAGTTAGAGATGTAAATGGACCCTATTTGGACTGGGATGGTGTTCAGGTTGTGCTGAGATGGAATCAGAGTATCCAGTTTACATGTGGAAGGATGCAGTAGGTACTGGGAGGGGATCAAGGAGTCCACTTTGTACTGAAATGGGACCCAGTGTGTGCTGGGATGGATCAAGATGATCTAGTTCATCCTGGAAAGGAACAATTTCTGTTCTGGCAGGGGACCAGGGAATTCAGTTTGTACTGGGACAAGGACCAGTCTGAACTGGAATGGCATAAGGGTATCCAGTTTGCACTGGGATGGAATCAGGATGTCAAGTTTGTAGTGGTCTGAAGCTCAAACTGTACTGGAATAGGAGCAGAGGATCAAGTGTGTACTAGACTTGGCCCAGTATGTGCTGGGAGGGGACCAGGGGATTCAGTTTATCCTAGGACTTGCCCAGTCTTTACTGGGGGGTTAAAGAGATTCAGTTTGTACAGGGAGGAGAGCCCAGTGTGAACTGGGATGGCATTGGGTTGGCACTGAGATGAGGCAGTCTGGACTGGGATGGAATCAGGATTTCCAGGGGATGTGCTTTGTACTGGGATGGGACCCAGGCTGTGCTGGGAGATGGCAGCAGAACTATCTTATTAGCAATGGGATGAGCCCCCAGCTGTGCTGGGTGAGGACTCCAGTTTGTACTGAGAGTGGCCAGGTCTGTACTGGAAGGGGTTAAAAAGAGCAAATTTGTAAAGGGATAAGGGCCAGACTGTACTGCACGGGGCCAGGGCATCCCAGCTGTGCTAGGTCAGGGTCTGTACTGGAAGGGAACCAAGGGATTAAGTTTAGTATAAGCCTTGCCCAGTTTAGACTGGGAGGAGATAAGGGGATCCAGTTATATTGGGACAAGGCCTAAGGTGTACTTGGAGGGGTAAAAGGGAGATGGTTTAGACTGGGACAGGGCCAGACTATACTGGGAGGGCATTAGGTGTCCAAATTGTACTGCAATGGATGCAGTCAGTCTTGGGGCAGCCAGGGAATGCATTTTGTACTGGGATGGGACCCACACCGTAGTGGGAGAGGGCAAGGCAATCCAGTTTGTTCTGGGAGGAGGCCACAGCTATACTGGGAAGAGTTCAGGGTATGTAGTTTTACTGGGAAGGGGCACAGTCTGTACTGGGAAGGTGGTCATGTTACTGACTTTGCAGTTGGAGGGATTCATTTGATACTGGAACCTATGCAGGGCTTCCAGTTTGTTCTGGGATGAGTCTCAGACTGTACTGGGATGGGATCAGGAAAATCAGTTATACTGGACAAGGGCAAGTTTGTATGTGGAAGGCTTAAAGGGCCTGTTGAGACTGAGATGAGGCCCAGTCAGGACAACTTGCATGTGGAAGGCTTAAGGGACCCTGTTGAGACTGATATGAGGCTCAGTCTCTAGTGGGATGGGATCAGGGTATCCAGTTTGTACTGTGATGTGGCCATTCTGTACTGGGAGGGTCAGAGTATGAAATTCTGTGCTGGACAGGTGGAGGTGGTAAGGGAGAGAATCAGGATCAGTTTGTACTGGGGGTGAGGAGCAGGCTTGACAAGAAGGTGTTCAGGAGATCAAATTGGCAAAGGAAACTGCCAGCCTCTATTAGGAGGGGACCAGGGGGTCCAGGGAGTGCTGGTGCTCCCTGGCAGTGAGGCTGTGCTGGGACTCTTTTCTCTGCCAACTCTGCACGCAGGAATCGTCCCTGAAGCTCTGGAAAATTCATAGAGGAAGATTGTCAGGAAAAAAACATCAATGAAAGGTCCTTATTTTGTTTAACCAAAGAAGGAGCAGAGGTCCTGTTACATGAATTCTCAATGGGAAAAACAAAGCAGACAGTGAATTAGGAAGGTGATGACAATGAGGAAAAATCCACCCTACCCCACCACAAAGTACAGAAGCCAGGCTGGGTCTGCACTGAGTGACATCAGAACTGCTCTGCAGGAGAAGACAAAGAGTTTATTGCTTCTGAAAGCATCCAGGGATCAGTCGGTGAAGGGCAGCCTTGAGCTCCTGGTTCCTCAGGCTGTAGATGAGAGGGTTCACTGCTGGAGGCAACACTGAGTACAGAACTGACACAACAGGTTCCAGGATGTAGAGGAGATGGAGGGGGGCTTCAAGTAAGCAAAGACACCAGTGCTGAGAAACAGGGAGACCACAGCCAGGTGAGGGAGGCAGGTGGCAAAGGCTTTGTGGCGTCCCTGCTGAGAGGGGATCCTCAGCACTGCCCTGAAGATCTGCACATAGGACACCACAATCAACATAAAACAGACAAATAATAAACAGGCACTGGCCACAAGAAGCCAAAGTTCCCTGAGGTAGGATGTGGAGCAGGAGAGCTTGAGGATCTGGGGGATTTCACAGAAGAACTGCTGCACAGCATTGCCCTGGCAGAGGGGCAGGGAAAATGTATTGGCTGTGTGCAGCAGAGCATAGAGAAAGCCACAGCCCAGGCAGCTGCTGCCAGGTGGAGACAAACTCTGCTGCCCAGGAGGGTCTCATAGTGCAGGGGTCTGCAGATGGCAACGTAGCGATCGTAGGACATGGTGGTGAGGAGAGAAAACTCTGCAGCAATTAGAATACTAAAAAGAAGACCTGGAGAACACATCCTGCATAGGAGATGTCCCTGGAGTCACTCAGGGAATTGGCCATGGATTTGGGCACAGTGGTGGAGATGGCACCCAGGTCAAGGAGGGCGAGTTGAGGAGGAAGAAGTACATGGGGGTGTGGAGGTGGTGGTCCCAGGCTATGGTGGTGATGATGAGGCCATTGCCCAGCAGGGCAGCCAGGTAGATGGCCAGGAAGAGGCAGAAGTGCAGCAGCTGCAGCTGCCTTGTGCCTGGGAATGGCAGGAGGAGGAAGTGGGTGCTGGAGCTGCTGTTGGCCATCTGCTGCCTCTGGCCATGGAGACCTGTGCAAGGAGGGAAAGGCAGTGACAAGTTAGGGCACGCTTCTCTCAGCCTCATTGTAACTCCCTCCAGAGATTCATAAAGAATGGATCAGCTCAGTCCCATCACTACCAACCCATGGCAGAGTCCATCACAGCTTCAAATGCAGCAGGGACCCAGAATTGCCATGAAGATTTCTCTGGAGTCAGAACAGAAAATGACCAACAGCCCAATCCCAGAGAACAAGAGTCCCATTGTGGTGGGTTGAAATTTCCCCCAGCATTAGCTTTGCCAGAGCAGCTCAGTACAAGCAAATGAAGCTGTATTGACAAACAAGAGCTACACTCTGCAATGGAATGCAATGAACAGGTACAGAACATACAGGAGTGACAATATTAGACAGGTATTTACAATTAGCACATGACACAAACCCATCCTGGTCAGAGACCATGGAAGCTGTTCCTCTGCTCCTATACCCTACTCCCCTGTTCCAAGAGAGAAAGGAGGAGTGGAGAGAGAAAAGAAGCAGTGGGTTAGACTTAGCCAAGGCCAGCCAAAGCAGGTGATCTCTCCCCAGCAAAGCAAAACAGCTGAGATCAGAAGAGAAGAGAGAGAATTGTTATGGTACAGCTCCTCTGATTCAAGATATTATCCAATGCATTTGCTTAGAAGAATCTTTTCTGTTCCTTTTCACACCCAAGAGTGATCTATTTATTTGTTTCTCCTTTTCTGCTCAAAATCTGTAACTAAATTTTAAAGGCATTGCCTAAAACCACCACACCATAGAGAGGTCGAGAACCAGGGAGCAGGGCTGCAGTGCTGCAGAGACAGTGAAGGGGGATAGACAGGCAGAGGGATGAGGTTGAAGCCTTCTCCTTCCCCAGCTCTGCTCACTGCTGCCACAGGATGGAACTGAAGGGCTTTGGTCCTCCTTCTGTCTGCACACTCCAGGAGCCTTCAGCTGAGCATCAGCTGCCGAGATGGAGATGCCTCCAGGAGCTGCAGCTGCAGTGTCCTGCACCCACAGCCTCACTGTGTCAGGGACTGCAGTGACTTCTCCTCCAGTGAGCTCTCAGTCACCCTCTGAGTCCTGGCCACCTTGAAGCTCTCTCTGCCTCCTTATGTCCCTGAGATGCTCGTCAGTGTCCTCAGCCCTGCTGTGCTGTGCAGAGGAGCTGCTCCTGCCCAGAGCTGTCTCTTGCAGTGCTGCCTGCTTGCCAGCAGCATATTCCAGCCCAGGAGCCTGTCCAAATAGGGCAGCAGAGGACCAGCCAAGGTGTTTTAATGACTCCTCTGGTGGCTTTTGGTGCCCTGAACCTCAGGGACTGAGAAGATGGTGATGAAACCTCTCCAGAAGTCAAAGTCAGATTCAACTCTGAAGTTTCTTCTACAGTTAATGGGTCCCAGTGAAGCATACTGGGAAAGGGTCCCCAGGTCTGGTTAGAGCAGAAGAGACAGTGGATGGAAGGGAAGCATCACTGGAGGCACTGAAGCATCTCCAGGCTGTGGGGAGAGCAGAGAACTGAGGCAGTGCTGAGAGGTCAGGACAAGCAGCTCAAGGTGGCTCTGCTGCTGAGCAAACTGGAGGGGTTTCATTGATCCAAAGGGCCAAGGCCTGACCCCCAGCCCTGGCAAGGCAGATCCTGTCCCTCACCTGTGGCTCAGGACTCTGCTGGGGACAGTGGGCAGTGAGGATGAACAGCACCTTGTCAGGTTTTGCTGTGGTTGCTTGCAAAGAGACAACTCCTGCTGAAAAGGAATGAAATGTACCTTTAAAAATCAGATGCTTTGTTGCACTAAAAACCTCTCCAATTAGCTGCAGAACCTTGGCAAGAATGAGAGGTTCAGCAGTATTTAATGAGCCCCATGGAGTATTTGGGGCTGATGACATCATCCTTAGGTTCTGCCAGGAGACTCTGCCAAGGTACTGCCAAGAAGCGTCTCAAGAAGTCCAAGTCAGAAGAAAACTCCAAAGTCCCTTGAAGCACTGATTGGCCTTCCTGAGGCTTGTTCTGACAAAGGCTCCCCAGAGGACTCCTTAGAGCAGCTTGTTAGAGGCCAGGATTGCAGGGAGACAAAGGCAAAGTGCAGTGGAGAAAAACTTGCCTTTGGTGTCGGAAGCAGAAAGGCCAAGCCCTGACCACTGTCCATGGAATAGAAAGAACCTCAAAGCCTCAAAGCAAAGTTTCTCCTCTCAGGCCTTGGTGGCAGAGGCAAGTGCCAGAGCCAAGGGGACAAAGGCCTTGGTCCTGTTGGGCCTCTCAGCCTTGCCAGAGCCCTTGGCCATGTGATACTCCCACCCATTACCCAATAGGGAGCATCTCCCATGGGAGCAGAGAGGGAAGAAAGAGGAAGAGAAGGACTTTGCAGATGGATTTAGAGGGTGCAGGATATTATGGGTATGAAATAGGCTGTTTCCTGTGTCCACCTTAGTGGGTTGGACCCTCTGGACACAGGAGGTGTAGCTTATGTGGCAGGAATAGAAGGCACCCAGCCGGAACTGCCACAGAAGGCGAAGGGAAAGTCTGAACACAGCTGGTGACCAACCAATGTCTTGTGAGACAAGCAAAGAGATTCCAAACAGGCAGTGAAAGGTGAGGAGACCTCTCCTGGCTAGCTGATGGAAGGCAAAACTCAAGTTCTCCAAACAAACAACAGGAAGAAGTGACTCAGAGAACTGGAAAAACTCAACAGCTAAGGCTGTGCAGTGTTGGCAGCCAGGAAAAAGGATGACCCCAAGATGTGCTCAAGCACCAGCCAGCAGCAGAGGCCACCTCATTAATACACATCATGGCTTAGATCTTTTCTTCTGTGTCCCTGTGCCCTTTGTACTTAAGTGATTGGTTTAGGCTTGGTGTCCAGGCACCTCTCACCTTTTTGGTAGCCAGGGGAGGTCTCTCTGTTTCTTCCTTGCTATTCACAGATCTTCTTTCCTGGAGTTGTTTACATTCCTGATTCAAGGGCAGAGCTCTGCTTAGTTCAAGGTTCAAGCTGCCCATGGCCTCCTGCTTTACCTACAATTCCCTTTTTGCCCAGGGCTCATTCTCTTCTGCAGGGCCTTTGCAGACATGAGAATGAACAGGGCACTGCAACACCAGGAGGGATCCAATCAGCAATATTTCACAACCCAGTTGTAATACTCTTCTGTCTATGTTTAGAATGATCACTTCAGTGTGTACAGCCCAGACCATCACATTCTGTCCAGCCCTGACCGGAGCTGATAACAAAGAACAACAGCAGCTGGATTTTGCAGGCAGCCATGGCTGACACTCTCCAATCAGTGGCTGATTCAAGCAACACTTTGATGTTTCCTTGTCTTGTTTGCAACCCAAGATGCCAGTTCCCTTAGCTGAGCTGCTGCTTTGCTGCAGCATTTGAAGCAAGATTATCCTGGCTGCTGTGTGTTCAGCTTTGTTCTACAAACCTCCATGATCATCTCTTCAGCTGTTAAGCTAAGCCTGCATGGCTTTAAGGCAAAGGAAGTGTGATTAAAGATCATAGTACTGTATCAGCTCCGATCTATGCTGCAGGTACACACAGCTTTCTGCTTGGAAAGTCCCTGAAAGATCTAATTCTTGAGGCTCGAATGGGGCAAAGAGCAAATTATCATCCACGGTCCTGATGCTCAAAACTCCTTACTGGTGTGCTACAATTTAGTTTTGACAGGCATTTAAATTCAGGTTGGATTTCATGCATGCAGCAGTGCTGCCCAAATGGTTGCTATCCCATGGAGTTAGTTGATGTGGCTGAGGGCCTTGTTTCCATTGATCATGCTCTGGAGCAGGCCAAGAACAACAAGCAGAGAACCCGACTGGACCCTGGTACCTGTGGAAACACAAGCAAACCATGGCCCCAGGTTACAAGATCCCAGGGGCCTTCCCAATCAAGGGCCTGTAAATTGCAGAGCCACACTGGGGCCTTTTTTGCCAAAGGATTGCTCACAGACTGCAATGACAAGAAATGAGTTACTGTGACAGGGCTCATACCAGTCTGAGAGATGGTTAAATGAGTTCAGGGTATAGACAGCTTTCCACAGCCTGCTGTGTGGTGTCTCCCCCAACATTCCCCCTTCTGTTTTTCAACATGCATTTGAAGAGTGTGATGGGCAGGTTCAGTTATGGCCTGGCCTGTGGGGCAGTGGGGTGTACTGGGAACATGAGGAACCCCCCACTGGCATACAAACGCTTGTGACCTGCAGGCGATAGAGCCGGGCCACATCAGCTCTGATTGCTGTGGAATGCCAGGGCAGAAAAAGCTTTTCTCCAGGGCATAATTCCATCTCAGGCCTTTTCACACCATGTGGGGTAGCCCCTAGCACAGCAGAGATGTGTCAACTGAGACATGGGACACGTTCAAAGGCCCAGACTTGGGCATGAAGTACACCCAGATTGCTATAGCTGTAGGCTCTGTAATCCCCTGGGATTGACACCAGCTGGCTGGGTCGAGGAGAAATTTGGCAATCTGCACAAGAGGCCACAATATCTCTTGCTGAGATGGTGATCTGCCAAACTGCCTCTGCAGTGTGAGCCCCTTGGTGGGAAAAGGCAGGGATTGAGCTGCTTGCTGCCACATCAGGCATAGGCACAGACCAGGCAGGCACCATCAGGGAATCAGCTGTGGTGTTTCCCTGGACACAAATCCTGGCAGCACCGTGTGGCTATGAACATGCAGCACATGGAATGGTTCTGTTTGACTTTGCAGCACAAGCCATAGGGCTTTTAGCAAATGAAGCAAGATTTGTTGTTAACCTCCTTCAGCAGTGCTGGTCAAACCGCTGTACAGGTTACAAACACACTGTGAGTCAGTGACAACGGTTATGGGCTCGTGGGCCACTTAGTAAAGGTCATTACCACTGCTTTTAACTCCAGGAGCTGAGTTGAACCATCCTGAGAGGCAAGAAGCTCTGCCATTTCCCCTTTTCTTGCAGGCAGCGACTGCCTCCCTGTTTCCCCTGAACCATCAGTAGAGATTGTCTTCCTGGGACTGGTGTCACAGAGAACCAAGTCGGTTCCACTCGTTGCAGCCCTCCATGTATCTGCAAAAATCGATGTGCTAGCATGCAGCAAAACTTCTGGGGAATCTATTAGGGCCATTGGCAAATCAGGGCTGTGTGCCTGTTGTGAAGTAGGCTATTAAATGTATAATATGAAATATGAATGATGAAAATATTATTTTATTAAGAATCAAATTATTAATAACCGATGAATCCACAACTTCTATACTGTCTAGTGCACGTTCATGAAATACATTCCATAAATGGCTTAGTATTATGATAGAACTTAATTAAACTATCTACTATCAGGACTATTTGTATGTTTTATATAATGAAGGATGCAGTTCGCTGCTTGGCCACTAGATGACAACTCGGCAGAACGCGGGCGGCTTCTGGCTATGTGCAAACAATATTACAATCGTTCTGTGCATCAGCGATGACTCTGCTACACGCAGATACTTTGAACTGAGTGCTAGTGGGTGGAAAGCAGGGAGATACTCTGTAGATGTTGTTTGTAGCAAGGGGGGGGTCCAGCCGACTACTGCCGCTGGACTGGTTCCTAGTAGACTTGAAACGGTGGTGTTGGGTATTATCTCTCTCTCGCAGCAGTGGAGAAGGAATAATGGGACCTGGGCTTGCTCGGAAGCAGGTTCCCTTCAGGACTGGTCGGTTCCCTCCAGACAATAGGGATAGGTCCTGGTGGGTTCGGCCCATAGGGTCGGCATGGAGTCGGCTCGCATGGCAGGGCGGGGGCGACGGTTGCCGGTAGGCGGGCTCAGAGGTTCCCGGTCGGAACAACAATAGCTATGGGGTCGGCCTCGTGGCGACGGATCTCGGGGCTGAGGTAAACAGCCTCGAGAGAGAGAATGCGGCTGCGCTGAGCTGCAGCTTCTCCGTTACTGGGCTTAAAGGCACAGCGGGACGATCGGGGTAGTCCGGCTTTGGTGCAGTATAGGCACAACCAATGCTTTAGTCTTCCCTGCGGTTACAGGGCTTGGAGCGGCACACGTGGCGGCTCTTCTCCCGCTATGGCGGGGCTAGGTATATGCGGACTTAGTCTCTAGTAAGTCCCTTTCCCCTACAACTGGCAGATTACCCTCGGGGGCGGTCCAGTCCTCCGGTAGCACGGTGGGCTCTCCTGTCGGTACGACTGGCTGTGGCGACGCTGGCTTCTCG
>JAAWVA010000030.1:11674241-11730960 GCA_015227895.2 Colaptes auratus | reverse complement strand
CCTCCTGCCATTCCCAGGCACAAGGCAGCTGCAGCTGCTGCACTTCTGCCTCTTCCTGGCCATCTACCTGGCTGCCCTGCTGGGCAATGGCCTCATCATCACCCCATAGCCTGGCACCACCACCTCCAACCCCATGTACTTCTTCCTCCTCAACCTCGCCCTCCTTGACCTGGTGCCATCTCTACCACAGTCCCCAAGTCCATGGCCAATTCCCTGAGGGACATCAGGGACATCTCCTATGCAGGATGTGCTGCACAAGTTTTTCTGCTTTTCCTTTCCTTGGAGCAGAGTATTTTTTCTCCCCCCACCATGTCCTAACGATCGCTATGTTGCCATCCTGCAGACCCCTGCACTATGAGAGCCTCCTGGGCAGCAGAGTTTGTCTCCACATGGCAGCAGCTGCCTGGGGCTGTGGCTTTCCCACTGCTCTGCTGCACACAGCCAATACTTTTCCCTGCCCCTCTGCCAGGGCAATGCTGTGGAGGCAGTTCTGTGAAATCCCCCAGATCCTCAAGCTCTCTGCTCCACATCCTACCTCAGGGAACTTTGGCTCCTTGTGGCCAGTGCCTGTTTATCATTTGTGTGTTTTGTGTTGATTGTGGTGTCCTATGTGCAGATCTTCAGGAGTTGCTGAGGATCCCCTCTCAGCAGGGACGCCACAAGCCTTTGCCCCCCTGCCTCCCTCACCTGGCTGTGGTCTCCCTGTTTTCAGCACTGGCTCCATTGCCTACCTGAAGCCCTCCTCCTCCACCTCCTCCCCATCCCTGGACCTGCTGGTGTCAGTTCTGTACTCAGTGTTCCTCCAGCAGTCAACCCTCTCACTATAGCCTGAGGAACCAGAGCTGAAGGCTGCCTTGAGCAAACTGATCCCTGGATGCTTTCAGAAGCCATAAACTTTTTGTCTTCTCCTGCAGAGCAGTTCTGATGTCACTCAGTGCAGGCCCAGCCTGGCTGCTGGAGTTTTTGCTGTTTGTTGTGCATTTTTTACTTCTGGCAATGTTGTCATCACCTTTCTAATTCACTCTTTGTTTTTCTTTTCTGACTGAGGATTGATGTTGGAGCTTTGCTCATTGTTTGGTTAATCAAAAAAGAACCTTTCAGTAACATTTTTTTTTCTGAGGTCCTTTTTCAAGAATTTTCTGGAGCTTCAGGGACATCTCCTCTGTGCAGAGGTGGAGGGCAATGAGTCCCAGCACAGCCGCACTGCCAGGGAGCAGGAGTCCTTGCTGGATCCCTGGTCCTAGCATAAACTGCTCCTCATCCCAGTACAAACTGATCCTCTGTCTCTCTCCCACACCAACTCCATCCATCACAGACAAATTTCATACCCTGCCTCCTCCCACTACAACTGTGGCCACCTCACAGTGCAACTTGAGACCCTGATCCCAACCCACCAGAGACTGGGCCCCATCTCAGTCCAGGCATGGTCCCTTTAAGCCCTCCACATACAAACCTTGCCTAGTCCCAAAATAAACTGATCCTCCTGATGTCATCCCTGCACAGCTTGAGAGACAGCCCAGAACAACTGGTCACCCTGTTCCTGTCCCCGTATCACTAATCTCACCCAGTGCAGAGAGGATTTTTTTGAACCCACTCCCAGTTCAGGCTGTGTCCCTTCCCATAAAATCTACATAATCTGATCTGCTCCCAGTACAGCTGTGGCCTCCTCCCAGAACAAACTGCATCACCTTGCCCTTTCCCACTGCTGCCTCTCTCCAATCCCAGTCCAAAATGCATCTCCAGCCCCCTGTTGGGACTGGCTGCATCCATTCCAGTACAAACTGTTCCCTTCTTGCCCTCCTACTGCCTGAGCCCTGTGCTTGTCCAAACAGAGACCCTTTACACTTCCAAGTGCACATTAGGCCTTGTCCCACAACAGGCTGGATTTCTTTATCCCTGCCCAGCACAGGTCTGGCAATGTTTATAGAAATTCCCTGCCTGGTTCCTCTCTAAGTACAGACCAGACCCAGTCCCAGTACAGCTGGGATCCCCTGGCTCCATTCCATACAGCCTGGCCCTTATCCCATTACAAACTTGATCCTTTTAAGCCCCTGCCAGTACAGACCTAGCACAGTCGCAGTACAACTGCATCTCCTGAACTGCCCCCACCCCTGCAGGGATGTGGTCTTGTCCCATCAGTAACAGGATCATTTGAATATCTCCCAGTACAGTCTCAGGCCCATCCCAGTACAAATCACATCCCTGACTCCATCCCTGTGCAGACTAGCCCCATCTGGAACAAGCTCCCAGGGCAGCTGTGGAGTCTCCTTCTCTGGAGAATATTCAAGACCCACCTGGATGTGTTCCTCTGTGATCTGCTCTAGGTGACCCTGCTCTGGCAGGGGGGTTGGACTGGATGATCTTTGGAGGTCCCTTCCAGCCCCTATCTTTCTGTGATTCTGTGTTTGCCTCCCTGTACAAACGGAATCTCTTTAATGTCTCCCCCTCCCAGTAAAGACTGGGTAAGACCTGGATAAACTGAAACCCTGGTCCCTTCCCAGAACAGACATAGCCTCATCCCAGCACACACTGGATCATCTTGCTCCAGCCCAGTACCATTGGGTCCTGCTGCAGTACAAACTACATTCTCTGGTTCCCTCTCACTACCTACTGCATCCCTCCCATCTAAAGTCCTCTGATTTAATCTCATCACAGACTGGACACCATCTGTGATGGGTTATGCCCATCCTGAAAGTGTGTGTGGGGGGAGGGCTTGCCCTCCCTGAAGGGGAGGTTTCCCCCAGTAACTAAGTTACTCTGTTCCACTCTCCCCTCCCTCCCCCTCCCGTCCCTCAGCCTGAAAAGGAAGACCCACAGCCATTTGCTCTCTTGCTTCTGCCTTGCCTGGACAAGAGGACTGAGTCGCTGCTGGCTTCCTGCTTCTCTGCCACATGGTCAGGCCTGGTCTTTTCTCCCTGCTGCATCCATGTTTCTCCAAAGACTGTTGGCTTTGTCTATCTCCCTAACCATCCTTGTTCCTTACCCTTGTGAAGCCTTCCTGTTATTCTTTATATGTATACTATATTTTTTTTTTTAAAGAAAGTTTCACCTCTCTGCGTCCAAACTGACTCCAAATTGTTTCTCAGCAGATTTACCTCCTCCCTTTTCCTTATCTCCATTTCTTTCTTTTTTTTTTCCCTTCCCTTATCACTCCTATCTTTCCCCTTCCCTTTTTCTCTTGATTGGGAAAGAGGACGGGGGAGCAGGGGAGAGATTCTCAGCCTTGACCCCATCTGAGCTCTTAATCCCGTTAGGCCCAAACCACCACATATTTTGGCACTCCAATGTGGGCTTGGAAATTATATTCTCTTTGGAAGTAATGCTTTTTCTGAAGAAAAGGATTTGAAGTAGAGATGTCAATTTTGAAGCATCTGATTTCCAGCTTTTGCTGGGTGTTTGGCTGGAGCTTTTGGACCCATAGCTACAAATTGATACTTACCATGGTGTGTGGTTAATGAGAAAGATGCTGCTCAACTGGATGAAACTTTGCCAATGCAGCTGGGCATGGACCTCCTGAATTCTTTGAATTTACTGGCAGTGGTAACTTCTCTGACACAGGAATTTTCCTGAAGCAGGCTATGAAACCAATGTGTAGATAAAAATGTCTGTGATGGAAAATTGCCTTACATGCAATATGTTCCATGTGCTTAAATGTAATCCTTAGAGAGGCATTTGCTGTGACCCTGTTGGGTGGGGAAGAGCCAACCCATCAGAGCTCTTTGCAGAGGGATAAGGCAGTCTTTTGTAAGCTCTTTTGTAAGGCACTCTTTTCTAAGGGGTGTGTCTGCTGGGAGCACTGCAAGCACTGTGTAAACACACGAGGGGGAGGGGTCAGGTTGTAGTGAGCATGCCAGATCTCAGCCTGAGCCCCAGGCACAAGGGTTTGCCCCACCCACCAGCAGTCCCACACTTAACCCCGATGCTTCTGCCCACAAAGTTTCTCTAGCAGCCCTGTCACCACACGCAGGAAAACGAGGCAAAATCATCTCCAAACAGGGATGGTGAGGAAGGCACGTCGGCAGGGCCCAGCACTTCACAGACCCAGCAGTGGATGATGATGACTCAGAGCAGGAAAACAATAACGGTTAAATCTCTGCCCAGAAAGGAACTACGGCAAACTTGTCTGGATTATGCAAGGAAAGAGGGTGAGCCAATACTAAGCTGGGCCCTGAGATGCTGGGATGAGGGGGTGGACACAGTGGTCCTGGACAAGAGGGAGGCAAAGCCTTTAGGCTCCCTGACTCAATGCTGGTCTGGACAAAGAGTTAGCCCAAACTTGATGGAACACACACTCTCTGGGCCGGGAATCCTCAATGCCATCAGAGCCGGTACCGCTCAAGAGACGACCTGCCCTGGGCCCCAGTTAGGGACAGGTATGGAAATGCATTTGGTATCTGAGACTGTGGTGGTGTGGTGGTGTGAGAAAGTCCCTCCACACACAAAGAAAGAAACCACAGCTAGCTCAGTCCGAAAAGCAGATGAAAGCTATATTTACAGGCAAAATGGAATGCAATGAATATGTACACAAATATACAATATTTACAATATATACAGAAATACACAGCAATGAACGTAATGCAAAAAGCCTTTACCCTCCAGCTGGCCAGGGGGTTCTCTGAACCCCCCTCTCTCCCTCCCTCCCTACCTCTCCTTTTTTTTCCAAAAAGGGTCAGAGAGAGAGAGAAAGGCAATTAAGGAAGAAAATTCTGTTAGCTAAAAGCATGCAGAATTAGTTTTCTATCTAGTTAGCTGTTAACTCAAGGCCTTCCTGCTTCAGAAGAGAGAAACATCCAGCCCACAGGACAGAGAAGCACAGACCACCCAGCCTGAACCCAGACCAGACTGAACTAACAGAACCCAAACTTAAAATTGCATTCTGCAATCTACCAATGAAATTAGTTTAGACTACCTTGTTTTTGTTTAAATATCAAAAACATTCAGCCAGAGGGTTCAGCAACTGTCTCTTTCTTAAAGGCATATCCTCAACCAGTCACAATCCACCTCTTCTAAACCATTTCATTGGCTGTTCATACTGTCCATCAATCCAAAACAATAGCTACACATTTTCAAGTAAAGTTCATAGTCCCATTCCGGCTATCCACAGGTGTAGATGATTCAGAAGTCCAAGAAAACAAGAAAAATGGAAACAGTTTGTCTCTTCGCAGACGAGCGAAGAAAGGGAACAGGGCAACAGGGAAGCAGGACTCTCAGTTGACTCAGGACTCTAAGGTTCTCAGGGTTCGTGCACCATGGATTCCTCTGGTTTTTTCCTTTGGGAGCAATGTAGCTGTACAACACTCTGAAATTAAACTCTTTCAGCTAAAGTTAGGTTTTCTGTGGAATACACTGAATTTCACCATTCTCTTGCATTACCCAATAAGTGTGACCCGGACCTTCAGCTGAAACACCCCTCGGACAGGTTTAGCCTCTCCTGAGGGAGAAACCCCAACAGTTTGACCTAACATATTCTTTTCTCTAACAACAGGAACTCTATCACCTTCTACTTTCTGCAGCAGATCTGAGTGTGCCGGTCCAGCTCGGTTCACTGAACCTCTACTATTTACCAGCCAGGTTGCTTGTGCTAAATGCTTTTCCAGTTTTTCTCAAAGATCCACCCCCCCATGGCTTTAAGAGTGGTCTTCAGCAAACCGTTGTAGCGTTCAATCTCCCTGCAGCTGGTGCTAGTAGGGATGGAATATCCACTCAATGCCGTGCTCTTTGGCCCAGCTCTTTACAAGTTGTTTTTGAAGTGAGTTCCGTTGTCTGACTCAATCCTCTCTGGAGTTCCGTGTCTCCACAGGATTTGTCTCGCCAGACCCAGATGGTGTTGCGTGCAGTTGCTGTGGACTGGATAAGTTTCCAACCACCCAGTGTTTGCCTCTATCATAGTAAGCACATACTGCTTACCAGAACGAATGTGGTAGAATGATGTAGTCAACCTGCCAAGCTTCACCATACTTGTACTTGGACCATCTGTCACCATACCATAAGGCTTAAGTCTCTTTGCCTGCTTAATAGCAGCACAAATGTCACAGTCATGGATGACTTGTGTGATAGCATCCATGGAAATGTCTATGGATCTGTCACGAGCCCACTGGTAGGTTGCATCTCTGCCTTGATGTCCTGACGAATCGTGAGCCCACCGAGCTAAGAATATCTCACCTTGGTGTTTCCAGTCGAGATCAAGATCAGAGTCCATGTCTACTTGAGAAACTCTTGCAGCTAGATCTGCCTGATGGTTGTGTTGCTGTCCTCAGTAGCTTTGCTCTTAGGGATGTGAGCATCAATGTGTCTCACCTCCACTGGATTCTCTCGATTCGATCAGCAATGTCTGCCACAGCTCAGGTCCCATATAGGCTTCCTTTTCTCTGCCAACCACTCTTCTTCCAGTTCTTTAGCCAACCCCACAGCATTGCTCCATCCATGAGTCGGTGTAGAGATAAAGCTTTGGCCACCTCTCACGTTCAGCTACGTCGAGAGCTAGCTGGACAGCTTTTACCTCTGTAAACTGACTGGATTCTCCTTCTCCATCCTTTCCTCTGCAACTCGGCGTGTTGGACTCCACACTGCAGACTTCCACCTCGCTTGTTCCCGACCAGCCGACAGGACCGTCTGTGAACAAAGCATACTTCTTTTCATCATCAGAAGGTCATTGTAAGGAGGAGTCTTCCTCAGCACGATTTACTCTCTCCTCTGGAGGTTTAGTACATTTGTGGTACCTTCAGGCCACTTGAGATCCCTCCACCAGACCAGGTCTTTCAAGATTTCCCATTCGAGCTCTCTATGTTATCAGAGCCATCCACTTAGACCAGGTGGAATCTGTTTGCATGATGTGGTGTGGAACCTTTGCCTTTGAACATCCAATTCAAAACTGGTAATCTGGGAGCTAAGAGAAGTTGTGATTCAGTTCCAATCACTTCGAAGCGGCTTTCACTCTTTCATAGGCAGCTAGAATCTCTTCTCTGTTGGAGTATAATTAGCCTCTGACCTCTGTAACCTCGACTCCAAAAACCAAGAGGTCGTCCACGTGTCTCACCTGGAGCTCTTTGCCACAAGCACCCAGTTGGACCATTGTCACTTGCAGCCGTGTACAAAATGTTCTTATGTCTGGACCATCTCGGACAGGTCCCAGACCCATTGCTTGAACCACCTCTTGCTTTATCTGGTCAAAAGCTGCTTGTTGTTCAGGTCCCCAGTGGAAATTGTTTCTCTTTCGAGTCACATCATACAGAGGTTTCACGATGTGACTGTATCCAGGAATGTGCAGTCTCCACAATCCCACTCTCCCCAAGAAACGTAGAGTTTCTTGCTTGTTCATGGGATTGGCCATGGTAGAGACTCTATTTACCACATCCACTGGAATGTGTCGGCGTCCATCCTGCCACCGCACTCCCAGAAACTGCATCTCTCTGGTAGTCCTTTTCACCTTGTCTCGCTTGATGGCAAAACCTGCATTCAGGAGAATGTCAATGACTTTGTTACCTTTCTCGAGACTTCCTCAGCATTTTACCCCAGACAATGATATCGTCGATGAACTGGATGTGTTCTGGAGCACCACCTTTCTCCAGAGCATCGTGGATCACTGCATGACAGGTACTGGAGCTGTGGGATCCAGCCCATTGGCAATCTGTTGAAGTGTACTGGATTCCTCTCCAGGTGAAAGCAAACTGAGGCCTGCATTCCTCTGCTATGGGAATAGAGAAGAAGGCATTAGCAATGTCTATGGTAGCATACCATTTGGCCTCTTTGGATTCCAGCTCATCCTGGAGTTCCATCATGTCTGGTACTGCTGCACTCATAGGTGGAGTTACTTCATTCAGAGCTCGTAGTCGACTGTCAGACGCCAGTCTCCATTCTGCTTTCGCACAGGCCACACTGGACTGTTGAAAGGGGAATGAGTTTTGCTGATGACTTCTGACTCTCCAGCTGACGAATCAGATTCTGAATGGGCAACAAAGAGTCAGGGTTGGTTCTGTATTGTCTGTGATGCACAGTCTGAGAGCAACCGGCAATTTAATGTCCTCAATCTTGTGTTGTCCCACAACTGCAGATTCATCAGAAAGATCAGGTCTAACAGACAGCTTCGGTTTTTGTCCATCTGCTTCTACAGATGCTACTCCAAAAGCCCATTTGTAACCTCTAGGGTCTTTGAAACGCCCTTCTCTCAGAAAATCAATTCCCAGAATACAAGGTGCGTCAGGTCCGGTCACAACTGTATGCTTCCTCCACTGTTTACCAGTTAAACTTATATCAACCTCCACCTTATTTAACTCTTGAGATCCACCAGTGACTCCCAGAATAGTTATAGCTTCTGATCCCTGATAATTTGATGGCATTATAGTGCACTGAGCCCCTGTGTCAACCAAGGCCCTGTACTTCTGAAATTGTGAAGTGCCAGGCCACTGGATGGACACATCCCAATAGATTCTGTTATCTCTGTCACCCCTCTCCTCCCCCTGGCGGGAGGCAGGGCACCCCTAGTTATGGGGAACATGCCCACATGTGCAATGACCACAGTGTGCAGTGTTAGAACTGGAGCCACTGTTGGAGCTACTAGAGTTGTCCTGGGGAACTGTGGAAGTAACAGCTACCCTTCTGGTATTGCTACCTCGGGTTCTGCCACTTTGCAGTTCCCTCAGTCTCCTGAAAAGATTAGCAGTTGGTTGCCCATCCCATCTGTTCATGTTCTCACCAAACTGATCACGCAGAGTTATCCAAATACTCCCACGTGACTGCCTTGGTGGTCTGTTTTGGTTGGATCTGTTTTGGAATGACCTGTTTTGGAATGACATCCTTGGAGGACGCCTATTCCTCACAGAGGAAACCTGTATCCATCCGGAGGAAGAATTGGAATTATTTCCTTGTGTCAATTGGGAGATGGAATTTATAATCTCATCCTTTATCTCTTTCATGCAATTCTCAATTTTTCCAGACAGAGTTTCAATGGCTGAAACCAAAGAAACACGTGTCATGCTATCCTCCAATTGTCTCATCTGATCAGTGAATTGGCCAACCGTAGGAGAAGCTCCGCCATAATTTCTTGCCACAATTCTGCTTGCCAGAATATTTGCATAGTTAGGAGGAGCAAGTTTGATGAGCTTTTTAGCAAGACCAGTTCCTACAGGAATTTCATCAGGATTCAGAGTCTCATGGCCACCATAGAGTACCTCTCTAACAGCAAATTCTCTCAGACGCTTAATTCCTTCCTCTATGGTAGTCCAGGGCTTAGGATTCCATGGGAGATCATCTCGGGAAGGATATCTCATGAGGGTTGCCATTAAAAGGCGTATCCACAGAGTCACCTTACCGAGAGTCCTGCCTAGATGTCTATCTATTCCATTATCCTTTGAGAGAGTTCCTAGTTGAGCTGCTGACTTGTCTCCAACCATTAGAGCTGGAGCACCTGTATCGTAGCATCTACCAAGCCAAGCTAGGATTGGCTCCTTATCTGCTCTGATGTAATCTTTACGCACATTCCTTATCTCTTCCCTTGGTGAAGAACAGTCCAGAATGTCATCTGACTCCTCCTCTTCCTCCTCTTCCTGAACTTGTTGTCCCATTAATCTCATTGTCACTCTCCTAAGAATCTCTTTAAGGTCAGGAGTACCACCTCTAGTTGTTCTGCTATCAGCAATTTGCCCTGCATTTCCATCCAGTGATGATCTCAATAACTCAGCTATATCTTTAAGACAAATCTTCTCCTCCTCCTCAGCAGGGTCTCTTAAAGCAGAAGTTCCCTCACCAGCATCAGCTTCTGAATCAGCTTTGGTCTTTCCACCTCTCGTCTTTAAAACAGCTACCTGCTTAACTGGAGCTGTGTTTGAATTTACAGCTGGCTTAACAGAAGCTGACAGGTTTTGAGACGGATCAGCTGCTGTGGAGGACACTTCCGGTCCCGCTGAAGAAGAAGGAGGAAATGGCTTTGCCGCATTAATGGCTGCCGAGGACGGGGGAGCCGCCATGTTAGGCGCTGCCGCTGCCGCTGCAGCTGGCTGATTGCCAGAACCACCAACAGCACCGTTCAGAGCAGCCTTCCCGATGGACTTTTTAGCTTTATCTTTAACTGATACAGATCCTCCATTCTCCTCATCACTAGATATTTCTGGGGTCGAGTTAGAGCTGTTCTTTCTCCTCTTGGGTCTACGCCTAATTACAAAACAGGTCTTAGACACCTTCCTCTCCCGGTACAGAGCATATAACAAGTAAGCATTGCTTATCACCAACAGCAGGATTGCACACATCAAATAAATCACCTTCGGATCCCAGCCATCACTTAAAACGACCCTTTCACCTACTGGGATCTTAAACTCCTTTATCTCTATGGGCAAAGTGGTCGAGGTCACATTCCTGTATCTATTAAGCCAAAAGAATCCCAGGCACCGGTCATAGAGAAGCTGAATCTTATACTTAAACCATAAGTATAATTTATACATCAAGTATCTGCCTAAGCGATCGCAAATCAATCCCAGGAAGTACTTGTAGACCAGTACCGAACAAATTGAAAAGACCAAACGCTCTAAAATCCAAAACACTTTCATCCTTGCAACTCCGACCTGAGCAGACAATAAATCAAGCAACTTTTGCTCTGCTTCTGGACAGCAACTATCCACAACCCGCACGTTGGGCACCAATTACAAATATGTGGGGGTGAGAAAGTTCCCTCCCCACACACAGGGAAAGAAACCACAGCCAGCTCAGTCGGAAAAGCAGATGAAAGCTATATTTACAGGCATAAATGGAATGCAATGAATATATACACAAATACAATATTTACAATATATACAGGAAAATACAGCAATGAACACAATGCAGAAAAACCTTTTCCCTCCAGCCGGCCAGGGGGGTTCCCTGAACCCCCCTCTCTCCCTCCCCACCTCCCCTTTTTTCCCAAAAAGGGTTAGAGAGAGAGAGAAAGGCAATTAGGGAAGAAAAATTCTGTTAGCTCAAAAAAAGCACATGCAAGAATTAGCTTTCTTATCTGGTTAGCTCTTAACTCAAGGCCGTTCCTGCTTCAGAAAGAGAGAAGCCATCCAGCCCACAGGACAGAGAAGCACAGACTGCACCCAGCCTGAACCCAGACCAGACCCAGACTGAACTAACAGAACCCAAACTCAAAATTGCACTCTACAACAACCTACCAATGAAATTAGTTTAGACTATCTTGTTTTTGTTCAAATATCAAAAACATTCAGCCAGAGTGTTCAGCAACTGTCTCTTTCTTAAAGACACAGCCTAAACCGGTCACACACTGCTTATTGCTATCATTGCCCCCGTTTCTGGGACAGAACTTGGACTATACTGGGATGGGATCAGGACACCAGTTTGTACTTGGACAGGGCCCAGTCTGTACTGGGTTGGAATCCGAGTACACAGTTAACATGTGGAGGGATGCAGTAGATACTGAGAAGGGACCAGGAAATGTAAGTTGCACTGGGATGGGAGCCAGAGTGTACTGGGATGGAGCAAGATGAGGCAGTTTGTGCTGGGATGAGGCCATGTCTGCTCTGGGAGGGGACCAGGGGATTCAGCTTGTTTTGGAACAAGGCCCTGTCTGTACTGGGAGAGCTCACAGAAGTTCAGTTTGTAGCTGGAAGGGGCCCCAGTCTGAACTGGGATGGCATATGGGGATCATTTTGCAGGGATGGGTCCTGGTCTGTGCTGGGATGGAATCAGGGTTTCAGGAGATGCACTTTGTACTGGGATGAGACTCAGACTGTGCCAGGAGATGGCAATGGGATTCCATTTGTACCAGGATGAGGCCACAGCTGCACTGGGATCAAGATATCCACTTTGTGCTGTGCTGGGTGCAGTTGGGACTGGGAAGAGGTCCAAGGGATGCACTCTGCACTGGCACAGGGAACTGTATGGGAGATGGCAAAGGGATGCAGTTTGTCCTGGGATAAGAGCACATCTGAGCTGGGAGGGGTTGAGGAGATGCAGTTTGTCCTGAGATGTGACCAGGTCTGTACTGGGAAGGGTCAAAAGGATCCAAATTGTGCTGAGCAGGCCCAGAATGTCCTAGACTGTGGACAGGGAATGCAGCTTGGACTGGGACAGGGTCCAGGATGTACTGGGATGTATGAGGGGATACAGATTTTATTGAGACAAGGCCGAGAGTATGCACATGAGAGTGTGCAGTTTGTACTGGGATGGATGCATTCAGTACTGGGAAGGGAGCCAGGGGATTCATTCTGTGCTGGGATGGGACCCAGGCTGCAGTGCTAGAGGACAGTAGGATCCAGTTTGTACTGGGACGAGGCCACAACTGTACTGGGAGGGGATAAAGGAACCATGTTTGGACTGAGTCTATACTGGAAGGGGGTCATGGTATCCAGTTTGGACTCTGAGTAGGTGCAGTCTGTAATGGGAGGGGGTTGGGGGATGAAGGCATGAGGAGACCTCCTGTTCTGATGGCAGTGCTGCTCTGGAGCACAGCTCTGTCCCACAAGCAGCCCTGGCCTCTCCCTGCCTGCAGTCCCAGCACTGCCACACAGCAGCACAGTGCCCAAGCTGCCAGAGCACTCAGGCCTTGCCCCAGCACGGAGGCTCAGCAGGAGAGTGTGGAAGGGAAGAAAGAGCAGCTGAGGACAGCCCAAGCTGTGGGGCTCCCTGGCACTGCTGCTGTGCTGGGACTCTGCCCCTCCACCTCTGCACACAGGCACTGCCCTGCAGCTCCACAGAAGAGTTGCAGGAAAGAGCTCAGAGAAACAACTCCCTGCAACATCTTTTATTGTGTTGAACACAGAGAGAGCACAGCTCCTCATGTCTGCAACCTCTGGGTCACAGCAGACAGGACAACGCTGAACCAGAAATGGTCTGAGGAAAGACATTTGTGTGGGAACAACATTCTCCCAAGGGGAACAGCCCCAGCAGCAGCCAGAACTCCAGCAGCCAGGCTGGGCCTGCACTGACTGCCATCACAAATGCTCTGCAGCAGAACACAAAGAGTTTATTGCTTCTGAGAGCATCCAGGGATCATTTGGCTCAGGGCAGCCTTGAGCTCCTGGTTCCTCAGGCTGTAGAGGAGAGGGTTGACTGCTGGAGGCACCACTGAGTACAGAACTGTAACTACCATATCTAGGGATGGGGAGGAGATGGAAGGAGGCTTCAGGTAGGCAAAGAAGGAAGTGCAAAGAAACAGGGAGACCACAGCCAGGTGAGGCAGGCAGGTGGCAAAGGCTTTGTGACGTCCCTGCTGAGAGGGGATCCTCAGCACTGCCCTGAAGATCTGCACATAGGACACCACAATCAACACAAAACAGAGAAATAATAAACAGGCAGTGACCACAAGAAGCCAAAATTCCCTGAGGTAGGATGTGGAGCAGGAGAGCTTGAGGATCTGAGGCACTTCACAGAAGAACTGGTCCACAGCATTGCCCTGGCAGAGGGGCAGGGAAAATGTATTGACTGTGTGCAGCAGAGCATTGAGAGCCCCACAGCCCCAGGCAGCTGCTGCCATGTGGAGACAAACTCTGCTGCCCAGGAGGGTCTCATAGTGCAGGGGTCTGCAGATGGCAACATAGCGATCATAGGACATGGTGGTGAGGAGAGAAAACTCTGCTGACATGAAAAAGGGATGAGAAAGACCTGAGCAGCACATCCTGCATAGGAGATGTCCCTGGTGTCCCAAAGGGAATTAGCCATGGATTTTGGCACAGTGGTGGAGATGGCACCCAGGTCAAGGAGGGCGAGGTTGAGGAGGAAGAAGTACATGGGGGTGTGGAGGTGGTGGTCCCAGGCTATGGTGGTGATGATGAGGCCATTGCCCAGCAGGGCAGCCAGGTAGATGGCCAGGAAGAGGCAGAAGTGCAGGAGCTGCAGCTGCCTTGTGCCTGGGAATGGCAGGAGGAGGAAGTGGGTGCTGGAGCTGCTGTTGGCCATCTGCTGCCTCTGGCCATGGAGACCTGTGCAAGGAGGAAAGGCAGTGACAAGTTAGGGCACACTTCCCTCAGCCTCATTGTAACCCCTGTCCCTGAGCTGCATGAGGAATGGATCAGCTCAGTCCCATCACTACCAACCCATGGCAGAGTTCATCACAGCTTCAAATGCAGCAGGGACCCAGCATTGCCATGAAGATTCCTCTGGTGTCAGAACAGAAAGTGACCAACAGCCCAATCCCAGAGAACAAGAGTCTCATGGAGAGGTGGAGAAACAGGGAACAGCTCTGCAGTGCTGCAGAGACACTGAAGGGAAGAAAGGCAGAGGGGCTGGGGGTGAAGCCTTCTCCTTCCCCAGCTCAGCACTCTGCAGCTCACAGGATGGAGCTGAAGAGCTTTTGTCCTCCTTTTGTGTGCACACTCCAGGAGCCTTCAGCTGAATGTCAGCTGCCAAGGTTGTGACTCCTGACCTGGAGCCCAGAGCTTTGAGGGCACTGCCTCTGCTGGGTAGAAGAGGAGAGCAAAAGGTTGCATTGGGAAATGTGTCTGCAGTGCAGAGAATGGCACAGAGGAGCCTGACCCCCTTGCCAGGGCATCCCTGACAGCAGATCCCTATCCCCCTCTGCCCAAGTCCCTGCTGCCAGCAGCTGTCCCTGCCAGGAGCTGCTTCTTTGTGTCCAGCTCTCCTCGCTGTCCCTGCCACCCATCCCACCTTCTGTGTGCTGAGCTCTGCCCTGCAGATCCCTCCCAGCAGCAGGACACTGCCCAGGGGCAGCTCTGGGTGTGCAGGGCTCAGGAGCAGCTCAAAGGCTAATGAGAGTCTTCTGCAGAGTGGAGAAACAAACTCCAGTCTCACACAGCTCACTCAGCACACCAAGGGGATCAACATTCAAAGCCAAGACTCCTTCCCTTCCAGCCAAATGCTGCCTTGATGCTCTTCTGGAAAGCCTCCTCAGAAATGCCCAGGGGGGAGCCAGGACTGTGAGCAGCTCTGGCCAAGGCACCTCCCTCCCCACAGCAGAAGGACCCTGCCCTGCCCTGCCAGGGCTGTCTCCTGCTACTCACAGCTTCTCCCCACAGCACTGTGTGGAGCTCCCTGGGCAGGCTGAGAGCTGAGCCTGGCAGGCAGCAGAGTCCCTGCCCCAGCACACAGCCCCTGGGCTGCAGGGACCCTGCTCTGAAGGACAGCCCTCACCACCCCTGCCTGCACCCCAGGCCTCCACAGCTCTTCAGAAAAGCCTGAAAAGAGCCTCTGCACAGGAAGATTTCCTTCCAGCCCCCAGCAGCTGTGGCTGTGCCAGCTTTAGGAGATGCCTCCAGGAGCTGCAGCTGCACTGCCCTGCCCCCACAGACTCACCCTGTCAGGGACTGCAGTGACTTCTCCTCCTGTCAGCTCTCAGTCACCCTCCTGCACACCTCCAAGCTCTCTTTGCCTTCTTCATCTTGCTGAGATCCTCTGGCAGTGCCCTCAGCCCTGCTGTGCCGTGCAGAGGAGCTCTCCTGGGCACAGCTGACACTTTTCATTGCTGCCTACTTTCCAGCAGCTCCCTCCAGCCACGGAGCTCAGCCCAGCTGAGCAGCAGAGGACCAACCCAAGGGCATTTGAATGACCCTCTGGGGGCTTTGGTGCCAGGTAAACATCAGAGACTGAGAGGGAGATGATGAAACCTCTCCAGAAGTTGAAGTCAGTTTCCAACTCTGAAGTTTCTTCTCTTGTTGATGGGTCCCGGTGAGGACACTGCTGGGAAAGTGTCTGCAGGCTGTGGTTGGAGCAGAGAACTGGAGGCAGTGCTGAGAGGTCAGGACAAGCAGAGGAAGATGTCTCTGATGCTGAGCAAACCTGGAGCTGTTTCACTAATGCAAAGGGTCAAGCCCTGAGCCCTGGCTCCTGTACAGGCAGATCCTGTCCCTCACTCACCCCTCAGGGTGATTCCTGGAGCAGTGAGATGTGGAGAGGACCAATGTCAAGGGCAGGACTATGGCACAACCCCTCCCAGGCTCTGAGGATGGACAAGGAGGCAATGAGGCCCCAGGGCTGGAAGGAGGAGTTGTCTCCTCAGAGGCATCAGTGGCACAGACCACAGCCAGAACCAAAGGCAGGAAGAGCTTGGCTCTGCCAGGAGCCTTTCAGCTCTTGCACAGCCCTCTGTCATCTGCCCCTCAGGCTGTCCTCTGCTGCTGCATCAGCTGAGCCTCTTTCCCTGCAGGCTGTAGTCACCCAGCCAGCTGCCCCACCTTGCTGCCACCTTCCTTTGCTGCTCTCTCTCCATCCTCCCTGGGTGTCCCTTGAAACTCCAAGCCTTGGAGTGCTCCAGGATGCTGCTGGGTGACATCTTGCACCACAGCACTGCCCTGGCAGTGATGTTTCTCTCTCCTCATGTCCACTCTGGAGCTCCCCAGCTGCACTTTGTGGCTTTCTTTCTCTTGCACTTTGTCACTGTGCAGAAAAGTTTCTCCATGTCTCAAAGCACTCCCCAAGCACTCCCCAAGCATTCTCAGGCTACTCCTCTACTCTCCTCAGTCTCCACACCACTGAGCCCTCAGCACTCAGCCTCTTTCTAGTGGTCATGTTCCAGAAGCATCCAAGCCCCATCTTGGGAGTCTTCTGGGCTGTCTCCAAGGTGTTTGCAGATATAAACTTAGTGCTCATAGACTAAGAAAGAGACTTTTTACCAAGTGCTGTAGTGGGTGGACAAGAGGCAGTGGGACTGAACTTAAAGAGGAGAGATTTACATTCAATTCTGATGTAAGACACAAATATTTCCCTATGAAGTGGCAGGATCCTGGAGCAGGTTGCCCACAGCAGGAGATCCCTGGGAGCACCCAAGGTCAGGATGTTTGCACAGCCTGAACTCTTACAAGATGTCTCTGCCCATGGCTGGGGGGTTGGACTTGCTGCTCCCTAAGGTCCTTTCCAACCCAAACCATTCCATGATTCTTTGATTCTAATATCCCCAACCCCTTCTCCACAAGGCTGCAGGTACCTACAGACACCATGGGGGTGTTTTCAGCCGACCCCAACGTTCCCATGAGACAGTAAGAGTTGCCATTTCTAGGACATAAATTGCCAGGGTTGTGGAGAATGAATTCAAAACACAAAAGGTCAAGAAATCAACTCCAAGAAAGTTCCAGTGTGTGTGAATGAAAGATTCACCAAATGGGTCAGCAGGAGAGCTTTCCATTTTGGAGGTTTGGAGGGTTTGTGCCCTTAAGAGTCTGAGGTTCATGACAAGCCACAAACTGCATTTGGGTTCTGGACTTGCCATGGGATTCCTAGGAGAGAAACCAAAGAAGGGAAAGGATGGGATCAAGGGGGTTTGTGGAGGAACAAAAAGGATTAAAGAGAGCAAAGAGGATGAGAGGAGCTGGTGATGTGTGAGCAGGTGGATGATCAGTCCACTTGCCTGGCTGTGTTGTGTCACTGATCACCACAGTTTGTCCTGTTTGTTCAACACCTCCATTTCCAAGAGCTTTGTGAGGTGAGGGAGCTCTCTGCTCTTGGGAGGGAAGGAGGTCCAAGTGCCAGCCACTGGTATCCTCAGCTCTTGTGCTCTTTGAGGGCCAGCAGCTGGTGACAACCCACTGCAGCCTGCCTCTGCCGGGGAGCAAAGTCTTTCCACAGGGGGCATCTGGAGAGCAGTTCTCCTGTGACAGCTCTGCTCTTGGCCTTGGGTCCATAGTGGAAGGGCTGCAGAGCAAAGGGGCAGCAAAGGCCACAGCCTGGAGCACAGACAAGAAATCCCCCATGTGCCACCACAGAGCTGTGAGCTTAGTGCAGTAAGGGCTGAGGTGGGGCAGGACAGCTCCTATGGCTTCTGGGGTGGATGGAGGTAAAACATCCTGAGCAGAAACCCCCAGGGAAGATGAGGAGCAAGGGTGCCCTGTGTTTTGTCAGGGTGTCCTAGTTTAGACTGGGACAGATGCTGTGTTGCCCCAAAAGGGACAAATGAATGATACTCACACCAAAGGTTTGGATAGTGATGGGAAGTTGAAATGCAAAAGCAACCAACACAGTGCAACAATTACAAAGCATCAGTGGTGAGCACATCCAAAGCACACAGAGCTCCCTCACACCACACAAAAAGCCCACTGCTTCCTTTTTCCCCACCTGGGGTGCACCCAAAACCCCCAGGGCTCGCTCTTTTCCCCCCACTGCTAGGCTGTTCTCAGGCTGGCCAGGCCTGAGATTGCCCTCCCCCCACTTCTTATCTGGGCATTAGGCCTAAACAGGCTGAAGAGGCCTGAGATACTTCCTCATGGTTACCCCGTAGGGAGCATCTCCCACGGGTGCAGGGAGGGAAGAAAGAGAAAGAGAAGGACTTTGCAGCCAGATATATAAAGGTGCAGGATTTATGTGTAGCAATAGGTCATAGTCTGCATCCACCCACTAGGCTGGACTCTCTGGGCACTGGAGGTGTGACTCTGTGGCTTCAGTTTAGGAGGCACCTGGCCTAAACTGCCACACAGGGTAGCTCAGATACATGGAGCTCTTCAGCTGGACAGGCACCTGCTTAGGAACAGATCTCAAGCAGGGGACACTAAAGGCTGCTATGAGGAGAACTAACTCCATCCCAGCCAGAGCCAGGACTCTGCAGAGGTCGAACAGCCCCAGAGGAAGAGGAAGAGGAAGATGAAGATGAAGATGAGGAAGGTTATTGTCAGTCAGGGGTCGTGCAACCCTTTGAGGGGGTGATGGGCATGGGCAGCAGGGAAAGAGTGTTATGCAACATGTTGCACAACAGGGAAGAGCTTCATTCTCCTTGGTTCCGCCTTCTGGGATGTCCTGGCCCTGCATCAGAGAACTCTGAATCTATGGATACTGAGGTCTCTGGTAGTTGAGGAGAGCTGCAACAATCCTACAAGCAGCTCAGTGTTGCCTCTGTGTGGTGCCTGCTAAGATGAGTGCCGATCAGCTCCATTCCCATGAGATCTCAGGAGCTGTGCTGGGCAGTTGGTTAGGATGAGTGACCTGTGCCTTGTTCTCTAGCTCCTGCCTTGCTGCAATTTTATATAACCTCCTGAGCTACAAAGGGGCTGAGCCCATAAGCATTCAGGGAGACACAGGGGGCTCACAAGACCTGACTGTACTGCAGGCTGAGAGAAGCCTGACTGGGAATGAATGGGGAAAGCACAACCTAGTGACTGGTCCAGATGCACCTTGGATTCATGGCATTGACTTTCTGCGGGAGGGATGCTTCAAGGACTCTGGGGGGCACAAGTGGGCATTTGGGGTGGCAGCTGTGGAGACTGCAGGCAAAGAACAGCTGTCTACCACGCCTGAGATGTTGGGTGAGCCCTCCATAGTGGGCAGCCATAAGGTGCAGGATTTGAAGTTCCCTCTTGCCTCTCACATGGTACATGGCAGGCAATCCAGGACCAACAGAGACTCTCTGCACCCCATACACCAACTGATTTGATGACTGGAGAGCCAGAAGGTGATCAGCAAGGCTCACTCCCCCTTCAACAGCCTAATATGGCCAGTGCAGAAGGATAATGGGGAATGGAGACTGACCGTGGACTGCTATGACCTGAATGAGGTGACTCCTTCGATCAGCGCTGCCGTGCCGGACATGCTGGAGCTCCAGTACGAGCGGGAATCAAAGGCAGCCAAGTGTTTTGCCACAAGTGACATTGCTAAGTGCTGGCTGGGATTCATCCTAGGGTGCTGAGAGAGCTGGCAGATGAGCTGGCCAAGCCGCTCTCCATCATTTTTCAACAGTCCTGGCTCACTGGAGAGGTCCCAGAAGACTGGAAGCTGCCAACGTGGTGCCCATCCACAAGAAGGGCCGGTTGGATGAGCCAGGGAATTCTAGGCCTGTCAGCCTGACCTCAGTGCCAGGCAAGATTATGGAACAGGTCATCTTGAGTGCGATCACGCAGCACTTACAGGATGGCCAAGGGATCAGGCCTTGCCAGCATGGATTTAGGAAGGGCAGGTCCTGCCTGACCAACCTGATCTCCTTCTATGATCAGGTGACCCGCCTGGTGGATGTGGGGAGGCCTGTGGATGTGGTCTCCCTGGACCTCAGCAAGGCCTTTGACACCGTCCCCCACAGCAAACTCCTGGCCAAGCTGGCAGCCCATGGCTTGGATGGGAGCACACTGCGTTGGGTTAGGAACTGGCTGGAGGGCTGAGCCCAGAGAGTGGTGGTGAATGGTGCCACATCCGGCTGGCGGCCAGGCACTAGTGGTGTGCCCCAGGGATCGGTGCTGGGCCCCATGCTCTTCAACATCTTTATTGATGATCTGGATGAGGGCATCGAGTCCATCATCAGTAAATTTGCGGACGACACCAAGCTGGGTGCAAGAGTTGATCTGCTGGAGGGTAGAGAGGCTTTGCAGAGGGACCTCGACAGGCTGGACAGATTCAAGGGCATGAGATTGAACACATCCAAGTGCTGGGTTCTGCACATTGGCCACAACAACCCCAGGCAGTGCTACAGGCTGGGGTCAGAGTGGCTGGAGAGTGGCCAGGCAGAGGGGGACCTGGGGGTGCTGGTTGATTGTAGGCTGAACATGAGCCTGCAGTGTGCCCAGGTGGCCAAGAAGGCCAATGGCATCCTGGGCTGCATCAGGAAGAGTGTGGCCAGCAGGAGCAGGGAGGTCATTCTGCCCCTGTACACTGCACTGCTTAGGCCACACCTTGAGTCCTGTGTCCAGTTCTGGGCCACTCAGTTTAAGAAGGAGGTTGACTTGCTGGAACGTGTCCAGAGAAGGGCAGCAAAGCTGGGGACGGGTTTGGAACGCAAGGCCTATGAGGAGAGGCTGAGGGAGCTGAGGTTGCTTAGCCTGGAGAAGAGGAGACTCAGGGGTGACCTTCTTGCTCTCTACAACTACCTGAAGGGAGGTTGTAGCCAGGCGGAGGTTGGTCTCTTCTCCCAGGCAGCCAGCACCAGAACAAGAGGACACAGTCTCAGGCTGTGCCAGGGGAGGTTTAGGCTGGATGTTAGGAAGAAGTTCTATACAGAGAGAGTGATTGCCCACTGGAATGGTCTGCCCGGGGAGGTGGTGGAGTCACTTTCATTGGAGGTGTTCAGGAGGGGACTTGATGGGGTGCTTGGTGCCATGGTTTAGTTGTTTGGGTGGGTTGGATTGGTTGATGGCTTGGACGCAATGATCTTAAAGGTCTCTTTCAACCTGGTGTATTGTATTGTATTGTAACTTACAAGCACAACACTCCTTTGTTTCCTGCCTGAGCTCTTAAAGGAGAACCTAGATTTTGCCAGTTCTAATTCCTACATTTCCCTTTCCTATTAATAAAGAATCACAGAATCATAGAATCAGTCAGGGCTGGAAGGGACCACAAGGATCATCTAGTTCCAACCCCCCTGCCATGGGCAGGGACACCCCACACTAGATCAGGCTGGCCAGAGCCTCATCCAGACTGGGCTTAAACACCTCCAGGGATGGGGCCTCAACCACCTCCCTCGACAACCCATTCCAGGGCTTCACCACTCTCCTGGGGAAGAACTTCCTCCTCACCTCCAGCCTGAATCTCCACCACCCAGCTTCATTCCATTCCCCCTAGTCCTATCACTACCTGAGATCCTAAGAAGACCCTCCCCAGCCTTCTTGTAGGCCCCCTTCAGATACTGGAAGGCCACAATGAGGTCACCTCAGAGCCTTCTCTTCTCCAGACTGAACAGCCCCAACTCCTTCAGTCTGTCCTCACAGGAGAGGTGCTCCAGCCCTCTGCTCATCCTTGTGGCCCTTCTCTGGACACGTTCCAGCACCTCCAGATCCCTCTTGTAATAGGGATTCCAGAACTGGACTCCAGGTGGGGTCTCACCAGAGCTGAGTAGAGGGGGAGAATCACACCAAGAAGACCTGATTAACCATACCAGTTCTACCCTGAAAACATTGCACACAGGGATTGAGATACAAAGCCCTACAAATGCAGCAAACCCAATCTGCAGCATTGTCTTTTGCAATCTGCTTCAGGGGCATGAGTGTCACACCTTTGCCTTTTCCTAAGATGGTCAAACATCATAGAAGTGTTTAGTGTCAGCAAGGTCCTCCCTTGACCCATGAGGGTAGGGCTGGCCAGGCTCTGTCTCCACAGACAAGGAAATTACCTGTGGGCAGACAGCAAGAGTGAGAAGGCCTCCTGGCTGGGTGGGAGATGACATCCTGAATATTCATAGTTCTGCCCAGTGTGAAATTAAACACAGCACAATAATCCATGTTCACTCTGCCTACCACACTGATCTCCTGATGCTCTGTTTTGCTAAGGAAAGGTACTGAGGCCTATTGTTCCTACTCCTGGGTTTTTTTTTCTTTCCTTTCAAATTTCTCCCAAGCAAAGCCTCCAACATCTTTATATCCTCAATAAATTTTATTAACCCACACTAAAAACCACATATGAAATGAAAATTTGAGACCATCACATGCTTTAATAATTCTTTCCTGTGACATAATACCTACAATTCCCCCTTGTTTGTTTTTTATCTCATAGAATGAAAATATCTTTTGTGCTATAATCCATTTTGACCTTCACCCAGTAGCACTGCCACGGTGTTGTGCTTATTCCTTAGGGAACAGACCTTAACACAACCACTAAAGATTTATAAGTGCTCCTTCTTGCCTATATTTTGACATTCTTACCCAGATCCAACACAAGATGCTTCCAGGTGAAGACCTTTATTACATTACACAGTTGACATATATGTTTCTAATGCAGTGTTGCCACACTCTGATTGGTTACTTTTCTACTGCCATGCCCTTAAGCAAAGCACACACCAGGTTATTGCCAGCAATCAAGCTTCTGAACAGATCCAGCCCAGTCCTGCCTGGTCTTTCTTTTCAATTCCTGATAAGGTGTACATCCCCGGACTCAAGATAAAACATAGCTGTCCCAAAAGCTATCTGAAAACAACCCTTCTCCTACACCACCACTGCTTATCAGATGGAGGCTTTGGTGAAAATGTTTGCTGCTGCTGTTCATGTATGAGAAACTTGTTTCAGATGTGGGTAGCTGGGGCATTAGAAGAAAACTTGTCCACAAAAAAGGCAGCAGCAATAATGGGTATGAGAGCCTGTTCCTCTCTGGCCCCTGTGCACAACATGGTAAGAATGAAACCTCCCTAAAGATGGCTGCTTCAGGTTTAATAACCCAAGACAACTTCCTCCTCCAAGAAGCAATTCAGGAAACAGGAAGCAGAGCACCATGGGAGCGTGCACACAGACACAAGTGCCTCCCCATGGCACCTCTCAGGCCTATGGGGTCACTTGCCAGCAAGAACCAGGGGCAGAGCTGGAGTGGATGTCACCACAGACATTTCACTCACTGTAATGGATGAATTATTTAACCATCTCTCAGAGTGGTATGAACCCTGTCACAGGAACTCATCTCTTGTCATTGCAGTCTGTGAGCAATCCTTTGGCAAAAAAGGCCCCAGTGTGGCTCTGCAATTTACAGACCCCTGATTGGGAAGGCCCCTGGGATCTAGTGACACATGGGTACCCTTGTGTTTCCACAGGTGCCAGGGTCCAGCGGGTCTCTGCTTGTTGTGTTTGGCCTGCTCCAGAGCATGACCAATGGAAACAAGGCCCTCAGCCCGCATCAGCTAACTCCATGGGATAGCAAACCATTTGGGCAGCACTGCTGCATGCATGAAATCAAACCTGGGATTTAAATGCCTGACAAATAGTAGCACACCAGTAAGGTGTTTTGAGCATCCGGACATGTGGGATGATAATTTGCTCTTTGCCCCATTAGAGCCTCAACAATTAGATATTTCAGGGACATTGCAAGCAGAAAGCTGTGTGTATCTGCAGCATAGAGCTGGAGCAGTTGTAGTACTATGATCTTTAATCACACTCCCTTTGCCTTAGAGCCATGCAGGCTTAGCCTAACAGCTGAAGGAGATGGTCATGGAGGTTTGTAGAACAAAGCTGAACACATAGCAGCCAGGATCATCTTGCTTCAAATTGCTGCAGCAAAGCAGCAGCTCAGCTAAGGGAACTGGCATCTTGGGTTGCAAAACAAGACAAGGAAACATCAAAAGTGTTGCTTGAATCAGCCACTGATGTGGAGAGTGTAAGCCATGGCAGCCTGCAAAATCCAGCTGCTGTTGGTTCTTTGTTATCAGCTCCCGGTCAGGGCTGGACAGAATGTGATGGTCTGTGCTGTACACACTGAAGTGATCATTCTAAACATAGACATGAGAGTATTACAAACTGGGTTGTGAATATTGCTGATTGGATCCCTCCTGGTGTTGGCAGTGCCCTGTTCATTCTCATGTCTGCAAAGGGCCCTGCAGAAGAGAATGAGCCCTGGGCAAAAAGGAGGAATGGTAGATAAAGCAGGTGGCCATGGGCAGCTTTAACCTTGAACTAAGCAGAGCTCTGCCCTTGAATCAGGAATGTAAACCACTCCAGGAAAGAAGATCTGTGAATAGCAAAGGAAGAAACAGAGAGACCTCCCCAGGCTACCAAAAGGGGGAGAGAGGTGCCTGGACACCAAGCCTAAACCAATCACTTAAGTACAAAGGGCACAGGGACACAGAAAGGAAAAGATCTAAGCCATGATGTGTATTAATCAAGTGGCCTCTGCTGCTGGCTGGTGCTTGAGCACATCTTGGGGTCATCCTTCTTCCTGGCTGCCAACACTGCACAGCCTTAGCTGTTGAGTTTTTCCAGTTCTCTGAGTCACTTCTTCCTGTTGTTTGTTTGGAGAACCTTGAGTTTTCCCTTCCATCAGCTAGCCAGGAGAAGTTCTCCTCACCTTTCACTGCCCATTTTGGAATCTCTTGGTGTTGTCACAAGACATTGGTTTGGTCACCAGCTGTGTTCAGACTTTCCCCTTCACCTTCTGTGGCAGTTCAGGCTGGGTGCCTTCTATTCCTGCCACATAAGCTACACCTCCTGTGTCCAGAGGGTCCAACCCACTAAGGTGGACACAGGAAACAGCCTATATATTATACCCATAATATCCTGCACCCTCTAAATCCATCTGCAAAGTCCTTCTCTTCCTCTTTCTTCCCTCTCTGCTCCCATGGGAGATGCTCCCTATAGGGTAATGGTGGGGGGAGTATCTCATGGCCAAGGGCTCTGGCAAGGCTGAGAGGCCCAACAGGACCAAGGCCTCTGTCCCCTTGGCTCTGGCAGTTGCCTCTGCCACCAAGGCCTGGGAGGAGAAACTTGGCTTTGAGCCTTTGAGGTTCTTCTACTGCAAGGGCAGTGGTCAGGGCATGGCCTTTCTGCTTCCCAGACCAAAGGCAAGTTTTTCTGCCCTGTTCTTTGCCCTTGTCTCCCTGCAATCCTGGCCTCTAACAAGCTGCTCTAAGGAGTCCCTGGGGAGCCTTTGTCAGGAACAAGCCTCAGTGAGGCCAATCAGTGCTTCAAGGGACTTTGGAGTTTTCTTCTGCCTTGGACTTCTGGAGAGGCTTCTTGGCAGTCCCTTGGCAGAGTCTCCTGGCAGTACCTAAGGATGATGTCATCAGCCCCAAATACTCCATGGGGCTCATTAAATACTGTGGAACCTTTCATTATTGCCAAGGTTTCTGCAGCTAATTGGAGAGGTTTTTATAGCTCAAAGCATCTGATTTTTAAAGGTACATTTCATTCCTTTTCAGCAGGAGTTGTCTCTTTGCAAGCAATCCACAGCAAAACCTAACAAGGTCCTACCCTGCTCACTGCTCATCCTCACGCTCCACTGCCCCCAGCAGAGCCCAGAGCCACAGGTGAGGGACAGGATCTGCCTTGCCAGGGGCTGGGGGTCAGGGCTAACCAGCCCCTGGGGACCCTTTCCCAGTATGCTTCACTGGGACCCATTAAGAGTAGAAGAAACTTCAGAATTTGAATCTGACTTTGACTTCTGGAGAGGTTTCATCAGCTTTCTCTCAGTCCCTGAGGTTTACAGGGCAACAAAAGCCACCAGAGGAGTTATTAAAACACCTTGGGCTGGTCCTCTGCTGCCCTATTGGGCCAGGCTCCTGGCCTGGAAGGAGCTGCTGGCAAGCAGGCAGCGCTGCAGGAGACAGCTCTGGGCAGGAGCAGCTCCTCTGCACAGCACAGCAGGGCTGAGGACTCTGCCAGAGGATCTCAGGAACATAAAGAAAGGCAGAGAGAGCTTCAATCCGTCCAGGACCGGGAGGGTGACTGAGAGCTCACTGGAGGAGAAGTCACGGCAAACCCTGACACAGTGAGGCTGTGGGTGCAGGACACTGCAGCTGTAGCTCCTGGAGGCATCTCCATCTCGGCTGCTGACGCTCAGCTGAAGGCTCCTGGAGTGTGCACACAGAAGGAGGACCAAAGCCCTTCAGTTCCATCCTGTCAGCAGCAGTGAGCAGAGCTGGGGAAGGAGAAGGCTTCACCCCCAGCCCCTCTGCCTTTCTCTCTTCCTTTCACTCTCTCTGCAGCACTGCAGGCCTGCTCCCTGTTCCTCCACCTCTCCATGGGTGTGGTGGTTTTAGGCAATGCCTTTAAAATTTAGTTACAGATTCTGAGCATAAAAGGAGAAACACAATAAATAGATCACTCTTGGGTGTGAAAAGGAAAAGAAAAGATTCTTCTACGCAAATTCATTGGATAAATATCTGGAATCAGAGGAGCTGTACCATAACAATTCTCTCTCTTCTCTTCTGATCTCAGCTGTTTTGCTTGGCTGGGGAGAGATCACCTGCTTTGGCTGCCCTTGGCTAAGTCTAACCCACTGCTTTTTTCTCTCTCCACTCCTTTCTCTCTTGGAACAGGGGGGTAGGGGATAGGAGCAGAGGAGCAGCTGTCCTGGTCTCTGACCAGGGTGGAGTTTGTGTCATTTGGTAATTGTAAATACCTGTCTCATATTGTCACTCCTGTATGTTCTGTACCTGTTCATTGCATTCCATTGCAGAGTGTAGCTCTTGCTTGTCCATACAGCTTCATTTGCTTCTAACTGAGCTGCTCTGGCAAAGCTGATGCTGGGGGAAATTTCAACCCACTACAATGGGACTCTTGTTCTCTGGGATTGGGCTGTTGGTCTCTTTCTGACACCTGAGGAATCTTCATGGCAATTCTGGGTACCTGCTGTGCATGAAGCTGTGATGAATTCTGCAATTGGTTGGTAGTGATGGGACTGAGCTGATCCATTTCCTCATGCAGCTCAGGGAGGGAGGTGATGATGAACCCGAGAGAAGTGTGCCCTAACATGTCACTGCCTTTCCCTCCTTGCACAGGTCTCCATGGACAGAGGCAGCAGATGGCCAACAGCAGCTCCATCAGCCACTTCCTCCTCCTGCCATTCCCAGGCACAAGGCAGCTGCAGCTCCTGCACTTCTGCCTCTTCCTGGCCATCTACCTGGCTGCCCTGCTGGGCAATGGCCTCATCATCACCACCATAGCCTGGGACCACCACCTCCACACCCCCATGTACTTCTTCCTCCTCAACCTCGCCCTCCTTGACCTGGGTGCCATCTCCACCACTGTCCCCAAATCCATGGCCAATTCCCTGAGGGACACCAGGGACATCTCTTACACAGGATGTGTTCTTCAGGTCTTGCTCTTTCCCTTTTTCATGTTTGCAGAGTTTTATTTCCTCACCACCATGTCCTACGATCGCTATGTTGCCATCTGCAGACCCCTGCACTATGAGACCCTCCTGGGCAGCAGAGTTTGTGTCCACAAGGCAGCAGCTGCCTGGGCCTGTGGCTTTCTCAATGCTGTGCTGCACACAGCCAATACATTTTCTCTACCCCTCTGCCAGGGCAATGCTGTGGACCAGTTTTTCTGTGAAATCCCCCAGATCCTCAAGCTCTCCTGCTCCACATCCTACCTCAGAGAACTTTGGCTTATTGTATTCAGTGTTTGTTTGTCATTTTTCTGTTTTGTGTTGATTGTGGTGTCCTATGTGCAGATCTTCAGGGTAGTGCTGAGGATCCCCTCTCAGCAGGGACGCCACAAAGCCTTTGCCACCTGCCTCCCTCACCTGGCTGTGCTCTCCCTGTTTCTCAGCACTGCCTTCTTTGCCTACCTGAAGCCCTCCTCCATCTCCTCCCCATCCCTGGACCTGGTGGTTTCGGTTCTGTACTCAGTGGTGCCTCCAGCAGTGAACCCTCTCATCTACAGCCTGAGAAACCAAGAGCTGAAGGCTGCCCTGAGCAAACTGGTCCCTGGATGCTTTCAGAAGCAATAAACTCTCTGTCTTCTCCTGCAGAACAGTTTTGATGTCACTCAGTGCAGGCCCAGCCTGGCTGCTGGAGTTTTGCTGTTTGTGGTGCATTTTTACTTTTGGCAATGTTGTCATCACCTTTCTAATTCACTCTCTGCTTTGCTTTTCTGGCTGAGGATTGATGTTGGAGCAGCTGTGCTCCTTGTTTGGTTAATCAAAATAAAGAACCTTTCAGTAACATTTTTTTTCTGAGGTCCTTTTTCCAAGAATTTTCTGGAGCTTCAGGGACATCTCCTCTGTGCAGAGGTGGAGGGGCAATGAGTCCCAGCACAGCAGCACTGCCAGGGAGCAGCAGTCCTTGCTGGACCCCTGGTCCTAGCATAAACTGCTCCTCATCCCAGTACAAACTGATCCTCTGTCTCTCTCCCATACCAACTCCATCCATCACAGGACAAATTTCATACCCTGCCTCCTCCCACTACACTGTTGCCACCTCACAGTGCAAACTGGACACCCTGATCCCAGCCCACCAGAGACTGGGCCCCATCTCAGCCCAGGCATGGTCCCTTTAAGCCCTCCACATACAAACCTGGCCTTGTCCCAAAATAAGCTGATCCTCCTGATGTCATCCCTGCACAGCTTGAGAGACAGCCCAGAACAAACTGGTCACCCTGTTCCTGTCCCAGTATCAACTGAATCTCACCCAGTGCTGAGAGGATATTTTGAACCCACTCCCAGGACAGGCTATGTCCCTTCCCAGTCAAAACTACATAATCTGATCTGCTCCCAGTACAGCTGTGGCTTCCTCCCAGAACAAACTGCATCACCTTGCCCTCTCCCACTACTGCCTCTGTCCTATCCCAGTCCAAAAATGCATCTCCAGGCCCCCCTGCAGGGACTGACTGCATCCATTCCAGTACAAACTGGACACCTTCTTGCCCTCCCAGTACTGTCTGAGCCCTGTGCCTGTCCAAACAGAGACCCTTTAACACTTCCAAGTGCACATTAGGCCTTGTCCCACAATAGGCTGGATTCTATTATCCCCTCCTTTTAAGCCCCTGTCAGTACAGACCTAGCCCAGTCTCAGTACAAACTGCATCTCCTGAACTGCCCCCACCCCTGCAGAGATGTGGTCTTGTCCCATCAGTAACAGGATCATTTGAATATCTCCCAGTACAGTCTGAGGCCCATCCCAGTACAAATCCCATCCCTGACTCCAATCCAGTGCAGACTGGGCCCCATCTGGAACAGGCTGCCCAGGGCAGCTGTGGAGTCTCCTTCTCTGGAGATATTCAAGGCCCACCTGCATCTGTTCCTCTGTGATCTGCTCTAGGTGACCCTGCTCTGGCAGGGGGGTAGGACTGGATGATCTTTGGAGGTCCCTTCCAGCCCCTAACATTCTCTGATTCTGTGCTTGCCCTCCCTGTACAAACTGAATCTCTTTAATGTCTCCCCCTCCCAGTAAAGACTGGGTAAGACCTAGGATAAACTAAAACCCCAGTCCCTTCCCAGAACAGATATAGCCTCATCCTAGCACACACTGGATCATCTTGCTCCAGCCCAGTACACATTGGGTCCTGCTGCAGTACAAACTACAATCTGATTCCCTCCCACTACCTACTGCATCACTCCATGTGTAAAGTCCTCTGATTTAATCTCATCACAGACTGGACACCATCTGTGATGGGTTATGCCCATCCTGAGAGCAGGGGTGGGGGAGGGCTTGTGGCAGCCTTGCCTGCCCCAGAGGCGAGGTTCCCCCCTGGCAAACTGATTTAGTCTGTTCCACTCCCCCTCCCTGTCCAGCAAGCCTATGAAAAGGAAGACACCACAGCCATTTGCTCTCTTTTGCTTCTGCCTCACCAGTACAAGAGGACTGCTGCAGGCTTCCTGCTTCTCTGCCATGTGGTCAGGCCTGGTCTTTCTCCCTGCTGCATCCACGTTTCTCCAAAGGACTCTTGTTTTTGCATATTTCCCTATCCATCCTTGTTCCTTCCCCTTGTGAACCCTTCCTGTTATTGTTATACATATATATATAGTTTAAAAAAACTTCACCTCTCTACTTCCAAACTGACTCCAAATTATTTGTCAGTAGATTTTGCTTCCTCCCTTTTTTCCTTATCCCCTTTCTTTCCTTTTTTTTCTTCCCTTATCTCTCCCTGTGTTTCACCTTCTCATTTTTGCTCTTGATCAGGAGAGAGGAGGGCATAAGTGGGGGAGGAATTCTCAGCCTGAGCTCTTAAATCCCAGTTAAGGCTCAAACCACCACAGTATTTTTGGTGCTCCAACATGGGGCTTGGAAATAAATCTTCTCTTTAGAAAGCAATACTTTGTCTGAAAGAAAAGGATTGGAAGTAGAGATGTCAGTTCTGAAGAATCTGATGTTCCAAGCTTTTGCATGGGTGTTTGGCTGGAGCTTTTGGACCCATATCTACAAACTGATAGCTTACCATGTGGTGTGGTTAATGACAGAGATGCTGCTCAACTGGATGAAACTTTGCCAATGCAGCTGGGCATGGACCCCCTGAATTCTTTGAATTTTTACTGGCAGTGGTAACTTCTCTGACACAGGAAATTTTCCTGAAGCAGGCTATGAAACCAATGGTGTAGATAAAAATGTCTGTGATGGAAAATTGCCTTACATTGCAATATGCTCCATGTGCTTAAATGTAATCCTTAGAGAGGCATTTGCTGTGACCCTGTTGGGTGGGGGAAGAGCCAACCCATTCAGAGCTCTTTGCAGAGGGATAAGGCAGTCTTTTGTAAGCTCTTTTGTAAGGCACTCTTTTCTAAGGGGGGGTGTCTGCTGGGAGCACTGCAAGCACTGTGTAAACACACGGGGGGGAGGGGTCAGGTTGTAGTGAGCATGCCAGATCTCAGCCTGAGCCCCAGGCACTAGGGTTTGCCCCACCACCAGCAGTCCCACACTTAACCCCCGATGCTTCTGCCCACAAAGTTTCTCTAGCACCTGTCACCACATGCAGGAAAAGAAGGCAAAAATCATCTCCAAGCAGGGATGGTGAGGAAGGCACGTCGGCAGGGCCCAGCACCTTGTAGAACTCCGCAGTGGATGATGATGACTCAGAGCAGGAAACAATAACTGTCACATCTCTGCCCAGAAAAGGAACTAAGGCAAACTTGTCTGGATTATGCAAGGAAAGAGGGTGAGCCAATACTAAGCTGGGCCCTGAGATGCTGGGACGAGGGGGTGGACACAGTGGTCCTGGACAAGAGGGAGGCATAATGCTGGTCTGGACAAAGAGTTAGCCAAACTCAATGGAACACACACTCTCTGGGCCCGGATCCTCAATGCCATCAAGAGCCGGTACTGCTCAAGAGACGACCTGCCCTGGGCCCCAGTTAGATGGACAACTATGGAACAGGGCATTTGGTATCTGAGACTGAGGTGGTTTGGGCTGGGTGCCCTCTGCTACATGGTGTACTTCCTGTGTCCAGAAGTCCAGACCAGTGGGTGGACACAGGAAGCCAGGTTTCTCCTATCACAATCCCCTGCACAGCTATAAAATCCAGCGCAGGGTCTGGCACTGCCTCTTTCTTCCCTCACCGGCACCCGGTAACTGGGGGAGACATCTCCCAGCCTTGGGCCTGGCTAGGGCCCCAGGCCAGGGGCATGGGTGGTCTCAGGCCTGGCCAGCCGAGACTAGCCTAGCAGTGTGGTGGGGGAAGAATAAGCCCTGGGGATCTTGGGCCCACCCTCAGGTGGGGATGGGATGCTTCTGGGTCTGTTTTGGGGTTTCTTTTGTCACTGTTTCTGGTTCTCTGTGCACATTCACTCTTTTCTATTTAAGCTTTCCATTACTTTTGCAACCTGTTTGTCAGAGTCATTATTTCTGCCTGTGGTGGGGAGGGGGGGCTGCCTCAACCCACTACAGAGACAGATGGCCGTGTTGGAAATAATTTATGGGGATGGCCAGCTCCCCTCAGACCCAGATGAGGTGCCCATGAGACGGCCCTTTGCAAAGAAACTCACCCAGGGTGCTCCTCAGAAATATGCTCCCACATTAGGAGGGATACTCCTGACTGGCCAGATTGGAAGTCCTAAAACTGTCTGTGAGTTTGCCAATGATTTAAGGGAATATGAGGACAGTGTAAATCAGAAACCCCTGATCTCAGCCATAGAAACTATGGCTAAAGACATTGTCAAAGAGATCAAGACCTTCATGTCTGAACTGAAAAGGGGGAGCGATGCCTCCTTCTCCCCTTCTCCCTCAGAATGGATCCAGGTTTCAGCAATCAGGAACAGGCGACCTTCCCCTAGGAGAGCACCCCAAGCCAATCGGGGGATGTCAAGGGGGTCTCTGTGAAGGTTCCTCTGTGACCACGGAGAGGACATGGACACCTGGCATGGCCAACCCACCTCTGCCCTCTGAGACAGAGTGTGGGAACTGCAAGGTGGGCACCACAGGGATAACTCATCCAGGAGAAGGGCTGCCCCAGTTTCCCGGAGTGGTCCCTCTCGCTCAAGAGACCCTTCCCCTAGGAACACAGGACCCTGTGACAAGTGTGGGCATTGCTGCCAGCATTAGAGGTGCCCTACCTCCAGCCAGGTGGAGGCCAGGGACAACAGAGTGTCCTGGGATGTCTCTGTGAAATGGCCTGGCACTTCAGAAGCCCAGAAGTACCCAGCTCTGGTGGACACAGGGGCCAAATGCACCCTGATACTATTGAGGTTCAAAGGGGCTGAACCCATAAGCATTCAGGGAGTCCCAGGGGGCTCACAAGACCTGACTGTACTGCAGGCTGAGAGAAGCCTGACCGGGAATGAATGGGGGAAAGCACAACCTAGTGACTGGTCCAGATGCACCTTCCATTCTTGGCATTGACTTTCTGCGGGAGGGATGCTTCAAGGAGCCTGGGGGGCACAAGTGGGCATTTGGGGTGGCAGCTGTGGATACTGCAGGCAAAGAACAGCTGTCCACCAAGCCCGAGCTGTCGGATGACCCTTCCATAGTGGGCAGCCATAAGAGGCAGGATTTGAAGTTCCCTCTTGCCTCTCGCATAGTACATGGCAGGCAATCTGGGACAAACAGAGACTCTCTGCACCCCATACACCAAATGATTCAATGACTGGAGAGCCAGAAGGTGATCAGCAAGGCTCACTCCCCCTTCAACAGCCCAATATGGCCAGTGGGGGAAGGCAAATGGGGAAAGGAGACTGACCGTGGACTACCGTGGCCTGAATGAGGTGACTCCTCCGATCAGCGCTGCCGTGCCGGACATGCTGGAGCTCCAGTACGAGCTGGAATCGAAGGCAGTCAAGTGGTATGCCACAAGTGACATTGCTAATGCCTTTTTCTCCATTCCCATTGCAGAAGAATGCAGGCCACAGTTGGCTTTCACCTGGAGGGTAGTACAGTATCAGTGGAATGGGTTGCCTCAGGGCTGGGTCCATAGCTCAACCATCTGCCACGAGGTGATCCAGACTGCCTTAGAGAAAGGTGGAGCCCCTGAGCATCTGCAGTTGATCGATGACATCATCGTATGGGGTGAGACAGCAGAGGAAGTTCACCAGAAGGGTAAGAGGATAATTGCTATCCTGTTAGAGGCTGGCTTTGCCATCAAGAGAAGCAAGGTGAAAGAGCCTGGCAGGGAGATCCAGTTCCTGGGCGTTCAATGGCAGGATGGCCGTCACCACATCCCTCAGGAGGTGGTGAACCGGGTAGCCACTCTGGTGCAACCCACAAGCAAGCAAGAGACACAGTCCTTTTTGGGGCTTGTGGGCTTCTGGAAAATGCACATTCCCGGGTATAGTCAGATTGTGAAGCCTCTCTTCAATGGAACAAGGAAGAAAAATGATTTTGTGTGGGGACCTGAGCAGCAGGTGGCATTCGACCAGATCACACGAGAGGTCATCCAGGCTATAGCTCTGGGACCTGTTCGAACTGGACCAGAGATCAAGAATGTGCTGTACACTGCAGCTGGTGACAATGGTCCTAGGTGGAGCATGTGGCAGAAGGCTCCTGACAAAACCAGGGGCAGGCCCCTAGGTTTCTGGAGGAAGGGCTACAAAGGCTGTGAGGCCAACTAGACCATGACAGAGGAGGAAATCCTAGCTGCCTATGAGGGCGTCCAGGCTGCCTCTGAGGTAATTGGGACTGAGTCACCTCTATTTCTGGCTCCAAGGCTTCCAGTCCTGACCTGGATGTTCAAAGGGAGAGGCTCAACCCCACATCATGCCACAGATCCTATCTGGAGGAAGTCGATGGCCCTGATAACTCAGTGAGCTTGGGTGGGGAGCTTCGAACACCCTGGCATAGTGGAAGTGATCACCAAGTGGCCAGAGGGTGCTGACTTGGGAATGCCACCAGAGCAGACAGTCAGCCCTGATGAGGAGGCTCCCCCATACAACGATCTCCCTGACCATGAGAAGGGCTATGCTCTGTTTACAGGTGGGTCCTGCCGGCTTGTAGGCAGCAAGCGGAGATGGAAGGCAGCTGTCTGGAGCCCAACAAGGCAAGTGGCGGAAGCAAGGGATGGAGAAGGAGAATCCAGTCAGTACACAGAGGGAAAAGCTGTCCAGCTGGCCCTGGATGTGGCAGAAGGAGAGAACTGGCCAGTGCTGTACCTCTACACTGACTCCTGGATGGTAGCCAATGCCTTTTGGGGGTAGCTGAAGGAATGGAGGATGAATGGGTGGCAGAGAAAAGGGAAGCCTGTTTGGGCTGATGACCTATGGCAAGACATCGCTGCCTGCCTGGACAGGCTGCCAACAAAGGTACAGCACATGGCTGCACACATCCCCAAGAGCAGAGCCACAGAGGAGCACAAGCACAACCACCAAGCAAATCTGATTGCTAAAAGCTCCCAAATAGCCTTGGCCTGGGAACACAAGGGTGAGCTGTTCTTAGCTCGCTGGGCCCAGGACACTTCTGGCCACCAAGGGAGAGATGCCACATCCCGGTGGGCTCGGGACAGATCAGTGGAGATCTCTCTGGAGGCCATCTCACAGGTCATCCATGAGTGTGACATCTGTGCTGCCATCAAGCAGGCCAAACGCATGAAGCCTCTGTGGTATGGGGGGAGATGGTGGAAAGAGAACTACGGAGAGGTCTGGCAGATTGACTACATCACCCTTCCTCAGTCTCACAGCGGCAAGCAGTACGTACTGACCATGGTGGAGGCAAGTACCAAGCCAAGCTAGGATTGACTCCTTATCTGCCCTGATGTAATCCTTACGCACATTCCTTAGCTCTTTTCTTGGGGAAGAACAGTCCAGAATATCATCTGTCTCCTCCTCTTCCTGTGCCTCCTCTTCCTGAACTTGTTGTCCCATTAATCTCATTGTCACTCTCCTAAGAATCTCTTTAAGGTCAGGTGTACCACCTCTAGTTGTTCTGCTATCAGCAATTTGCCCTGCATCTCCATCCAGTGATGTTCTCAATAACTCAGCTATATCTTTAAGACAAACCTACTCCTCCTCCTCAGCAGGGTCTCTTAAAGCAGAAGTTCCCTCACCAGCATCAGCTCCTGGGTCAGCTTTGGTCTTTCCACCTCTCGTCTTTAAAACAGCTACCTGCTTAACTGGAGCTGTGTTTGAATTTACAGCTGGCTTAACAGAAGCTGACAGGTTCTGAGACGGATCAGCTGCTGTGGAGGACACTTCCAGTCCTGCTGAAGAGGAAGGAGGAAATGGCTTTGCCGTACTAATGGCTGCCGAGGACGTGGGAGCCGCCATGTTAGGCGCTGCCGCTGCCGCTGCAGCTGGCTGATTGCCAGAACCACCAACAGCACCGTTCAGAGCAGCCTTTCCGATGGAATTTTTAGCTTTATCTTTAACTGATACAGATTCTCCATTCTCCTCATCACTAGATATTTCTGGGGTCGAGTTAGAGCTGTTCTTTCTCCTCTTGGGTCTACGCCTAATTACAAAACAGGCCTTAGATACTTTCTTCTCCAGGTACAGAGCATATAACAAGTACGCAATCACCATCACCAGCAGCAGATGAAAACACATCAAATAAATCACCTTTGGATCCCAGCCATCACTTAAAACGACCCTTTCACCTACTGGGATCTTAAACTCCTTTATCTCTACGGGTAGAGTGGTTGATGTCACATTCCTGTATCTATTAAGCCAAAAGAATCCCAGGCACTGGTCATAGAGAAGCTGAATCTTATACTTAAACCATAAATACAATTTATACATCAAGTATCTGCCTAAGTGATCGAAAATCAATCCCAGGACATGCTTATAGATAAGGACCCCAAAAATTGAAAAAACAGACGCTCTAAAAGCCAAAACACTTTCATCCTTGCAACTCCAACTTCAGCAGACAATAAATCAAGCAACTTTTGCTCTGCTTCTGGACAGCAACTATCCACAAGCCGCGCGTTGGGCCGCCAATTAAAAATGTGGTGGGATGAGAAAGTTCCCTCCCCACACACAAAGAAAGAAACCACAGCTAGCTCAGTCGGAAAAGCAGATGAAAGCTATATTTACAGGCAGAAATGGAATGCAATGATATGTACACAATATACAATATTTACAATATATACAGGAAAATACAGCAATGAACACAATGCAGAAAAGCCTTTTCCCTCCAGCCGGCCAGGGGGGTTCCCTGAACCCCCCTCTCTCCCTCCCTACCTCCCCTTTTTCCCAAAAAGGGTTAGAGAGAGAGAGAAAGGCAATTAAGGAAGAAAAATCCTGTTAGCTAAAAAGCACATGCGAAAATTAGTTTTCTTATCTGGTTAGCTGTTAACTCAAGGCTGTTCCTGCTTCAGAGAGAGAGAAGCCGTCCAGCCCACAGGACAGAGAAGCACAGACTGCACCCAGCCTGAACCCAGACCAGACACAGACTGAACTAACAGAACCCAAACTTAAAATTGCATTCTACAATCTACCAATGAAATTAGTTTAGACTATCTTGTTTTTGTTCAAATATCAAAAACATTCAGCCAGAGTGTTCAGCAACTGTCCCTTTCTTAAAGACACAGCCTAAACCGGTCACAAGGGGAAGCTGTCCTTTGAGTGCTGACACTGAATGGACAACTTTGCTCCTCACCCTCCCCATCCTCCCCATTGCTGTCCCTGCCCACCTGGGCCTTCCATCCCTGCTCCTTGCATCAGACTTCTCCACTGCTCTCTGCAGCTGGAGCTCACAGCTCCATGGCACCAGCTGCCCCCTGCTCTCCTTAGACAACTGCCTGCACACAGACACAGAAGAATTGTTGCTCTTTGGAAGCTAAGCAAAGGCTGAGAAAGTTGCCTCAGCAATCCAAGGCCTCTGGAACCATCTGCTCAGCACAAGCTGTCTCTCAGCAGCTTGCCTGTCCACAAGGATGAGGCAAGTCCAACAAATTCTGCCATGGCTGTGATTTCTCAGCCAGTCAAGAGCTCTTGAGAGTGAGCAGATGAAAAGATTGGATCCTAGCAGCCCTTCCTCATGAATCAGTCCTGAATTCAAAGCTCTTTCTATGGCTGTGCCTGGAGAGAAGTACCCAGTACACAGACACAGGGACAGAGCTTGGTGCTTCCAACAGAACACAGAGCCCCCCAGCATGGTGACAGCAAAGGTGTCTGTCCAAAGACACAGAGAGTTGGAGAGGTGGCTGGCAGAGAGGCTGCCCTGGGGTTCAGTTTCCTTCTGCTGGAGCTCAGGGCAAACACAAAGTTTCAACATTCTCAGAGGATGAGACCTGCGCCTGGAGAAGTCTGACTTGGTGCTGGCCCTTGGTGCAGGTTGTGCCTGAGAAATGTCTGAGTGGGGGAGATGCTGGACACAGCTGCTGTGATCCAGGAGAGCACCAAGGCTCTGGCTTTAGGGTCACTGCTTTTAGAGGTGGAGATGATTGACTTCCATCAGGTGCTTCTCTGATCTGGAGAACCTTGGATGCTGAATCATCCTGGGATCTTTTGCCACTTGCACAGACCCTGAAAGTTTTGACCTCCAGAGTTTTCGCTCACCTCCCTGTTGGCTGTGATCCAAACACAGATGGACTGAGCTGGCAGGAGGTGACAAACCCCAAGCTGTAGGAGAGAAGTGCAAGGCTGGGAGAGCCCTGGTCAGGGCTGAGCCATTCCTTGCAGGTCTGTCCTCTCCTCTGAACCCTTTGCTTCTCTCTGCCTGGGCTCATATCCTTCTCTTCTCTCCATCAGCCCTGCCCCACTGTACAGGGGAGGAGCAAAGTTTGCAGATCTGCTCCTTGGAACAGGCCAGAAGGTAAAGAACCCAACTTGGGGACAGCAGCAAGATCCCAGGCAACAGCTGATCCCTGAGCACCTCTCAACCCCCTCCAGACCCTTCTTCCAAACCACACTTCACCACTTGTGGAGCTTTGAGGGTCATTGGCTGTGATGGGAATGTAGGAGTTCACCTGCCTGAGCCCCAGGTGGTCAGGTATCAGTTGCATGGCTAGAGGGGAATGATTGGGATGGCTACGTCCTGGTGTGTCCGCCCCATCAGCACTGCAACCAGGGGACTCAGCACAGAAGTTAGGGCTCTGATCCCTCCATTACAAGGAGTCACACACAGTGTTCCTACTTCTCAGCCACTTGGTCCCCAAGGATTTGCTCAAGAGCACAGGGGTGACCATTCCTCTCAGCAGCATGGCCTCCCAGAAGGCCCTGGACTAGATCTGGGAGGAGAAAAATAGATAAAGAATAGTTTGGAGGAACCGAAGGTCTGCCTTGAGGAATAGTAGAAGAGGTTGATGGAGACATGAATGAGGACAGCAAGGATCAAGTGTATGAGGATTAGGAGGAGGATGACAATAATGATGTGTCGGACAAAGGGGATGATGTGGAAGAAGAGGAGGATGATATAGAATAGGAGAAGAATAAAGAGAAGGAGGAGGAAGATGAAGAGGAGGAAGATAGAAAACCCATATCAGCCCCTCTGTGCCACCCAAGCAGCTACATTAGTGCCCTGAGGGTGGGCAGAGCTGCCTTCCCACCCAGCTTGGAGCTGGTAAAGCTCCACTGCCCCCAGCCCAGTGCCCAGCCCTCTGTCTGTGGGGACTACGGCAACAGCTGCACCCTCAGCTCCAGCCTCATCTGACACTGCTGCATCCACAGCTGGAAGCAGCTGCACCTCTGAGCTGCCTGAGGCAAGAGCTACATTCAGATATCCACCCTCAGCCAGCACCGCTGCACCCACACCGGTGCCAGTGCTTTACCTGCACAGGATGCAGCAAGGACTTCATCCGCAGCTTCCCCCCTCACCTGGCATAGTCACACCGCACGCCGGTGACCAGCGTGCCCCAGGGGACACAGCAATACACCGACCCCGGCACTGCCAGGCCATATGTGACCCCCCTTGGGGGGACCTTCTCCAGCATCTTGAACTGCAGTCTCCTCTTTTACACCTTCTTTCCTCAGAAGCAAATGTGCCCCTGCCCTTCTCTGCACCAGCCAGTGCTGAGGAGAGGAATGACAGTGCTGAGTCAGCACAGCTGGCAGCAAGACTGCAGCTGGGTTGGGATTTGGCTCTTTGTTCCTCAACACTTTGGGTTTCCTAGAGGTGAAAGTAAAACCTCATCCCCAGGATAATGCCTAATTGGAATGGAAACCCCAACCCTAATAAAGTATTGTCTTTGGTTGGGTTTTCCTTGGACATTTCTGTCCCAAAAAGATCACTTTGATGGGTATTATTCCCCAGGGCCAGGGCTGGAGCCATGTGCTCAGTTCAGGGAGGTGTCCTTGAGGGGTCCTGGGAGAGTCTTGAAGGTCAAGTGAGGAAATCAAAGCAACTCATGGCCATTGAACAGGATCCTTTAATAACCTGCATGGACACGGAATGGATCACTCCAAAGCTTACACGTGCTTGTCCTGGAGGCACAAGTCTGAACATGCCCAAACACAAATCCCCTTGCACCCCCTCTCCGTGGAGCTGGGGTGCTCAGCACAATACTAGACAAAGGGCAAGGTGCTGGTAAGTCTGCAAAGCTGGACAGGCCCAGGCTTCTCTAGGCAGGTCCTGTGGTCAAGGGAAACAAAGTGCACTTTTGGCAGCTGTGCCTGGCCAGCTGCCACGCTTATGGACTCCCTGTGCAGCTTCCCATGGCGAAATGAAAAGCTGTACACTACAGCGGTCAAAGTCTACTTTCATGTCATGTAAATACTACAGCTTACATTTAAATACCATAGTGATGTTTGTTATAAATCATGTAGAAATTTGTGTTGCAGTTATTTTCCTAATTGACTGAATTCCTATATACTGAAAAGATAATACAATTAAAAAAGAAAAAAAAAAAAACAACACAAAAAAAACCAGGCTGGAAGAGACCTTCAAGATCATTGCATCCAACCTATCAACCAATCCAATCCACCCAAACAACTAGGTCATGGCACCAAGCACCCCATCAAGTCTCCTCCTGAATACCTCCGATGATTGTGACTCCACCACCTCCCCGGGCAGCACATTCCAATGGGCAATCACTCTCTCTGTATAGAACTTCCTCCTAACATCCAGTCTAAACCTCCCCTGGCACAGCCTGAGACTGTGTCCTCTTGTTCTGGTGCTGCCTGCCTGGGAGAAGAGACCAACCTCTGCCTGGCTACAACCTCCCTTCAGGTAGTTGTAGAGAGCAAGAAGGTCACCCCTGAGTCTCCTCTTCTCCAGGCTAAGCAACCCCAGCTCCCTCACCTTCTCCTCATAGGCCTTGTGTTCCAAATCCCTCCCCACCTTTGTTACCCTTCTCTGGACACCTTCCAGCAAGTCAACCTCCTTCCTAAACTGAGGGGCCCAGAACTCAACACAGGACTCAAGGTGTGGCCTAACCAGTGCAGTGTACGGGGCAGAATGACCTCCCTGCTCCTGCTGGCCACACTGTTCCTGATGCAGGCCAGGATGCCATTGGCCTTCTTGGCTGCCTGGGCACACTGCAGGCTCATGTTCAGCCTACAATCAACCAGTACCCCCAGGTCCCTCTCTGCCTGGCTGCTCTCCAGCCACTCTGACCCCAGCCTCTAGCACTGCATGGGGTTGTTGTGGCCAATGTGCAGAACCCGGCACTTGGATGTGTTCAATCTCATGCCCTTGGACTCTGCCCATCTGTCCAGCCTGTCGAGGTCCCTCTGCAAAGCCTCTCTGTCCTCCAGCAGATCAACTCCTGCCCCCAGCTTGGTGTCGTCCCCAAATTTACTGATGATGGACTCAATGCCCTCATCCAGATCATCAATAAAGATGTTGAAGAGCATGGGGCCCAGCACCGATCCCTGGGGCACACCACTAGTGACTGGCCGCCAGCCGGATGTGGCACCATTCACCACCACTCTCTGGGCTCGGCCCTCCAGCCAGTTCCTAACCCAACGCAGTGTGCTCCCATCCAAGCCATGGGCTGCCAGCTTGGCCAGGAGTTTGCTGTGGGGGACGGTGTCAAAGGCCTTGCTGAGGTGCAGGTAGACCACATCCACAGGCCTCCCCACATCCACCAGGCGGGTCACCTGATCATAGAAGGAGATCAGGTTGGTCAGGCAGGACCTGCCCTTCCTAAATCTGTGCTGGCTGGGCCTGATCCCTTGGCAATCCTGTAAGTGCTGTGTGATTGCACTCAAGATGTCCTGTTCCATAATCTTGCCTGGCACTGAGGTCAGGCTGACAGGCCTATAATTCCCTGGCTCTTCCAACTGGCCCTTCTTGTGGATGGGCACCACGTTGGCCAGCTTCCAGTCTTCTGGGACCTCTCCAGTGAGCCAGGACTGCTGAAAAATGATGGAGAGCGGCTTGGCCAGCTCATCTGCCAGCTCTCTCAGCACCCTAGGATGGATCCCATCTGGTCCCATGGCCTTGTGGGGGCCAAGCGGCTCAGAAGATCTCTAACTGCCTCCTGGAGCAGCAGGAAACTATGCAGCTCCCTGGCTCCTTCTGCCAGCTCTGCAGGCCAGCTGTCTGGAAGATGTTCTGCCATGCTAGGATAGATTGAGGCAAAGAAGGTGTTAAGTACCTCTGCCTTTTCCTCATCCTTTGTTACAACGTTCCCCTCCGTGTCCACCAAGCAGTGGAGGTTGTCCTTGCCCTTCCTCTTGCTATTGATGTATTTATAGAAGGACTTTTTGTTGTCCTTCACAGCAGAGGCCAGTCTAAGTTCTAAATGGGCTTTTGCCTCCCTAATTTTCTTCCTGCATGTCCTAGCAACATCCCTAAACATTCCATAGGTTGCCTCCCCTTTCTTCCAAAGATGATACACCCTCTTTTTTTCCCTTAGTTCCTTTAGAAGTTCATTACCCATGCAGGCTGGCCGTCTGCCCCGGCGGCTCATCTTCCGGGACACTGGCACAGCCTGTTCCTGAACCTTCAAGAGTTCTTCCTTGAAGCAGCTCCAGCTCTCCTGGACCCCTTTATTTTTAAGGGCTGTTTCCCAAGGAACCTTCTGAGTTAGTTCCTTGAGTAACCTGAAGTCTGCCCTCCAGCAGTCCAGAGTGGAGGTCTTCTTGCTGCCCCTCTTGGCTTGGCTGAATACCAAAAACTCAATTATCTCGTGGTCACTGGTGCCTAAACACCCTCCGACCACCACATCCCCCACCAGCCCTTACCTCTTGGTGAAGAGGAGGTCAAGCTTAGCCTTACCCCTGGTAGGTTCACGCAGCACCTGGGATAAGAAGCTGTCCTCCATGCCCTCCAGAAACCTCCTAGACTGCCTCCTCTCTGCTGTGTTGAGATCCCAGCAGATATCAGGCAGGTTGAAGTCGCCCATGAGAATGAGGTCAGGTGATCTTGAGACAGCCTTAAGCTGCCTATAGAATGCTTCATCAACATCTTCCTCCTGGCTGAAAGGTCTATAACAGACTCCAACCAGGATGTCTGCCCTCCCGATCCTCCCTCTAATTCTCCCTCACAAGCACTCAACCCAATCATCCCTGATCTCCAGCTCAACGGCATCTAGTGCCTCCCTGATGTACAGGGCCACCCCTCCACCCCTTCTTCCTTGCCTGTCTCTCCTGAACAGCCTGTAGCCGTCAATTGCAGCGCTCCAGTCATGTGAGTCATCCCACCACGTCTCTGTGATGGCAACTACATCATAACTTTCCAGCTGCAACAAGGCTTCCAGCTCCTCTTGTTTGTTGCCCATGCTTCGTGCATTAGTGTACATGCACTGCAGCTGGGCTGTTGGTTTCACCTCTAGCTCTAGCTTATCTCCCCCAGACTCCTGCCTGAGGAGTCCCTATATTCTATATTCTATTCTATTCTATACTATTCTATTCTATTCTATTCTATTCTATTCTATTCTATTCTATTCTATTCTATTCTGAGGTGAAGCTGAGTGAGCAAACACCATCAGCTATTGCTGAGGTACCAGGGCACTGGAGGTGAGAGGAGCCTCCCAGCCTCTGGCAGGGGCTGCAGGAGGCCAGAGAGACTCTCTGACTGCTGCCAGGCAGAGAAAGACTCTGTCTCTGAACATCCCACAATCCATTAGGGGTCCATGAGACCAGCTCAGATGTGGACACCTGGCAGAGCTGGGAGATTGCTGTGTGTCACTCCAGAACAAACCCTACTGGCCCAGGCACATTCATCTCAGATGGCTTGGGCAGGCTCCTGTCTGCTCACATCACCCTTGCTGGACTGTGCCCTGAGATGTGCACAGAGCCATCCCAGAGGTTCTGGGCTCCTTGGAAAAGGCCTCTTCAAGAACACCAAAAAGGAGGGTGGGGAACATTGCAGGCTGGTCACCCTCAGCACAGTCCCTGGGAAGGTGAAGGCTCAAACACCTCTGCAGCCATTTGCAGGCCCTTGCAGGACAAGAGAGGTAGTGCTGAAGCCATATGGGTAGGGGCAAGAAGGGGATGTTTTGTGCCTGGACCTTAGCCAGGGCTTTGCCATGGTCCCCCACAGTCTCTTTAGAGCCAGACTGCTGAGAGCTGGAGTGCAGAAATGGATGAGGTGGTGGCTGGGTGGTGGCTGAAGCCCAAATGTCACCAGTGGAGAGTCCTCCTGGCAGACACTTGCCAGTGGCATCCCTCAGGGCAAGCCCTTGGGTCAGCACTGTGCAATCTCTTCATGAACTCCCTGCACCATCTGACCCAAGGCCTTTGCAGCTCCTCTGGAGATGAAGCCAAAGTGGGCAGAGCCCTTGAGGGACCTCATCTGCTTAACTCTGCCCTGAGCAGGCTCATTGGACAAGAGGATGTGCAGGAGTCTCCTCCACAACTGCAGCAGGACAGAGCAGGCAGCTTCTCCACTCAAAGCCTTGGTAAGAAATCTGCCAGATGGATCTGGTGAAACTTTGATCTGCTCAGGCTCTGGCCACAAGGAGGCTGAGGGCTGAGTGTGCAATCCTGTGCTCAGCTGTGTCTCAGGAACTCACCATTCAGTAGGAAGGCAAGGACTGGGAAGGGGGAGGTGAGGCCACTTCTGCCTCCTGAGAGGATTGGACAACAGCACAGCTGGGAAAGGGACTGTGAGGTCAGGTTGTGTCTGCAGGAGCTGCTAGGGCAGCCCTGGGCTCATGGCTGGCAGATGGGCAGAGTGATCTGTGACATGGCCTCTGCCAAAGGGCCTGGGCTGACTGCAGGAAGGGGCTGATGGGTTGGTTGCTGTGTCTCTGCTGCTTGAGGACCTGATGGGACAGCAGCAGGCACAGGGCGTGGTGCTGTCCAGCCAAAAAACTGCAAGGCCAGCAGCCTTGGGAGCTCCTGCTGAGGTAGGCAAGAGCAGGAGAGAGGAACACTGCCAGATGGTGCAGCCTGGCAGGTGGCGAGTGGCCATGAGGAGCACGAAAACCTGGCAAAGGGCAATGGCAGTGGTGGGAGTGATGAAGAGAAGCCAAGGCTGTGTCCTCTTGACTCTGGCAATTCTCTGTCCCCGAGGCCTGTGAGGAGATGTTGTCCTAAGGCACTGGGAGGGCCTCACTGCCTCTGTCCACAGCCCCAGGAAGGCTGGGGACTGTCAGTCCCTTGTCCTCCACTCAGCATCACAAACCCTACAGGGATGCTAAAGGAAGGCTGGAGAGGGACTTTTCATGAGGGTGTCTGGTGACAGGGCAGGAGGGAAAGGTTTGAAGGTGAGGAAAAGGAGGTTTAAACTGGATCTTAGGAAGAAGTTCTTCTGTATGAAGGTTGTGGGACTCTGGAATAGGCTGCCCAGGTAGGATGCCCTCTCCTGAGGGTGTTGAAGGCCAGGCTGGATGAGGCCTTGAGCAGCTGAGTCTATAGGAGAGGCATCCTTGCCTATGGCAGGGAGGTTGGAGCAGATGAGCTCTGAGGTCCCTTCCAACCTAGCCAATGCTATGCTGCTATGAAACCCACCCCCCACCCCCACTGCACCTGAAGAGCCTTGACCTACACATGAGGGACAGGAGCTGCCTGCCCAGGGGCTGTCCTCAGGCCTTGGCCTTTGTGCTGCAGAACCAGAGCCAGAGTTTGCTCTCCTGCACTTTGCCTTTGCCTGCTGCAATCACAGCCTCTCCTGAGCTGCTCTAACGAGTCCCTGGGGAGGCTTTGGCAGTAACAAGCCTCAGTGGGGCCAATCAATGGTTCAAGGGACTTTGTCTTTTGCTTCTTGCTTCTTGCACAGTTTCTTCACTCTTCTCTCAGTACCTGAGGTTCAGGGAATGATCCCCAAGTGCCCTGAGGAGCTCTTTGTGTCTTTGTTGTTTACTTGCAGATTTCAAAGTGCACCTCACACAGCTCAGATTTTGATGGCAAACTATTTGATTGTTTCTCAGATGAGGGCAGAGGTGACAGCAGCATCCACCAAGCCAGAATGATGCAGGCTGTCTGCTCAGGAGGTCTGGACTGGGAGGAGAAGCTGTCCTTTGAGGGCTGACATTGAGTGCACAACGTTGCTCCTCACCCTCCCCAACCTCCCCATTGCTGTCCCTGCCCACCTGGGCCTTCCATCCCTGCTCCTTGCATCAGACTTCTCCAGTGCTCTCTGCAGCTGGAGCTCACAGCTCCATGGCACCAGCTGCCCCCTGCTCTCCTTAGAGAACTGCCTGCACACAGCCACAGAAGAATTGTTGTTCTTTGGAAGCTAAGCAAAGCCAAGGCTGAGAAAGTTGCCTCAGCAATCCAAGCCCTCTGGACCCATCTGCTCAGCACAAGCTGTCTCTCAGCAGCTTGCCTGTCCACAAGGATGAGGCAAAGCCAACAAGTTGTGACATGGCTGTGATTTCTCAGCCAGTCAAGAGCTCTTGAGTTAGAAGCAGAGGAAAAGGTTGGATCCTAGCAGCCCTTCCTCAGGATCCAATCCTGAATTCAAATCTGTTCCTATGGCTGTGCCTGGAGAGAAGCACCAAGCACACAGACACAGGGACAGAGCTGGCCGCCCCAGTGGAACATAGAGCCCCCAACATGGCGACAGCAAAGGTGTCTGTCCAAAGACACAGAGAGGTGGAGAGGTGGCTGGCAGAGAGGCTGCCCTGGAGTTCAGTTTCCTTCTTCTGGAGCTCAGGGCAAACACAAAGCTTCAACATTCTCAGAGGATGAGACCTGAGCCTGGAGAAGTCTGACTTGGTGCTGGCCCTTGGTGCAGGTTGTGCCTGAGAGACGTCTGAGTGGGGGAGATGCTGGACACAGCTGCTGTGATCCAGGAGAGCTCCAAGGCTCTGGCTTTAGGGTCACTGTTTTGAGAGGTGGAGATCATTGACTTCCATCAGGTGTTTCTCTGATCTGGAGACCCTTGGATGCTGAATCATCCTGGGATCTTTTGCCACTTGCACAGACCCTGAAGGTTTTGACCTCCAGAGTTTTCTATCAGCTCCCTGTTGGCTGTGATCCAAGCACAGATGCACTGAGCTGGCAGAAGCTGACAAACCCCCAAGCCAGAAGGAGAGAAGTGCAAGGCTGGGAGAGCCCTGGTCAGGGCTGAGCCATTCCTTGCAGGTCAGTCTTCTCCTCTGAACCCTTTGCTTCTCTCTGCCTGGGCTCATATCCTTCTCTTCTCTCCATCAGCCTTGCTCCTCTGTGCTGGGGAGGAGCAGAGTTTGCAGATCTGCTCCTTGGAACAGGCCAGAAGATAAAGAACCCAACTTTGGGACAGCAGCAAGATCCCAGGCTCCAGCTGACCCCTGAGCACCTCCCAACCCTCTCCAGACCCTCCTCCCAAACCACACTTCACCACTTCTGGAGCTTTGAGGGTCGTTGGCTGTGCTAGGAATTTAGAAGTTTATCTCCCTGAGCCCCAGGTGGTCAGGTATCAGTTGCATGGCCAGAGGGGGATGGTTGGGATGGCTACATCCTGGCGGTGTCGGCCCCATCAGCACTACAACCAGGGGACTCAGCACAGGAGTTAGGGCTCTGATCCCTCCATTGCAAGGAGTCACACACAGGGTCCTTACTTCTCAGTCACTTGATCCCCAAGGATTTGCTCGAGAGCACAGGGGTGACCATTCCTCTCAGCAGCATGGCCTCCCAGAAGGATCTGGACAAGATCTGCAAGGAGAAGAATTTCCTGGAATCTGAAGGAAGAATCTGAAGGAGCCAAAGCTCAGCCTTGAGGAATAGCAGAAGTGGTTGATGGAGACATGGCTGAGGACAGCAAGGATGAAGTATATGAGGATTAGGAGGAGGATGACAATAATTATGAGGACAAAGGGGATGATATGGAAGAAGAGGATGATATGGAATAGGACAGAGCAGGAGGAAGAAGATGAACAGGAGGAAGAGTGCAAACCCATATCAGTCCCTTTGTGCCACCCAAGCAGCCACATTAGTGCCCTGAGGGTGGGCAAAGCTTCCCACCCAGCTTCTGGAGCTGCTGAAGCACCACTGACCTCAGGCCAGTGTCGAACCCTCTGTCAGTGGTGACTACAGCAACATCTGCACCCTCAGCTCCAACCTCATCTGGCACTGCTGCGTCCACAGCCAGAAGCAGCTGCACCTCTGAGCTGCCTGAGGCAAGAGCTGCACTCAGCTGTCCACCCTCAGCCAGCACCGCTGCACCCACACCGATGCCAGCCCTTCCCCTGCACAGACTGCAGCAGGGGCTTCATCCGCAGCTCCCACCTCACCTGGCATAGTCACCCCCACACCGGTGACCAGCGTGCCCCAGGGGACACAGCAATACACCGACCCCAGCACTGCCAGGCCAAATATGACCCCACCCTAGTGCTTCTTTACTCAGAAGCAAATCTGCCCCTGTGTGATGAAGGGGTTATTGAGTTATGAATATGAAATGTGCATTATATAAATATTAATTTTATTAATTATTAAAATTATCAATAACCAATGAGTCATTATTGCATATCCATATTTTAGTGCACGATTGTGAAATACATCCCAGAAGTGCTTCAGTATTTACAATTTGGACTCAATTAGAATATTTACATAATTAATTTCTATTAATATAACTCAGGCTGCAATTCCACCATTTGGCGACTCAACGAGATGCAGGCGGCTGCTTAACTCTATACAGAGGTATTACAATGCATCAGAGGCTGGAAGTAGAAACATGCTGCTAGGCACAGGTGCTTTGAACTGAGCATCAGTGAGTGGGAAGCAGGTGGAAGATTCACTGTGTCCTTGGTTTGTAGCAAGGTTAGGTTCCAGCAGGCTGCTGTCACCGGGGCTGGCTCCTGGTCTGGTCTGGACAGTGACAGTGGAAGCAACCTTCTCCCTCCCATGGCAGCTGAGAGGGGATGGAACGTAGGCTAGCCGGTAGGCAGGCTCCCTTCACAGGACTCAGGCAGCTCCCTACGGATAGCAGGGAGTGGACCTGCAGGTTCAGCCTGGCAGGGCTGGGAGGGCTGTTCCCAGGACAGGGTCAGCCCCCATGGCAATGGCCTTTGGGGCCAGTGAGGACAGCCCCAGCGAACAGATCCAGCTGTGCAGAGTGGCAACTTCCCCTTTGCTTGGCTCAAAGGAGCAGGCAGGACCCTATCAGAGCAGTCCTGGCTTTGCAGCACAGGGCAAGAATGGTGCTCTGGATTCCCCTGGGGTTCACAGGGCACGGAGTGGTGACTCCTCTTCTCTCCCAGGCAGGGTCATGCAGGCATGTGGGTAAGCACTGTTCCTGCTTTCTGAGCTGACACACAGGGTTGTGCAGCTCCTCAGTCTGCTGCTTCAGGCTGAGGCAGATGTTTGCACTGCCAGACTTGGCTAAGTCCCTTTCCCAGCAACTGGGCAGATCTTCCCCTCAGGGGTCCAGTCCTCTTGAAGGTGCATTGGGTTCTTCTGACCAGTGAGGCTGACAATGCAACACTGTAGCTTCTCAGGCTCTCAGCATTGGTCTCTCCTCTGGAGATCCTCTCAGGGCTGAGGCCCAATGGACCTGCCTGGCTGCAGGCTTAATAGCAAAGGCTATGGCACAAGCTCAGTCTTGAGCAAGGAGAGAGAACACAGTGAAAGAGGGCAACGTATTTACAAGCTGGGGCAATACTGATAGGTTCCTGGAGGCTGGATGTGGCCAATGGGCACTCTCGTAAACAACCAGCTGCAGCCTATGGGAGGTGTGAAGCTGGAATTATGCCATGCTTGGCATCAGCACCAGCATCCCATGCCATGGGGGTGTGCAGGGGTCTGTGCTGCCTCAGCCTTTGTTTCCCTCATGAAAGGAGCGGGAACTTGTCCATGTGCTGGGACAAGTTTCAGTATCTGGGCATAATGTGCCTTCCCCACAGCAGACCCAGTCTGTACTGGGAGAGCTCAGAGAGGTTCATTTTGTACCTGGAGGGGGCCCCAGTCTGAACTGGGATGGCATTGAGGGATCAGTTTGCAGGGATGGGTCCTGGTCTTGCTGGGATGGAATCAGGGTTCCAGGAGATGCACTTTGTACTGGGATGAGACTCAGACTGTGCTGGGAGATGGCAATGGGATCCCATTGGTACCAGGATCAGACCACAGCTGCCCTGGGATCAGGATATCCACTTTGTGCTGTGCTGGGTGCAGTTGAGACTGGGAAGGGGATCAACATTGCCAATGCTGCCTTCTCAATTCTGTTGGCAGGAGAGTGCAGGCCACAATTTGCTGTCACCTGGAGGGGTGTGCAAGACACCTGGAATCGACTGCCCCAGGGGTGGAAGCAAAGCTCCATCATTTGTCATAGACAATCCTAATCCAAACTGCACTGGGAAGGCTGTTGCCCCTGAACATCTACAGTATATCCATGGCACCATTGTGTGGGGCCACAGGGCAGAAGAAGTGTTGGAGAAGGGAGAAAAAAATTATTCTGATACTTCTGAAGGCTGAATTTGCCATGAAGAAAAGCAAGGTCAAAGGACCTGCACAGGAAATTCAGTTCTTGGCAAGAAAATGGCAGGCTGGATGCTGTCATGTACCTATGGCCATGGTCAGCAGGATAGCAACCATGTCTCCACCATCCAACAAGGAGACACAGTCTGTCCTAGGCCTTGTGGGGCTCTGCAGAGTGCAGGTCCCAGGCTGCAGTCAGCTTGTGAGCACTCTCTATCGAGTGACCTGAAAGCAGAATCATTGTGAGTGGGGCAGTGAGCAACAAGGCTTTGAGCAGATCAAACAGGAGGGAGCTGTGCAGTGGCACTTGGTCCTATCTGAATGGCACCAGTGGTGCAAAATATCCTCCACAGTGCAGCTGGGGAGCATGGAGCACTTGGAGTCTCTGGCAGAAGACATCAGGTGAAACCCCAGGTCAGCCACTGGGGTTTTGGAGTAGGAATAAGGAGTGGAGATTGTATTTGGTTTGTGTTGAGCTGGAGTTAATTCTCCTCTGAGCATCCTGCTAGTGCTGCAGGGCTGTGGCTGGGTGTTGGTAACACAGCAGTGTTTTGGCTGCTGCTCAGCTGAGCACTCAGGCTGTGCTTTTCCAACATTTCCCTGCCCCAAGATTATGCTGAGGGGGGGCAAGATCTTGGGAGGGGACACAGCCAGGCCAGCTGACCCAAAGTGGCCAAAGGAGTGCTCCATGCCATGTGTGGTCAGCTCAGCTATAAGAGCAAAGTGGGAAGGAGATTGGTCCATGGAGTTTGTCCTGCAGAGGAACCACTCTGCACAGAGCCCTGCTGCTGAGACCGACCCCCCTGTGCTGCTGGGCAGTAGAGATTCACTTCTCTCTCTGCTTCACCCTGTGTGTCTATTGCTTGTGCCTATCCTGAGTGTTAAATTGCTTCTATCTTACACTGCCTTTTGTCATCTTTCCCCTCTCCCCTGTCCATCTAAGAAGCACAGTGATAGAGTGGTTTTGGTGGGCATTAAGCCCCCAGGCAGGGCCAAACCACCACACAGGCCCAGTCAGAAAGGCACCACGGAGTCTGGGAGGAACCATTCCCAATGTCCTGAGATGAAGCAAACCCTGCACAGAGTGAAGAAGGCCAACTGCAGCTGGGCTGGGCAGGAGGAGAGTGGCCACCCAGACAGAGGAGTTGTCCTTCCCCGACTCAGCACTGCTGTGGTCACACCTGGATGCTTGGTGTCTGGGTGTTGGGCTCTGCAGTATGATGGAGAAGGAATGAACTGGAGAGACTACAGAGGAGATCTGCCAGGATGGGAGCTGACATCTGTGTGGAGAGGCTGAGGGACCTGGGCTGACTCAGCTGCAGTGCAGAGCCTGTGTGAGTGATGATGGAAATGGCAGGGGGAGAGCTGGCTGGGGAAGCAAGATTGATGTCAGCAGCCTGAAGGGAAAGAGCTGCAGGCATGGGACAGTGGAGGACACGCTGCAGAAGGGATGGCCAAGGGCTCTGGCAAGGCTGAGAGGCCAAACAGGACCAAGGCCTTTGTCCCCTTGGCTCTGGCAGTTGCCTCTGCCAACAAGGCCTGGGAGGAGAAACTTGGCTTTGAGGCTCCACTATTCCAAGGGCAGTGGCCAGGGCTTGGCCTTTCTGCTTCACAGACCAAAGGCAAGTTTTTCTCCCTGTACTTTGCCTTTGTCTCCCTGCAATCCTGGCCTCTAACAAGCTGCTCTAAGGAGTCCCTGGGGAGCCTATGTCAGTAACATGCCTCAGGGAGGCCAATCAGTGCTTCAAGGGACTTTAGAGTTTTCTTCTGACTCGGACTTCTGGAGAGGCTTCTTGTCAGTACCTTGGCAGAGTCTCCTGGAAGTACCTAAAGATGATGTAATCAGCCCCAAATACTCCATGGGGCTCATTAAATACTGCTGAACCTCTCATTCTTGCCAAGGTTTCTTCAGCTAATTGGAGAGGTTTTAATTGCTCAAAGCATCTGCTAAAAAGTGGTTTTAAAGGTACATTTCATTCCTTTTGAGCAGGAGTTGTCTCTTTGCAAGCAAACCACAGCAAAACCTGACAAGGTCCTACCCTGCTCACTGCTCACCCTCACTCCCCACTGTCCCCAGCAGAGCCCAGAGCCACAGGTGAGGGACAGAATCTGCCTTGCCAGGGGCTGGGGGTCAGGCCTTGGCTCTTTGGATCACTGAAACCCCTCCAGGTTTGCTCAGCAGCAGAGCCACCTTGAGCTGCTTGTCCTGACCTCTCAGCACTGCCTCAGGTCTCTGCTCTCCCCACAGCCTGGAGATGCTTCAGTGCCTCCAGTGATGCTTCCCTTGCATCCACTGTCTCCTTCTGCTCTAACCAGCCCCTGGGGACCCTTTCCCAGTATGCTTCACTGGGACCCATTAAGAGTAGAAGAAACTTCAGAGTTTGAATCTGACTTTGACTTCTGGAGAGGTTTCATCAGCTTCCTCTCTGTCCCTGAGGTTTACAGGGCACCAAAAGCCAACAGAGGAGTCATAAAACACCTTCGGCTTGTCCTCTGCTGCCCTATTGGGCCGGTCTCCTGGCCTGGAAGGAGCTGCTGGCAAGCAGGCAGGTCTGCAGGAGCCAGCTCTGGCCAGGAGCAGCTCCTCTGCACAGCACAGCAGGGCTGAGGACACGGCCAGACGTTCTCAAGAACATAAGGAAGGCAGAGAGAGCTTCATGGTATCCAGGAATGGGAGGGTGACTGAGAGCTCACTGGAGGAGAAGTCACTGCAAACCCTGACACAGTGAGGCTGTGGGGGCAGGACACTGCAGCTGTAGCTCCTGGAGGCATCTCCATCTCGGCAGCTGATGCTCAGCTGAAGGCTCCTGGAGTGTGCACACAGAAGGAGGACCAAAGCCCTTCAGTTCCATCCTGTGAGCAGCAGTGAGCAGAGCTGGGGAAGGGGAAGGCTTCACCCCCAGACCCTCTGCCTTTGTCTCTTCCCTTCACTCTCTCTGCAGCACTGCAGGCTTGCTCCCTGGTTCTCCACCTCTCCATGGCTGTGGTGGTTTTAGGCAATGCTTCCAAAATTTAGTTACAGATTTTGAGCATAAAAGGAGAAACACAATAAATAGATCACTCTTGGGTGTGAAAAGGAAAGAAAAGATTCTTCTAAACAAATTCATGGGATAAATCTCTGGAATCAGAGGAGCTGTACCATAACAATTCTCTCCTCTTCTGATCTCAGCTGTTTTGCTTTGCTGGGAGAGATCACCTGCTTTGGCTGGCCTTGGCTAAGTCTATCCCACTGCTTTTTTCTTCTCTCCACCTCCTTTCTCTCTTGGAACAGGGGGTTGGAGGGTAGGGGCAGAGGAACAGCTTCCCTGGTGTCTGACCAGGGCGTTTCATGTCATGTGCTACTTGTAAATACCTGTCTAATATTGTCACTCCTGTATGTACCTGTTCATTGCATTCCATTGTGGAGTGTAGCTCTTGATCGTCAATACAGCTTCATTTGTTAAACTGAGCTGCTCTGCAAAGCTAATGCTGGGGGGGAAATTTCAACCCACCACAATGGGATCTTGTTCCCTGGGATGGGCTGTTGGTCACTTTCTGCTCTGACACCAGAGGAATCTTCATGGCAATTATGGTTCCCTGATGCATTTGAAGCTTGATGGAACTCTGCTATGGGTTGGTAGTGGGACTGAGCTGATCCATTCCTCATGCAGCTCAGGAGGAGGTGTTCTATGAGCACTTGAATTTTTCTTCTCAGAGAAGTGTTTCCTAATGTCTCCGCCTTTCCCTCCTTGCACAGGTCTCCATGGACAGAGGCAGCAGATGGCCAACAGCAGTTCCAGCAGCCACTTCCTCCTCCTGCCATTCCCAGGCACAAGGCAGCTGCAGCTCCTGCACTTCTGCCTCTTCCTGGCCACCTACCTGGTGCCCTGGGCAATGGCCTCATCATCACCACCATACTGGGACCACCACCTCCACACCCCCATGTACTTCTTCCTCCTCAACCTGCCCCTTGACCTGGGTGCCATCTCCACCACTGTGCCAAATCCATGGCTAACTCCCTCAGGAACAACAGAGACATCTTGTATGCAGGATGTGCTGCTCAGCTATTTTTATCTCTTTTTCATGTCAGCAGAGTATTTCTCCTCACCACCATGTCCTACGATCGCTACGTTGCCATCTGCAGACCCTGCACTATGAGACCCTCCTGGGCAGCAGAGTTTGTCTCCACCTGGCAGCAGCTGTCTGGGGCTGTGGGGCTCTCTATGCTCTGCTGCACACAGCCAATACATTTTCCCTGCCCCTCTGCCACGGCAATGCTCTGGATCAGTTCTTCTGTGAAGTGCCCCAGATCCTCAAACTCTCCTGCTCCACATCCTACCTCAGGGAACTTTGGCTTCTTGTGGCCAGTGCCTGTTTATTGTTTGTCTGTTTTGTGTTGATTGTGGTGTCCTATGTGCAGATCTTCAGGGCAGTGCTGAGGATCCCCTCTCAGCAGGGACGCCACAAAGCCTTTGCCACCTGCCTCCTCACCTGGCGTGGTCTCCCTGTTTCTCACCACTGGCATCTTTGCCTACCTGAAGCCCTCCTCCATCTCCTCCCCATCCCTCAATCTGGTGGTGTCAGTTCTGTACTCAGTGGTGCCTCCAGCAGTCAACCCTCTCATCTACAGCCTGAGGAACCAGGAGCTGAAGGCTGCCCTGAGCAAATGATCCTGGATGCTTCAGAAGCAATAAATCTTTGTCTTCTCTGCAGAGCAGTCTGATGTCACTCAGTGCAGGCCCAGCTGGCTGCTGTACTTTCTGGTGGTGGATTTTACTTTATAATGTTGACATCCCTGTGCAAATTCACCCTCTGCTTTGCTTTGTTGACCAGGAGTTAGTGTCCCAGGACCTGTGTTTTTGTTCATTTAAACAAAATAAAGAGCCTTTCAGTAACAGTTTTGTTTCCTGAGAACCTTCCTCCAAGCCTCCTCTGGAGCTTCAGGGGCAGGTCCTGTGTGCAGATGCAGAAGGGCAAGGAGTCCCAGCACAGCAATACTGCCAGGGAGCACCAGGACTTGGTCTCCCAAGGCTTCCCCCTTTCAACTTCCACACTTCCCTGGGTCAGTGCAAGGCCTGAGTGCTGTGGCAGCTTGGTCAGGGCTCTGCTGCATGCCAGCCCTGGGAGCACAGGCAGGGACAGGCCATGGGAACTACTCTGACTGAGCTGCCCCCCAAGAGCAGTTCCACAAAGACAGAGGATCTGCTCAGGGCAGAGTCTGAAGGCTTAGGGCTTCATTTTCTCCAGAGAAAGTTACTTCCAGCACAGGCCAAGGAAGTGCCCAGGGATGGAAACACAGGGAACAGCTCAGTGTGAGTGCAAGGTTGGGGCACTGTAGTGGGTTGAGGAGATGCCCTCCCCACCCCAGGCAGAAATAATGACTCTGACAAACGGATTGCAAAAGTGATGGAAAGTTTAAATAGCAAAGAGTGAAGTGCACACAGAGAGCCAGAAGCAGTGACAAAAGAAACCCCAAAGCAGACCCAGAAACATCCCATCCCAACCTGAGGGTGCACCCAAGCCCCCCAGGGCTCCTTCTCCCCCCCCCCACTGAGAAGCTAGTCTCAGCTGGCCAGACCTGAGACTGCCCATCCCCTGGCTTTGGGCCTAGCCAGGCCCAAGGCCAGGAGATGTCTCCCCAGTTACCGGGTGCCGGCGAGGGAAGAAAGAGGAAGTGCCAGACCCCACGCTGGATTTATAGTGGGCAGGGAACTGTGGTAGGAGATACCTGGTTTCCTGTGTCCACCCACTGGGCTGGACTTGGACACAGGAAGCACACCATGTAGTAGAGGGCACCAGCCCAAACCACCACAGGCACACAGCAGTGTCCTGACACAGACAGGCCTCATGCAAGAGGCCTGAAGGAGCAGCAGAGCAGGCTCTGATCTGTGTCTCTGTTCATGCACAGCCTGGGGAAGCTTGTCCCAGGGTAATCATCCTGCTAGGCACTCACCCACCACTATTCCCAGCACTGGTCTCTCCACAACTTGCAAGTTTCTTTGTCCCCCAGTTGCAGGTCACAGGATCAGGAGTCAGCAGTGGCTTGCTGGCTTCAACAGATGAGATGCAAACATGGCCATGGTTGTGTGGGGTGAGAGGAACCTGAGTGAGCGCAAAACACTATCAGCTGGGCTGGGGTACCAAGGCACTGGAGGTGGAGGAGCCTCCCAGCCTCTGGCAGGGGAAGCAGGAGGCAGGGACACTCTGCTGCTGCCTGCAGAGCCTGTGTGAGGGATGGGGAAAGACCTGTCTGAACATCCTGAGGTGCAGAAGCAGTTCATGAGGCCAGCTCAAGTGTGGATACCTGAAAGAGCTCTGACATTTATCGTGGGTGACTGGCAGGTAATCCAGAACTAGAAGCACAGACAGATGGGGATGGAAGAGGCTCCTGATCCAAAGAAGAGAGATTCCAAATGGGTCCAGAGATGCAACCTAACTGATTAGCAAAACACTGACTGCCTGAAGTCAAGGCACCTCTGAGGGAAAAACACTCAGTGTGTGCATCCAGCCAGGCTGGCACTCCCATAATAAGGAACAAACACAGGGTGGGCAGCACCAGGAGGATAAGGAAAGTCTCTGGAGATGTGGCAGTAAAAGCAGGAAAAAGATTAGCCCTCAGCTGGTCAGGACTCTGTGCCCCTGGGGCAGTGCTCCCAAATACAACTGTGGCTGATCAGTGAG
>JAAWVA010000030.1:11624566-11673741 GCA_015227895.2 Colaptes auratus | reverse complement strand
CTTTTCTGAACACCATGTTTCTTGCTTTGTTTCACTTGTGCAGGCTGAACTCTGTGCTTGGAGCATAATTGCCAGGTCAAAAGGTCCCAGGAGGCAGTGCCCTGAGCACACAGGCTGATTCCTATCAGTCTCTTTGTACAGCTCTGTGCCAGCCGCATCTGTAGCAGCCATAGATTCCCCTTGCAGGTGAACTGCCCTTGAGGCATTAGCTCTTTCTAAGCTGAATCAATGTTTAAAAGATTCTAGCTTGATTCAACTGTTAAAGTTGTATTGATGTGCATGTTGTGAAATACATTAAATACAACCAAATAGGCTTGTACCCTGTGTGGGTGGTATCACAGTACCACATTAGAGGTTGGAAGGGACCTCAGGTCTGACCCCCTGCCCAAGCAGGATCACTTAGGGTAGTCCACACAGGAGGTACCCAGTGGGTTTGAAAGTCTCCAGAGAAGGAAACTCCACAAGCTCTCTGGGCAGCCTGTTAGTAGGCTCTGTCACCTGCCTGCAGAGAAGTTGTTCCTCATTGTGAGAGGATGAATCTTCTCTGTTCAAGCTTGAAACTGTTGCTTCTTACCTTAGATTGGCCCCTCCACTTGACACCCACCCTCAGGTATTTATACACATTGATGAGATTTGATACTAATACATTGATTTAAATTATTTTTATATCATTAAAGAATAATATATTTGCAGTAATAGATTGAATAAATATTAATAATTGATAACAGTGCTGAACAAGGTTAACCATATGCCTCATATAGTATTGTAATACAGATGCATTAGAATGATAACTTCTTTGAGGAGCTAAAATCCTTCCATTCCTTGCTCTTTGCTGCCATCTGCTGTCCTCCTGTCAACATTGTAGTCACTGTCTCATCATCTTGTATTTTTCCTGTTGGTCTTCTGCCAATCCCACAGGATTGTTCTCATCTTGTTACTGAGACCCAGGTGTGTGGACCCCATCCTGTTTTCCAGACTCAGCCTTACCTCTCTCTTTGATGTCTGGGGCTGTGGTCTGCTGCCTTCTGTCCCTTCCTCTACCAAGCTCAATGGTTCCTTTATTGATGGCTGAAGGCTACTCTAATGAGTGGGAAAGTTCTAACAGTAGTGAGGAGTTAATGAGTCTCCTTCCTTCAGCTGTCCTGCTGAGAGTGCTGGGCAGGGCTCAGGTGAGGGCCAGCTCTGAGGGGCAGGGGTTGTGTTGGGGCTAGGTTGAGGCCAGGTTAAGGTCAAAGGACCAAGCTTAACAAAGGGTAAAGGCTGGGGCAAGATGAGCAATGGGGTCAGAGTCAGGGTGAGGAGGTGTGTTTGGGAGGGGATGATCTGTATGGGGTGAGGTGCAGGAGGGGTTCAGCTCCACTGTGTTAGAGCAGGGGACTGAGTAGAGAGGATGGGAGGGGCCCAGTCATGTATTGTGAGGTGTGGTATTTTCAATGCAGACCCCAGTAAGCCTCCCCCAATGCAGGGGGGCTGGCAGGCAGGGAGAGAGAGAGACACTTCCCTTCTTATGAGCCCACAAGAGTGGGTTAGACATTCCACCTTCCAAATGTCAAGGTTCCAGGACAAGAGATGAAATTTCTTGGTGTGATGAAGAGATTTTTAATTTATGAACATGAAATATGAGTTATAAAAATATTAATTTGTATTAATTATTAAATATATCACTGACCAATGAGTCACTATTTTATATCCATATTCTAGTGCACGACTGAAATACATCCAGAAGTGGGTCAATATTTATAATTTGGACTCAATTCGAATATTTGCAGAATTAATTTTCTATTATATAACTCAGACTGCAATTCCACTGCTTGGCACCAGGTGGCGTTTCGATGAGACGCTGGCAGCTGCTTAGCTGTATACAGAGGTATTACAATGCATCAGAGGCTGGAAGTAGAAATGTGCTGCTAGGCACAGGTGCTTTGAACTGAACATCAGGAGTGGGAAGCCGGTGGAAGATTCACTGTGTCCTTTGTAGCAAGGTTAGGTCCAGCAGGCTGCTGTTGCTGGGGCTGGCTCCTGGGCTGGTCTGGACAGCGACAGTTGAGGCAACCTTCTCCCCCCGGTGGCAGCAGAGAGGGGACGGAACATAGGCTAGCCGGTAAGCAGGCTCCCTTTGCAGGACTCAGACGCTCCTCTCGGATGGCAGGGAGTGGACCTCGGTGTCAGCCCAGCAGGGCTGTAGGGCTGGTCCTGGAATGGGGTTGGCCCTCGTGACAATGATCTTTGGGGCTGGTGAGGGATGACACCTGGGGAAAAAGCAAGCTGCGCCAAGTGCAACTATTTTTTCCCTTGTGGCTTGAAGGAGCAGGCAGGAGCCTCTTGGAGCAGTCCTGGCTTTTGGAGCAGTTTTGGGCATGAACGGTGCCTCTGGATTCCCCTGGGTTCACAAGGCACAGAGCGGCAGAAGCGGAGACTCCTCTTCTCATCCCACAATGACAGGGTCCTGTGGGCAGTGCTGCTCCTGCTTTCTGAGCTGACACACACAGGGGTGTGCGCAGCTCCTCAGTCTCCTGCCTTCAGGCTGAGGAAGACGTTTGCACTGCCGGACTCAGCTAAGTCCCTTCCTGGCAACTGGGCGATCTTACCCTCGGGGGGGTCCAGTCCTCCTGAATACATGTTTAGGCTCTTCCAACAGGTGAGGCTGCGGCATACAATGCTGTAGCTTTCTCAGGCTCTCAGTGTTGGTCTCTCCTCTGGAATACTCTCAGGCTGAGGCTCAACAGGCCTGCTCAGATGCTGTGGCTTCTCCTCCCCTTGCAGAGGCCACTCATTTGCTTGCATCTAGGAGGAGAGAAGACTTAATATAAATGAACTTAATGGCAAAGGCTATGGCAGGAGCTTAGCAGCTCTGGCAAGGAGAGAGGATGAAGATGGATGTTAGGAAGAAGTTCTTCACAGAAAGAGGGATTTGCCCTTGGAATGTTCAGCCCAGGAGGGAGGTGGTAGAGTCCACCATCATGGAGGTGTTTAGGAAGAGACTGGATGTGGCACTTGGTGCCATGGTTAGTTGATTAGATGGTGTTGGGTGATAGGTTGGATCGATGATCTCAAAGGTCTTTCCAACATGTCTATTCTATTCTATTCTGTTCTGTCTATCCTATCCTATCCTATCCTATCCTATCCATCCTATCCTATCCGTATCCTATAATTTCATAGTTTCAGTCAGGGTTGGAAGGGACCACAAGGATCATCAAGTTCCAACCCCCCTGCCATGGGCAGGGACACCCCACACTAGATCAGGCTGGCCAGAGCCTCATCCAGCCTGGTCTTAAACCCTCCAGGGACGGGGCCTCAACCACTCCCTGGACAACCCATTCCAGGGCTTCACACCCTCACGGTGAAGAACTCCTCCTCATGGCCAGCCTGAATCTCCCCACCTCCAGCTTCATCCCATTCCCCCTAGTCCCTATCACTCCCTGATAGCCTGAAAAGTCCCTCCCCAGCCTTCTGTAGGCCCCTTTCAGATACTGGAAGGCCACAATGAGGTCACCTCGGAGCCTTCTCTTCTCCAGACTGACAGCCCCAACTCCCTCAGTCTGTCCTCACAGGAGAGGTGCTCCAGCCCTCTGCTCCATCCTCGTGTGGCCTTCTCTGGACACCTTCCAGCACCTCCAGATCCCTCTTGGAATAGGGGCTCCAGCAGAACGGACGCAGTACTCCAGGTGGGGTCTCACGCCAGCTGTAGAGGGGAGGGGAAAATCACTCCCTTGACCTGCTGGCCACACTTCTGATGCAGCCCAGGATCTGATTGGCTTTCCGGGCTGCAAGTGCACACTGAGAGCTCCTGTTGAGCTTCTCGTCCACCAGCACCCCAAGCCTCTCTCCTCGGGCTGCTCTCCAGCCAGTCACTGCCCCAGCCTGGATTTGTGCCTGGGATTGCCTCGACCAGATGCAGGACCCTGCACTTGGTCTTGTTGAAGCTCATGAGGTTGGCCTGTGCCCACCTCTCAGCCTGTCAAGGTCCCTCTGGATGGCATCCCTTCCCTCTCCAGCCTGTCTGCTGCACCACACAGCTTGGTGTCATCAGCAAACTTGCTGAGGGTGCACTCAATGCCACTGTCCATGCCACCCACAAAGATGTGAACAGCCTGGTCCCAGGACTGATCCCTGAGGGACTCCACTTGTCCCTGGCCTCCACTGGGACATGGACCACTGACAGCCACTCTTGGGTGGCGGCATCAAGCCAGTTCTGTATCCCTCTAGTGGTCCATCCATCAAACCCGTGTGTCACCAGCTTGGAGACCAGGATGTGGTGCTCCCCTGGGTGGCCTGGTCAAGACCTGCTGGAGAAAGGGAAGGGAAGAAGGAACTGCACAGCAGTGGAAGCAGGGCGAGAGGATGCTGGGAAGAGCACAGGGACACTGCCCTGTGGTGTAGGATGGGGTCAGGAAGGCCAAGCTATGGCTGGAGCTGAACCTTTCTAGGCATGCAAACAACAAGAAGCAGCTTCTGCAGGCCTGCCAGCCAGAGAAGAAAAGTCAAAGGAAGGATGTCCTCTGTGCTGAGCAAGACTGGACAGCTGGTAACAATGATCAGATTTAATGTTTTTTTTTAAATCTAAAATGGGTTAATTAAAAACAAAAAGAAATTAAAAAAAATTAAAAATGCATTAAATAAAACAAACCTTAAAACTTAAATAATTAATAAAATTCAAAATTGAAAAAATATAAGATCAAAATAAAAAATGTCTACAAAATTAAAGTAAAATTTGATTAAATAGTAATTAAATTAACTTAAAAACCATTATAAGAGGAAATAATTGAAAATTTAAAATACCCAAAATATTTTTAATTATTAAATAAAATTAAAATAAATTTAAAAAAAAGAAAATAATAAAAAATTAAAGATAGTTAAAAAATATATCAAGAAAAATAAACCAAAAAAGCTAAAAGACTGTTATTTTTTAGCTAAGGGGTTTTGGTGATACCAGCAAGAAATAACTACCCATGTCCAACTGCAATCATCACAATGAACAACAGCAGAAGAATCAAGACTCTGAGGAACAGCATTTCCCATGGAGTCAAACATCGATCACAGTAACTGTTATGATAATCTGAGATCAAAAGCATCAATCAGAAGAATGCACCACAGCACCCTGTGAATTGGGACTGAATATTATGGTGGTTTGATTGTTGGTGATTAGAGAAAATGTTCATATGGATTTAATGTTTATCTCACCAGTTTGCTGTAATTTACACACTTAGAGGGAAAATCACAATTCATTATAACACCACATGCATTGTCATTGTAGGCTGGAAACAACAACAAACAAATAAATACCTAAAGAAAAAAAGGGGAAAGAGAGAATAGCCCATAGCAAAAAAAAGTTTTTTAATGGTACCAACAAGAGATAGTTAGCTCATGTCAACACCTAGAAACATCAACTTTGCAAAGTGCTGCACCCTCTCACCACAAAGACAGCACGAACACGGCACAACTGTCATGAAAATGACAGTCAGCAAACCTGCCTAGCACTGACCTCAGTGACTGTCACAATAATCCAAGAGGTCAACAGAGAGCATCTAACTTATGAGTGTCATGACTGCTATTGTATTCTATTCTGTTGCTTAACTGTTGCGTGAATATTAAGAGATCAGTATCACTAGGATATATTGGGCAAAGCAATGAAGCTCCTTTGCCCTTGCTGTTTGCCTGCAAGTTTTCTGTCTGTGAGCTAGACCCTGGCCAGATCTACCTTTACAGATGAATGAAATCTTGCTACCATTAAGCAATTCATGATTTTTGACCATCCTAGAGAAAAATAAAGATGCAACATACCCCTAAAACAGATTGTAAAAGACAGTGCTGAGGATTGGATTTGTGTCTGAATCTCTGTGTGCATGTGTTCAGGCACAATCAAGTCTTCTCTGCCAGTAAGAAGAGGGAAATGTAAAGTTGGAACTCTTAAGATCTAAGTTTCTTCTTTACAAGGTTTGTTTGCTATCTTTGATCATGTATTATGCCAGCTCTGTTAGAACATTCTAACTAGCTCAACTTAAGCATTGTGCCTTGTATGGTTTACATCAGTCTGTCAGCCATGCATGCTGGCTACAGGACTTTGCTTTTTTTGCTATCCAGCTTAGCTTAACTCGCTTGCTTCTGTGTATCAAAGAGTATCTTGTATGGCATGGAAAAACTCCCATGAGCAGATTGCTCCCAAAACAATAAGGGGGATTTGTGGCAATGGTAGCAATAAGCAGTGTGAGCAATCTGGCAGTGTAGGCTTAGAGACTGACATGGTGGTAGGCCATGCTCAGCATAAGTGCAAGAGTTGCTAGCAGTGTAGCAAAGCAGTGCTGGTGCCTGCAGCATGTAACTAAAGCAGGACACGGTAGCTATAAGGAAGAGAGTTATCTGGGGGTAACAGGACACACACCTGCCATCAACAGCCTCACACGGTATTAGTAGTGTGACCAATGATTTATACCAGTGCGATGTGTGTCAGTCTGTGGGGAGCCAATGAAGCTGTGCCAACGATGCTCTCTGAGTCTATATAAGTTGTAGAAGTTCCCGTAATACGCACATCTTCTTTCCTTTCCTTTCCATTCACTTTACTTTACTGTGCTATACTCACTATGCTGCACTACAGCCGTACAATATTGGTACCATAAAGGAACAATACTGATCATATTGATCATAGTATTGATTCTCCAGTCTCCATCGACGAAATGGGACCCCTAATGGAGTGTGGGATTTTCAGAGACAGAGTCTTTCCCCATCGCTCACACAGGCGTGCCCTGCAGCAGTCAGAGAGTCTCCCTGCCTCCTGCTGCCCCTGACAGAGGCTGGAGGCTCCTCAAACCTCCAGTGCCCTGGTAACCTCCAGCAACAGCTGATGGTGTTTGTGCTCACTCAGGTCATCTCAGCCTCTGCTGACATCTCTCTGCACAATGCAAACAGCTCTGCTGACCTCCTGAGGCCATGTCCTCCTGTGTGAGGGACAAAGAGTCTATCCAGCTGAGGTGTGAGGCTGCTGCTGAGAGAAGGGTGGTTGTGAAGGTTAGTAAGTCTGGAGTGTGACTGCCCTGGGACAGCTTCCCCAGGGTGTCCAGTGAACACAGACACAGTCCAAGAGCCTTCTCTGCTGATCCTTCAGGTCACTTGCAGGAGGCCTGGTTGTGTGAGGACACTGCGTGTGTTCCCAGCCCTGCACACTCACACACTTTAGCTGTTCCCTGCTCTTTGCATCTGTTGGACAATTCTTGTTGGCCATGCTCTTGAAGGAAAACTTTGAAGGAGACCTAAGGCTTCAGACACTGCCCCAAGCCGATCACCTGTCTGTGTGGAACTGCTCTTGTGGAGGCCATCTGAGCCAAAGAAGTTCCAGGGACTGTGTCCTGACCTGTGGTCGTGGGACTGCCACGCAGCAGGATGCCGTGCAAGCTGCCAGAGCACTCAGGCCTTGCCCCACACAGGGGGTCAGCAGGAGAGGGTGGAAGTGGAAAGATGAACAGCCCTCTGACAAGCAAGTGCTGGTGCCTCCCTGGAGCTGGTGTTTGTGCTGGGATGCTGTTCTTCTCAGCTCTGCACACAGAAGCTGTCCCTACAGCTCCAGAAAGTCTGGAGGAAGGATCTCAGGAATAAAGATACTACTGTGTTGAAACCAACAAGGAGCAGGGGTCTACTTACACAAACCTCTGGTCCAAGAAATACAGAGAGTGAATTAGAAAGTGTAGGAAGAAGATATAAATAGCAAAAAAACTAGACTCCCCCACAGAAAGTATAGCAGTCAGGCTGGGCCTGCACTGAGTGACACCCAGAACTGCTCGCAGGAGAAGACAAAGAGTTTATTACTTCTGACGCATCCAGGGATCAGTTGGCTCAGGGCAGCCTTCAGCTCCTGGTTCCTCAGGCTGTAGATGAGAGGGTTGACTGCTGGAGACACCACTGAGTACAGAACTGACCACCACCAGGTCCAGGGATGGGGAGGAGATGGAGGAGGGCTTCAGGTAGGCAAAGGAGCCAGTGGTGAAAATAGGGAGAGCACAGCCAGTGAGGGAGGCAGGTGGCAAAGGCTTGTGGCGTCCCGCTGAGAGGGGATCCTCAGCACTGCCCTGAAGATCTGCACATAGGAGACACCACCAGGAACACAAAACAGACAAAACTGAGCAGACACCAACTTGCTTAAGGCCCAGGGAAAAGCTCCTAGGAGCAAGCACCTTGTAGCTGTTGTCCCTGCCAGGCCATCTGCCACTGCAGAAGAGCTTGGCTCCACCACCTCCCCAGGCAGGTGCTGTCTGCCTTGAGACTGCCCTGTGCCTGCCCTTCACCAGCCAGAGAGGCCCAGCTGCCTCCAGCTTGCCACACAGCTCCTGTGCTCTGGGCCCTAAGCCCTTCATGAGAGAATTTCTCTGCACTTCTCCAGGTTCTCCACCCTCTTTTAGAAGTGGGACCTCACCACCTGATGTGGCTTCCATCATGACTCCCATGCCCCCTCCCAGGGACACTGCCCAGCTGCTCACATCACAGCCTGTCCAGAGGCATGAGGTTGTTCTGCCCCAGTGCAGACCTTGCCTGCCTTGGCCTTGTCAAACTTCAGGAGGCCTTTGATGGCCAAATCCACTCACCTGTGGAGGTCCCTGTGGACTGGCATCCCAGCAGACAGCATTTAAGGTTAGAGGGCCAGTGCCTCAAACAAGTTGACAGTGTGGGGGGTGCAGGGCACTACAGGCATAGAATGAAACTGTTCCATGGAGTTGCCACCCAAGGGGGTAAATACCCAGGAACCTCAGCAGTACCATTGGAAGGTACAACCCCACAAGTGCAGGGCCAGGAGGGTCAGAGGTTCTTTGTGGAGTGTATTACAACAGTAACAGAAGATCCTGAGTGAAGCAAAGGATGTGGTCAGTGCTGGCTGGGATACCCTGTGAGAAAGCTCTGCACTTGCTGGGAATGAGTGCTGTGATCAGGGAGAATTCAAGAGCTTTCCCTAATTGGAAGCTATGAAGTGCAAGGGAGGACAGCAGCAGTCAGCTGGGAGGTACTTCAGGAGGTGTCTCAAGCAACCTCCAGCTCTAAGCAGCATCACAGCAGATTCCTCAGGGTTTGAGCCAAAGATGTAGTGGTCACTGCCTGGGGCAGAGCTCCTGCACACTCTGGAAAGCAGCTTCCAGGGCTGAGTTATCCTCATGTTGGAAAACTTTCCCTCTCTGTGTAGCCTGAACCTAATCAGTTTCAGAACATTGTCTATTGTCAAGTGTCCTGAACAATGGACAAGCCTGACACATTGTTCCTAGGATCAGAGCCTTGCTGCTGCTCATTCCTCCCAAGATCTTCCTTTCTCCAGGCTGGACAAGCCCAGCAACCTCTGCTGGGACTCTGCCTCCTTAGCTCTGCACACAGGAACTGCCCTGCAGCTTCAGAGAAATCTTTCAGGAAGGTGTTCAGAGAAACAAACCTTGAAGGGTTCTTGATGGTGTTGAAAACACAGGGAACAGTGCTCCTCATGTCTGCAGTTTCTGGGTCACAGCAGACAGACCAGTGCTGAATCAGAAATGGCCTGCAGAAAAGCACTGGTCTCTGAGTAGGTGCAGTCTGCAATGGGAGGGGGTTGGGGTGTGAAGGCATGATGGAGACCTCCTGTTCTGATGGCAGTGCTGCTCTGGAGCACAGCTCTGTCCCACAAGCAGCCCTGGACTCTCCCTGCCTGCAGCCCCATCACTGCCACCAGCAGCACAGTGCCCAAGCTGCCAGAGCACTCAGGCCTTGCCCCAGCACAGAGGCTCAGCAGGAGAGGATGGAAGGGAAGAAAGAGCAGCTGAGGACAGCCCAAGCTCTGGGGCTGCCTGGCACTGCTGCTGTGATGGACTCTGCCCCTCCACCTCTGCACACAGGCACTGCCCTGCAGCCCCACAGAAGCCTTGGAGGAAGGAACTCAGAGAAACAACTCCCTGCAGGGTCCTTTCTTTGTTGAACACATCCAGGGAGCACAGCTCCTCATGTCTGCAGCCTCTGGGTCACAGCAGACAGGACAACACTGAAGCAGAAATGGTCTGAAGAAAGACATTTGTGTGGGACACAACATTCTCACAAAGAAACAGCACCAGCAGGAGCCAGAACTCCAGCAGCCAGGCTGGGCCGCACTGAGTGGCATCAGAACTGCTCTGCAGCAGAAGACAAAGAGTTTATTACTTCTGACAGCATCCAGGGATCAGTTGCTCAGGGCAGCCTTCAGCTCCTGGTTCCTCAGGCTGTAGATGAGAGGGTTGCTGTTGGAGGCACCACTGAGTACAGAACTGACACCACCAGGTCCAGGGATGGGGAGGAGATAGAGGAGGGCTTCAGGTAGGCAAAGAAGCCAGTGCTGAGAAAGAGGGAGAGCACAGCCAGGTGAGGGAGGCAGGTGGCAAAGGCTTTGTGGCGTCCCTGCTGAGAGGGGATCCTCAGCACTGCCCTGAGATCTGCACATAGGACCCCACAATCCAACACAAACAGACAGATGCTAAACAGACACTGGCCACGAGGAGCCAAAGTTCCCTGAGGTAGGATGTGGAGCAGGAGAGCTTGAGGATCTGGGGCACTTCACAGAAGAACTGCTCCACAGCATTGCCCTGGCAGAAGGGTAGGGAAAATGTATTGGCTGTGTGCAGCACAGCATGGAGAAAGCCACAGGCCCAGGCAGCTGCTGCCAGGTGGAGACAAACTCTGCTGCCCAGGAGGGTCTCATAGTGCAGGGGTCTGCAGATGGCAATGTAGCGATCATAGGACATGGTGGTGAGGAGAAAATACTCTGTGTCCATCAAGAATAACACAAAGAAGACCTGAGCAGCACATCCTGCACAGGAGATGTCCCTGGAGTCCCACAAGGAATTGGCCATGGACTTGGGCACAGTGGTGGAGATGGCACCCACGTCAAGGAGAGCGAGGTTGAGGAGGAAGAAGTACATGGGGGTGTGGAGGTGGTGGTGCCAGGCTATGGTGGTGATGATGAGGCCATTGCCCAGCAGGGCAGCCAGGTAGATGGCCAGGAAGAGGCAGAAGTGCAGGAGCTGCAGCTGCCTTGTGCCTGGGAATGGCAGGAGAAGGAAGTGGCTGATGGAGCTGATGTTGGGCATCTGCTGCCTCTGGCCATGGAGACCTGTCCAAGGAGGAAAATGCAGTGAGGCTCATGCAATCCCTGTCCCTGAGCTGCAGGAGGAATGATGAAAGCTCATTCCCGTCACTACCAACCCATGGTTGAGTTCATCATAGCTTCAAATGCAGCAGGGACCCAGAATTAGCATGAAGATTCCTCTGGTGTCAGAACAGAAAGTGACCAACAGCCCAGTCCCAGGGAGGGTCCCATGGAGAGGTGGAGAGCCAGGGAGCAGTACTGCAGTGCTGCAGAGACAGGGAAGGGAAGAGAAGGAAGTGAAGAGGACAGAGAAAAGTAGAGGGACTGAGGATGAAGCCTTCTCCTTCCCCAGCTCTGCTCACTGCTGCTGACAGGATGGAACTGAAGGGCGTTGCTCCTCCTTCTGTGTGCACACTCCAGGAGCCTTCAGCTGAGCATCAGCTGCCCAGATGGAGATGCCACAAGGAGCTACAGCTGCAGTGTCCTGCACCCACAGCCTCACTGTGTCAGTGACTGCAGTGACTTCTCCTCCAGTGAGCTTTCAGCATCTTCCCAGTCCTGGCCACCTTGAAGCTCTCTCTGTCTTCCTCATCTCCCTGAGATCCTCTGGCAGTGTCCTCAGCCCTGCTGTGCTCTGCAGAGGAGCTGCTCCTGGCCAGAGCTGTCCCTTTGCAGTGCTGCCTGCCTGCCAGCAGCTCCTTCCAGCCCAGGAGTCTGGCCCAATAGGGCAGCAGAGGACCAGCCCAAGGTGTTTTAATACCTCTTCTGGTAGCTTTTGGTGCCCTGTAAACCTCAGGGACTGAGAAGAAGATGATGAACCTCGTCAGAAGTCAAAGTCAGATTCAAACTCTGAAGTTTCTTCTACTCTTAATGGGTCCCAGTGAAGCATACTGGGAAAGGGTCCCCAGGGGCTGGTTAGAGCAGAAGGAGACAGTGGATGCAAGGGAAGCTTCACTGGAGGCACTGAAGCATCTCCAGGCTGTGGGGACAGCAGAGAGCTGAGGCAGTGCTGAGAGGTCAGGGCAAGCAGCTCAAGGTGGCTCTGCTGCTGAGCAAACCTGGAGGGTTTCATTTGATGCAAGAGACCAAGCCCTGAGCCTCAGCCCTGGCAAGGCAGATCCTGTCCCTCACCTCTGGCTCAGGGCTCAGCTGGGGCAGTGGGGAGTGAGGGTGAGCAGTGAGCAGGGTAGGACCTTGTCAGGTTTTGCTGTGGTTTGCTTGCAAAAGACAACTCCTGCTGAAAAGGATGAAGGAACCTTTTAAAATCAGATGCTTTGAGCAATAAATTCCTCTCCAATTAGCTGCAGAAACCTTGGCAAGAATGAGAGGTTCAGCAGTATTTAATGAGCCCCATGGAGTATTTGGGGCTGATTCCATCATCCTTAGGTACTGCCAGGAGACTCCGCCAAGGTACTGACAAGAAGCTCTAAGCCTACACTGCCAGATTGCTCACACTGCTTGTTGCTACCATTGCCACAAATCCCTTTTTTGGTTTTGGGAGCAATTTGCTCATGGGAGTTGTTCCCATCCCATACAAGATACTCTTTGCACACACAGAAGCAAGCGAGTTAAAGCTAAGCTGGATAGCAAAAGCAAAAGTCCTGTAGCGCAGCATGTCTGACAGACTGATGTAACCCATACAAGGCACAATGCTTAAGTTGAGCTAGTTAGAATGTTCTAGCAGAGCTGGCATAATACATGGTCAAAGATAGCAAACAAACCTTGTAAAGAAGAACTTAGATCTTAAGAGTTCCAATCTTTACATTTCACTCTTCTTACTGGCAGAGAAGACTTGATTATGCCTGAACACATTGCACACAGAGATTCAGACACAAATCCAAACCTCAGCACTGTCTTTTACAATCTGTTTTAGGGGTATGTTGCATCTTTATTTTTCTCTAGGAGGGTCAAAAATCATGAATTGTTTAATGGCAGCAAGATTTCTTTAATATGTAAAGGTAGAACTGGCCAGGCTCTAGCAACACAGACAGAAAACTTGCAGGCAAACAGCAAGAACAAAGGAGCTTCATTGCTTTGCCCAATAGAAAATTACCCATAATAATGTGGTTTTGCTCATCCTAGTAATACTGATCTCTTAATGTTCACACAACAGTTAAGCAGTCATGACACTCAGTTATAAGTTAGCTGCTTTCTGTTGACATCTTGGATCATCGTGACAGTCGTTGAGGTCAGTGCTAGGCAGGTTTGCTGACTGTCATCTTCATGACAGTTGTGCCGTGTTTGTGCTGTCTTGTGGTGAGAGGGTTGCAGCACTTTGCACAGTTGATGTTTCTAGGTGTTGACATGAGCTAACTATCTCTTGTTGGTGCCATTAAACCTTTTTTGGCTATGGGCTATTCTCTCTTTTCCCCCTTTGTTTTTTTAGGTATTTATTTGTTTGTTGTTGTTTCCAGCCTACAATGACAATGCATGTGGTGTTATAATGAAATTGATTTTCCCTCTAAGTGTGCAAAATTACAGCAAACTGGTGAGATAACATTTAAGTCCATAGGAACATTTTCTCTAATCACACAACAATCAAACCACCATAATATTCAGTCCTAATTCACATGGTGCTGTGGTACATTCTTCTGATTTATGCTTTTGATCTCAGATTATCATAACAGTTATTGTGATCGCTGTTCGACTCCATGGGAAATGCTGTTTCCTCACAGTCTTGATTCTTCTGCCATTGTTTATTGCGATGATTGCAGTTGACAGAAAAGAAGGCTCCGAGGTGACCTTATTGTGGCCATCCAGTATCTGAAGAGAGCCTACAAGAATGCTGGGGAGGGACTTCCTAGCGTGTCAGGAAGTGACAGGACTAGGGAGAATGGAATGAAGCTGTGGGTGGGGAGATTCAGGCTGGATGTGAGGAAGAAGTTCTTCCCTGTGAGAGTGGGGAAGCCCTGGAATGGGTTGTCCAGGGAGGTGGTTGAGGCCCCATCCCCGGAGGTGTTTAAGGCCAGGCTGGATGAGGCTCTGGACAGCCTGATCTAGTGTGGGATGTCCCTGCCCATGGCAGGGGCCTGGAACTAGATGATCCTTGTGGTCCTTCAACCCTGACTGATTCTCTATGAGTCTATGATTCAATATATTTTGTAATTAATATGATATTTGTTTTAAATGTAATATATTTTTAATTTTAATTTTTTTTAATTTAAATTTTAACAAAATTTTAGTCAATGTATTTTAAAAATTTGTTTTGTTTTGACTATTATTTTTTAATTAAATTTTAATAATTTTGTTAATATTTTTACACCTTTTTTAATTTTTTTATTTTTTATTTTTATTTTTTTATTTTTTTATTTTTAATTTCTTGTTCACTTTAATTTTTTTTTAATTATTTTTTGTCTCTAATATCTTTAATTTATTTTTTTATCCTTTTAGTTACTTTATTTTATTTTTTACAATCTATTTTTAATATTTTTAATTTTCTTTAAAATATTTTTTTTAATTCTAGCTTTGGTTTTATATTTGTTATGTTATTTTGAATTAATTAATTTTTTATTTTTATATTTTTACATTTTTAAAAATCTAGTTTCATTTTATTTTGTTTAATTTTTAATTAATTTTTTTTTATTTTTTTTTTTAATATTATTTATGCTGTTTTGATGTATTTTCTTTGTATTTATTTAATTATCTATAATTTTTAATTTTTTTGTTTGTTAATTTTAATATCATTTTAATTTTTTTTTTTTTTTTTGTTTTATGTATTTTATTTAATTATTTAAAAATTATTTTTAAAATTAGTTTTTTGTAATTTTTAATTTAATAATTTTTAAAAAACTTTTTATTGTTTTTATTTCTTTTAAAAATTATTTTATTTTATTGTAATACATTTTAAAATATTTTTTTAATTTTTTTTTTAATCTAGTTTTCAATTGTAAATTTTATGTATTGTATTTATTTCATTATATTGTTAATTTTAATTATTTTTTATCTTTTGCATGTTGTTTTATTTAATATATTTTCTCTTTTAATTCTAATTTTTGCCTTTTTATTATTTTTAACCTTTTTTTTTTATTAATTCTTTTTATTATAAGTTTTCATTTTAACTTTTAAAAATTTGTTTATAGTTTTTTTATCTAGTACTCTTAATAGTCCTTATTTGCATTTTTTGCTGATAATCCTTATGTTTTTTGTTAATAGCTATTTTCTAGTTTGTTATATTTTGGTTTTATATTTTGTTTTTTTAGTTTTTCTCTTCTTTTCTATGATTATTTTATTAATTCATTCCTATTTTAAACTTTGTTGTTTGTTTTTAATTAGTTCTCTATCATTATTTTTTGTTATTTTGTTATGTTTTATTGTTTTTTTGTAATTTGTTTTTGTTTTGTAATATATATTTGTATTTTTAATTTATTTTTTTACTTGTTTTCTTTTTTACTTTTTTTTATTATTTGTATGTTTTTCAGTCAATGTCTAAGAAGGAAATAGAAAGATGTTACATTAGCTAAGGAATACTTTTAAGAATGAATACCTATTTACTACAAACCTTAACTGTATTACATGCAGCTCCTTTGCAATGCCAAGGCACACAGCTAAGAAGGTTTGAACCAAAAGAAAATCTTACAATGTGAACTCATTACTAAGTGCTTATGCCTTCCTGCAATTACTATGCACTGAGTACCTGTAGATACCAAATGCTTACTATTCATGATCCTTACTAGGAAGACTTAGCAAAACTCGAAATAACAAATCTCTGAGAGACATTACAATCAGGAATGATGAAATTAGCACTGTTGCTTTAAATCAGAGCAGAGGTTTGGTAGACTAGAGTCCTACCAGAAAAGAGAGTTGTGGTAGGGGTGACTACCTCTTAGACCATCTGCTTCATTAAGATGTCATGTACCGCCCTCTCCAGGACACAGTGACCGTGTCTGGAGTCACCTTTCCCGGGGCAGACTGGACAGCCCAAGGCCCTTTCCATCATTCTCCAGTTTGCTTCTGCACTTATTCTTTGTTCATTCAGGTTCCTCTCTCCTATGCTGCTTTGACCTTTAGGGAGGCAAAGCTGCAGTTGTCCCCTGGGCCACCTCTGTGATTGTTTTTGCTCTTCATCTCTTCTATCTACTTGCCTAAAACTTTGCTTCTCAGATCATGCCTTGGAGAGAGGCAGCCTACTGAGAGACATCTTGTGCTGAGCAGCTGGTTCCAGAGGGGTTGGATTACTGATGCAACTTTATCAGACTTTGTTTTTCTTTACTTCTAAACAGGAACAATTTCTCCTGTGGCTGTATGCAGACAGATCTCTATGGAGAGCAGGGGGGAGCTGGTGCCATGGAGCTGTGACCTGCAGCTGCAGAGAGCAGTGGAGGAGTCTAATGGGACAGTGATGTAAGCCCCAGGTGGGCAATGACAGAAATGGGGAGGTTGTGGAGGGGGTGAGGAGCAAAGTTGTTCATATAGTGTCAGATCTTGGGGAAGAGTTTTTCCTTTGAGTTCAGGCCTCTTGAGGAGACTCTGTGGATCAAGGTGACATGGAGAGTGCTGCTGTCAGCTCCCTTCTCTCAAATGCAGCTAATTAAAAACATCCTTTAAAAACAACCCAGGGGGTTATGAGGCCCAGTGGGAAATCTTCCTCATTAACTGCACTCTGAAACAGCTTCAATTAGCTGTGAAAAAGCTCCAAGGAGCTGGACAAGTCTTCAGTACCTGGAGGAAATCCCAGGCAGAGCCACAGCTCCTGAGGGACTTCTGTGTTCTAATGAGCCCCATGGAGGATTTGGGGCTGACCCCAGGTATCAGGGACTAAGAGAGGATTGAAGAAACTGCTCCAGAAGTCAGCAGCAAATGCCAAAGTAACTTGAAGCACTGATTGGCCCCACTGGGGCTTGTTACTGACAAAGCCTTTCCCAGGGCCTCCTTAGAGAAGGTAATTGGAGGCTGTGACTTCTAGACCAAAAAAAGGTAAAATGCAGGAGTCTGTGATGCTGAAAAACCCTGGGTTTGGGTTATGGAGCAGGAAGGCCAAGCCCTGAGCACAGTCCCTGGGGACAGTAGAGCCTGAAAGCCTCAAAATAAAGGATCTGCTCCCAGGCCTGGGTGGCAGAGACAACTGCCAGAGCCCAGGGACCAAGACCTAGGTCCTGTTGGGCTTTCAGCCTTGCCAGAGCCCCTGGCCATGCTTTGCCAGCAGACTTGGTAGGCTTAGGTAATGGCTGCCCTGGATGACCTTGAAGGTCTTTCCCAAGTGCAACAGTTCTGTGATTCTATGTTTCTGTGTAGGAGAAGGATTGGTTTTTGGATAGCTTTAGAAGACTCTAGGGAAGGTTTGCCTTTGCTTGAAGATAAGGATTATCACAGTATCAGTATCACAGTATCACTAAGGTTGGAAGAGACCTCAAAGATCATCGAGTCCAACCTGTCACCACAGACCTCATGACTAGACCATGGCACCAAGTGCCACGTCCAATCCCCTCTTGAACACCTCCAGGGACGGTGACTCCACCACCTCCCCGGGCAGCCCATTCCAATGGTGAATGACTCTCTCAGTGAAGAACTTTCTCCTCACCTCGAGCCTAAACTTCCCCTGGCACAGCTTGAGACTGTGTCCCCTTGTTCAGGTACAGCTGTTTGGTTGTGGTTGATTGCGTAAATGGTGGCAGTAAGCAGTTTGAGCAATCTGGCAGTGTAGGCTTAGAGCCTGACATGGTGGTAGGCCATGCTCAGCATAAGTGCAGAAGTAGCTAGCAGTGTAGCAAAACAGTGCTGTGCCTGCAGCATGTAACTAAAGCAGGGCACTGGTAGCTATAAACACAGAGAGTTATCTGGGAATAACAGGACACACACCTGCATCAACAACCTCGCGTGGTATTAGTAGTGTGACCAATAATCTATAACAGTGCCATGTGTGGTCACTGGTGGGGAGCCAATGAAGCTGTGCCAACGATGCTCCCCGAGTCTAGATATGCTGTAGAGGTTCCCTTAATAAACAAACAATACTGGATCACATTGGTCATCCTTACTGACTCCATTCTCTAAGTCTTCCTAGTAAGCATAATGAATAGTAAGCATTTGGTATCTACAGGTACTTAGTACATAGTAATTTGCAGTAAGGCATAAGCACTTAGTAATGAGTTCACATTGTAAGTTCTTCTTTGGGTTCGAACCTTCTTAGCTGTGTGCCTCGGCATTGCAAAGGAGCTCCGTGTAATATAGTTGAGGTTTGTAGTAAACAGGTATCAGTTTTTCAAAGTATTCCTTAGCTAACGTAACATCTTTCTATTTCCTTCTAAGACACTGACTAGATAAAATAAAAATACAAAAAAATTTTAAAGTATAATAAAAAACATTTTGCAAAATATAAAAAAAATTTAAAATATATATAGCAAAACAAAACAATTACAACTTAGATAAAAAAGTACAATAAAAAGTAACACCCCCCCCAAATTAGATAAAAAATAAAGTACAAAGGAACAGAATAATTATTAATAATATAATATAAAATACAAAAATACTAATAAAATAAATTTAAAAAATTAAACATAAGACTAAAATTAAGAAAAAAAAACAAAAAAATTATAGGTAAAACAATACAGATAATGAAAAGAGAAATTAAAAAAATACATTTAAAATGGTTGAAATAATAAAAAGGCAAAAAATTAAAACTAAAATAAAAAACTATTTCAAATAAATAATTAAAAGGAAAGAAATATATTCAAAAATTAGATTTAAAACAGCAACAAAGTAAAATAAAAAATAGGTAAAAAATAAACAGAAAATTAAAATATTTTTTAATTAAAAATTAATTTAAAAATAATAAAAATAAATTATATTATATTGAAATAAAAATGTGTAGATAAAAATAACTTAAAAAGTAAAATTAGAAAAAAATTAATTCGATTTAAATTTAAACAAATAAAATAAAATTTCAATTTTTTAATTAAAAAATTTAAAATAACATTAAAATATTAAAACAAAAAATTATAAAAGTAAAATAAAAATAAAAAATAATGAAAAAATAAAAATTAAATTAAATTTATATTTTAAAAGTAAAAACAAAACTAAATAAAAACATTTTTAAAAATTTAAAAATTGATTAGAATTTTTTAAAAATTGAATTAAAAATAAAATTAAAAATAGATTAATAGAACAAATATACAAAAAATATATAAGATTAAAAAAATAAAAATATTAAATAAAAGCTGTTTGGATTTAAAAATAAAATAAATTTAATTAAAAAATAAAAATTTGAATTTAAAAAAACACAATAATTAAAATAAAAATTTTAAAATATTAACAAATAAAAGTAATAACATTTTTAAAATAGTTTAAAATATATCAAGAAAAAATAAACAAATGAAAAAGAAAAAAGAGGATGTATATTTTATAGCTAAATGTTTTCAGTGATACCAGCAAGAGATAACTTGATGAGCAAAAACGCATTATTATGGGTAATTTTCTATTGGGCAAAGCAATGAAGCTCCTTTGCTCTTGCTGTTTGCCTGCAAGTTTTCTCTCTGTGAAGCTACAGCCTGGCCAGATCTACCTTTACAGATGAAAGAAATCTTGCTGCCATTAAACAATTCATGATTTTTGACCATCCTAGAGATAAATAAAGATGCAACATACCCCTAAAGCAGATTGTAAAAGACAGTGCTGAGGATTGGATTTGTGTCTTAATCTCTGTGTGCAATGTGTTCAGGCACAATCAAGTCTTCTCTGTCCTTAAGAGGAGTGAAATGTAAAGATTGGAACTGTTAAGATCTAAGTTCTTCTTTACAAGGTTTGCTATCTTTCACCATGTATTATGCCAGCTCTGTTAGAACATTCTAACTAGCTCAACTTAAGCATTGTGCCTTGTATGGGTTACATCAGTCTGTCAGACATGCTGCGCTACAGGACTTTTGCTTTTGCTATCCAGCTTAGCTTTAACTCACTTGCTTCTGTGTATGCAAAGAGTATCTTGTATGGGATGGGAACAACTCCCATGAGCAGATTGCTCCCAAAAACAAAAAGGGGGATTTGTGGCAATGCCAGCAACGAGCAGTGTGAGCAATCTGGCAGTGTAGGCTTAGAGCCTGACATGGTGGTAGGCCATGCTCAGCATAAGTGCAGAAGTGGCTAGCAGTGTAGCAAAGCAGTGCTGTGCCTGCAGCATGTAACTAAAGCAGGGCACTGGTAGCTATAAACAAAGAGAGTTATCTGGGAATAACAGGACACACACCTGCATCAACAACCTCATGTGGTATTAGTAGTGTGACCAATAATCTATAACAGTGCGATGTGTGGTCACTGGTGGGGAGCCAATGAAGCTGTGCCAACGATGCTCCCCTAGTCTATAGAAGCTGTAGAGGTTCCCTTAATAAACAAACAACACTGGAACACATTGGTCATCCCTATTGACTCCAATCTCTGTCACCAACAGCCAGCTATTAAATATTAATAACAGCCATAACAGGATTCCTTCCCAGGACAGATTGTGCTCACTCCCAGGAAAGGCTACACCACCTGAAGCCTTCCAAACACTCATCTGTGTCTTTCCCGTACAACCTATATCGCCTTTCCCACTCCCTGACAGACTGGGCCCCACCACAGTACGAACTCTCTGCCTGTTCTTTGGAGCTGGATGCTCTGGTGCGTCCCATTCCCAGTCAGAAAGGCCTCACAGCATCTGGAAGGAACTATTCCAAACACCCTGGGATGGAGCAAGCCCTGCACACAGAACACCAACTGCAGCTGGCTGTGGCAGGAGTGTGGCCACCCAGACACAGGAGTTCTCATCCCTCAGACTCAGCACTGCTGTGGCCACATCTGGATGATTGTTGTCTGGATGAAGCATTCCCCAGTCTAGAAGTGTAGGGAGGAACTGGGGAGGATTCAGAGATGATCTGCCAGGATGGGGATTGACATCTCTGTGGAGAGGCTGAGGGACCTGGGCTGCTTCAGCCTGCTGAAGGGAGGCTCAGGGCACTGCCAGAGCAGTGTGCACATGGCTGAAGGGTGGTTTCAGAGAGGATGGAGCTCTTCTGGGGAGTGGGAAGAGACCAAAACCTCCACAAGTGCATCTTGGAAGGTTCAGAGTGGAGATGAAGAAAAAGAAATGTCCATCAAAGGGCAGTGCTGCTATGCATAAGGCCATCCAGAGGTGTCAGGAAATGGCAGGGAGAGCTGAGAGAGCTCAGGGAAGGGATGGAAATGGCAGGGGGAGAGCTGGGTGGGGAAGCAAGATTGGTGTCAGTAGACTGAAGGGAAAGAGCTGCAGGCATGGGACAGTGTAGGAGAGGCTGCAGTAGGGATGGCCATGGGCTCTGTCAGGGCTGAGAGGCCCAACAGGACCAAGGTCTTTGTGCCCTTGGCTCTGGCAGTTGCCTCTGCCAACAAGGCCTGTGAGGAGAAACTTGGCTTTGAGCCTTTGAGGTTCTTGTGTTTCCACAGAGAGCGGTCAGGGCTTGGCCTTTTTGCTTCACAGACCAAAGGCAAGTTTTTCTGCCCTTCACTTTGCCTTTGTCTCCCTGCAATCCTGGCCTCTAACAAGCTGCTCTAAGGAGTCCCTGGGGAGCCTTTGTCAGTAACAAGCCACAGTGAGGCCAATCAGTGCTTCATGGTACTTTGGAGTTTTCTTCTGCCTTGGACTTGTTGAGAGGCTTCTTGGCAGTACCTTGGCAGAGTCTCCTGGCAGTACCTAAGGAAGATGTAATCAGCCCCAAATACTCCATGGGGCTCATTAAATCCTGCTGAACCTCTCATTCTTGCCAAGGTTTCTGCAGCTAATTGGAGAGGTTTTTATTGCTCAAAGCATCTGATTTTTAAAGGTACATTTCATTCCTTTTCAGCAGGAGTTGTGTCTTTGCAAGCAAACCACAGCAATCCTGTCAAGGTCCTACCCTGGTCACTGCTCACCCTGACTCCCCACTGCCCCCAGCATAGCCCTGACCCACAGGTGAGGGACAGGATCTGCCTTGCCAGGGGCTAGGGGTCAGGGCTTGGCCCTTTGGATCAATGAAACCCCTCCAGGTTTGCTCAGCAGCAGAGCCACCTTGAGCTGCTTGTCCTGACCTCTCAGCACTGCCTCAGTTCTCTGCTCTCCCCACAGCCTGGAGATGCTTCAGTGCCTCCAGTGATGCTTCCCTTGCATCCACTGTCTCCTTCTGCTCTAAGCAGACCCTGGGGACCCTTTCCCAGTATGCTTCACTGGGACTCATTATGAGTAGAGGACACGTCAGAGTTTGAATCTGACTTTGACTTCTGGAGAGGTTTCATCAGCTTCCTCTCATTCCCTGAGGTTTACAGGGCACCAAAAGCCAACAGAGGAGTATTAAAACACCTTGGGCTGGTCCCCTGCTGCTCTATTGGGCCGGACTCCTGGGCTGGAGGGAGCTGCTGGCAAGCAGGCAGCGCTGCAGGATACAGCTCTGGCCAGGAGCAGCTCCTCTGCATAGCACAGCAGGGCTGAGGACACTGCCAGAGGATCTCAGGGAGATGAGGAAGGCAGAGAGAGCTTCATGGTATCCAGGACTGGGAGGATGAATGAGAGCTCACTGGAGGAGTAGTCACTGCAGTCCCTGACACAGTGAGGCTGTGGGTGCAGGACACTGCAGCTGTAGCTCCTGGACACTGCAGCTGTAGCTCCTGGAGGCATCTCCATCTCGGCAGCTGATGGTCAGCTGAAGGCTCCTGGAGTGTGCACACAGAAGGAGGACCAAAGCCCTTCAGTTCCATCCTGTGAGCAGCAGTGAGCAGAGCTGGGGAAGGAGAAGGCTTCACCCCCCAGCCCCTCTGCCTTTCTCTCTTCCCTTCACTGTCTCTGCAGCACTGCAGGCCTGCTCCCTGTTCCTCCACCTCTCCATGGGTGTGGTGGGTTTAGGCAATGCCTTAAAAATTTAGTTACAGATTTTGGGCAGAAAAGGAGAAACACAATAAATAGATCACTCTTGGGTGTAGAAAGGAAAAGAAAAGATTCTTCTAAACAAATTCATTGGATAAATCTCGGGAATCAGAGGAGCTGTACCATAACAATTCTCTCTCTTCTCTTCTGATCTCAGTTGTTTTGCTTCACTGGGGAGAGATCACCTGCTTTGGCTGCCCTTGGCTAAGTCTATCCCACTGCTGTTTTTCTCTCTCCACTCCTCCTTTCTCTCTTGGAACAGGGGGTTAGGGGTTAGAGGCAGAGGAACAGCTTCCATGGTCTCTGACCAGGATGGGTTTGTGTCATGTGCTAATTGTAAATAGCTGTCTAATATTGTCACTCCTGTATGTTCTGTACCTGTTCATTGCATTCCATTGTAGAGTGCAGCTCTTGCTTGTCAATACAGCTTCAATTGCTTCTAACTGAGCTGCTCTGGCAAAGCTAATGCTGGGGGAAATTTCAGCCCACCACAATGGGACTCTTGTTCCTGGGATTGGGATGTTGGTCACTTTCTGTTCTGACTCCAGAGGAATCTTCATGGCAATTCTGGGTCCCTGCTGCATTTGAAGCTGTGATGGACTCTGCCATGGGTTGGCAGTAATGGGACTGAGCTGATCCATTCTTTATGAATCTCTGGGAGGGAGGTTACAATGAGGCTGAGAGAAGTGTGCCCTAACTTGTCACTGCCTTTCCCTCCTTCCACAGGTCTCCATGGCCAACAGCAGCAGATGGCCAACAGCAGCTCCATCAGCCACTTCCTCCTCCTGCCATTCCCAGGCACAAGGCAGCTGCAGCTCCTGCACTTCTGCCTCTTCCTGGCCATCTACCTGGCTGCCCTGCTGGTCAATGGCCTCATCATCACCACCATAGCCTGGCACCACCACCTCCACACCCCCATGTACTTCTTCCTCCTCAACCTCGCCCTCACTGACATAGGCTGCATCTCCACCACTGTCCCCAAATCCATGGCAAATTCCCTGAGGGACACCAGGGACATCTCCTATGCAGGATGTGTTGCACAAGTCTTTTTTATTCTCTTTTTTCTTTCAGCAGAGTATTTTCTCCTCACCACCATGTCCTACGATCGCTACGTTGCCATCTGCAGACCCCTGCACTATGAGACCCTCCTGGGCAGCAGAGTTTGTCTCCACCTGGCAGCAGCTGCCTGGGGCTGTGGGGTTCTCTATGCTGTGCTGCACACAGCCAATACATTTTCCCTGCCCCTCTGCCAGGGCAATGCTGTGGAGCAGTTCTGTGAAGTCCCCCAGATCCTCAAGCTCTCCTGCTCCACATCCTACCTCAGGGAACTTTGGTTAATTGTGGTCAGTGCCTGTTTATTCTTTGCCTGTTTTGTGTTGATTGTGGTGTCCTATGTGCAGATCTTCAGGGCAGTGCTGAGGATCCCCTCTCAGCAGGGACGCCACAAAGCCTTTGCCACCTGCCTCCCTCACCTGGCTGTTGTCTCCCTGTTTCTCAGCACTGGCTCCATTGCCTACCTGAAGCCTCCCTCCATCTCCTCTCCATCCCTGGATCTGGTGGTGTCAGTTCTGTACTCAGTGGTGCCTCCAGCAGTGAACCCTTTCATCTACAGCCTGAGGAACCAGGAGCTGAAGGCTGCCCTGAGCCAACTGATCCCTGGATGCTTTCAGAAGCAATAAACTCTTCTGCAGAGCAGTTCTGATGTTGCTCAGTGCAGGCCCAGCCTGGCTTCTGTACTTTGTGGTGGTGGTGTTTTACTCTTTATCAAACTGTCATCCCTTTTCTAACACATTCTCTGCTTTGCTGACCAAGAGTTTGTGCAGCAGGACCTCTGCTCTTTCTTTGGTTAAAAAATAAAGAACTTTTCATTAACATTTTCCTTCCCGAGATCCTTCCTCCAGAACATCTCCAAGCTTCAGGGCCAGGTCCTGTGCAGATCTGGGGGAGGGAAATGAATAAAGAGCCTTTCAGTAACAGTTTTGTTTCCTGAGTACCTTCCTCTAATCCTCCTCTGGAGCTTCAGGGACAGGTCCTGTGTGCAGAGGCAGAGGGGTAAAGAGTCCCAGCACAGCAGCACTGCCAGGCAGCACCAGCACCTGGACTTCCAGGGCTGTTCTCTTGACACTTTCAGCCTCTCCTGGGTCAGTGCAAGGCCTGAGTGCTGTGGCAGCTTGGTCAGGGCTCTGCTGCATGCCAGCCCTGTGACCAGAGGCAGGGACAGGCCATGGGAACTACTCTGACCGAGCTGGCCCCCAAGAGCAATTCCACAAAGACAGAGGATCTGCTCAGGGCAGAGTCTGAAGGCTTAGGGCTTCATCCAAAGTTTGTCTTCAGAGCCCAGGAAAGTGTCCTAGGGATACAAACATCAGGGAACAACTCAAGTGTGAGTGCACAGGGCTGGGGCACACAGCAGTGTCCTGGCACAGAGAGGCCTCCTGCCAGAGGCCTGAAGGAGCAGCAGAGCAGGCTCTGATCTGTGTTTCTGTTCTCTGCACAACCTGTGGAAGCTGTCCCAGGGTAATCATCCTGCTCTAGCCTCTCACCACCGTTTCCACCACTGGTCTCTCACCACAGCTTGGAAAGTTTCTTTGTCCCCCAGTTGCAGGTCACAGGATCAGGAGGTCAGCAGTGGCTGCTGGCATTGCACAGATGAGATGCAAGCATGGCCATGGTGTGTGGGGTGAGAGGAACCTGAGTGAGCACAAACACCATCAGCTGTGGCTGGGGTACCAAGGCACTGGAGGTGTGAGGAGCCTCCCAGCCTCTGGCAGGGGCATCAGAAGGCCATGGACACTCTGAGTGCTGCAGTGCACAGCCTGTGGGAGGGATGGGGGAAGACTGTCCCTGAACATCCTGAGGTGCAGAAGCAGTTCATGAGGCCAGCTCAGGTGTGGACACCTGACAGAGCTCTGACATTTCTGTCTGTGACTGCAGCACAAACCTCAGTGCCCCAGGGAAATTCCTCTCAGGTGTCCTGCACAGGCTCATTGCAAATGTTGCTGTCTGCTCACATCAGCCTTCCTGGGCTGTGCCCTGAAATGTGCACAGAGCCAGCAGAGAGGTTCTGGCTCCTTGGAAAAGGCATCTTCAGGAAGGCCAAGAAGGAGGCTGGGGCAAACTGCAGGCTGGTCTCCCTCAGCACAGTCGTGGTGCTGAGTCAAAAGTGATAGGTCAGACACTCCTGCAGCCATCTGCAGGCCCTTGCAGGACAAGACAGAGATCATCAAACCTCTCTGGATAAGGGTAAGAAGGGGATGTTTTTTGCCTGGACCTTAGCCAGACCTTTGCCATGGTCTCCCACGGTCTCTGTAGAGCCAGACTGGTGACAGCAGGACTGAGTAAATAGATGAAATGTTAGGTGGAAAGGTGGGTGGTGGATCAAGCCCAAATGTCACCAGGGCAGAGTCCTCCTGGCTGCCACTTCCCAGTGGCATCCCTCAGGGCAAGCCCTTGGACCACCACTGTGCAATGTCTTCATCAGCTCCCTGCACCTTCTGACCCAGGGCTTCTGCAGCTCCTTTGGGGATGAGGCCAAACTGGGCACAGGCCTTGAGGGAGCTCATCTGCTTAACCCTGCCCTGAGCAGGGTCATTGGACAAGATGATGTGCTGGAGCCTCTTCCACAGATCACCAGGACAGATCCAGCAACTCCTCTGAGGAAGGTTTCTCCACTCAGAGCCTTGGTAGGAAATCTGCCAGATGGATTGGATGAAACTTTGATCTGCTCAGGCTCTGGCCACAAGGAGGCTGATGGTTGGGTGTGGGATCAGGTGGTCAATTGTGTCTCAGGAGCTCATCATTCAGTAGGAAGCCAATGAGTGTGAAGGGGCTGTGAGGTCACTTCTGCCTGGGGAAGGGATTGGCCAACAGCAGGAACACAGGTGGAAAAGGACTGAGAGGTCTGTTCTGTCTGTGATGAAGAGGTTATTAATTTATGAATATGAAATATGAATTATGTAGATGTTAATTTTGATTAATTATAAAAATAATCAATAACCAATGAATCACTATTTTATATCCATATTCTAGTGCATGATTGTGAAATACATCCCATAAGTGATTTAGTATTTATAGTTTGGACTCAATCAGGATATTTACAGAGTTAATTTCTATTACTATAACGCAGGCTGCAATTCCACTGCTTGTCCACCAGATGGCGAATCGACAGGATTCTAGCGTCTGCTAAGTATATACAGAGATACAATACAATACAATACAATACAATACACCAGGTTGGAAGAGACCTTCAAGATCATCACGTCCAACCTATCAACCAATCCAACCCACCTAAATACAAAACAGTACAATACAGTACAATACAGTACAATACAACCCACCTAAACATCTAAAAAACTAAACCGTGGCACCAAGCACCCCATCAAGCCTCTTCTTGAACACCTCCAATGAAGGTGACTCCACCACTTCCACAGGCAGCTGATTCCAGTGGGCAATCACTCTCTCGGTATAGAACTTCTTCCTAACATCCAGTCTAAACCTGCCCTGGTGCCGCCTGAGACTGTGTCCTCTTGTTCTGGTACTGGCTGCCTGGGAGAAGAGACCAACCTCTGCCTGGCTACAACCTCCCTTCAGGGAGTTGTAGAGAGCAATAAGGTCACCCCTGAGTCTCCTCCTCTCCAGGCTAAGCAACCCCAGCTCCCTCAGCCTCTCCTCATAGGGCTTGTCTTCCAAACCCTCACCAACTTTGTTGCCCTTCTCTGGACACGCTCCAGCAAGTCAACATCCTTCCTAAACTGAGGGGCCCAGAACTGGACACAGGACTCAAGGTGCGGCCTAACCAGTGCAGTGTACAGGGGCAGAATGACCTCCCTGCTCCTGCTGGCCACACTGTTTCTGATGCAGGCTAGGATGCCATTGGCCTTCTTGGCTGCCTGGGCACACTGCAGGCTCATGTTCAGCCTCCCATCAACCAGCACCCCCAGGTCCCTCTCTGCCTGGCCACTCTCCAGCCACTCTGACCCCAGCCTGTAGCACTGCATGGGGTTGTTGTGGCCAATGTGCAGAACCCGGCACTTGGATGTGTTCAATCTCATGCCCTTGGACTCTGCCCATCTGTCCAGCCTGTCGAGGTCCCTCTGCAAAGCCTCTCTGCCCTCCAGCAGATCAACTCCTGCCCCCAGCTTGGTGTCGTCCGCAAATTACTGATGATGGACTCGATGCCCTCATCCAGATCATCAATAAAGATGTTGAAGAGCATGGGGCCCAGCACTGATCCCTGGGGCACACCACTAGTGCCTGGCCGCCAGCTGGATGTGGCACCATTCACCACCACTCTCTGGGCTCGGCCCTCCAGCCAGTTCCTAACCCAACGCAGTGTGCTCCTGTCCAAGCCATGGGCTGCCAGCTTGGCCAGGAGTTTGCTGTGGGGGACGGTGTCAAAGGCCTTGCTGAGGTCCAGGTAGACCACATCCACAGGCCTCCCCACATCGACCAGGAGGGTCACCTGATCATAGAAGGAGATCAGGTTGGTCAAGCAGGACCTGCCCTTCCTAAAGCCATGCTGGCTAGGCCTGATCCCTTGGCCATCCTGTAAGTGCTGCGTGATCGCACTCAAGATGACCTGTTCCATAATCTTGCCTGGCACTGAGGTCAGGCTGACAGGCCTAGAATTCCCTGGCTCATCCAACTGGCCCTTCTTGTGGATGGGCACCACGTTGGCAGCTTCCAGTCTTCTGGGACCTCTCCAGTGAGCCAGGACTGCTGAAAAATGATGGAGAGCGGCTTGGCCAGCTCATCTGCCAGCTCTCTCAGCACCCTAGGATGGATCCCATCCGGTCCCATGGCCTTGTGGGGGTCCAAGCGACTCAGAAGATCTCTAACTTCCTCCTGGAGCAGCGGGAAACTATGCAGCTCCCTGGCTCCTTCTGCCAGTTCTGCAGGCCAGCTGTCTGGAAGATGTTCTGCCATGCTAGGATAGATTGAAGCAAAGAAGGTGTTAAGTACCTCTGCCTTTTCCTCATCCTTTGTTACAACGTTCCCCTCCGTGTCAACCAAGGAGTGGAGGTTGTCCTTGCCCTTCTTGCTATTGATGTATTTATAGAAGGTCTTTTTGTTGTCCTTCACAGCAGAAGCCAGTCTAAGTTCTAAATGGGCTTTTGCCTCCCTAATTTTCTTCCTGCAAGTCCTAGCAACATCCCTAAACATTCCATGGGTTGCCTCCCCTTTCTTCCAGAGATGGTACACCCTCTTTTTTCCCTTAGTTCTATTAAGAGTTCATTACCCAACCAGGCTGGCCGTCTGCCCCGGCGGCTCATCTTCCGGGACACTGGCACAGCCTGTTCCTGCACCTTCAAGAGTTCTTCCTTGAAGCAGCTCCAGCTCTCCTGGACCCCTTTATTTTTAAGGGCTGAATCCCAAGGAACCTTTTGAGTTAGTTCCTTGAGTAGCCTGAAGTCTGCCCTCCGGAAGTCCAGAGTGGAGGTCTTCTTGCTACCCCTCTTGGCTTGGCTGAATACCGAAAACTCAATTATCTCGTGGTCACTGGTGCCTAAACACCCTCCGACCACCACATCACCCACCAGCCCTTCCCTGTTGGTGAAGAGGAGGTCAAGCAGAGCCTTACCCCTGGTAGGTTCGCGCAGCACCTGGGATAAGAAGCTGTCCTCCATGCACTCCAGGAACCTCCTAGACTGCCTCCTCTCTGCTGTGTTGAGATCCCAGCAGATATCAGGCAGGTTGAAGTGACCCATGAGAATGAGGTCAGGTGATCTTGAGACAGCCTTAAGCTGCCTATAGAATGCTTCATCAACATCTTCCTCCTGGTTGGGTGGTCTATAACAGACTCCAACCAGGATGTCTGCCCTCCCGATCTTCCCTCTAATTCTCACCCACAAGCACTCAACCCGATCATTTCTGATGATCAAAGGGAAAAAAAGAGGAGACAGAACAAGAGGACACAGTCTCAGGCTGCTCCAGGGCAGGTTTAGACTGGATGTTAGGAGGAAGTTCTATACAGAGAGAGTGATTGCCCATTGGAATGGGCTGCCCGGGGAGGTGGTGGAGTCACCATCATTGGAGGTGTTCAGGAGGAGACTTGATGGGGTGCTTGGTGCCATGATCTAGTTGTTTAGGTGGCTTGGATTGGTTGATAGGTTGGATGCGATGATCTTGAAGGTCTCTTCCAACCTGGATTTATTGTATTATATTGTATTGATCTCCATCTCAACGGCATCTAGTGCGTTCCTGATGTACAGGGCCACCCCTCCACCCCTTCTTCCTTGCCTGTCCCTCCTGAACAGCCTGTAGCCATCAATTGCAGCGCTCCAGTCATGCGAGTCATCCCACCACGTCTCTGTGATGGCAACTACATCATAACTTTCCTGCTGCAACAAGGCTTCTAGCTCCTCTTGTTTGTTACCCATGCTTCGTGCATTAGTGTACATGCACTGCAGCTGGGCTGCTGGTTTCACCTCTAGCTCTAGCTTATCTCTCCCAGACTCCTGCCTGAGGGGACTGGTTTCAGCCCCTTCCCCCTTCAAAGCTAGTTTAAAGCCCTGTCAATGAGGCCTGCCAATTCCCTTCCCAGAATCTTTTTCCCTTTGGGGGACAGGCCATTCTCGTGTACTGTGACCTTCCCCCTCCTCTGGGACAGATGTACTCCATCTGTTGCCAGCTGACCTGGTGCAGTAGAAAGTTCTCCAAGATCGAAGAACCCAAAATTCTTTCGACTGCACCAGCCTCTGAGCCACTTGTTGACTGCAGCTGCCGACCTGTTCCTTATCGTATTCCCTCCTGCAGCTAAGGGTATCAATGGAAAAATTATTTGTGCACCTGTCCCATCAGCCAGACCTCCCAGGGCCCTGAAGTCATTCTTGATAGCCCTGGGAGTTCTGGTTGCAACATCATCATTCCCTGACTGTGTAACTATTAAGGGATAGTAGTCAGAGGGCTGCACCAGACTAGGCAGCCTTCTGGTAGCATCTCTAACCTTAGCTCCTGGGAGGCAGCGAACTTCCCTGTGAGAAGGCTCTGGCTGACATATGGAGCCTTCTGTTCCCCTCAGGAGGGAATCACCAATAACAATTACCCTTCTCTTTTTTTTATGGGAGCAAGTCCTGAGGCCAGGGGAAGGCTGTTTAACCTTAGGCTGCTTTGCCTTAGCCTGTTTAGCCCTAGCCTGTTTAGCCCCAGGGAAAGCCCCAGATGGTGTCTCCTCTGGCATCAGAATCACCTCACCCTTGACCTCCAGAGCCCCATACTCTTTTCCCAAGAGCAGTGGGGAAGGTGAGGGGAGGCAAGGAGGTTTGAATTTGTGTCCTTTGAGAGGAACCTGTGTCCATTCCCCTCTGCTTTTTGGATACCCAGCCTCTGCTGGGGGAGCCTGCAGAGCCTGCTTACTCAAGTTCATCTCCCTTCTACATTCCCTTACAGCTCTAAGCCTAGCAACCTCATCCTTCAGTTTGGCCACCAGGTTAAACAGGAGTTGCATTAGGTGTGAGCAGATTGAGCAGAATGCCCAGAGCAAAAGGGGAGTTCTTTTAGTAAATGGGTAGGAGAAACCCCCTGTAAACAGACATTAAGATACAATGGTACCCACTCTGCTTGGTGACCTGCAGAACCTTTATGGGAGTGGTCTAGGAAGAATGCTAAAAATTGTATGAACACCACTGAAAGTGACACATTCAATGGTTCAGGGACAAATCCACCTCAGGGCATATCAAGTATCTCAACATTTTGGCAAAATATAGAAATTTCATCTAAAAATTGGTGGAAAGCCCCAGATGGATTCTTTTGGCTTTGTGGATAAACAGCTAATCCAGAACTACCAGCACACTGGGGAGAGTTGCACATGAGGGATCATCCAGCTGGGATTTCTCTTGTTACCTCTTCAGTAAAGCAATGAATTGGGGATCCCCAGTTTTGAAGACTTGCAGGGAGAGAAAAGATCTTTCAAAGCTGGAGGTGCTCAGGTGTGGGGTGATGGTGAGTGGCTGCCCCAAAGAATAGAGACCTATGGACCTACAACCTGGGCTCCAGACAGTAGTTGGGGACATGGAACTCCAGTCTATGCTGAACAGAAGAATTTGATTGCAGGCTGTGGTGGAACTCAACAGCAATGAGACTGCCTGGGGCCTGGTACTATTAGCCAAACACCAAACTCAGGTGTGAGAGGCAATGCAGCCAAATGGACTCTCCAGACTGTCTATTAGCTGAGGAGGAGGTGGGTGTGGAAAGTTTAATACATCTGATTGGTGCCTAAAGATTGAAGACAATGGAGAGGCAGCAATAAAATATAGCCACCAACAGCAGGGAAATAGCTCATGTGCCAGTCCAAACCTGGCAAGGACTGGAATGGGACACATTGTCTTGGTTGCCTGGTGGGCCATGGGTCAAATGAGCGTCATTCTTCTCTCTTTGTGCAACAGCAGCTCTAATCTTTCTACCATGTCTGATACCCTGGTTTGTATGGCTTATCCATCCTGCAGTCAGGCAGGTGCAGGCTGTAGCCAGATCAAGTGAGCCAGAAAAGGCTACAAAAAAAGAGCAGTCTGATGTATCTGCAAATAAGACCAACATCAGAAATGAGCCAAGAGGAAAGGATTAAGTTAATGAGGAATGAATTTTGTAAAGACAATTATTAAAGCAAGAAGAGGAGGGATTGATGGGATCAAAAGGAGGCAGTGTCTTTACAAAGGAAGAATTGGCTAAGAGGGAGTTGGTAGAGAAAGGGAGGAACCAGACAGTTCACCTTCTCTATGTGTATGTAAATCACAAAGGGGCCTCTGCTCAGTCCCTTCCCTTGAACCTTGCTGTAAGTCAGTAGGGGTCTGTCCAAAGATAGCAGACACTGAACACAGCCTGAACTGCTGAACTTCTAGGCCAGAGCACAGGCTTAACAGACTGCTGAATATTAACTTCTCCACCCAGAGAAGTGGAGAACCTAATTTAAATGAAGATAGCCCTATGAAGAGAGGCTGAGGGAGCTGGGGTTGCTTAGCCTGGAGAAGAAGAGACTCAGGGGTGACCTCATTGCTTTCTACAACTACCTGAAGGGAGGTTGTGGACAGGTGGAGGTTGGTCTCTTCTCCCAGGCAGCCAGCACAAGAGGACACAGTCTCAAGCTGCACCAGGGGAGGTTTATGCTGGATGTTAGGAAGAAGTTCTATACAGAGAGAGTGATTGCCCATTGGAATGGACTGCCCAGGGAGGTGGTGGAGTCACCATCATTGGAGGTGTTCAGGAGGAGACTTGATGGGGTGCTTGGTGCCATGATCTAGTTGTTTGGGTGGGTTAGATTGGTTGATAGGTTGGACGCAATGATCTTGAAGGTCTCCTCCAACCTGGTTTATTGTGTTGTATTGTATTGTATTGTATTGTATAGGACATATGAAGCAGGGAGGGCTCGTGTGAAGGGGGACATGGATTAGGGGGTTTGGGGAAAGACTAAATCCTGAGCACCTGAGCCAGTGGGGGAAAGGGAAAGGGAAATTTGCACCCAGAAATGTAGGATGAAAGGGGAGCTGTCGCTTCAGCAATGAGAGAGACCCCACAGGGAGCTGTCCTGTGGACTCTCCCTTTATTCAAATGAAGTTTTACCAGACTCCTCTGTCTCTCTTATGAATTTCTAGATTGGAAGAATTTTTCCTGGCATGTTGCACACCCAGGGAGCAGAGCTGCTCCTGTCTGCAGCCTCTGGGTCACAGCAGAGAGGATAACACTGAACCAGAAATGGTCTGAAGAAAGACTCTGGTGGGGAAACAACATTCTCACAAGGGTAACAGCGCCAGCAGAAGCCAAACAGAGAGAAACCAGACTGAGAGTGACATCAGAACTGCTCTGCAGGAGAGGACAAAGAGTTTATTGCTTCTGAAACCATCCAGTGATCATTTTCCTCAGGGCATCCTTGAGGTCCTGGTTCCTCAGGCTATAGATGAGAGGGTTGACTGCTGGAGGCACCACAGAGTAGAGAACTGCAAGAACCAGATCCAGGGATGGGGAGGAGATAAAAGAGGGCTTCAGGCAGGCAAAGATTACAGTGCTGACAAAGAGGGAGACCACAGCCAGGTGAGGGAGGCAGGTGGCAAAGGCTTTGTGGCATCCCTTCTGAGAGGGGATCCTCAGCACTGCCCTGAAGATCTGCACATAGGACACCACAATCAACACAAAACAGACAAAGAAGAAACAGACACTGGCCACAAGAAGCCAAAGTTCCCTGATGTAGGATGTGGAGCAGGAGAGCTTGAGGATCTGGGGGATTTCACAGAAAAACTGGTCCAGAGCATTGCTCTGGCAGAGGGGCAGGGAAAATGTATTGGCTGTGTGCAGCAGAGCATAGAGAAAGCCACAGCCCCAGGCAGCTGCTGCCAGGTGGAGACAAACTCTGCTGCCCAGGAGGGTCTCATAGTGCAGGGGTCTGCAGATGGCAACGTAGCGATCGTAGGACATGGTGGTGAGGAGAAAATACTCTGCCTGAATTAGAAATACTGAAAAGAAGATTTGGAGAACACATCCTGCATAGGAGATGTCCCTGGTGTCCCTCAGGGAATTGGCCATGGACTTAGGCACAATGGTGGAGATGGCACCCAGGTCAAGGAGGGCAAGGTTGAGGAGGAAGAAGTACATGGGGGTGTGGAGGTGGTGGTCCCAGGCTATGGTAGTGATGATGAGGCCATTGCCCAGCAGGGCAGCCAGGTAGATGGCCAGGAAGAGGCAGAAGTGCAGGAGCTGCAGCTGCCTTGTGCCTGGGAATGGCAGGAGGAGGAAGTGGCTGATGGAGCTGCTGTTGGCCATCTGCTGCCTCTGGCCATGGAGATCTATGCAAGGAGGGAAAGGCAGTGACAAGTTAGCAAACACTTCTCTCAGCCTCATTGCAACCTCCCTCCCTGAGCTGCATGAGGAATGGATCAGCTCAGTCCCATCACTACCAACCCATGGCAGAGTTCATCACAGCTTCATATCCAGCAGGGACCCATAACTGCCATGAAGATTCCTCTGGTGTCAGAACAGAAAGTGATCAGCAGCCCAATGCCAAGGAATGTGAGTCCCATGGAGAGGTGGACAAACAGGGAACAGCTCTTCAGTGAAGGGAAACTAGAAAGGCAGAGGGGCTGGGAGTGAAGCATTCTCCAGGGGCCTTCAGCTGAATGTCAGCTGCCAAGGTTGTGACTCCTGACTTGGAGTCCATAGCTTTGAGGGCACTGCCTCTGCTGGGTAGAAGAGGAGAGCAAAAGGTTGCATTGGGAAATATGTCTGCAGTGCAGAGAATGGCACAGAGGTGCCTGATCCCCCTTGCCAGGGCATCTCTGCCAGTAGATCCCTCTCCCTCGTTGCCCAAGTTCCTGCTGCTAGCAGCTGTCCCTGCCAGGAGCTGCTTCTCTGTGCCCAGAGCTCCTCCCTGTCCCTGCTGACAGATCCCATCCCAGCTGCTGTTTGCTCAGCTCTGCCCTGCAGACCCCTCCCAGCAGCAGGATACTGCCCAGGGGCAGCTCTGGGTGTGCAGGGCTCAGGAGTAGCTCAAAGGCTAATGAGAGTCTTCTCCAGAGTGGAGAAACAAACTCAAGTCTCACACAGCCCACCCAGCACACCAAGGGGATCAACATTCAAAACCAAGACTCCTTCCCTTCCAGCAAAATGCTGCCTTTATCTTGTTCTTCAAAACCCCCTCAGAAATGCCCAGGCAGGAACCAGGACTGTGAGCAGCTCTGGCCAATGCAGCTCCCTCCCCACAGCAGAAGGACCCTGTCCTGCCCTGCCCTGCCCTGCCCTGCCAGGGCTGTCTCCTGCCACTCACAGCTTCTCCCCACAGCACTGTGTGCAGCTCCCTGGGCAGGCTGAGAGCTGAGCCTGGCAGGCAGCAGAGTCCCTGCCCCAGCACACAGCCCCTGGGCTGCAGGGACCCTGCTCTGAAGGACAGCCCTCACCACCCCTGCCTGCACCCCAGGCCTCCACAGCTCTTCAGAAAAGCCTGAAAAGAGCCACTGCACAGGAAGATTTCCTTCCAGCCCCCAGCAGCTGTGGCTGTGCCAGCTTTAGGAGATGCCTCCAGGAGCTGCAGCTGCACTGCCCTGCCCCCACAGACTCACCCTGTCAGAGACTGCAGTGACTTCTCCTCCTGTTAGCTCTCAGTCACCCTCCTGGACACCCTGAAGCTCTCTTTGCCTTCTTCATCTTGCTGGGATGCACTGGCAGTGCCCTCAGCCCTGCTGTGCAGAGCAGAGGAGCTGCTCCTGGGCACAGCTGACACTTTTCATTGCTGCCTACTTGCCAGCAGCTCCCTCCAGCCACGGAGCTCAGCCCAGCTGAGCAGCAGGGGACCAACCCAAGGGCATTTTAATGACCCTCTGGTGGCTTTGGTGCCAGGTAAACATCAGAGACTGAGAGGGAGATGATGAAACCTCTCCAGAAGTTGAAGTCACTTTCCAACTCTGAAGTTTCTTCTCTTGTTGATGGGTCCCAGTGAGGACACTGCTGGGAAAGTGTCTGCAGGCTGTGGTTGGAGCAGAGAACTGGAGGCAGTGCTGAGAGGTCAGGACAAGCAGAGGAAGATATCTCTGATGCTGAGCAAACCTGGAGGTGCTTCATTAATGCAAAGGGTCAAGCCCTTAGGCCTGTGTCCTGGACAGACAGATCCTGTCCCTCACTCACCCCTCAGGCTGCTTCCTGGAGCAGTGAGATGTGAAGAGGACCAATGTCAAGGGCAGGACTATGGCACAACCTCTCCGAGGTTCCTGAGGATGGACAAGGAAGCAATGAGGCCCCAGGGCTGGAAGGAGGAGTTGTCTCCTCAGAGGCATCAGTGGCACAGACCACAGCCAGAACCCAAGGCAGGAAGAGCTTGGCTCTGCCAGGAGCCTTTCAGCTCTCCCACAGCCCTCTGTCATCTGCCCCTCAGGCTGTCCTCCGCTGCTGCATCAGCTGAGCCTCTTTCCCTGCAGGCTGTAGTCACCCAGCCAGCTGCCCCACCTTGCTGCCACCTTCCTTTCCTGCTCTCTCTCCATCCTCCCTGGGTGTCCCTTGAAACTCCAAGCCTTGGAGTGCTCCAGGCTGCTGCTGGGGGATGTCTTGCAGTGACATTTCTTTCTCCTCATGTCCAGACTGGACCTCCCCAGCTGCACTTTGTGGCTTTATTTCTTTCCCTTGCACTTTGTCACTGTGCAGAAAAGCTTCTCCATGTCTCAAACCACTCCCCAGGCACTCTCAGGCTACTCTGCTCCTGTCCTCACTCTTCACACCACTGAGCCCATGGCCTTCAGCCTCTATCTGCTGGTCATGTGCCTGAGGCCTACCAAGCACATCTGGGGAGATCTCTGGGCACTCTCCAAGGTCTTTGCAGATGGAGATGTGGTGCTCATAGGACAACCAAGAGACTTTTGACCAAGTGCTGCAGTGGGTGGACAAGGGACAGTGGTTTTGAACTGAAAGAGAGACTGAGATTGCATAGAAGGAAGAAATGGCTTGCAAGGAGGGTGGCAGGACACTGGAACAGGTTGCCCAGAGAAGGGGATGTCCATCCCTGGAAGTCTCCAAAGTCAGGCATTTCAGCAACCCAACCTAGTGGGAGATGTCCCTGGCCATGGTCAGGCTGTTGCACTCGATGCTCTCTTCCATCTCTTCCAATCCAAACCATTCCAGGATTCTTTGATTCCAATACCCCCAACCCCTTCTCCACAGGGCTGCAGCTACCTCCCTACACCATGGGGGTCTTTGCATCTCCCCTAGGCCCTTACACCCCCATACAAAGGAAATTGTTGCCCTTCCTGGCCATGAATGGCAATGGCTTGGGCAAATCCAATCCAACCCCAAAGGCACCTCCCTCAGAAGAGGAAAGCAGCAATGAGTTCTGCTGAGGCAGGAGGAGAATCTGAGACACTGGAATGAATTGGATGGAATTCAGCAAAGGGAACAGAGGTGTCAACAGGTTCAGTTTGGTGCCAAGGGTCACTCTCTCACGTTCACCATGGGAGAATCCTGCAGAGGAAAATCAGTTTGGAGGAGGATGAGAAAGATTGTGAAAGGAAAATCTCCTTGGGGCTGGAAGGATTTTACATGGAGCCTGGGAAGAAAGGCCTCAAGGAAGCCCTTCTGTTGCCTCACAAGGCTCTGAATGGACTCCCTCATCTCTCAACAACTTGAGAGAGAAACCTGTCTGGGGTTAAATCCAGTCCTAGTGCCAGACTTGGTCCCTGGTTTGTGACTCAGACGTTGGGTGCAGGGATTTCAGGGGCAGTGTTTCCCCAAGGCACTGTGGCTCCTGTAGAACTTGAAGGCAGCAGCAGCAGTTTGAAATCCCTTCAACAGTTCTGGTGAAGCATGAGCTCAGGCTGTGGGATTTCACAGCAGCTCTTAACAAGTCAAACCCCAACAGCTGGGATTTGGATCAGGATTCCACAGGCTTTGACCCACAGTCCCCATCTTGAGGTCCAACAGCTGAGGAGCTGTGAGGAGAGAAGCTACCAGGGAAGACTGAAGCAAAATGTGTTTGTGTAGCTCAGCCTTCTCCTCAACCATTGTTACGAGCTGTCCAGCCTTGCTCATCACAGAGGACATCCTTCCTTTGACTTCCCTTCTCTGGCTGGCAGGCCTGCAGAAGCTGCTTCTTGTTCTTGGCATGCCTAGAAAGGTTCAGCTCCAACCATAGCTTGGCCTTCCTGACCCCATCCCTACACCACAGGGCAATGTCCCTGTGCTCTTCCCAGCATCCCTCTCCCTGCTTCCACTGCCTGTGCAGTTCCTTCTTGCCCTTCACTTTCACCAGCAGGTCTTGACCAGGCCACCCAGGGGAGCAGTGGAATCCTCATCCCTAGAGGTGTTCCAAGCTGTGCAGCCCTGGCACTGCAGGACAGGGGTTCATGGCCATGGTGGTGTCAGTTTTCAGAGGTCTGTGGCAGCAGAAAGGATTCTATCATTCTATGCTTCCATGACTCAGCCATGCCAGTCTCTTGCCTGTCTTGCCTGATCTCTTTCAGCCAGCTGTTAATGTTTGTGTGCAGCTGGCTCCCCCTGTCTGTGCTGAGCCATCAACACAAGGCCACAAGCTGAGAAACTGCAGGGCACTACAGCTAATGAAAGGAGTCCCTGGTTTTGTGCTAACCAGAGCAGGAATCAGCATGACAAGCCTCTTGGAAACACCAAGTGGGGACACAAAGGCAGCAAAGCCAGGGGCAGTGGGGAGAGAGCAGAGCTGGGCTGTTGGGAGAGGAATGTTTGAGGAAGATCAAAGAGAAGAACTGGATCTTAGGAAGAAGCTCTATACAAAGAGAGTGATTGCCCATTGGAATCGGCTGCCTGTGGAGGTGGTGGAGTCACCTTCATTGGAGGTGTTCAGGAAGAGGCTTGATGGGGTGCTTGGTGCCACGGTTTAGTTGTTTAGGTGGGTTGTGTTGTATTGTATTGTATTGTATTGTATTGTATTTAGGTGGGTTGGATTGGTTGATGGGTTGGACGCGATGATCTTGAAGGTCTCTTCCAACCTGGTGGTGTGTTGTATTTTATTGTAACTTGGAGGGGAAAGAGGGAAAAGAAAAGCTAAAGCATAACCATTTGGCCTCTTTGGATTCCAGCTCCTACTGGATTTCCATCCTGTCTGGCACTGCTGCACTCACAGGTGGAGTTACTTGTGGTGGAGGCACATTATGCCCAGAATTATGCCCAGATGTTGAAACCTGTCCCAGCACATGGACAAGTTCCCCCTTCTTTCATGAAGGGAACAAAGGCTGAGGCAGCACAGACCCCTGCACACCCCCATGGCATAGGATGCTGGTGCTGATGCCAAGCATGGCATAATTCCAGCTTCACACCTCCCATAGGCTGCAGCAGGTTGTTTACGAGAGTGCCCATTGGCCACATCCAGCCTCCAGGCACCTATCAGTATTACCCCAGCTTGTAAATATATTGTGCTCTTTCTCTTAGGATAGGATAGGATAGGATAGGATAGGATAGGGTACGGTACGGTAGGGTAGGATAGGATAGAATAGAATAGAATAGAATAGAATAGAATAGAATAGAATAGAATAGAATAGAATAGAATAGAATAGATCATTGAGTCCAACCTATCATCCAGCACTATCTAATTAAGTAAACCATGACACCAAGTGCCCCATCCAGTCACTTCCTAAACACCTCCAGTGATGGTGACTCCAACACCTTCCTGGGCTGCACATTACAATGGTCCATCCATCTTCGTCCTCTCTCCTTGCCCGAGCTGCTAAGCTCCTGCCATAGCCTTTGTCATTAAGTTCATAGCTCTTGAGTCTTCTCTCTCATATATGCAAGCAAACTAGTGGCCTCTGCAAGGTGAGGAAAAGCCAGAATCCAGGCAGGGCTGTTGAGCCTCAGCCCTGAGAGTATCTCCAGAGGAGAGACCAACGCTGAGAGCCTGAGAAGCTGCAGCATTGCATTGCCAGCCTCACCGGTCAGAAGCGCCCGACGAGCCTTCAGGAGGACTGAAGCCCCAAGGGTAAGATCTGCCCAGATCCCAGGTAAGGGACTTAGCTGAAACCAGCAGTCCAAACACCTGCCTCAGCCTGAAGCAGCAGACTGAGGAGCCACCAAGCATGTATGCCTGCTCACACAGAGATAACACAGAGCAGGAGCAGCATTTAGCTGCATGCCTGTGTGACCCTGCCACTGCAGGAGAGAAGATGAACCACTGATTCTGCTGCTCCATGCCCTGTGAACCCCAGGGGAATCCAGAGCACCGTTTGTGCCCTGTGCTCCAAAGCCAGGACTGCTCTGATAGGGTCCTGCCCACACTTGTGTTTCCAGGGCTGTTCTCTTTCCACTTCCACCCTCTCCTGCTGAGCCCCTGTGTTGGGGCAAGGCCTGAGTGCTCTGGCAGCTTGGGCACCATCCTGCTGTGTGGCAGTCCCATGACCACAGGCAGACACAGGCCATGGGAACTTCTTTGGCTCAGATGGCCTCCACAAGAGCAGTTGCACACAGACAGGTGATCTGCTTGGGGCAGATGCAAACTGTGGGGAACAGCTAAAGTGTGTGAGTGTGCAGGGCTGGGGCACACAGCAGTGTCCTCACACAGCCAGGCCTCCTGCAAGTGACCTGAAGGATCAGCAGAGAAGGCTCTGGACTGTGTCTGTGTTCACTGGACACCCTGGGGAAGCTGTCCCAGGGCAGTCACCCCAGACTAGCCTTCACAACGACTGTTTCCAGCAGCAGCCTCACACCTCAGCTTGGATAGACTCTTTGTCCCTCCACAGGAGGACATGGCCTCAGGAGGTCAGCAGTGCCTGTTTTCATGGAGGTGTTCAGGAGGAGACTTGATAGGGTGCTTGGTTGCATGGTTTAGTTGATTAGGTGGTGCTGGATGATAGGTTGGACATGATGATCTTGAAGGTCTCTTCCAACCTGATCAATTCTATTCTATTCTATTCTATTCTATTCTATTCTATTCTATTCTATTCATTGTGCAGATGAGACGTCAGCAGATGAGCTGAGGTAAACCTGAGTGAGCAAACACCATCAGTTATGGCTGAGGGTGCCAAGGCACTGAAGCTTTGAGGAGCCTCCCAGCCTCTGTCACTGGCAGCAGGAGGCCAGGGAGACTGTCTGACTGCTGCAGGGCAGGGCCTGTGTGAGTGATGGGGAAAGACTCTGTCTCTGAACATCCCACACTCCATTAGGGTCCTTGAGGCCAGCTCAGAGGTGGACACCTGACAGAGCTGGGACATTGCTTTGTGTCACTCCAGAACAAACCCTACTGGCCCAGGCAGATTCATCTCAGATGGCTTGGGCAGGCTGCTGTCTGCTCACATCACCCTTGCTGGACTGTGCCCTGGGATGTGCACAGAGCCATCCCAGAGGTTCTGGGCTCCTTGGAAAAGGCCTCTTCCAGAACACCAAACTGGAGGGTGGGGAACATTGCAGGCTGGTCACCCTCAGCACAGTCCCTGGGAAGGTGAAGGCTCAAACACCTCTGCAGCCATTTGCAGGCCCTTGCAGGACAAGAGAGGTAGTGCTGAAGCCATATGGGTAGGGGCAAGAAGGGGATGTTTTGTGCCTGGACCTTAGCCAGTGCTTTGCCATGGTCCCCCATAGTTTCTTTAGAGCCTGACTGCTGTGAGCTGGAGTGCAGAAATGGGTGAGGTGGTGGCTGGGGGGTGGCTGAAGCCCAAATGTCACCAGTGGAGAGTCCTCCTGCCAGACACTTCCCAGTGGCATCCCTCAGAGAAGCCCTTGGGCCAGCACTGTGCAATCTCTTCATGAACTCCCTGCACCATCTGAGCCAGGGCCTTTGCAGCCCCTCTGGAGATGAAGCCAAACTGCGCAGAGCCCTTGAGGGACCTCATCTGCTTACCCCTGCCCTGAGCAGGCTCATTGGACAAGAGGATGTGCAGGAGTCTCCTCCACAACTGCAGCAGGACAGAGCCAGCAGCTCCTCCACTCAAAGCCTTGGTAGGAAATCTGCCAGATGGATCTGGTGAAACTTGGATCTGCTCAGGCTCTGGCCACAAGGAGGCTGAGGGCTGAGGGTGCAATCCTGTGCTCAGCTGTGTCTCAGGAACTCAGCATTCAGTAGGAAGCCAAGGACTGGGAAGGGGGAGGTGAGGCCACTTCTGCCTCCTGAGAGGATTGGCCAGCAGCAGGAACAGAGCTGGGAAAGGGACTGTGAGGTCAGGTGTGTCTGCAGGAGCTGCTAGGGCAGCCCTGGGCTCATGGCTGGCAGATGGGCAGAGTGATCTGTCAGATGGCCTCTGCCAAAGGGCAGAGGGAAACATTCACAGAAGTTGAAAATGTCTTTGAATTGACAATTTTTACCCTTCATTACATCATTATTATTACTGTACTCATGGCCAAGACATAGTCAGTATTTCTTTTTTGTGAAGGTGTTGGGGACCAGGTCAGAAGAGAACAGCCCCATGGTGCATGTAACTCTCTGCAGTCCCATGGAGAACCACTCTGGGATATTAGGATCAAAGAATCATGGAATGGCTTGGAAGGGATGGAAAAGAGCTCTTGTTCAGCCATCCAGCCGTGGCAGGGGCATCTTGCACTAGTTCAGGTGGAATAAACATCCTGACCTTGGGCAATTCCAGGGATGGGACCTTCCCTTCTCTGGGCAACTGTTCCAGTGCCCTCTACCTACACTACAAAATATTTCTTCCTTATATCCAATCTCAGTCTCCCCTGTTTCAGTTCAAAGCCACTGCTCTTTATCCAGACACTACAGCACTTGCTAAAACTTCTCTTTCTTGGCCTGTGACCTCTCCACTTCCATCTGCAAACACCTTGGAGAGTGCACAGAGTTCTCCCAAGATGGGAGCACACGATAGAGCTGAAGGCTGTGGGTTCAGTGGTGTGGAGACTGAGTTCAGCAGAGGAGCAGCCTGAGAGTGCTTGAGGAGTGCTTTGAGACTACTTCATAGTGACCAACTGCAAGAGCAAGAAACAAAGCCATGAGGTGCAGCTGGGGAGGTTCAGACTGGATATAAAGAGAAAGAAATGTCATTGCCAGGGCAGTGCTGTGGTGCAAGACATGCCCCAGCAGGAGCCTGGAGCACTCCAAGGCTTTGTCTTTCAAGGAACACCCAGGGAGGATGGAGAGTGAGCAGGAAAGGAAGGTGGCAGCAAGGTGGGGCAGCTGGCTGGGTGACTACAGCCTGCAGGGAAAGAGGCTCAGCTGATGCAGCAGCAGAGGACAACCTGAGGGGCAGATGACAGAGGGCTGTGGGAGAGCTGAAAGGTTCCTGGCAGAGCCAAGCTCTTCATGCCTTTGGTTCTGGCTGTGGTCTGTGCCACTTCTGCCTCTGAGGAGACAATTCCTCCTTCCAGCCCTGGGGCCTCATTGCCTCCTTGATTGCTTCCTTGTCCTTCTCAGGAGGCTGAAAGGGATTGTGCCATAGTCCCTGCCCTTGGCATTGCTCCTGTCTGTATCTTAATGTGCCAGGAAGAGCTCTGAGGGGTGAGTGAGGGACAGGAGCTCTCTTACCAGTGTCTGGGGTCAGGGCTTGACCCTTTGCATTAATGAAACACCTCCATGTTTAGTCAGCATCAGAGAAACCTTCCTCTGCTTGTCCTGACCTGTCAGCACTGCCTCCAGTTCTCTGCTCCAACCACAGCCTGCAGACACTTTCCCAATAGTGTCCCTCCCTATTAACACTGCAGGAAACTTCTGGATGAAGTATTCCAGGTGTGGCCTCACCATGGCAAAGTAGAGTAGAGGGGGAGGAGAACCTCCCTCTGTCTGCTGGACAAACTTCTCTGAATGCACCCCAGGATCCCATTGGCCTACTTGGGCACCAGGGCACATTGCTGTCCATGCAGAACTTGTTATCCACCAGGACTCTCAGTCTCCTCTCCAGCAGATCACTTCCCAGCCTATACAGCTGCAGTTTATTCTTCCTTCCCAGATGCAGAACGAGCAGGATCATTGGACAAGATGATGTGCAAGGATCTCTTCCACAAGTGTACCAGGACAGATACAGCAGGTCCTCTGAGGAAGGCTTCTCCACTCAAAGCCTTGGTAGGAAATCTGCCAGATGGATCTGGTGAAACTTTGATCTGCTCAGGCTCTGGCCACAAGGAGGCTGAGGGCTGAGTGTGCAATCCTGTGCTCAGATGAGTCTCAGGAACTCACCATTCAGTAGGAAGCCAAGGACTGGGAAGGGGGAGGTGAGGCCACTTCTGCCTCCTGAGAGGATTGGCCACCAGCAGGAACAGAGCTGGGAAAGGGACTGTGAGTTCAGGTGTGTCTGCAGGAGCTGCTAGGCAGCCCTGGGCTCATGGCTGGCAGATGGCACAGTGATCTGTCAGATGGCCTCTGCCAAAGGGCCTGGGCTGACTGCAGGAAGGGGCTGATGGTTTGTTGCTGTGGTCTCTGCTGCCTGAGGACCTGATGGGACAGCAGCAGGCACAGGGCTTGGTGCTGTCTATGCAAGAAACTGCAAGGCCAGCAGCCTTGGGAGCTCTGCGAGGTAGGCAAGAGCAGGAGAGAGGAACACTGCCAGATGGTGCAGCCTGGCAGGTGCAGCCTGGCCATGAGGAGCAAGAAACCTCTCTCAAAGGTAGTGCTGTGGCCTGAGAAGTTCTGCAGAAGGAGTCTGGGATCAGCCCTTCTCTTTGTGTCCCCAGGAGCAGAGGGTGAGTGTGGGCAGGTGACAGTGAAGGCATGGGAAGGCCAAGGTGGGGAAGTGAGAGGAGTGTCTGCAGCCTGCAGGGCAGGAGAAGCAGCTGTGAGACAGTGCAGGACAAAGCTGTGGGAGAGCTGGCCAAGGGCAATGGCAGTGGTGGGAGTGATGAAGAGAAGCCAAGGCTGTGCCCTCTTGCTATGGTAATTCTCTGCCCCCCAGGCCTGTGAGGAGCTGTTGTCCTAAGGCACTGGGAGGGCCTCACTGCCTCTGTCCACAGCCCCAGGAAGGCTGGGGACTGTCAGGCCCTTGTCCTCCACTCAGCATCACAAACCCTACGGGGATGCTAAAGGAAGGCTGGAGAGGGACTTTTCATGAGGGTGTCTGGTGACAGGACGGAGGGAAAGGTTTGAAGGTGAGGAAAAGGAGGTTTAGACTGGGCCTTAGGAGAGTTCTTCAGCATGAGGGTTGTGGGACTCTGGAATAGGCTGCCCAGGTAGGATGCCCTCTCCTGAGGGTGTTGAGGCCAGGCTGGATGAGGCCTGAGCAGCTGAGTCTAGAGGAGAGTCATCCTTGCCTATGGCAGGGAGGGTTGGAGCAGATGAGCTCTGAGGTCCCTTCCAACCTAGGCCCTTCTATGCTGCTATGAAACCCACCCCCCACCCCCACTGCACCTGAAGAGCCTTGACCCACACATGAGGGACAGGAGCTGTCTGCCCAGGGGCTGTGCTCAGGCCTTGGCCTTTGTGCTGCAGAACCCAGAGCCAGAGTTTACTCTCCGCACTTTGCCTTTGCCTGCTGCAATCACAGCCTCTCCTGAGCTGCTCTAACCAGTCCTGGGGAGGCTTTGGCAGTAAAAAGCCTCAGTGAGGACAATCAGTGCTTCAAGGTACTTTGTGTTTTGCTTCTTGCTTCTTGCTTCTTGCACAGTTTCTTCACTCTTCTCTCAGTACCTGAGGTTCATGGAATGATCCCCAAGTGCCCTGAGGAGCTCTTTGTGTCTTTGCTGTTTACTTGCAGATCACAGTATCACAGTATTGCTAAGGTTGGAAGAGACCTCAAAGATCATCGAGTCCAACCTGTCTCCAGAAACCCCATGACACCTCACAAAGCTCAGGTTTTGATGGCAATCTATTTGATTCTTTTGAGATGAGGGCAGAGGTGACAGCAGCATCCACCAAGCCAGATGATGCAGGCTGTCTGCTCAGGAGGTCTGGACTGGAGGAGAGCTGTCCTTTGAGGGCTGACATTGAGTGGACAACTTTGCTCCTCACCCTCCCCAACCTCCCCATTGCTGTCCCTGCCCACCTGGGCCTTCCATCCCTGCTCCTTGCATCAGAGTTCTCCACTGCTCTCTGCAGCTGGAGCTCACAGCTCAATGGCACCAGCTGCCCCCTGCTCTCCTTAGAGAACTGCCTGCACACAGACACAGAAGAATTGTTGCTCTTTGGAAGCAAAGCAAAGGCTGAGAAAATTCCCTCAGCAATCCAAGGCCTCTGGACCCATCTGCTCATCACAAGCTGTCTCTCAGCAGCTTGCCTGTCCAAAGGATGAGGCAAAGCCAACCATTTGCCATGGCTGTGATTTCTCAGCCAGTCAAGAGCTCTTGAGAGTGAGAAGTAGATGAAAAGGTTGGATCCTAGCAGCCCTTTCTCAGGAACCAATGTGCAATCCCACGGGTGGTTCAGCAGAATGTGTTCTGATCCAAGAGCCTCTGAAGGACAGAGTGGGTAAGACAAGGCTGACCCTGACTGGCTGCAAGGAATCCTGAATTCAAATCTCTTTCTATGGCTTGTGCCTGGAGAGAAGCACCAAGCACACAGACACAGGGACAGAGCTTGGTGCAGGTTTTGCCTGAGCGATGTCTGAGTGGGGGAGATGCTGGACACAGCTGCTGTGATCCAGGAGAGCTCCAAGGCTCTGGCTAGAGGGTCACTCTTTTTAGAGGTGGAGATCACTGACTTCCATCAGGAGTTTCTCTGATCTGGAGACCCTTGGATGCTGAATCATCCTGGGATCTTTTGCCACTGGCACAGACCCTGAAGGTTTTGACCTCCAGAGTTTTCTATCAGCTCCCTCTTGCTGTGATCCAAGCACGATGCACTGAGCTGGCAGGAGGTGACAAACCCCCAAGCCATAGGGAGGGAAATGCAAGGCTGGAGAGCCCTGGTCAGGGCTGAGCCATCCTTGCAGGTCAGTCCTCTCCTCTGACCCTTTGCTTCTCTCTGCCTGGATCATATCCTTCTCTTCTCTCCATCAGCACTGCTCCTTTGTGCTGGGGAGGAGCAAAGTTTGCAGATCTGCTCCTTGGAACAGGCCAGAAGGTAAAGAACCCAACTTTGGCACAGCAGCAAGATCCCAGGCTCCAGCTGACCCCTGAGCACCTCCCAACCCTCTCCAGACCCTCCTCCCAAACCACACTTCACCACTTGTGGAGCTTTGAGGGTCATTGGCTGTGATGGGAATGTAGGAGTTCAACTGCCTGAGCCCTAGGTTGTCAGGTATCAGTTGCATGGCCAGAGGGGCATGGTTGGGATGGCTACATCCTGGGGGTTCAGCCCCATCAGCACTACAACCAGGGGACTCAGCACAGGACTTAGGCTCTGATCCCTCCATTGCAAGAGTCACACACAGTGTCCTTACTTCTTAGTCACTTGGTCCCCCAAGGATTTGCTCAAGAGTGCAGGGTGACCATTCCTCTCAGCAGCATGGCCTCCCAGAAGGCCCTGGACAAGAACTTGGAGGAAGAATCACCTAAGAATAATTTCGAGGAGTCAAAGCTTAGCCTTGTGGAATAGCAGAAGTGGTTGATGGAGACATGGATGAGGACAGCAAGGATGAAATGTATGAGGATTAGGAGGGGGGATAACAATAATTATGTGGAAGACAAAGGGGATGATGTGGAAGAAGAGGAGGATGAATATGGAATAGGAGAAGAATAAAGAGAAGAGGAAGAAGATGAACAAGGAGGAAGGGCAAACCCATATTAGCCCCTCTGTGCCACCCAAGCCGACAATCAGTGCCCTGAGGGGGCAGTGCTCCTTCCCAGGCAGCTTGGACCTGGTAAAGCCCCACTGCCCCCAGCCCAGTGCCCAGCCTTCTGTCAGTGGTTTACTATGGCCAGCTTCACCCTCAGCTCCAACCTCATCCGGCACTGCTGGTCCACAGCCAGAAGCAGCTGCACCTCTGAGCTGCCTGAGGCAAGAGCTGCACTCAGATGGCCACCCTCAGCCAGCACCGCTGCACCCACCTGCTGCACCCACACCGGTTGCCAGCCTTCCTCTGCGTGGGCTGCAGCAAGGCTTCATCCGCAGCTTCTCCCTCCCTGGCATAGTCACCCCCACGCAGGTGACCAGCGTCCCCAGGGACACCAATACACCGACCCCGGTACACTGCCAGCCAACGTGACCCCCCCCCTGGGGGGGCCTTCTCCAGCAGCTTGAACTGCAATCTCCTCTTTTACAACCTTCTTCCTCAGAAGCAAATGTGCCCCTGCCCTTCTCTGCACCAGCCAGTGCTGAGGAGGAATGACAGTGCTGAGTCAGCACAGCTGGCAGCAAGACTGCAGCTGGGTTGGGATTTGCTCTTTGTTCCTCAACACTTTGGGTTTCCTAGAGGTAAAAGAAAAACCCCATCCCCAGGATAATGCCTAATTAGAATGGAAACCCCAACCCTAATAAAGTATTGTCTTTGGTTGGTTTTCCTTGACATTTCTTTCCCAAAAGATCACGTTTGGGGGCATTTCTGCCCAGGGCAGGGCTGGAGCCATGTGCTCAGTCAGGGAGGTGTTTCTTGAGGGATCTGGGAGAGTCTTGAAGGTCAAGTGAGGAAATCAAAATAACTCATGTGCCATTCAACAGATCCTTTAATAACTGCATGGATACGGAATGGATCACTCCAAAGCTTACACGTGCTTGTCCTGGAGGCACAGTCTCAACATGCCCCAACACAAACACCCTCGCACCCCCTCCCCATGGAGCTGGGTGCTCAGCACAAAGTAGACAAAGGGCAAGGTGCTGGTAAGTCTTCAAAGCTGGACAGGCCCAGGCTTGTCTAGGCAGGTCCTGTAGTCAAGGGAAACAAAGTGCACAGTCTGCAGCTGTGCCGGCCAGCTGCCACGCTTATGGACTCCCTGTGCAGCTTCCATGGGTTGGCAAACTTTATTCTCAGCTGAACTCTCTTGTTCTCTTCTTTCTTTCTCTTCTGCCATTGGCCATTATTGTCTTCAGCACCGTATTAATCCAAGCCA
>JAAWVA010000030.1:11561096-11624556 GCA_015227895.2 Colaptes auratus | reverse complement strand
GAGAAGACTCTCATTAGCCTTTGAGCTGTTCCTGAGCCCCTGCACACCCAGAGATGCCCCTGGGCAGTGTCCTGCTGCTGGGAGGGGCTGCAGGGCACACCTCAGCACACAGAAGGTGGGATGGGTGGCAGGACAGGGAGGAGAGCTGGACACAGAGAAGCAGCTCCTGGTAGGGACAGCTGCCAGCAGCAGGGTCTATGGCAGGAGGGGAGAGGATCTGCTGTCAGAGATGCCGCTGGCAAGGGGATCAGGCTCCTCTGTGCCATTCTCTGCACTGCAGACACATTTCCCAATGCAACCTTTTGCTCTCCTCTTCTACCCAGCAGAGGCAGTGCCCTCAAAGCTCTGGGCTCCAGCTCAGGAGTTACAACCTTGGCAGCTGACATTCGACTCAAGGATCCTGAAGTGTGCCACAAAAGGAGGATAAAAACTCTTCAGTTCCATCCTGTGAGCTACAGAGAGCAGAGCTGGGGAAGGAGAAGGCTTCACCCCCAGCCCCTCTGCCTTTCCTCTCTTCCCTTCATGCAGTGCTGTTCCCTGTTTCTCCACCTCTCCATGGGACTCTAGTTCCCTGGGACTAGGCTGTTGGTCACTTTCTTTTCTGTTCTGACCACCAGAGGAATCTTCAATTAATCTGGTCCCTGCTGCATTTGAAGATGTGATGACATCCCACAGGCCCGGTAGTGATGGGGACTGAGTTAATCCATTCCTCATGCAGCTCAGGGACAGGGGTTACAATGAGGCTGAGGGAATGTGCCCTAACTTGTCACTGCCTTTCCCTCCTTGGCACAGGTCTCCTGGCCAGAGGCAGCAGATGGCGCAACAGCAGCTCCATCACCCACTTCCTCCTCCTGCCATTCCCAGGCACAAGCAGCTGCAGCTGCTGCAATTCTGCCTCTTCTCCCTGGCCATCTACCTGGCTGCCCTGCTGGGCAATGGCCTCATCATCACCACCATAGCCTGGCACCACCACCTCCACACCCCCATGTACTTCTCTCTCCTCACCTTGCCCTCACTGACCTGGGTGCCATCTCCACCACTGTGCCAAATCCATGGCCAATTCCCTGAGGGACACCAGGGACATCTCCTATGCAGGATGTGTTCTCCAGGTCTTCTTTTCATATTCCTAATAGATGCAGAGTATTTTCTCCTCACCACCATGTCCTACGATCGCTACGTGCCATCTGCAAACCCCCCCAGCACTATGAGACCCTCCTGGGCAGCAGAGTTTGTCTCCACCTGGCAGCAGCTGCCGGGCCTGTGGCTTTCTCACTGCTCTGCTGCACACAGCCAATACATTTTCCCTGCCCCTCTGCCAGGGCAATGCTGTGGAGCAGTTTCTTCTGTGAAATCCCCAGATCCTCAAGCTCTCCTGCTCCACCATCCTACCTCAGGGAACTTTGGGTAATTTTCATTGGTGTGTCCTTAGGATCTGTCTGTTTTGTGTTGATTGTGGTGTCCTATGTGCAGATCTTCAGGGCAGTGCTGAGGATCCCCTCTCAGCAGGGACGCCACAAAGCCTTTGCCACCTGCCTCCCCCACCTGGCTGTGGTCTCCCTGTTTATCACCACTGGCTTCTTTGCCTACTTGAAGCCCTCCCCTCCATCTCCTCCCCATCCCTGGACCTGGTGGTGTCAGTTCTGTACTCAGTGCTGCCTCCAGCAGTGAACCCTCTCATCTACAGCCTGAGGAACCAGGAGCTCAAGGCTGCCCTGAGCCAACTGATCCCTGGATGCTTTCAGAGCAATAACTTTGTTTTCTCCTGCAGAGCAGTTTCTGAGGTCACTCAGTGCAGGCCCAGTTCTCGCTGTTGCTGCTGCTTTTACCCTTGTGAGAATGTTGTTCCCACACAAATGTCTTTCTTCAGACCATTTCTGGTTCAGTGTTGTCCTGTCTGCTGTGACCCCGAGGCTGCAGACATGAGGAGCGTGTGCTTCCTGGTGTTCAACAATAAAGTACCCTGTTTCTCTGCATTCCTTCCTCCTGAGTTGCTTGTCTCAGTTGCTTCCTCCAAGGCTTCTGTGGAGCTGCAGGGCAGTGCCTGTGTGCAGAGGTGGAGGGGCAGAGTCCCAGCACAGCAGCAGTGCCAGGCAGCCCCACAGCTTGGGCTGTCCTCAGCTGCTCTTTTCACACTTCCACCCTCTCCTGCTGAGCCTCTGTGCTGGGGCAAGGCCTGAGTGCTCTGGCAGCTTGGACACTGTGCTGCTGGGTGGCAGTGCTGGGACTGCAGGCAGGGAGGGTCCAGGGCTGCTTGTGGGACAGAGCTGTGCTGCAGAGCAGCACTGCCATCAGAACAGGAGGTCTCCTCATGCCTTCATATCCCAACCCCCTCCCACTGCAGAGTCCAATGTTTTTCTCCAGTCCATTCCTGATTCAGCACTGCTCTGTCTGCTGTGACCCAGAGACTGCAGACATGAGGAACACTGTTCCCTGTGTTTTCAACACAATCAAGAACTCTTCAAGTTTGTGTTTCTCTGAGCACCTTCCTGAAAGCTTTCTCTGAAGCTGCAGGGCAGTTCCTGTGTGCAGAGGTAAAGAGGCACTTCATAGCTTCCAATTAGGGAAAGCTCTTGGATTCTCCCTGATCACAGCACTCATTCCCAGCAAGTGCACAGCTTTCTCTCACAGGGTATCCCAGCCAGCACTGACCACATCCTTTGCTTCACTCAAGATCTTCTCTGTACTGTTGTAATACACTCACACAGAACCTCTGACCCTCCTGGCCCTGCACTTGTGGGGTTGTACCTTCCAATGCTGAGGTTCCTGGGGTATTTATCCCCCTTGGGTGCAACTCCATGGAACATTTTCATTCCATGCCTGTAGTGCCCTGCACTCCCCCACACTGTCAACTTGTTTTTGAGGCACTGGCCCTCTAACCTTAAATGCTGTCATGCTGGGATGCCAGTCCACAGGACCTCCACAGGTGAGTGGATTTGGCCATCAAAGGCCTCCTGAAGTTTGACAAGGCCAAGGCAGGCAAGGTCCTGCACTGGGGCAGAACAACCTCATGCCTCTGGACAGGCTGTGATGTGACCAGCTGGGCAGTGTCCCTGGGAGGGGGGCATGGGAGTCATGGTGGAAGCCACATCAGGTGGTGAGGTTCCAACTTCTAAAAAGGGTGGAGAACCTGGAGAAGTGCAGAGAAATTCTCTCATGAAGGGCTTAGGCCCACAGCACATGAGCTGTGTGGCAAGCTGGAGGCAGCTGGGCCTCTCTGCCTGGTGAAGAGCGGCACAGGGCAGTCTTAAGGCAGCCAGCACCTGCCTGGAGAGGTGGTGGAGCCAAGCTCTTCTGCAGTGGCAGATGGCCTGGCAGAGACAACAGCTACAAGGAGCTTGCTGCTAGGAGCTTTTCCCTGGGCCTTAAGCAAGTTGGTGTCTGCTCAGTTTTGTCTGTTTTGTGTTCCTGGTGGTGTCCTATGTGCAGATCTTCAGGGCAGTGCTGAGGATCCCCTCTCAGCAGGGACGCCACAAAGCCTTCCTCACCTGGCTGTGGTATCCCTGTTTATCACCACTGGCATCTTTGCCTACCTGAAGCCCCCTTCCATCTCCTCCCCATCCCTGGACATGTTGGTGTCAGTTCTGTACTCAGTGGTGCCTCCAGCAGTGAACCCTCTCATCTACAGCCTGAGGAACCAGGAGCTCAAGGCTGCCCTGAGCCAACTGATCCCTGGATGCTTTCAGAAGCAATAAACTCTTTGTCTTCTCCTGTAGAGCAGTTCTGATGTCACTCAGTGCAGGCCCAGCCTGGCTGCTGTACTTTCTGGTGGGGGAGTCTAGTTTTTTGCTATTTATAGCTTCATCCTACACTTTCTAATTCATTTTCTGTTTTTCTGACCAGAAGTTTGTGTAAGTGGAGCTCTGCTCCTTGTTGGTTTCAACACTATAAAGGGCCTTGCAGTAGTACTTTTTTCCTTCCTCCCAGACTTTTCTGGGGCTTTAGGGGCAGCTCCTGTGTGCAGAGCTGGAGAAGAACAGCATCCCAGAGGAGCAGCAGCTCCAGGGAGCATCAGCACTTGTTTGTCCAGACCTGCTCTCTTTCCACTTCCACACTCTCCTCCTGAGACCCTGTGTTGGGGCAAGGCCTGAGTGCTCTGGCAGCCTGGGCACCATCCTGCTGCGTGGCAGTCCCATGACCACAGGCAGACACAGGCCATGGGAACTTCTTTGGCTCAGATGGCCTCCACAAGAGCAGTTGCACCCAGACAGGTGATCTGCTTGGGGCAGTGTCTGAAGGCTTAGATCTTCTTCCAAAGTTTCCTTCAAGAGCAGGCCCAAGAAATTGTCCAACAGATGCAAAGAGCAGGGAACAGCTAAAGTGTGTGAGTGTGCAGGGCTGGGGCACACAGCAGTGTCCTCACACAGCCAGGCCTCCTGCAAGTGACCTGAAGGATCAGCAGAGAAGGCTCTGGACTGGGTGTGTGTTCACTGGACACCCTGGGGAAGCTGTCCCGGGGCAGTCACCCCACACTAGCCTTCACAACCACTGCGTCCAGCAGCAGCCTCACACCTCAGCTTGGATAGACTCTTTGTCCCTTCACAGGAGGACATGGCCTCAGGAGGTCAGCAGAGCCTGTTTGCATTGTGCAGATGAGATGTCAGCAGATGAGCTGAGGTGAACCTGAGTGAGCACAAACACCATCAGCTGTTGCTGGAGGTACCAGGGCACTGGAGGTTTGAGAAGCCTCCCAGCCTCTGTCAGGGGCAGCAGGAGGCCAGGGAGACTCTCTGACTGCTACATGGCAGGGCCTGTGTGAGTGATGGGGAAAGACTCTGTCTCTGAACATCCCACACTCCATTAGGGGTCCATTATCGGTGACAGAGACTGGAGAATCAGTACGGACGATCAATATGATCCAGTATTGTTCCTTTATTGTACCAATATTGTATGGCTGTAGTGCAGCATAGTGAGTATAGCACAGCAAAGTAAAGTGAATGGAAAGGGAAGGAAAAAAGAAGGGCGTATTAAGGGAACTTCTACAGCTTATATAAACTCAGGGGGTATCGTTGGCACAGCTTCATTGGCTCCCCACCAGTGACCACACTTCGCACTGTTATAGATCATTGGTCACACTACTAATACCACGCGAGGTTGTTGATGCAGCTGTGTGTCCTGTTATTCCCAGATAACTCTCTGTGTTTATAGCTACCAGTGCCCTGCTTTAGTTACATGCTGCAGGCACAGCACTGCTTTGCTACACTGCTAGCCACTTCTGCACTTATGCTGAGCATGGCCTACCAGCTTGTCAGGCTCTAAGCCTACACTGCCAGATTGCTCACACTGCTCATGCTGGCATTGCCACAAATCCCCCTTTTTGTTTTTGGGAGCAATCTGCTCATGAGAGTTGTTCCCATCCCATACAAGATACTCTTGCATACACAGAAGCAAGCGAGTTAAAGCTAAGCTGGATAGCAAAAGCAAAAGTCCTGTAGCGCAGCATGTCTGACAGACTGATGTAACCCATACAAGGCACAATGCTTAAGTTGAGCTAGTTAGATTGTTCTAACAGAGCTGGCATAATACATGGTCAAAGATAGCAAACCTTGTAAAAGAGGAACTTAGATCTTAACAGTTCCGATCTTTACATTTCACTCTTCTTATTGACAGAGAAGACTTGATTATGCCTGAACACATTGCACACAGAGATTCAGACACAAATCCAATCCTCAGCACTGTCTTTTACAATCTGCTTTAGGGGTATGTTGCATCTTTATTTTTCTCTAGGATGGTCAAAAATCATGAATTGCTTAATGGCAGCAAGATTTCTTCCATCTGTAAAGGTCGATCTGGCCAGGCTCTCGCTTCACAGACAGAAAACTTGCAGGCAAACAGCAAGAGCAAAGGAGCTTCATTGCTTTGCCCAATATAAAATTACCCACAATAATGTGGTTTTGCTCATCCTAGTGATACTGATCTCTTGATGTTCACGCAACAGTTAAGCAATAGAATAGAATACAATAGCAGCCATGACACTCAGTTATAAGTTAGATGCTTTCTGTTGACATCTTGGATTATTGTGACAGTCGTTGAGGTCAGTGCTAGGCAGGTTTGCTGACTGTCATTTTCATGACAGTTGTGCCGTGTTCGTGCTGTCTTGTGGTGAGAGGGTTGCAGCACTTTGCAAAGTTGATGTTTCTAGGTGTTGACATGAGCTAACTCTCTCTTGTTGGTGCCATTAAAAAACTATTTTTGCTATGGGCTATTCTCTCTTTCCCCTTTTTTCTTTAGGTGTTTATTTGTTTGTTGTTGTTTTCAGCCTACAATGACAATGCATGTGGTGTTAGAATGAATTGTAATTGTGATTTTCCATCTAGGTGTGTAAAATTACAGCAAACTGGTGAGATAACATTTGAGTCCATATGAACATTTTCTCTAATCACACAACAATCAAACAACCATAACATTCAGTCCTAATTCACATGGTGCTGTGGTACATTCTTCTGATTGATGCTTTTGATCTCAGATTATCATAACAGTTACTGTGATTGATGTTCGACTCCATGGGAGATGCTGTTTCCTCATAGTCTTGATTCTTCTGCTGTTGTTCATTGGGATGATTGCAGTTGACATGGGTTAGTTATTTCTTGCTGGTATCACCAAAACCCCTTAGCTAAAAAATATACAGTCTTTTAGCTTTTTTGGTTTATTTTTTCTTGATATATTTTTTAACTATCTTTAATTTTTTTATTATTTTCTTTTTTTAAATTTTATTTTAATTTTTATTTTATTAAAAATATTTTGGGTATTTTAAATTTTCAATTATTTCCTTAATAATGGTTTTTAATTTAATTTAATTACTATTTAATCAAATTTTAGTTTAATTTTTTAGACATTTTTAATTTTTGATCTTATATTTTTTCAAATTTTAAATTTTAATTAATTATTTAAGTTTTAAGGTTTGTTTTATTTAATGCATTTTTAATTTTTTTTAATTTCTTTTTTTTTTTTAATTAATCCATTTTAGATTTTAAAAATTTTTTATATCTGATCATTGTTACCAGCTGTTCAGCCTTGCTCATCACAGAGGACATCCTTCCTCTGACTTCCCTTCTCTGGCTGGCAGGCCTGCAGAAGCTGCTTCTTGTTCTTGGCATGCCTAGAAAGGTTCAGCTCCAGCCATAGCTTGGCCTTCCTGACCCCATCCCTACACCACAGGGCAGTGTCCCTGTGCTCTTCCCTGCTTCCACTGCCTGTGCAGTTCCTTCTTGCCCTTCACTTTGACCAGCAGGTCTTGACTGAGTCTGTCCAGGGGAGCAGTGGAATCCTCATCCCTAGAGGTGTTCCAAACTGTGCAGCCCTGGCACTGCAGGACAGGGGTTCATGGCCATGGTGGTGTCAGTTCTCAGAGGTCTGTTGCAACAGAAAGGATTCTATCATTCTATGCTTCCATGACTCAGCCATGCCAGTCTCTTGCCTGCCTTGCTTGATCTCTTCCCACCAGCTGTTAATGTTTGTGTGCAGCTGGCTCCCCCTGACTGTGCTGAGCCATCAACACAAGGCCACAAGCTGAGAAACTGCAGGGCACTACAGCTAATGAAAGGAGTCCCTGGTTCTGTGCTGACCAGAGCAGGAGTCAGCATGACAAGCCTCTTGGAAACATCAAGTGGGGACACAAAGCCAGTGAAGCCAGGGGCAGTGGGGAGAGAGCAGAGCTGGGCTATTGGGAGAGGAATGTCTGAGGACGATCAAAGAGAAGAACTTGGAGACAAAAGAAAGAAAAGAAAATCTAAAGCATAACCATTTGGCCTCTTTGGATTCCAGCTCCTACTGGATTTCCATCCTGTCTGGCACTGCTGCACTCACAGGTGGAGTTAATTGTGGTGGAGGCACATTATGCCCAGAATTATGCCCAGATACTGAAACTTGTCCCAGCACATGGACAAGTTCCCCTCCTTTCATGAGGGAAACAAAGGCTGAGGCAGCACAGACCCCTGCACGCCCCCATGGCATGGGATGCTGGTGCTGATGCCAAGCATGGCATAATTCCAGCTTCACGCCTCCCATAGGCTGCAGCCAGTTGTTTACGAGAGTGCCCATTGGCCACATCCAGCCTCCAGGAACCTATCAGTATTACCCCAGCTTGTAAATATGTTGTCCTCTTTCTCTTAGGATAGGATAGGATAGGATAGGATAGGATAGGATAGGATAGGATAGGATAGGATAGAATAGAATAGAATAGAATAGAATAGAATAGAATAGAATAGAATAGAATAGAATAGAATAGAATAGAATAGATAGATTAACCAGGTTGGAAAAGACCTTCAAGATCATTGAGTCTAAGCTATCACCCAACACCATCTAATCAACTAAACCATGACACCAAGTGCCCCATCCAGTCTCTTCCTAAACACCTCCAGTGATGGTGACTCCACCACCTCCCTGGGCTGCACATTCCAAGGGCAAATCCCTCTTTCTATGAAGAACTTCTTCCTAACATCCATCTTTGTCCTCTCTCCTTGCCCGAGCTGCTAAGCTCCTGCCATAGCTATTAAGCTTATGCTTAATTCTGCTATTAAGCTCATAGCTATTGAGTCTTCTCTCTCCTAGATGCAAGCAAACCCGTGGCCTCTGCAAGGCAAGGAGAAGCCAGCATCCAGACAGGCCTGTTGAGCCTCAGCCCTGAGAATATCTCCAGAGGAGAGACCCTGCCCAGCCTCTCTCCTGGCACACACACTGGCAGAGCCTGGCACAGAGCTGACTGGGAAGGCTTACAGGTGTCATGGCCCCTGCAGGGACAGCCTGTGCCAGAGGAAGCTGAGCAGAAGCTCAAGGCCTTGGCTGTGATCAGAGCTGAGGGAGCTGGGCTTGTCCTGCCTGCAGAGCAGCAGCTGGTGCTGGGGCAACACGACACTGAGCTCATGCCATAGCCTTTGCTATTAAGCCAGCATCCAGGCAGGCCTGTTGAGTCTCAGCCCTGAGAGGATCTCCAGACGAGGGACCAATGCTGAGAGCCTGAGAAGCTGCAGCATTGCTTTGCCAGCCTCACCAGTCAGAAGAGCCTAACGTGCCTTCAGGAGGACTGGAGCCCCGAGGGTGAGATCTGCCCAATTGCCAGGGAAGGGACTTAGCCGAGGCCGGCAGTGCAAACGTCTGCCTCAGCCTGAAGCAGCAGACTGAGGAGCTGCACAGCCCTGTGTGTGTCAGCTCAGAAAGCAGGACCAGCACTGCCCACATGACCCTGCCATTGTGGGGTGAGATGAGGAGTCGCTGCTTCTGCTGCTCTGTGCCCTGTGAACCCCAGGGGAATCCAGAGCATCGTTCATGCCCTGTGCTCCAAAGCCAGGACTGCTCCAAGAGGCTCCTGCCTGCTCCTTCAAGCCAACAAAGGGGAAGTTGCTGCTCTGCGCAGCTGCACCTCTTCCCCAGGGTCATCCTCACCAGCCCCAAAGATCATTGTCATGAGGGCCAACCCTGTCCCAGGAACAGCCCTACCGGCCCTGCTGGGCTGACACCGTAGGTCCACTCCCTGCCATCCGGAGGGAGCCACCTGAGTCCTGCAAAGGGAGCCTGCCTACAGGCTAGCCTACGTTCCATCCTCTCTCCACTGCCACGGGAGGGAGAAGAGTTGCCTCCACTGTTGCTATCCAGACCAGCCCAGGAGCCAGCCCCGGCGACAGCAGCCTGCCGGAACCTAACCTTGTTACGAACAAAGGACACAGTGAATCTTCCACCTGCTTCAAACTCGCTGATGTTCAGTTCAAAGCACCTGTGCCTAGCAGCACATGTCTACTTCCAGCCTCTGATGCATTGTAATACCTCTGTATAGAGTTAAGCACCTGCCAGCGTCTCATCGAGTCGCCACCTGGTGGACAAGCAGTGGAATTGCAGCCTGAGTTATATTAATAGAAATTAATTCTGCAAATATTCATAGAATCATAGAATCAGTAAGGTTGGAAAAGACCTCAGAGATCATCAAGTCCAATCTATCATCTAAGGCCTCATGACTACTAAACCATGGCACCAAGTGCCACATCCAGTTCCCTCTTGAACACCTCCAAGGATGGTGATTCCACCACCTCCCTGGGCAGCACATTCATACAGCCAACAACTCTTTCTGGGAAGAACTTTCCCCTCACCTCCAGCCTAAACCTCCCCGGTGCAGCTTGAGACTGTGTCCTCTTGTTCTGATGCTGGTTGCCTGGGAGAAGAGACCAACTCCCTCCTGGCTACAACCTCCCTTCAGGTAGTTGTAGAGAGTAACAAGGTCTTCTCTGAGCCTCCTCTTCTCCAGGCTAAACAATCCCAGTTCCCTCAGCCTCTCCTCATAGGGCTTCAGAAACAATAAAGTAAATTTTAAAAATATATTTACTGATTTTCAGAAAAGATATTAAGATGTACATCTGTCTTCTACCAGATGCCAAAAAAAAAAATCCAGGACTTGGGCCTGAAATTTCTAACTGTCCTGCTTGCAATGTGACTTAAAAGAAAGATTTATCAAAAACAAACCAACCCAAACCCAATCAACAACCCAAGCACACGCCACCCCACCCGCCAAGCCAAAACAGTGAGTTGAAACATCCATCTTCAACAACAACAATAAATCAGTAGGAGGTAGTAAATGAAGTGCTGAGCTTTGTGTTCCTTGGATCCACTGATGAACTTTGCAGTAGATTACCAACTCCCATTGCAAGAGATATAGCTTCATCCTACAGGATAGCTCTTTGGTGGAATAGCTCTTTGGTGCCTCCTGGAAAGCACAGTGAAAAAAGGAAACCAAATGCAAATCAACCAAAACCAAACCAATGCCAACCAACCAAACCCACAAACAGTATCCCACACAACAAACAAAAACCTAAAATCACACACATCCCCCAAACCCCAACAACACACACACATCCCAAACAAAACAAACCAACAAACTAAAAAACCAACAAAAAAACCCCCACTGTGTCAGCCTGCAAACAGCAGAGAACCCAAGAGACACAGAACACTGAAACAGCCCCAAGATGCAGGACTCCACTTGTATGGTCACATGCAGTGGGTCACTTCTATTGAGGGAGAAGCCCAAATGTACTTACTGCTTTCACCATCGCTTTCACCACCAACCACAAGGAGCTTTCACTGCATGGACGTTTCCTTGGAGACTACAACCTCACCACTCACAGCAGCTCACCAAGGAGAGGAAAGTCCAGAGAGCGGCTTACAGCCCACACTAACAAGATCTGTAGAAGAGCTGCCAAAACTCTCAACACTTTTTGATGAGTCTTGCAATAAAAAGGGAATGTGGAAGAGTGAGAAATATGCTAGTGTTATAGCAGCATTTTAAGAGGTCGAAATAGGATGAGATATGTCAGCCTTGTCAGTCTGACATTGATTCCAGACAAAATAATGAAAAAGCTGATATAAGACTCAGTTAATGAAGGATTAAAGGAGGACAGTGTAATTACTGCCAATCAACATAGACTTTACAGAAAAATATAACTTGTCAAACTACCAACACTTTTTGGTGTGATTACAAGTTTGAACGTTGAAGGTAACAATGTTGATGTAATATATTTTCACAAGGTGTTTTACTTGGTGCCAGAAAGCACAGTGATGTGGCATGCTGTATCAGCTGAGAGGTCTCAACTGCACCAGTGGATAAGGAGTCAGGCAGGAAGGTGTCACTGGGGCTCTTGTTTTTCCAGTGCTACATGTAAATTATGCTGCATTCAAATTAAGTCCAAATTATCAGTAATGAACCACTTCTGGGATGTATTTCACAGTCGTGCACTAGAATATGGATATAAAATAGTGACTCATTGGTTATTGATAATTTTCACAATTAATTAAAATTAATATTTATATATTTCATATTGCATATTCCTACATTAATAACCTCTTCATCACACCAAGAAATTTAATCTCTTGTCCTGGACCTTGACATTTGGAAGGTGGAATGTCTAACCCACTCTTGGTGGGCTCATAGGAAGGGAAGTGTCTCCCTCTCTCCCCTCCCAGTTCCCCTGCAGTGGGGGAGTCTTACTGGGGTCTGCATTGAAAATACCACACCTCACAATACTGACTGGGCCCCTCCCATCCTCTCTATTCAGTCCCCTGTTCTAACACAGTGGAGCTGAACCCCTCCTGCACCTCACCTCTTACAGCTCATCCCCTCCCAAACCCACCCCTCACCCTGACTCTGCCCCCATTGCTCATCTTGGCCTCAGCCTTTACCCTTGACATTTGTCCTTTGACCATAACCCCAGCCTCAACCTAGCCCCAACACAACCCCTGCCCCTCAGAGCTGGCCCTCACCTGAGCCCTGCCCAGCACTCTCAGCAGGACAGATGAAGGAAGGAGACTCAACAACTTCTCACTAACTGTTAGAAACTTTCCCACTCATTAGAGTAGCCTTCATCCATAAATAAAGGAACCATTGAGCTTGGTAGAGCTGGAAAAGGCCGCCCGGGGCGGGTCACATTTGGCCTGACAGTGCTGGGGTCGGTGTATTTCTGTGTCCCCTGGTGCCCATCGGCCACCGGCATGGGGGTGAATATGCCAGGTGAGGGAGGAGCTGCGGCTGAAGGCCGTGCGGCAGCCGGTGCAGGCGAAGGGCTGGCACCGGTGTGGGTGCAGCGGTGCTGGCTAAGATGGACATCTGGGTGAAGCTCTTGCGTCAGGCAGCTCAGAGGTGCAGCTGCTTCTCAGTGACAGAGATGTAAGGAGACTGTGTGACTTCTTGCAATGGAGGGATCAGCCCCCTAACTCCTGTGCTGAGTCCCCTGGTTGTAATGCTGATGGGGATGACACACCCTGGTACCTAACCACCCCCTCTGGCCATGCAACTGACCCTTGACCACCTAGAGCTCAGGGGGTTGACCCCCTAAATTCCCAGCACAGACAATGACCCTCAAAACCCCCACAGGAGGTGAGATGTGGTGGGGAGGAGGGTCTGGGGGGGATTGAGAGGTGCTCAGGGGCCAGCAGGAGACTGGGGTCTTGCTGCTGTCCCAAAGTTGGGTTCCTTACTCTCTGGGCTGCTCCAGGGGACAGATCTGCAAACTCTGCTCTTCCCTAGCCCAGAGATTAAGGGCTGATAAAGAGAAGGTATGGCCCCAGTCAGAGAGAAGCAAAGAGCTCAGAGGAGAGGACTGAACTTCAAGGCATAGCTCAGTGTTGACCAGGGTTCTACAGCAGAGCAGGCAGGGCTCCTGAAGATAGGAGGTGTTCTGTGGAGACTCAGCTCCTTGCCCAGCAGACAACCAAGAGCACAAATCTGCAAGGCAGGAGCACAAGTGAGAGGCCTGCAGGCAGCCTCTCCCAGGCCTTGGCTGCTGATTCCTCCCACTGCCTGCAGGTTCCTCCCATTTGATGCTCAGGGCTCTGCTGCCTGCAACTCTATTGGCAACTCTATTGCTCTGGCCCCTGGTGTCCTCCCTCACCCTGCTCACAGAGCCCACCCCACCCACTGAGTGCTCAGCTCTGCTCTGCAAGCATCTCCTACCCACAGGGCTCTGCCCAAGGGGGACTCTGCTGTCCACTCCTCAAGAGAAGATGAAAGAAGCCCTGAGGAGACAAAGAAGGGGATGTGCACATCCCATTGACACACATGAAGGCCAAAGAGCCTCATTTGAAGGGCTGTTGTTTCCTTCTCTCCCTGATCAAGTCTCTGAGATTATATTTTGGAGGAATTCTGACCCAGCTCCAGAACCAGTGCCTTGGTGACCACTGACTCCAGCTGAAGATACAGATGAGGAGCATGCTGTTAAGGGTGCTGTGCTTTGGATTTGTTACCCAGCAGTGCTGAGAGCAGACTCTGTCCTCACTGCATGGATCACTTGGGGAGACACCAGTGGCAACTCCGTGTACGATGTACACCACTTGCCCACTCCTCTCTTCCTCCTTCTTGCAGTAAGGACACTCACCATGGCCCAAGCACAAGCTCCTGGAGACCAGGGTGTTGCTGAGATCCACTGGAAGTGCTGAAGCACCACAGAACAAGGCAGGCTAAGCTCTCTCTTGGTTTCCATGGAAATGAAAGGTACAGCAAACCTGCCTGGGGCTGGGGCAGCTCTCCTCAGGTGGCTCAACTGCAATCCATGGCAGAAGAGCAAATGCAGCCTGGATGCAGGGAGTCAGTGGATCTACTCACCAGGAACCAAATGAAAGGAGAATCTTCTACACCCATTTACCAACCCAGAGCACAAAGATTGTAACACAACAGCCCAACCAGATTCAGGTTGTTGGTGTAACTTCTCCATGACCAAAACCCATAACTGGGTTTTGTATTTGGGGTTCCGTGGACAGTCCTGAAACCAATCCCCATGCACCCCACAGGACACTGTGCACAGAGACCATGTGCTGGGCTGGGCAGGGACTGGCTTGAGAGCAGCCATGAAGTAATGGCCTTGTGGGTGCTGGTGGAGGAGAAGCTCAACAGGAGTCAGCAGTGAGCACTTGCAGCCCAGAGAGACAACCAGAGCCTGGGCTGCAGCCTGCAGATCCATGTTGAACAATTACTTAGTTTGCAATAGAACCAATCAGTGGGAACCCAAAAAGGGAGTGGTAATGACATGTTGAGATGGCCTTCATGTCTGTGTGAGGGCCTGGAGGTGTTGACATGTGCAACCAAACCATATGAGAAAGGCTGGGAGTGAAAAAGAACCAAGTGCTGCATCCCTGAAGCAGATGGGAAAGGCAAGTGGGGAGAAGATCCCCTGTTCAAATCCAGATGCAACAGTGAGCTGAGTGGGGATAGGCTGTGGGAAAGGGGAGTTGTAACATCCACAGTCAAATAGAAGCAGCTTCCAGGTCACAAGCCCTGGTCCTCATGGGTGATTTCAACCACCGTGACATCTGCTGGAGGGACAACACAGCAAGGCACCAGCAATCCAGGATGTTCCTGGTCTGCATAGAAGACAACTTCCTCCTCCAAATGGTAGAGGAACCAACAAGAAAAAGTGCTCTGCTGGACCTTGTTCTCACCAACAGGGAAGGGCTGGTAACCAGTGTGAGGCTCAGAGACAGCCTTGGCTGCAGTGACCATGAAGCAGTTGAATTTAATCTCCTCAGGGCTATCAGGACCTATTCTAAGCTTATGACCCTAGACTTTAGGCATGCAGACTTCGATCACTTCAGGAATCTTCTAGCCAAAGTGTCGTGGGACAAAGCCCTGTAGGGAAGAGGGACCCAGGACAGCTGGGCAGTATTCAAGAACCACCTCCTCTGTGTCCAGGAGCTATGTATACAAACAAAGAGAAAAACAGGAAAGAATGCTAGGAGGCCTGCCTGGATGAACAAGGAGCTCCTGGACACACTATTACTTAAAAAGAAACTACAGGAAGTGGAGGGAAGGACAGATAGAACAGGGGGGATATAAGGAAGCTGCCCGAGCAGCAAGAGGCCTGGTTAGGAAAGCCAAAGCAGAGTTTGAATTGAATCTAGCCAGGGAGGTTAAAGGGAGCACTAAGAATTTCTACAGGTATATTAACGGCATGAAGAAGAGTAGGGAAGGTGTGGGCCCCCTCAGAAAGGAAACTGGTGAATTGGTCACAAGTGATGTGGAAAAGGCTGAGCTAATCAATAACTTCTTTACCTCAGTCTTCACTGCCAGGGCCTCCAGCCACACTCCTGGAGTCATGGCAGACGATGCCAGGGATGGGGAGGAAGAACTGCCCTTCATAAGTGAAGCTCAGGTTCGTGATCACCTGAAGAACCTGAAAGTGTTCAAGTCCATGGGACCCGATGGGATACACCCACGGGTGCTGAGAGAACTGACAGATGAGGTTGCTAAGCCCCTCTCTATTATATTCCAAAAGTCATGGCAGACTGGGGCAGTCCCCACAGACTGGAAAAGGGCAAACATTGCTCCCATCTGCAAAAAGGGTAAGAAGGAGGAACCAGGGAATGCCAGGCCAGTCACTCTCACCTCTGTGCCTGGAAAGATCATGGAGCAGATCCTCCTGGAGGCACTACTGACTCAGAAGAGTAGTGAAGAGGTGATTTGGAGCAGTCAGCATGGCTTTGCCAAGGGCAAATCCTGCCTGACAAACCTGGTGGCCTTCTATGAACAAGTGACAGCATTAATAGCTGAGGGGCGAGCAACTGATGTCGTTTACCTGGACCTGAGCAAAGCCTTTGACACTGTCCCAACCACATCCTGGTCTCCAAGCTGGTGACACACGGGTTTGATGGATGGCACCAGATGGATAAAGAACTGGCTTGATGGCCGCACCCAAAGAGTGGCTGTCAATGGTCCATGTCCCAGTGGAGGCCAGGGACAAGCAGAGTCCCTCAGGGATCAGTCCTGGGACCAGGCTTGTTCAACATCTTTGTGGGTGCCATGGACAGTGGCAGTGAGTGCACCCTCAGCAAGTTTGCTGATGACACCAAGCTGTGTGGTGCAGCAGACAGCTGGAGGGAAGGGATGCCATCCAGAGGGACCTGGACAGGCTGGAGAGGTGGGCACAGGCCAACCTCATGAGCTTCAGCAAGACCAAGGGCAGGGTCCTGCATCTGGGTCGAAGCAATCCCAGGCACAAATCCAGGCTGGGCAGGGACTGGCTGGGGAGCAGCCCAGAGGAGAGAGACTTGGGGGTGCTGGTGGAGGAGAAGCTCAACAGGAGCTCTCAATGTGCACTTGCAGCCCGGAAAGCCAATCAGATCCTGGGCTGCATCAGGAGAAGTGTGGCCAGCAGGTCAAGGGAGGTGATTCTCCCCCTCTACTCAGCCCTGGTGAGACCCCACCTGGAGTACTGCCTCCAGTTCTGGAGCCCCTATTCCAAGAGGGATCTGGAGGTGCTGGAACGTGTCCAGAGAAGGGCCACGAGGATGATCAGAGGGCTGGAGCACCTCTCCTATGAGGACAGACTGAAGGATTTGGGGCTGTTCAGTCTGGAGAAGAGAAGGCTCTGAGGTGACCTCATTGTGGCCTTCCAGTATCTGAAGGGGGCCTACAAGAAGGCTGGGGAGGGACTTTTCAGACTATCAGGTAGTAATAGGACTAAGGGGAATGGGATGAAGCTGGAAGTGGGAAGATTCAGGCTGGAGGTGAGGAGGAAGTTCTTCACCATGAGAGTGGTGAAGCCCTGGAATGGGTTGTCCAGGGAGGTGGTTGAGGCCCCATCCCTGGAGGTGTTTAAGCCCAGGCTGGATGAGGCTCTGGCCAGCCTGATCTAGTGTGGGGTGTCCGTGGCCATGGCAGGGGGGTTGGAACTAGATGATCCTTGTGGTCCCTTCCAACCCTGACTGATACTATGAAACTATGACCTCGTTCTGTGGGGACGTTTTACTCTGGTAACACCTAATATTAGTATGATATTAAACCATACCCAACTGGCTTTTCACAGACACAGGAGAAGCCTCATTATGAACAGTAAATGTAGGGATGACATAGATTTGTGGAATAAACATGAGCCAGCAGTGTGCACAGGTGGCCAAGAAGGCAAATGGCATCCTGGCCTGCATCAAGAATAGTGTGGCCAGCAGGAGCTGGGAAGTCATTGTGCCCCTGTACTCAGCACTGGTTGGGCCACACCTTGAGTCCTGTGTCCAGTTCTGGGCCCCTCAATTTAAGAAGCACATTGAGACTCTTGAAGGTGTCCAGAGAAGGGCAACGAGGCTGGGGAGAGGCCTCAAGCACAGCCCTGTGAAGAGAGGCTGAGGGAGCTGGGGTTATTTAGCCTGGAGAAGAGGAGGGTCAGGGGAGACCTTATTGCTGTCTACAACTACCTGAAGGGAGGTTGTAGCCAGGCGGAGGTTGGTCTCTTCTCCCAGGCAACCAGCACCAGAACAAGAGGACACAGTCTCAAGCTGCACCAGGGGAAGTTTAGGTTCGAGGTGAGGAGAAAGTTCTTCACAGAGAGAGTGATTCGCCATTGGAATGTGCTGCCCAGGGAGGTGGTGGAGTCACCATCCCTGGAGGTGTTCAAGAGGGGACTGGACGTGGCACTTGGTGCCATGGTCTAGCCGTGGGGTCTGTGGTGACAGGTTGGACTCGATGATCTTTGGGGTCTCTTCCAACCTTGGTGATACTGTGATACTGTGTCACTTGGTGCCATGGTTTAGTTAGTCATGAGGTGTTGGGTGACAGGTTGAGCTTGATGATCTTTGAGGTCTCTTCCAACCTTATTGATTCTATGATTCTAAAGGAGAAATAATAGCAGGTAGCATCTTTACTCCAGGAGCAGCTGCTGTGAAAGCTCTCACGCAGTTAAATAGAATGAGTTGTTGGTTAGGAAAACAAAACAATGTCACATCAGAGATATTAAGTGATTCAGCTGCTGAACATCAATCTACTAGATATGCTACTTTGCAGAATAGGGCTGCCATAGATTTCTTGTTACTATTCCATGGTCATGGGTGTGAAGATTTTGATGGGATGTGTTGCATCAATCTTACTGACAAATCTAGCTCCATCCACCAGCGAATAAAAACCCTGATGGGTCGAACAGCAAGGATTCAATGAGACCAGACCTTTTTTGGACTGGAGAAGATCTTCCATGGATGGAGCTTCCCCGGATGGATACAATCTTTTATCAAAACTGGATTGCTGATTTTATTAATTGCTTTTGTTATATTGCTAATTTCACCCTGCTTGCTGTTATGTATGTGAAAAACGTTGGAAAGGTCAATGACTAGTGTGTTCTTGTGAGAAAAACAAGGAGGGGGAAATGGAGGGGAAGATTTGCCTGTGTCCAAATTAGAGAAGACTGTGTTTGGTCTGTAGCTCAGAGATGAATGTAAACACCTTGCAACTGGGCAGAATTTGGTTGGACATGTTAACATATCGTTTTGGTTTTTTAACCTATTGTGTGCCTTAATGCCAGCATGCCAGCAGAGAATAGCCACTGAAGATGTGACTCCTGCACCTGCTGGTAGGCTAGAGAACTTTGCTGTATAACAGAATAAACGTCTTCCCTTCCCTACATCTTGTCCTGGAAGCTTTGCTCTGGGTGACTAGAACCATCTACTTAACAACATCCCCTCATCAATGTCATTGATGAGGATGTTGAACAGGTCAGGACCCAGCACTGATCCCTGAGAGACTCCACTGGTTACAACTCTCCAGCTGGACTTGGCACCATTGACCACCCCTCTTTGGACTCTATTTTGTCACCAGTTCTGATCCATCTCACTCTCTGCTCTTCCATCCACACTTCCTGAGCTTACTCACAAGGATGTGGGAGACAGTGTCAAAAGCATTACTAAGGTCAGGGTAGACTACATCCACTGTCAGCGCTCTGCCAGGCATTGTGAACTCCTCCTGTACCTCAGGATGTTCAGAGACAGAGTCTTTCCCCATCCCTCACACAGGCTCTGCACTGCAGCAGGCAGAGTGTCCCTGGCCTCCTGCCGCCCTGCCGAGGTGGGAGGCTCCTCACACCTCCAGTGCCTTGGTACCCCAGCCACAGATGATGGTGTTTGTGCTCACTCAGGTTCTCCTCACCTCCACATGCATGGTGTCCATGCAACATCTCATCTGCACAATGCCAGCAGCCACTGCTGACATCCTCATTCTCTGTCCTCCCATGGAGGGCAAAGAACCTCTCCAAGCTGTGGTGGAGAGACCAGTGCTGGAAATGATGGTGGTGAGTGGCTAGATCAGGATGATTAGCCTGGGACAGCTTCCTCAGGCTGTCCAGTGAACAGAGACACAGTTCAGAGGTTGCTCTGCTGCTCCTTCAGGTCTCTTGCAGGAGGCCTGTCTGTGTCAGGACACTGCTGTGTGCCCCAGCCCTGCACACTCCACTTGAGCTGTTCCCTGCTGTTTGCATCCCTGGGACACTTCCTGGCCCTGCTCCTGAGAGAAACTTTGGATGAAGCCTTCAGACTCTGCCCTGAGCAGATCATCTGTCTTTGTGGACTGCTCTTGGGGGCAGCTCAGTCAGAGTAGTTCCCATGGCCGTCCCTGCCTGTGCTACAGGACGGCATGCAGCAGAACTAAGCTGCCACAGGACTCAGGCCTTTCACTGACCCAGAGAGGCTGGAAGTGGCAAGAGAAAAGCCCTGGAAGTCCAGGTGCTGGTGCTCCCTGGCAGTGCTGCTGTGCTGGGACTCTTTTCTCCCTGAAATCTGTACAGGACCTGGCCCTGAAGCTCTGGAGAAGTCCTGGAGAAAGAATTCGGGCAGGAAAATGTTAAAGCAAGGTTCTTAATTTTTTTAACCAAAGCAAAGAGCAGAGGTCCTGCTGCACAAATTCTTGGTCAGCAAAGCAGAGAATGTGTTAGAAAAGGGATAACAGTTTATGAAGAGTAAAACACCACCAGCACAAAGTAAAGGGTTTTTGCTTCTGACAGCATCCAGTGATCAGTTGGCTCAGGGCAGCCTTGAGCTCTGGTTCCTCAGGCTGTAGATCAGAGGTTCACTGCTGGAAGGCACCACTGAGTACCGAATGACACCACCAGGTCAGGGATGGGGGGAGATGGAGGAGGGCTTCAGGTAGACAAGGCACCAGGGCCAAGAAAGAGAGAGACCACAGCCAGGGAGGGAGGCAGGTGGCAAAGGCTTTGTGCGTCCCTGCTGAGAGGGGATCCTCAGCACTGCCCTGAAGATCTACACATAGGACACCACAATCAACACAAAACAGACAAAGACAAAAACAGACATGGCCACAAGAAGCCAAAGTTCCCTGAGGTAGGATGTGGAGCAGGAGAGCTTGAGGATCTGGGGATTTCACAGAAAAACTGGTCCAGAGTGTTGCCCTGGCAGAGGGGCAGGGAAAAGTATTGGCTGTGTGCAGCAGAGAATAGAGAACCCCACAGGCCCAGGCAGCTGCTGCCAGGTGGAGACAAACTCTGCTGTCCAGGATGGTCTCATAGTGCAGGGGTCTGCAGATGGCAACGTAGCGATCGTAGGACATGGTGGTGAGGAGAAAATACTCTGCAGCAATTAGGAATATGAAAAGAAGAGCTGGAGAACACATCCTGCATAGGAGATGTCCCTGGTGTCCCTCAGGGAATTGTCCATGGATTTGGGCACAGTGGTGGAGATGCACCCAGGTCAAGGAGGGCGAGGTTGAGGAGGAAGAAGTACATGGGGGTGTGGAGGTGGTGGTGCCAGGCTATGGTGGTGATGATGAGGCCATTGCCCAGCAGGGCAGCCAGGTAGATGGCCAGGAAGAGGCAGAAGTGCAGCAGCTGCAGCTGCCTTGTGCTGGGAATGGCAGGAGGAGGAAGGGCTGATGGAGCTGCTGTTGGCCATCTGCTGCCTCTGGCCATGAGACAACTGTCAGAAGAGAAGGAGACAGTGACAAGTCAGAGGAGACTTCTCTCAGCAAACCAAAACCACTCCCCACAGACTCCCCCCTGTCACAAGACTCCTGCTGCTGCTTCTCAGGGACCTTCCTTCAGCTCCAAGGCTGGAGTACTGCTTGGTCCTGGATAAGGTAAAAAGCAAAGAGGGAGAGATCCCCATGGACTCTAAGTCACCTTGTTCTGCACTCATGTGGAGGGTGACCACGCTCCCATGTCACCCTGAGAAGCCACTTCTGAGAGCACAGCCTGGATGGACACCTCAAGGACACAGCCAAGGCATGACCATGGCAGCTCCTGCTGTCAGCTCATTGCCAGCCTCACAGCCTGCACTGCCCAGATCTTCCCAGGCTGGAGGACAGCTGGGACACCTCATTGCTGTGGCTCCACCTGCACAGAAGATCTCACAGTGTCTGTGCCTGACTCTGCAGCAGAAGCTTCCATGCCCAGAGAGCCATCAGCAACACAAAGAGCATCTGAGACAGGCAAGGAGAAAGACAGACACTCAGGAAAGCCCTCAGGTGAGCAGTGTAGGCACTTGGTGAGGTTCCCAGTAAAGCTGTGTGATGGTTTAAGAGGCTCAGCCCTGCTCTAAAAGCACAGCTGAGTTTTCTCCCACCAGCCAGGAGAGACACTGGAAGCAAAGATTCAGGAGAGCAGTGACTGGGTCAGGAACCCCTGGCCTGAACATAGACATGAAAAAGTCCCCCTGAAAATGTTCTGGAAATGAGCTGAAGCTGAGAGCAGCCCTGACCACACAGCAGCCTCTCCACAGCAGAATGACCCTGCCCTGCCCTGCCCTGCCCTGCTTTGCCCTTCCCAGGGTGATCCTTCCAACCACAGCTTCTCCACAAAGCAGCTGAAGAGCTCCCTGGGCGTCTGAGAGCTGAGCCTGACAGGCAGCACAGTCCCTGCCCCAGCACACTGTCCAGCTTTAGGAGATGCCTCCAGGAACTGCAGCTGCACTGCCCTGCGACAACAGACTCACCCTGTCAGCAGCTGCAGTGACTTCTCCTCCAGTGAGCTCTCAGCATCCTCCCAATCCTGGCCAATTTGAAGCTCTCTCTGCCTTCCTCATCTCCCTGAGAACCTCTGGCAGTGCCCTCAGGCCTGCTGTGCTGTGCAGAGGAGCTGCTCCTGGACAGAGCTCCATCATGCCAAGCAGCCTGGCCCAGCTCAGGAAGCAGACAAAAGCCCAAGGCATTTATAGGAGCCCTCTGGTGTTTGTGCCAAGTCCATGAACTTCAGAGACTGAGAAGCTGATGAAACCTCTCCAGAAGTCAAAGTCAGATTCCAACTCTGAAGTTTCTTCTACTCTTAATGGGTCCCAGTGAAGCATACTGGGAAAGGGTCCCCAGAGGCTCGTTAGAGCAGGAGGAGACAGTGGATGCAAGGGAAGCATCACTGGAGGCACTGAAGCATCTCCAGGCTGTGGGGAGAGCAGAGAACTGAGGCAGTGCTGAGAGGTCAGGACAAGCAGCTCAAGGTGGCTCTGCTGCTGAGCAAACCTGGAGGGGATTCATTGACACAAAGGGCCAAGGCCTGACCTGCAGCCAGTGGCAAGGCAGAGCCTGTCCCTCACCTGTGGCTCAGGGCTCTGCTGGAGGCAGTGGCAAGTGAGGGTGAGCAGTGACCAGGGTAGGACCTTGTCAGGTTTTGCTGTGGTTTGCTTGCAAAGAGACAACTCCTGCTGAAAAGAAATGAAATGTACCTTTAAAAATATTTTTTATCTGATGCTTTGTGCACTAAAAACCTCTCCAATTATCTGCAGAAACCTTGGCAAGAATGAGAGGTTCAGCAGTATTTAATGAGCCCCATGGAGGATTTGGGGCTGATGACATCATCCTTAGGTACTGCCAGAGGACTCTGCCAAGGTACTAACAAGAAGCCTCTCCAGAAGTCCAAGGCAGAAGAAAACTCCAAAGTGCCTTGAAGCACTGATTGGCCTCACTGAGGCTTGTTCCTGACAAGGGCTCCCCAGGGACTCCTTAGAGCAGATTGTTAGAGGCCAGGATTGCAGGGAGACAAAGACAAAGTACAGGGCAGAAAAACTTGCCTTTGGTCTAGGAAGCAGAAAGGCCAAGCCCTGACCACTGCCCTTGCAATAGAAGAGCCTGAAAGGCTCAAAGCCAAGTTTCTCCTCGCAGGCCTTGGTGGCAGAGGCAAGTGCCAGAGCCAAGGGCACAAAGACCTTGGTCCTGTTGGTCCTCTCAGCCTTGCCAGAGCCCTTGGCCATCCCTACTGCAGCCTCTCCTACACTCTCCCATGCCTGCAGCTCTTTCCCTTCTGGCTGCTGACACCAATCTTACTTCCCCACCCTGCTCTCCCCCTGCCATTTCCATCCCTTCCCTGAGCTGTCTCAGCTCTCCCTGCCATTTCCTGAGGTCTCTGGATGGCCTCAAGCATAGCAGCTCTGCCCATTGAGGGACATTTCTTTGGCCTCATCTCCACTCTGAACCTCCCAAGCTGCACTGTATGGAGGTTTGGTCTCTCCTCACTCCCCAGAAGAGCTTCATCCTCTCTGAAACCACCCTTCAGCCATGTGCACACTGCTCTGGCAGTGCCCTGAGCATCCATTCACCAGGCTGAAGCAGCCCAGGTCCTCAGCCTCTCCACAGAGATGTCAACACCCCATCCTGGCAGATTCTATTCTAATATTTCTATCATTCCTATTCATATTCATAGATTAATAACCTCTCATCACACCTTGCTGCTAGGAAGGTTATGGAGCAGGTCCTGCTGCACTTACAAGATAAACAGGTGACCATGCCCAGCCAGCAGGGGTTTATGAAAGGCAGGTCCTGCCTGACTCATCTGATCTCCTTCTACAGTAAGGTGACCTGGCTAGGGGTGAGGGAAGGGCCATGGACACTGTCTGCCTGGACTGTAGTGAAGCCTTTGACACTGTCTGCCCGTCATAAAAGAGAGAGAGCAGGCAGGAGAGTTATACAGAAGCAAAGCTCTGCTCTGTTACAATGCAATCTGCTCCCCTGCCAATAGAATCAAATGACCAATTGGATTGTCAGCTGGGCAAATTCTGTTATTCAGCTGCTGAGACTGCCAAATGATTTGGAGCATTTCAGTGTTGGGAAAGATGAAGCAAAACTTGCCCCAGCTCACTTAGAAAAGGCAAAATCTCCCAGGGACACCCAGAAACTACACTCCCCAAAGAGCAGAGAGGAGGAGGTGAAATTCCTTAGGCTCCATGCTGGCAGGGAGCAGTGTCTTGCCTGGCAGAGGGACAAATCCTGAGTGAGCCAAGCCCCCAGGAACCATCCCCTGGCAGTGAGAAGTTGCTACCAGTCCCAGTGCTGCTTTGCAAAGCCCCAGGACAATCTGCAGAGCCTGGGAAGAAGCTTCCAGAGCTGCCTGCCCTCCTGCTGCAGCCAGAGCAGCCAGCCACCCAAGCCTGACCAGCTAGCACACAGCAGCCTCCCACCCCTGCTTGGGTGCAGCTCAGTGAGTGCTTTACTGCCTCCTTTGATGGTTCCTGTCGATGTGGGGAAGGCACATTATGCCCAGAGTTTTGCCCCAGACCCTGAAACTTGTCCCAGCATGTGTGGACACATTCCCCTCCTTTCCTGAGGGGAACAAAGGCCAAGGGGTTAGCCAGGTAGCACAGACCCCTGCACACACCCATGGCATGGGATGCTGGTGCTGATACCAAGCCTGGCATAATGCTAGCTTCAGGCTTCCTCTAGGCTGAAGCTGGTTGTTTACGAGAGTGCCCATTGGCCAAACCCGGCCTCAAGGAACTTGCAAGTGTTGCCCCAACTTGTAACCAAGTTGCCCTCTTTCTCCTTGTCCCCTCTCTCCTTACCTGAGCTGCTGAGCTTGCTGCCTACATGCCACAGCCTTTGCTATTAAGCTCATCAGTATGAAGTCGTCACACTTCCCATGACAGACTGAATGCTTTTAGCACCTCCCAGTCCAGGCTGGATCCTAGGATGCCCTCCCAGTCCAGCCTGGGCCCCTCCCATCCTCTCTACTCAGTCCCCTGCTCCAATGCAGTGGAGCTGAGCCAAGCCCTGGCCTCACCCCTTCCAGTTCAGCCCCTCCCAAACCCACTCCTGACCCTGACTCTGCCCCCATTGCTCATCCTGGCTCCAGACTTACCTTGGCATGACCCTTGGGCATTAACCCCAGGCCTCAACCCAGCCACAACCCAACCTCTGCCTCTCAGAACTGGCCCTCAGCTGAGCCCTTCCCAGAACACTCAGCAGGACAGCTGAGGGAAGGAGACTTCGGAACTTCCTCACTAACTGTTAGAAACTCTCCCACTAGTTCAGAGCTTAGCTTTCTGACATCAATCAAGTAATCCTGGAGCTTGGGAGAGCAAATAGAGCTAGAGCAGCAGATGGCAGCTCTAGACAGAGAGAGAACTAAGGCTGAGTCTGGAAAGCAGGCTGGGTTCTCACAGCCCTGGGCCTCACTAACAGGAGAAGGACAGTTCTGTGGGATTGGCAGAAGACCAAAAGGAAAAATACATGACAGAAGACGTGGGGACTGCAATGTTGCTAAAAAGACAGGAGGTGGCAGCAAAGACCAAGACATGGAAGGACTTTATCAAATAAGATTTATCCTTCTCCTGCCTGTGTGTGACTGAGTCCTAGATGAGGACCATGGTTAACCTTTTCAGCACAGGTACATTTTGGAGCCATCATGCCATGTCCATGCAGGTTAGTGAAGGATACTGCTGCATGGCTATGGGAGGCTCTGAGATTGATTTCCTCACATCACATTCAAGACCCTCCCAGGACCCCTCAAGGACACCTCCCTGAAGTGGGCACATGGCTTCATCCCTGGCCCTGGGGAGTTTTTGGTGCTCCAACGTGGGGCTTGGAAATTACTATACTCTTTGGAAAGTAGTATTTCATCTGAAAAAAAAAAAAGGATTGGAAGTCGAGATGTGAATTTTGATGAATATGATGTTCCAGCTTTTGCATGGGTGTTTGGCTCAATCCTTTATCTACAAATTAATAACTTACCATGTAGTGTGGTTAATGGTAGAGATGCTGCTCAGCTGGCTAAAAACTTTACCAGTGCAGCTGGGCATCGACCGCCTGAATTCTTTGAATTTTACCGTCAGTGCTAACTTCTCTAACATAGGAAATTTTTCTGCAGGAAGCTATGAAACCAACAGTGTAGATAAAAATGTCTGTGATGGAAAATTGCCTTACACTGCAATATGCTCCATGTGATCAAATGTAATCCTTATAGGAGCATTTGCTGTGACCATTGTTGGGTGGGGGATGACCTAACCCATTAGGAGCTGTTTGGAGGGTGATAACACACTCCTTTGTACTCTTTAACCACCGGGGGCATGTCTGCTGTGGGCATTGTGAACACTCTGTAAACACAAAGAGGGAGAGGTCAGGTTGTAATGAGTGTGCCAGATCTCAGCCTGAGCCCCAGGCACAAGGGTTTGCCCCACCACCAGCAGCTCCACAGTTAACCCCTGATGCTCCTGCCAATGCAGTCTCTCTGGCACCAGTCACCACACGCAGGAAAAGAAGGCAAAAATCATCTCCAAGCAGGGATGGTGAGGAAGGAACCTCAGCAGGCCCCAGCACCTCACAGAACCCAGCGGTGGATGAAGATGAGTCAGACCAGGAAATAACTGTCACATCGTTACCCAGAAAGGAACTAAGGCAAACTCATCTGGATTATGCAAGGAAAGAGGGTCAGCCAATACCAAGCTGGGCCCTGAGATGCTGAGACGAGGGGGTGGACACAGTGGTCCTGGATAAGAGGGAGGCAAAGCTTTTAGGCTCCCTGACTCGTGATGCTGGTCTGGACAAAGAGTTAGCCAAACTCGATGGAACACACACTCTCTGGGCCCCGGATCCTCAATGCCATCAGGAGCCGGTACCGCTCAAGGGATGACCTGCCCTGGGCCCCAGTTAGATGGACAACTATGGAACAGGGCATTCGCTACCTGAGACAGATGGCTGTGCTGGAAATAATTGATGGGGATGGCCAGCTCCCTTCGGACCCAGATGAGGTGCCCATGAGACGGCCCTTCATAAAGAAGCTCACCCAGGGTGATCCTCAGAAATATGCTCCCACATTGGGAGGGATACTCCTGACTAGACAGGATGGAAGTGCTAAAACTGTCTGTGAGTTTGCCAACGATTTAAGGGAATATGAGGACAGCGTAAATCAGAAACCCCTGATCTCAGCCATAGAAACTATGGCCAAAGACATTGTCAAAGAGATCAAGACCTCCATGTCTGAACTGAAAAGGGGGAGCGATGCCTCCTTTTCCCCTTCTCCCTCAGAATGGGTCCAGGTTTCAGCAATCAGGAACAGGCGACCTTCCCCTAGGAGAGCACCCCAAGCCAATCAGGGGATGTCAAGAGGGTCTCTGTGGAGGTTCCTCTGTGACCACGGAGAGGACATGGACACCTGGCATGGCCAACCCACCTCTGCCCTCTGGAACAGAGTGCGGGAACTGCAAGGTGGCCACACTGGGGACAACTCATCCAGAAGAAGGGCTGCCCCAGTTTCCCGGAGTGGTCCCTCTCGCTCAAGAGACCCTTCCCCTAGTAACACAGGACCCTGTGACAAGTGTGGACATCGCCGCCAGCATTAGAGGTGCCCTACCTCCAGCCAGGTGGAGGCCAGGGATAACAGAGTATACTGGGATGTGTATGTGAAATGGCCTGGCACTTCAGAAGCCCTGAAGTACCCAGCTCTGGTGGACACAGGGGCCCAATGCACCCTGATACCATCGAGGTACAAAGGGGCTGAACCCATAAGCATTCAGGGAGTCCCAGGGGGCTCACAAGACCTGACTGTACTGCAGGCTGAGAGAAGCCTGACCGGGAATGAATGGGGAAAGCACAACCTAGTGACTGGTCCAGATGCACCTTGCATTCTTGGCATTGACTTTCTGCGGGAGGGATGCTTCAAGGAGCCTAGGGGGCACAAGTGGGCATTTGGGGTGGCAGCTGTGGAGACCGCAGGCAAAGAACAGCTGTCCACCAAGCCCGAGCTGTCGGATGAGCCCTCCGTGGTGGGCAGCCATACGGTGCAGGATTTGAAGCTACCTATTGCCTCTCGCATAGTGCATCGCAGGAAATCCAGGACCAACAGAGACTCTCTGCACCCCATACACCAACTGATTCGACGACTGGAGAGCCAGAAGGTGATCAGCAAGGCTCACTCCCCTTCAACAGCCCGATATGGCCAGTGCGGAAGGCAAATGGGGAATGGAGACTGACCGTGGACTGCCGTGGCCTGAATGAGGTGACTCCTCCGATCAGCGCTGCCGTGCCGGACATGCTGGAGCTCCAGTACCAGCTGGAATCGAAGGTGAACAAGTGGTATGCCACAAGTGACATTGCTAATGCCTTTTGCTCCATTCCCATTGCAGAAGAATGCAGGCCACAGTTTGCTTTCACCTGGAGGGGAGTTCAGTACCAATGGAATGGGTTTCCTCAGAGCTGGGTCCATAGTTCAACCATCTGCCATGAGGTGATCCAGACTGCCTTAGAGAAAGGTGGGGCCCCTGAGCATCTACAGTTCATCGGTGACATCATCGTATGGGGTGAGACATCAGAGGAAGCTTACCAGAAGGGTAAGAGGATAATTGCTACCCTATTGGAGGCTGGCTTTGTCATCAAGAGAAGTAAGGTGAAAGGGCCTGCCAGGGAGATCCAGTTCCTGGGCGTTCAATGGCAGGATGGCCGTCGCCACATTCCTCGTGAGGTGGTGAACAGGGTAGCCACTCTGGTGCAGCCCACGAACAAGCAAGAGACACAGTCCTTTTTGGGGCTTGTGGGCTTCTGGAAAATGCACATTCCCGGGTACAGTCAGATTGTGAAGCCTCTCTTCCATGGAACAAGGAAGAAAAATGATTTTGTGTGGGGACCTGAGCAGCAGGTGGCATTTGAGCAGATCAGACGAGAGGTGGTCCACGCTATGGCTCTGGGACCTGTTCGAACTGGACCAGAGATCAAGAATGTGCTGTACACTGCGGCCGGTGAGAATGGTCCTACGTGGAGCCTGTGGCAGAAGGCTCCTGGTGAAACCAGGGGCAGGCCCCTAGGTTTCTGGAGGAAGGGCTACAAAGGCTGCAAGGCCAACTACACCGCGACAGAAAAGGAAATCCTAGCTGCCTATGAGGGCGTCCGGGCTGCCTCTGAGGTCATTGGGACTGAGTCACCTCTATTTCTGGCTCCAAGGCTTCCAGTCCTGACCTGGATGTTCAAAGGAAGAGGCTCAACCCCACATCATGCCACAGATGCCACCTGGAGTAAGTGGATGGCCCTGATAATGCAGCGAGCTCGAATGGGGAGCTTCGAACGCCCTGGCATAGTGGAAGTGATCAGCAACTGGCCAGAGGGTGCTGACTTTGGGAATGCCACCAGAGCAGACAGTGACCCGTGCTGAGGAGGCTCCCCCATACAACGATCTCCCTGACAATGAGAAGGGTTATGCTCTATTTACAGATGGGTCCTGCCAGCTTGTGGGGAGCAAGGGGAGATGGAAGGCAGCTGTCTGGAGCCCAACAAGGCAAGTGGCGGAAGCAAGGGATGGAGAAGGCAAATCCAGTCAGTAAGCAGAGGTAAAAGCTGTCCAGCTGGCCCTGGATATGGCAGAACGAGAGAACTGGCCAGTGCTGTACCTCTACACTGACTCCTGGATGGTAGTCAATGCCTTGTGGGAGTGGTTGAAGGAATGGAAGAGGAACGGGTGGCAGAGAAAAGGGAAGCCTCTTTGGGCTGCTGAGCTGTGGCAAGACATCGCTGCCCGCCTGGACAGGCTGCCAACAAAGGTACGGCACATCGATGCGCACGTCCCTAAGAGCAGAGCCAATGAAGAACACCAGCATAACCACCAAGCAGATCTGGCTGCTAAAATCTCCCAAATAGCTTTGGCCTGGGAACACAAGGGTGAGCTGTTCTTAGCTCGCTGGGCCCATGACACTTCTGGCCACCAAGGGAGAGATGCCACATACCGGTGGGCTCGGGACAGATCAGTGGACATCTCTCTGGAGGCCATCTCACAGGTCATCCATGAGTGTGACATCTGTGCTGCCATCAAGCAGGCCAAGCGCATGAGGCCTCTGTGGTATGGGGGCAGATGGTCGAAATATAAGTACGGAGAGGCCTGGCAGATCGACTCCATCACCCTGCCTCGGTCTCACAGCGGCAAGCAGTACGTACTGAGCATGGTGGAGGCAAGTACAGGCTGGCTGGAGACCTACCCAGTACCTCATGCCACTGCTCGCAACACCATCCTGGGCCTGGAGAGACATATCCTATGGAGACACGGCACCCCCGGGAGGATTGAGTCAGACAATGGAACCCACTTCAAGAACCACCTCATAAGAGACTGGGCAAAGGACCATGGCATTGAGTGGATTTACCACATCCCATACCATGCACCAGCTGCCGGGAAGGTCGAGCGCTACACTGGCTTGCTAAAGACCACCCTAAAAGCCATGGGGAGTGGAACCTTTAGGGACTGGGAAAAACACCTAGCTCAAGCCACTTGGTTAGTGAACAGCAGAGGATCTGTGAACCGAGCTGGTCCTGCCCAGTCCCACCTGCTGCAAACAGTGGATGGAGATGGAGTTCCTGTGATTGCTGAGAAGAACCTGCTGGGAAAGGCAGTGTGGGTTTTTCCTGCTGCTGGTGGGGGCAAACCAACCCGAGGGGTGGTCTCAGCTGAGGGTCCTGGTCACACCTCCTGGGTCATGTTAGAAACTGGGGACATTCAGTGTATCCCACAGCGGAACGTGACTCTGGCTGAGAGGGGATGAACTCGGGGTGGGGCAACACTTATCAATGTATTATAGTCATTGTGTAAATACTTATAAGTTGTTCTAAGTTTCTCCCTCCTAGCCTAATACCAGCCTAGCATCCAGGACACAATGTACACACTGCACACCAGTGCACCAGAGAGCTCCTGCATCATCGCACCCGTACCCGATGTCCCTGCAGCAATGGACTGTACCCAGTGTCCCTGCAGCAATGGACTGTTCCTGGCTTTTCCCTTCCAAAGACAAACTGATTCCTGATTTTTCTCCACATCTCTGCCCAGTTCAAGCAGCGCCTACATTAACCATCACCAGAGAGAGAGAGAGAGACTTGCCCTGGGAGAGAGAGCGAGCCGGGATAACAAGGCACTTGCATCAAGGATCTGAATATCACGTGTCAGGATTGCATGAAGGGGCTGTGGCAGGAGAGAGGAAGTGGAACAGAGGGGTGGATTGTGGTGGGTTAACACCCTTTTCTGGGAACAAAAGAGCAAAGCAGGGTGGAGGGCTTGCAGGTACTTTTCACTCCCTGCAGGGCATTTTTCACCTGGGAAGCTGAGTCTGTTCCACTCCCCCCTTCCTGCCCAGCTAGGGTATAAAAAAGCAGGACCTCATAGCTGTGGGCCCCGGCTTTTTTCTGGCTTCTGCCTCTGCTGGACAAGAGCTACTGCAGCTACCCTCCTGCTCCTCTGCCACGAGGTTGGACCTGCTGCCTCCACGCTTCCTCAGAGAAAGGCTGGTTTTGTATTATTCTCCTGTGGTTTTTTTTGTCCCCCTTCCCATCCATCCTTGTTCCTTGCCCTTGTGAACCTTTTTCCTGTTATTGTTATATATATATATATATTGCTTAAAGACAACTCTTTGCCTCTCTACTTCCAAGCCGACTCCAAATTATTATTTGGTGGATTTGCTCTTTCCTTTTCTCCCCTCTCTGTTGGGAGGGAAGAGGGGGGGAGTGGGGGAGAGATTCTCAGCCTTGCCCCCCTACCTGAGCTCTTAACTTCCAGTTAAGGCTCAAACCACCACAGTCACCCACAAAGATGCTGAACAAGACTGGTCCCAGGACTGATCCCTGAAGGATTCCGCTTGTCACTGGCCTCCACTGGGACATGGACCCGTTGACAGCCACTCTTTTGGTGTGGCCATCAAGCCAGTTCTGTATCCATCTGGTGGTCACCCATCAAACCCATGTGTCACCAGCTTGGAGACCAGGATGTGGTGTGGGACAGTGTCAAAGGCTTTGCTCAGGTCCAGGTAAATGACATGAGTTGCTCGCCCCTCATCTATTAATCTTGTCACCTGTTCATAGAAGGCCACCAGGTTTGTCAGGCAGGATTTGCTTTTGGCAAAGCCATGCTGACTGCTCCCAATCACCTCTTCACTATTCTTCTGAGTCAGGACTCAGTAACTTTCCTTAGAAAAACAAAGCATCAAGAGATCAGTATGCTAGGGTGAGAAAAATGGATTATTGTGTTATGTTCAATTTTACATTGGGCAAAGCAATGAAATATTCAGGATGTCATCTTTGACCCAGGCAAGGAGCCTTTGCACTCTTGCTGTTTGCCTGCAAGTATTGTCTTTACCTGTGGAGCTAGAGCCTGGACAGCTCTACCTTTACAGATCAAGGGAAATCCTGCTAACATTAAACAATTTATGATTTTTGCCTATCTTAGAAAAGTAAAGCTGTAACATACCTTTAGAGCAGATTGTAGAAGACAGTGCTGAGGATTGGGTTTGCTGTGTTTGTGGATCTTTGTCTCTTGGTCCCTGTGTGTTCAGGCCTAATCAGATCTTCTTTGTTAATAAGAAGAGTGGAATGTAAAAACTGGAACTAGTAAGATCTAAGTTCATCTTTGGAAGATCATGCAGGTGGCAAAGAAATAAGTTCAAAGCTGTGAGATGAAACTTTCTGTCTGAGAGAAGCAACTGTTCTGTGTTCTGACCTTGTAAGATAAGTGGAAAGGAAGGTGTGCTTGTGTAGTGGATGATGCTTATGGCCAGGATCGTGCCCCAGATATTTCTAGGACGTACTCTTCTGTGCGTTAACCCTCCTTTGTTCCCCCCCCTCCTTTCTGAAGGCAGCAGGGGGGATCCTGGTGCCACTGAGTCCAGGTAAACTGCCTGCCTGGGCGTGGTCTCACCCCTGTGGTAGGCAAGGGCCAGGCTATATGTTTGTTTCCCTGTTCATGGCATAAGCTTACACCATATTTGGTAGCTGCCAGTTCATTGGTTAACCTTGGTGTTAGCAACAGATGCTCACTGGACCAGTATTCACTGGGGCAAATGGTCAATAGGGGTTGTTTGGTGATGAACCCCCCCACACATTCGTGTTCGAGCCTGTATCTGTGTGCGCACCAGTGCTGTTGTGGTTCACCTTGCCCGGGACTAAAGCCAGTGCTCCAAGAGGCTTCGTGGTACTTTGCCACCACCACCCAACTGCGTGCAGTGCTGTGGACAGTACCCCGTGGGATCAACTGCTGCATGATCCATCGCCACAGGAGAGAACCTGGTAACCCGTGCGAACCAGCACTGCTGAACTGCCACAGTGCCCCCCCCTCGAGCGGGGAATCTCCGTATCCCAGGAGCAGCAGCCACGCGGCGCAGCCACGCGGTCGGCGCCATTTCCTGTGTTCTCATTACGGCATATCCGTGCCACGTTCTGCGGACTATAAACCTTATCAAGGGAAGATTTCACGAAGTTCTCAGCTTGTGAGTAAGCCAAGCCTTTCTTCATAAAGTTTCAGTTGGGGTAGCGTGCAAATCGCTGCGGGTGGAGGATCGCCGGTCACTGACCAACCCCTCCCCCGCCGCTTTCCAAATCAGTTTCGATTCTAAGTTCTGTGAAACATTTGGTTTAAGTGCCTATACCTAAACATTCTGTAAAGATAGTTCCACTAACCGAATATTGATACCTGTGAAGGGGAACTGTACATACCCCATTACAGCGTTTTTATTTATTTATTTATTTATTTATTTATAAAAATAAACCTAACATATATTTTTCATTGATATCTCTGCCGCTCATTTCTGAGGGCATATTCATAACAGTAGGTTTAGACTGGACAGTGGAAAAAAAAATTCCCAGGAAGAGTGTTCAGGGAGTGGAATGTGCTGCCCAGGGAGGTGGGTTTGGGAGGGTCTGAACTGTAAGGGGTGAGGCGAGGGCTTTGCTCAGCTCCACTGCATTGGAGCAGGGTGTGGTGAAGGCACATTCTGCCCAGATACTAGATCTTGTCCCAGCATGTGGACAGCTTTCCCCTCCTTCAGGAAGAAGACAAAAGCCAAGGCATTAGCCAGGCCAGCACGCACTCAGAGCATGCAGTGCGTGTGCAAACACCAAGTGTGGCATAATCCTAGCTTCACGCTTTCTATAGGCTGAAGCCAGTTGTCTATGAGAGTGCCCATTGGTCAAACCCTGCCTCGAGGAATCTATAAGTATCACCCCTGTTGGTAAACAAGTCGCCCCTTCTTTCACTTTGTCTCTGTGCTTGCTCGTTAGAATAATTCTCGAGCCACAGCCTCTGCCATTGAGCTTGTTGTTGTTAGCTTCTATCCTCTAGCCTCTGCCATTGAGCTTGTTGTTGTTAGCTTCTATCATCCATGCACGCATACTGAAGCCTCTGCATTGTGAGAAGCACTCTGATCGTGAGGATCACCCCAGAGGGAGGACCTTTGCTGAGCCCGAGAAGCCAGCATCGCCTCAGCCAGTCGTACTGACCAGGAGAGCCCAGCGTGCTACCGGAGGACTGGACCAGCCCCCGAGGGTAAGATCTGCCCAGCTGTCGGGGAGAAGGGACTTGATCAAGACTGAGTCTGCATATGCCTAGCCCCGCCATAGAGGGAGAGGAGCTGCCACGTGTGCCGCTCTGAGCCCTGTAACTGCAGGGAAGACTAAAGCAGTGTTCGTGCCTATACTGCACCAAACCCGGGACCATTCTGAGAGTCCTGCTGTTCCTTTAAGCCCAGTAACAGAGAAGCTGCAGCTCCTACACCTAATTGAGGCCCGCCCATGGCAAGCTCCCTTAAGGGATATTGCAACACCTTCTCCCTTCTAGTCTGGCTTCTAGTCATGGCTCGGCGGATATTTGCTTCATCTGAGCCAGGCAAGTCCTCAGGGGGTATCTCAGGGGCCCCTCTGGAGGAGCTGTTGGTGGTTCCTGTCCCTGGGGTCCCGCATATAGAGGCGGAGAAACATCACCATACTCAATTTCCTCCTTTTTCTTTTTGTCAATGTCCTTTTTCTCCTCTTTTATGGTAAATACCTTAAATAGCTGTTGGTCAGTTAACCATAAATATGCACATTCACTTTCCTCTTTATTAAAAGGCATCTTGTCATTAACATAAATATTCAAGGCTTGACATACCTAATCTTCAAAAGTGCCAAATACTGGCCAAAAAGTCCCCTGCCTAATCTCTTTCCCCCCCCAAACCTCTATACAATAGTGTATCATCTTTTCTTTAGATTTCAGTGCAGCCACATTCTCTCCCCGAGGCTGTTTACATCAGCCCCGAGACTCGTTGCCATGGGGCCGATCCCATAGCTTTTGTTTGCTGTCGTTGTCCATTGTGCTGCCTACCGGCAACCGTCACCCCACCCTGCCATGCGAGCTGACTCCCAGGGCGGACCCCATGGGCCAAACCCGACCAGGACCTATCCCTATTGTCTGGAGGGAACCGACCGAGTCCTGAAGGGAACCTGCTTCCGAGCTAAGCCCAGGTTCCAGCATTCCCTCTCCACTGCTGTGGAGAGAGGAGACAGTAACCCCTCTTGACCCCCACCTTGCTACAAACAACAGCTACAGAGTATCTCCCACATGCTTTCCATCCACTAGCACTCAGTTCAAAGTATCTGCGTCTAGCAGAGGAATCGCTGACGCATAGAGATTATAATATTGCTGTATAGAGCCAGAAGCTGCCCGCGTCCCGACGAGTCGCCATCTAGTGGCCAAGTGGCGGAACTGCACCCTTCATTATAGAAAGAATTCTGTAAATAGTTTAATCAAGTTCTAATAACTAAGCCACTTATGGAATGTATTTCACAAACGTGCACTAGAACATGTATATAGGTTAGTGGTTCATACTAATAATTTTGATAATTAATAAAAACAATATTTTCATAATTCATATTTCATATTAATAAATTTAATAACCTATTCACAACAGCTAGTTCTGGCCCAAGGCCTCAGCCTGCTTGTGGCCTGGCAGCTCAGCAGCCACAAGAAACCTCTGCAGGGCCTCCCAGGGCAGGTCCCTGCTGCTGCCTCTCAGCTTCTCCAGCAGCCACAGCCAAGCCCTGTCCCTGCTGCTGTCCCCTCAGGCCCTCAGGTGGCAGGGAGGTGACAACCCAGCTCCAAGGCTCTTCATGCAGGGGCCACCAGGTGCTTAGGGACAGGGAGTCACAGAAGTCCCTTGCCCACCACAGGCCTTCTGCTGCCTGCTGGGGACTCTGGCAGCTGGGAGGCCAAAAGCACAGAGGCCAGCCAGGAGTCAGGGGCTGCCCTCTCAGCTGCTGCTGCAAGAAGTGACCTCCCAGCCCCTGCCCAGCCTTGTGGCTGCTGCTGTGCAGGAGGTCCTGAGGCACAGCTGAGCTGCCCATGGCATTGCCACCCATCTGCTCCTGGTGTCCATCAGCTGCTCAGCTACTGGCCACCTCCTGCTCTTCTTCCAAGGCCATGAGGCTGCTGTGGGAGTTCCCAGCCCCTGCCCTGTGCCAGGGGCCAAGCAGAGTCACTCCAGGGTAGGAGGGGATAGAAAAGAGGCATCGCAGCACAGGAAGGAGGTTTGAGCTGAAGTGTCCAGGGCAGGGCTGAGGGCTCAGAGACACCTTTGAGGGCTGGGGTTCAGGCTAGGGCTGAGGAGAGGCTTTGGTGTCCTGATGAGCCCAGTCTGAACTGAGAGGCCTTAAATCACAGAATCACAGAATATGAGGGGTTGGAAGGGACCTCCAGAGATCATCCAGTCCAACCCCACTGCCAGAGCAGGATCACCCAGAGCAGGTCACACAGGAACACATACAGGCAGCTTTGAAAGTCTCCAGAGAAGGAGACTCCATAACCTCTCTGGCAGCCTGTTCCAGGGCTCCAGCACCCTCACTGCACAGGAGAGTCTCTTCATGCTCAGGTGGAACCTCCTGTGTTCTGTCTTGCATCCATTGCTCCTTGTCCTGGCACTGGGCACCATTGCCAAAAGCCTGGCACCTTCCTCTGACACCCGCCTCTGATATTGATAGCCATTGATCAGATCCCCTCTCAGGCTTCTCCTCTCCAGACTAAACAGCCCCAGGGCTCTCAGTCTGTCACAGAATCACAGAAATATTCAGGTTGGAGAAGACTCTCAGGATCCCCAATTCCAACCATTAACCATGGTCACCCCTAAGCCATATCCCCAAGCACCACATCCAAAGCACCTTGAAACACCTCCAGGCTTGGTGACTCCACTGGAACTGCACCCTTCATTATAGAAAGAATTCTGTAAATAGTTTAATCAAGTTCTAATAACTAAGCCACTTATGGAATGTATTTCACAAACGTGCACTAGAACACCCTGCTCCAATGCAGTGGAGCTGAGCCAAGCCCTCGCCTCACCCCTTACAGTTCAGACCCTCCCAAACCCACCTCTCTGGGCAGCACATTCCACTCCCTGAACACTCTTCTTGGGATTTTTTTTTTCCACTGTCCAGTCTAAACCTACTGTTATGAATATGCCCTCAGAAATGAATGGCAGAGATATCAATGAAAAATATCTGTTAGGTTTATTTCTATATATATACAAACTCTTCAACGGGGTATGTACAGTCCCCTTCACAGGTATCGATATTCGGTTAGTGGAACTATCTTTACAGAATGTTTAGGCATAGGCACTTAAACCAAATGATTCACAGAACTTAGAATTGAAACTGAGTTGTAAAGCAGCGGGGGAGGGGGTTGGTCAGTGACCGGCGATCCTCCACCCAGAGCGATTTGCACGCTCCCCCAACTGAAACTCTATGAAGAGAGGCTTGGCTTACTCACAAGCTGAGAACTTCGTTAAGTCTTCCCTTTAGAATGTTTATAGCCCGCAGAACGTGGCACGGATGTGCCGTAACAAGGACACAGGAAATGGCGCCGACCGCGTGGCTGCACCGCCTGGCTGCTGCTGCTCCCAGGATACAGAGGTTGCCCCCCGGGGGTGGAGGCACTGTGGCAGTTCAGCAGCGCTGGTTCACACGGATTACCAGGTTTTCTCCTGCGGCGATGGATCATGCAGCAGTTGATCCCATGGGGTACTGTTCACAGCACTGCACGCAGTTGGGTGATGGTGGCAAAGTACCACCAAGCCTCCTGGAGCACTGGCTTTAGTCCCGGGCAAGGTGAACCACAACAGCACTGGTGCGCACACAGATACAGGCTCGAACACATATGTGTGGCGGGGTTCATCACCAAACAACCCCTATTGACCATGTGCCCCAGTGAATACTGGTCCAATGAGCATCTGTTGCTGACACAAAGGTTAACCAATGAACTGGCAGCTACCACACATGGTGTAAGCTTATGCTATAAACAGAGAAACAAACATATAGCCTGGCCCTTGCCTACCACAGGGGTGAGACCACGCCCTGGCAGGCAGTTTACCTGGACTCAGTGGCACCAGGATCCCCCCTGCTGCCTTCAGAAAGGAGGGGGAAACAAAGGAGGGTTAACACACAAAAAAGTATGTCCTAGAAATATTTGGGGCACAATCCTGGCCATAAGCATCATCCACTACAGCCATGAAGAGACTCTTCTGTTCTGTGAGGGTGCTGGAGCCCTGGAGCAGGCTGCCAGAGAGGTTGTGGAGTCTCCTTCTCTGGAGAGTTTCAAACCTACCTGGATGTGTTCCTGTGTGACCTGCCCTGGGTGATCCTGCTCTGGCAGTGGGGTTGGACTGGATGATCTCTGGAGGTCCCTTCCAACCCCTCATATTCTGTGATTCTGTGATTTAAGGCCTCTCAGTTCAGACTGGGCTCATCAGGACACCAAAGCCTCTCCTCAGCCCTGGCCTGAGTCCAAGCCCTCAAAGTCATCTCTGAGCCCTCAGCCTTCCCCTGGACACTTCAGTCCCAAACCTCCTTCCTGTGCTCTGACCCCTCCTTTATATCACCTCCTACCCTGGAGTGACTCTGCTTGGCCCCTGGCACAGGGCAGGGGCTGGGAGCTCCCAGAGTAGCCTCATGGCCTTGGAAGATGATCAGGAGATGACCTGTGGCTGAGCAGCTGATGGAGCAGGAGCAGAGGGGTGACAATGCCATGGGCAGCTCATCTGTGCCTCAGGATCTCCTGCACAGCAGCAGCCACAAGGCTGGGCAGGGGCTGGGAGGTGCTTGGCCTTTCTTGTTCCTAAACCAAGGCCAGGGTTTGTTCAGCTGCCCTTTGCCTTTGTCTGCCTTCAATCATGGCCTCCATGGAGCTTCTCTAAGCACCCCTGGGAGGCTTTGTTGCTCATGGCCCTCAGTGAGGCCAATTCATACTTGAAGGAATTTTTGTTCTGCTTCTGACTTCTTGAGCAGATTCCTTCAGTCTCCTCTCAGTGTGTGAGGCTCAGGCAATGATCCCCAAGTGCCCTAAGAGCTCTTTGTGTCTCTGTAGTTTTCTTCAAGGTTTCAAAGTGCTCCTCACAAAGCTCCTTTAGTATTTATTTCATATCAAAGGGAGAATATTCTGTTAGCTTTCAGTTTAGGATTCTTTGATTCCAATATCCCCAACCCCTTCCCCACGGGCTGCAGCTGCCTCTCTACTCCATGGGGGTGTTTGCATTTCCCCTAGGCCCCTGCACCCCCATACAAAGGAAATTGCCATTCCTGGCCATGAGTGGCAATGCCTTGGGCAAATCCAATCCAATCCCAAAGGCACCTCCCTCACAAGAGGAAAGCAGCAATGAGTTGTGCTGAGGCAGGAGGAGAATCTGAGACACTGGAATGAATTGGATGGAATTCAGCAAAGGGAACAGAGATGTCAATAGGTTCAGTTTGGTGCCAAGGGTCACTCTCTCACATTCACCATGGGAGAATCCTGCAGAGGAAAATCAGTTTGAGGGAGGATTAGAAAGATTATGAAAGGAAAATCTCCTTGGGGCTAGAAGGATTTTACATGGAGCCTGGGAAGAAAGGCCTAAAGGAAGCCCTTCTGTTGCCTCACAAGGTACTGCTGTGGCATACACTGAATGTCCCCAGTTTCTAACATGACCCAGGAGGTGTGACCAGGCCCCTCAGCAGAGACCACCCCTGGGGTTGCTTTGCCCCCACCAGTAGCAGGGGAAACCCACACTGACTTCCCCAGCAGGTTTCTCTCACAAATAACAGGAACTCCATCTCCATCCACTGTTTGTAGCAGGTGGGACTGGGCAGGACCAGCTGGGTTCACAGCTCCTCTGCTGGTCACTAACCAAGTGGCTTGAGCTAGGTGACTTTCCCAGTTCCTGAAGGTTCCACCCCCCATGGCTTTTAGGGTGGTCTTTAGCAAGCCAGTGTAGCGCTCGACCTTCCCGGCAGCTGGTGCATGGGATGGGATGTGGTAAATCCACTCAATGCCATGGTCCTTTGCCCAGTCCCTTAGGGGATGGTTCTTGAAGTGGCTTCCATTGTCTGACTCAATCCTCCCGGGGGTGCTGTGTCTCCACAGGACATGTCTCTGTAGGCCCCAGATGGTGTTGCAAGCAGTGGCATGAGGTATTGGGTAGGTTTCCAGCCACCCTGTACTTGCCTCCACCATGGTCAGCAGGTGCTGTTTGCCACTGTGAGACCAATTTCTGGCCAGTTCTCTCATTCTGCTATGTCCAGGGCCAGCTGGACAGCTTTTCCCTCTGCGTACTGACCGGATTCGCCTTCTCCATCCCTTGCTTCCCCCACTTGCCTTGTTGGGCTCCAGACAGCTGCCTTCCATCTCCGCTTACTGCCTACAAGCCAGCAGGACCCATCTGTAACTAGAGCATAGCCCTTCTCATGGTCAGGGAGATCGTTGTATGGGGGAGCCTCCTCAGCACGGGTCACTGTCTGCTCTGGTGGCATTCCCAAGTCAGCACCCTCTGGCCAGTTGCTGATCACTTCCACTATGCCAGGCTGTTCAAAGCACCCCATCCAAGCTCACTGATTTATCAGGACATCTGTAGCATGATGTGAGGTTGAGCCTCTCCCTTTGAACATACAGGTCAGGACTGGAAGCCTTGGAGCTAGAAATAGAGGTGACTCAGCCCCAATGACCTCAGAGGCAGCCTGGACACACTCATAGGCATCTAGGGTTTCCTCCTCTGTCGTGGTGTAGTTGGCCTTGGAGCCTTTGTTGCCCTTACTCCAGAAACCTAGGGGCCTGCCCCTGGTTTCACCAGGAGCCTTCTGCCACAAGCTCCACATAGGACCATTCTCACCAGCTGCAGTGTACAGCACATTCTTGATCTCTGGTCCAGTTGGAACGGGCCCCAGAGCCATAGCCTGGACCACCTCTCGTCTGATCTGCTCAAATGCCACCTGCTGCTCAGGTCCCCACACAAAATCATCACAATCTGACTGTACCCAGGAATGTGCAGTTTCCAGAAGCCCACAAACCCCAAAAAGGACTGTGTCTCTTTCTTGTTCGTGGGCTGCACCAGAGTGGCTACCCTGTTCACCACCTCCTGAGGGATGTGGCAACAGCCATCCTGCCATTGGACACCCAGGAACTGGATCTCCCTGCTGGCCCTTTGACCTTACTTCTCTTGATGGCTATTGATTATCCTCTTACACTTCTGGTAGACTTCCTCTGCTGTCTCACCCCATACAATGATGTCATTGATCAACTGCAGATGCTCAGGGGCTCCACCTTTCTCTAAGGCAGTCTGGATCACCTCATGGCAGATGGTTGAACTATGGACCCAGCCCTGAGGCAACCCATTCAATTGGTACTGCACTCCCCTCCAGGTGAAAGCCAACTGTGGCCTGCATTCTTCTGCAATGGGAATGGAGAAAAATTAGCAATGTCACTTGTGGCATACCACTTGGCCGCCTTCAATTCCAGCTCGTACTGGAGCTCCAGCATGTCCGGCACGGCAGCGCTGATCGGAGGAGTCACCTCATTCAGGCCACAGTAGTCCACGGTCAGTCTCCATTCCACATTTGCCTTCCCCACTGGCCATATTGGGCTGTTGAAGGGGGAGTGAGCCTTGCTGATCACCTTCTGGCTCTCCAGTCATCGAATCAGTTGGTGTATGGGGTGCAGAGAGTCTCTGTTGGTCCTGGATTGCCTGCCATGTACTATGCCAGAGGCAAGAGGCAACTTCAAATCCTGCTTCTTATGGCTGACCACTACAGAGGGGTCATCCGACAGCTGAGGCTTGGTGGACAGCTGTTCTTTGCCTGCAGTCTCCACAGCTGCCACCCCAAATGCCCACTTGTGCCCCCTAGGCTCCTTGAAGCATCCCTCCCGCAGAAAGTCAATGCCAAGAATGCAAGGTGCATCTGGACCAGGCACTAGGTTGTGCTTTCCCCATTCATTCCCGGTCAGGCTTCTCTCAGCCTGCAGTACAGTCAGGTCTTGTGAGCCCCCTGGGACTCCCTGAATGCTTATGGGCTCAGCCCCTTTGTACCTCGATGGCATCAGGGTGCATTGGGCCCCTGTGTCCACCAGAACTGGGTACTTCAGGGCTTCTGAAGTGCCAGGCCATTTCAAATAGACATCCCAGGACACTCTCTTTTCCCAGGCCTCCACCTGGCTGGAGGTAGGTCACCTTCGATGCTGACAGCGATGTCCACACTTGTCACAGGGTCCTGTGTTGCTAGGGGAAGGGCCTCTTGAGCCAGAGGGACCCTTCCGGGAAACTGGGGCAGCCCTTCTCCTGGATGAGTTATCCCCATGGTGCCCACCTTGCAGTTCCCACACTCTGTTCCAGAGGGCAGAGGGCGGTTGGCCATGCCAGGTGTCCATGTCCTCTCCGTGGTCACAGAGGATCCTCCACAGAGACCCTCTTGACATCCCCTGATTGGCTTGGGGTGCTCTCCTAGGGGAAGGTCGCCTGTTCCTGATTGTTGAAACCTGGACCCATTCTGACCACACCACATGGTAAGTTATTAATTTGTAGATATGGGTCCAAAAGCTTCAGGCAAACACCCATGCTTGGACCATCAGATTCTTCAAAACTGACATCTCTACTTCCAATCCTTTTCTTTCATACAAAGTATTACTTTCCAAAGAGAATATTAATTTCCAAGCCCCACACTGGAGCACCAAAATACTGTGATGGTTAGAGCCTTAACTGGTACTTAAGAGTTCAGATGGGGGAAAAGCTGAGAATCTCTCCCCTGCTCCTCCACCTTCTCTTTCCCAATCTATAGAAAAAGGGAAGGGAGAAAGAACAGGGGGAAATAATCAAAGATAAAAATGGAAAGAAAGGAGAGTAAGGAAAAAAAGGAGGAGGTAAATCTACCAAGAAATAATTTGGAGTTGGTTTGGAAATAGAGAGGTAAAATTTTCTTTAAACAATATATATATAGATAGATATAGATATATATCCCAATAACAGGAAGGGTTCACAATGGTAAGGAACAAGGATGGATAGGGAAATATACGAAAACAGCAGTCCTTTGGAGAAACGTGGATGAAGCAGGGAGACAGACCAGGCCTGACCACGTGGCAGAGAAGCAGGAAGCCAGCAGCAGTCCTCTCATCCCAGCAAGGCAGAAGCAAAAGAGACCAAATGGCTGCAGTGTCTTCCTTTTTATAGGCTTGCTGGACAGGGAGGGGGAGTGGAACAGACTAACGCAGATTCCAAGGGGAGAAATCCCTTCTGGGGAGGGCAAGCTTCTCACAAGCACTCCCCCTCCCGTTCTTTCAGGATGGGCATAACCCATCAGAGATGGTGTCCAGTCTGTGCTGAGATTAAATCAAAGTACTGGAAGCTGGCCAACGTGGTGCCCATCCACAAGAAGGGCTGGTTGGATGAGCCAGGGAATTCTAGGCCTGTCAGCCTGACCTCAGTGCCAGGCAAGATTATGGAACAGGTCATCATGAGTGTGATCACACAGCACTTACAGGATGGCCAAGGGATCAGGCCTAGCCAGCATGGAAGTGCAGGTCCTGCCTGACCAACCTGATCTCCTTCTATGACCAGGTGACTGCCTGGGGGATGTGGGGAGGCCTGTGGATGTGGTCTACCTGGACCTCAGCAAGGCCTTTGACACCGTCCCCCACAGCAAACTCCTGGCCAAGATGGCAGCCCATGGCTTGGATGGGAGCACACTGCGTTGGGTTAGGAACTGGCTGGAGGGCCGAGCCCAGAGAGTGGTGGTGAATGGTGCCACATCCGGCTGGCGGCCTGTCACTAGTGGTGTGCCCCAGGGATCAGTGCTGGGCCCCATGCTCTTCAACATCTTTATTGATGATCTGGATGAGGGCATTGAGTCCATCATCAGTAAATTTGCGGATGACACCAAGCTGGGGGCAGGAGTTGATCTGCTGGAGGGCAGAGAGGCTTTGCAGAGGGACCTCGACAGGCTGGACAGATGGGCAGAGTCCAAGGGCAGGAGATTGAACACATCCAAGTGCCGGGTTCTGCACATTGGCCACAGCAACCCCAGGCAGTGTTAGAGGCTGGGGTCAGAGTGGCTGGAGAGCGGCCAGGCAGAGAGGGACCTGGGGGTGCTGGTTGATGGGAGGCTGAACATGAGCCTGCAGTGTGCCCAGGTGGCGAAGAAGGCCAATGGCATCCTAGCCTGCATCAGGAACAGTGTGGCCAGCAGGAGCAGGGAGGTCATTCTGCCCCTGTACACTGCACTGGTTAGGCCACACCTAGAGTACTGTGTCCAGTTCTGGGCCCCTCAGTTTAGGAAGGATGTTGACTTGCTGGAGCGTGTCCAGAGAAGGGCAACAAAGTTGGTGAGGGGTTTGGAAGACAAGCCCTATGAGGAGAGGCTGAGGGAGCTGGGGTTGCTTAGCCTGGAGAAGAGGAGACTGAGGGGTGACCTTCTTGCTCTCTACAACTACCTGAGGGGAGATTGTAGCCAGGCAGAGGTTGGTCTCTTCTCCCAGGCAGGCAGCACCAGAACAAGAGGATACAGTCTCAGGCTGTGCCAGGGCAGGTTTAGACTGGATGTTAGGAAGAAGTTCTATACAGAGAGAGTGATTGCCCATTGGAATGGTCTGCCCAGGGAGGTGGTGGAGTCACCATCATTGGAGGTGTTCAGGAGGAGACTTGATGGGGCGCTTGGTGCCATGATCTAGTTGTTTGGGTGGGTTGGATTGGTTGATAGGTTGGACGTGATGATCTTGAAGGTCTCTTCCAACCTGGATTTATTGTATTGTATTGTATTGGTGCTGGTTGCCTGGGAGAAGAGACCAAGCCCCACCTGGCTACAGCCTCCCTTCAGGTAGTTGCACACAGCAATCTTTTGATTTTTTTTTTTCATTTTAGATGTGGTTTTAGTGTGGTTCAACAACATTTATGGAGGATTTAAAGTTTTTTGGTGGCTTTAGCGGGGAGGAATTTGATAAAACAAACTTAATATGAGAATCTATGGCTAAGGGTTGGAACAATGGTGTATTAATATAGGTTTTATATCGATGGTAAATTCACCTCGAGCAACTCTTCCAGGACAAGTTGTAAGCAGGCAAAGACATTTATTACATCATAGAGCAAGGTTCTCTAGTCTGTCAGCAGGCACAGGTGTCACATCTCAACTGCTCATTTTCTACTGGCAAGTGTCTGATTAAGGCATACAATAGGCCAAAATAACAAAACAATATTTTAACACATCACACCAAATTCTGCCTAATTTCTCTCCTTCGGTTGCAAGGTGTTTACATTCCCCTCAGAGTCAAAGACAGAACATAGCTCGCTCTAACTCGAGCAAAGGCAAATCTTCCCTACTGTCCTACAAAGCTATCTGAAAACAACCTCTTTTACACCTTCCTGTAGTCTTCTAAAGCTATACAAAAACCTCTTCCCTCATCTCCCCCTTGTTTTGTTTACTAATAAAACAACACTTTTGATTGACCTTTCTAACACTCTTTGCTTACACAGCAGCAAGCAAGCTAAATCTAACTCTATAGCAAAAGCAGAAGTTGTGTAGCGCAGCGTGTCTAACAGACTGGTGTAACCCATGCAAGACACAACGCTCAGGTTGTATGAATCAGCTCAATCTAACAGAACTGGCATAATACATGGCTAAAGATAACAGAACTTCCAGCTGCATGTCAGTAACAAGCTCACATTCCTTTCCACTTATCTTACAAGGTCAGAACACAAACAGAACAGTTGCTTCTTTCAGACAGAAAGTTTCATCCCACAGTTTTGAACTTATTTCTTTGTTGCCTGCCTGATCTCTCAAAGGAGAACTCAGATCTTACTAGCTCCAATTCTTACATTTCCCTTTTCTTATTAACAAAGGAGACTTAATCAAGCCTGAACACATTGTACACAGGAATCAAGATACAAAGAGCTACAAACACAGCAAACCCAATCTCCAGCACTGCCTTTTACAATCTGCTTCAAAGGTGTGCTACATCTTTATTTCTTTTCTTCTAAGATGGTCAAAAATCATAGAAGGGATTGAAGCCTCCCTCCACCTCCTCCCCATCCTGGAACCTGTTGGTGTCAGTTGTGTACTCAGTGGTGCCTCCAGCAGTGAACCCTCTCGTCTACAGCCTGAGGAACCAGGAGCTCAACTGATCCCTGGATGCTTTCAGCAGCAATAAACTCTTCTGCAGAGCAGTTCTGATGTCACTCAGTGCAGGCCCAGCCTGGCTGCTGTACTTTGTGGCGGTGATGGTTAATGTCAGCAAGATTCTCCTTGATCCATAAGGGTAGAGCTGGCCAGGCTCCATCTCCACAGAGAAGGAAAATACTTGCAAGCAAACAGCAAGAGTGCAAAGGCTCCTTGGCTGGGTCAGGGATGACATCCTGAATATTCATGGTTCTGCCCAATGTAAAACTGAACATAACACACTAATCCATTTTTACTCATCCTAACATACTGCTCTGCTGATGCTTTGTATTTGCTAAGGAAAGGCACTGAGTCCTGTTGATACTGACTCTGGCCTAATGTTGTTTGTTCTTCTTTCATGTTTCTCCTAGCTAAAACTTCCAGAACTCTCATATCCTCCATAAATTTTGTTAAATTACATTTGAAACCACATATAAAGGAAAATTTGAAAACATAACATGCTTGAACCATTCTCTTTGTGACATAATACCTGAATTCCCTTTTTTTTGGTTTTTATAACCTTAAATGAAAAGGTCTTCTGTGCTATAATGAATTTTGACTTTCCCTTTAACTCTTTAAAGTTATGACAGATTGGTGAGTTACCATATCAACCCATGTGAACATACTCCCTAATCACACAACAGTGAAGCAATCATGATGTTCAGTCCTAATTCAGATGGGTTTAGGTACATTCTTCTGATTGATGCTTTTGATCTTAGACTATCACAGCAGTCATTGTGATGGGTGTTAGGTAGCTCTGCTGATCTTCAGCTCCATGGGAAGTGCTCTTTGTCCTGTCCTCTTGATTCATGTGCTGTTGTTTGCTGAGATGATTGCATTACTGCCTTGCAAAGTTGATGTTTCCAGGTGTTGACTTGGGTTAGCTATTTCTTGCTGGTGTCACTAAAGCCTTAGTTATAAAATAGGCACAATATGCATCCCTCTTGTTCTCTCTCTGTGTTTTATACATATATATATATATATATATATATATATATATATATTTATATATTCTGGCCTGCATTAGGAATAGTGTGGCCAGCAGGAGCAGGGAGGTCATTGTGCCCCTGTACTCTGCATTGGTTAGGCCACACCTTGAGTCCTGTGTCCAGTTCTGGGCCCCTCAGTTTAAGAAGGACATCGAGACATTTGAAGGTGTCCAGAGAAGGGCAACAAGGCTGGGGAGAGGCCTTGAGCACAGCCCTGTGAGGAGAGGCTGAGGGAGCTGGGGTTGTTTAGCCTGGAGAAGAGGAGGCTCAGGGGAGACCTCATTGCTCTCTACAGCTACCTGAAGGGTGGTTGTAGCCAGGAGGGGGTTGGCCTCTTCTCTCAAGCAACCAGCACCAGAACAAGGGGACACAGTCTCAAGCTGCGCCAGGGGAATTTTAGGCTCGAGGTGAGAAGAAAGTTCTTCACGGAGAGAGTCATTCACCATTGGAATGTGCTGCCCGGGGGGGTGGTGGAGTCACCGTCCCTGGAAGTGTTCAAGAGGGGATTGGACATGGCACTTGGCGCCATGGTTTAATCCTGAGGTCTGTGGTGACAGGTTGGACTCGATGATCTTCAAGGTCTCTTCCAACCTTAGTGATACTGTGATAATCCTCATCTTCAAGCAAAGGCAAACCTTCCCTAGAGTCTTCTAAAGCTATCCAAACCCAATCCTTCTCCTACACAGAAACATAGAATCACAGAACTGTTGTGGTTGGGAAAGAGCTTCAAGGTCACCCAGGGCAGCCATTACCTAAGCCTACCAAGTCTGCTGGTAAAGCATGGCCAAGGGGTCTGGCAAGGCTGAAAGCCCAACAGGACCTAGGTCTTGGTCCCTGGGCTCTGGCACTTGTCTCTGCCACCCAGGCCTGAGAGCAGATCCTTTATTTTGAGGTTTTCAGGCTCTACTGTCCCCAGGGGCTGTGCTCAGGGCTTGGCCTTCCTGCTCCATAACCCAAACCCAGGGTTTTTCAGCATCCCAGACTCCTGCATTTTACCTTTTTTTGCTCTAGAAATCACAGCCTCCAATTACCTGCTCTAAGGAGCCCCTGGGGAGGCTTTGTCAGTAACAAGCCCCAGTGGGGCCAATCAGTGCTTCAAGCTGCTTTGGCATTTGCTGCAGACTTCTGGAGCAGTTTCTTCAATCTTCTCTCAGTCCCTGACACCTGGAGTCAGCCCCAAATCCTCCATGGGGCTCATTAGAACACAGAAGTCCCTCAGGAGCTGTGGCTCTGCCTGGGATTTCCTCCAGGTACTGAAGACTTGTCCAGCTCCTTGGAGCTTTTTCACAGCTAATTGAAGCTGTTTCAGAGGGCAGCTAATGAGGAAGATTTCCCACTGGGCCTTATAACCCCCTGGGTTGTTTTTAAAGGATGTTTTTAATTAGCTGCATTTGAGAGAAGGGAGCTGACAGCAGCACTCTCCATGTGACCTTGATCCACAGAGTCTCCTCAAGAGGCCTGGAGTCGGTGAAAAAGCTCTCCCTTGGGAACTGACACTGTATGAACAACTTTGTTCCTCACCCACTCCACAACTTCTCCATACCTGTCACTGCCCACCTGGGGCTTGCATCATTTCTCCACTGCTCTCTGCATCTACAGGGCACATCTCCATGGCACTAGATTCCCCCTGCTCTCCATAGAGATCTGTCTGCACAGAGCCACAGGAGAATTGTTCCTGTTTAGAAGGAAAGAAAAATAAAGTCTGATAAAGTTGCATCAGCAATCCAACCCCTCTGGAACCGGCTGCTCAACACAAATTGTCTCTCAGCAGGTTGTCTCTCTCCAAGGCATGATCTGAGAAGCAAAGTTTTAGGCAAGTAGATAGAAGAGTGGAGAGGAAAAACAACCACAGAGGTGGCCCAGGGGACAACTGCAGCTTTGCCTCCTGAAAGGTCAAAGCAGCATAGGAGAGAGGAACCGGAATGAACAAAGAATAAGTGCAGAAGCAAATTGGAGAATGATGGAAAGGGCCCTGGGCTGTCTGGTCTGCACCGGGAAAGGTGACTCCAGAGATGGTCACTGTGTCCTGGAGAAGATGGTACATGACATCTTAATGAAGCAGATGGTCTAAGAGGTAGTCACCCCTACCCCCACCCCCTTTTCTGGTAGGACTCTAGTCTACCAAAGCTCTGCTCTGATTTAAAGCAACAGTGCTAATTTCATCATTCCTGATTGTAATGTCTCTCAGAGATTTGTTATTTAGAGGTTTGCTAAGTCTTCCCAGTAAGCATAATGAATAGTAAGCATTTGGTATCTACAGGTACTCAGTACATAGTAATTGCAGGAAGGCATAAGCACTTAGTAATGAGTTCACACTGTAAATTCTTCTTTTGGTTCAAACCTTCTTAGCTGTGTGCCTCGGCATTGCAAAGGAGCTTCGTGTAATATAGTTAAGGTCTGTAGTAAATAGGTATTTGTTTTTAAAAGTATTCCTTAGCTAATGTAACATCTTTCTATTTCCTTCTTAGATATTGACTAGAAAACATACAAATAATACAAAAAAATAGTAAAAAAGAAAACAAGTTAAAAAATAAATTAAAAATACAAATATATATAACAAAACAAAACCAAAATATTACAACTTAGATACAAAAAGAACAATAAAACATAACAAAATAGTAACAAAAAATAATGATAGAGAACAAATTAAAAACAAACAACAAAAAAATCATAAGGATTGCTAACAAAAAATAGCTATTAAGAGAAAACATAAGGATTATTAGCAAAAAAAAACAAATAAGGATTATAAAGAGTACTAGAATAAAACAAACAAAAAACCTTATAAAGAAAAATTAAAGAAAATTAAAATGAAAAATAATACTAAAAAAGAATTAATAGAAAAGAAGAAGGTTTAAAACTGAAAAAGCAAAAATCAGAATTAAAATAGAAAATAGATTAAATACAAACAGAACAAACAGAAAATAGAAAATTAATTAAAATGAAAAAAAATATAAAAAAATAAAAATTAAAAATTATTACAATTTTTTTATTAACAAAAAATTAAAGTACAATAACAAAATAAAAATAATAAATACAAAAATAATCAAAAATAGGAAAAAATAAATTAAAATTAAAAAAAAAATTAAAGATCAAGACAAATACATATTAAAAAATGCATTAGAACAGTATAAAAATAATTAAAAAAACAAAATAAAAAATTAATTAAAAATTAAACAGAATAAAAAATTAAATTAAAAATTATAAATATTAAAAATATAAAAATTCTTTTAAAATAAATTTTAAAAACCAACCAAAATTAGGATAAAAAGAAAAATTAAATTAATAAAAAATAAAATTAAAAAATATGAAAAAATGCCGGTATGTGGCATCTCTCCCTTGGTGGCCAGAAGTGTCCTGGGCCCAGCAAGCTAAGAACAGCTCACCCTTGTGTTCCCAGGCCAAGGCTATTTGGGAGCTTTTAGCAGCCAGATCTGCTTGGTGGCTGTGCTTGTGCTCCTCTGTGGCTCTGCTCTTGGGGATGTGTGCAGCCATGTGCTGTACCTTTGTTGGCAGCCTGTCCAGGGGGGCAGCGATGTCTCACCACAGGTCAGCGGCCCAAACAGGCTTCCCTCTTCTCTGCCACCCATTCCTCTTCCATTCCTTCAGCCACCCCCACAAGGCATTGGCTACCATCCAGGAGTCAGTGTAGAGGTAAAGCACTGGCCAGTTCTCTGGTTCTGCTATATCCAGGGCCAGCTGGACAGCTTTTCCCTCTGCGTACTGACTGGATTCGCCTTCTCCATCCCTTGCTTCCGCCACTTGCCTTGTTGGGCTCCAGACAGCTGCCTTCCATCTCCGCTTGCTCCCCACAAGCCAGCAGGACCCATCTGTAAATAGAGCATAGCCTTTCTCATGGTCAGGGAGACTGAGTCCATCATCAGTAAATTTGTGGGCGACGCCAAGCTGGGGGCAGGATTTGATCTGCTGGAGGGTAGAGAGGCTCTGCAGAGGGACCTCGACAGGCTGGACAGATGGGCAGAATCCAATGGCATGAGATTTAACAGGAAGGGGGAGTGAGCCTTGATGATCACCTTCTGGCTCTCCAGTCATCGAATCAGTTGGTGTATGGAATGCAGAGAGTCTCTGTTGGTCCTGTATTGCCTGCCATGTACTATGTGAGAGGCAAGAGGGAACTTCAAATCCTGCCTCTTATGGCTGCCCACTATGGAGGGCTCATCCGACAGCTCGGGCTTGGTGGACTGCTGTTCTTTGCCTGCAGTCTCTACAGCTGCCACCCCAAATGCCCACTTGTGCCCCCTAGAGTCCTTGAAGCATCCCTCCCACAGAAAGTCAATGCCAAGAATGCAAGGTGCATCTGGACCAGTCACTAGGTTGTGCTTTCCCCATTCATTCCCAGTCAGGCTGCTCTCAGCCTGCAGTACAGTCAGGTCTTGTGAGCCCCCTGTGACTCCCTGAATGCTTATGGGTTCAGCCCCTTTGTACCTCGATGGTATCAGGGTGCATTGGGCCCCTGTGTCCACCAGAGCTGGGTGCTTCAGGGCTTCTGAAGTGCCAGGCCATTTCACATACACATCCCAGTATACTCTGCTGTCTATGGCCTCCACCTGGCTGGAGGTAGGGCACCTCTAATGCTGGTGGCGATGCCCACACTTGTCACAGGGTCCTGTGTTCCTAGGGAAGGGTCTCTTGAGCCAGAGGGACCCCTCCGGGAAACTGGGGCAGCCCTTCTCCTGGATGAGTTATCCCCAGTGTGGCAACCTTGCAGTTCCCACACTCTGTTCCAGAGGGCAGAGGTGGTTGGCCATGCCAGGTGTCCATGTCCTCTCCGTGGTCACAGAGGAACCTCCACAGAGACCCCCTTGACATCCCCCAATTGGCTTGGGGTGATCTCCTAGGGGAAGGTCGCCTGTTCCAGATTGCTGAAACCTGGATCCATTCTGAGGAGAGGGGAAAAGGAGGCATCGCTCCCCCTTTTCAGTTCAGACATGGAGGTCTTAATCTTCTTGATGATGTCTTCAGCCATAGTTTCTATGGCTGAGATTATGGTTTCTGATTTACACTGTCCTCACATTCAGTTAAATCATTGGCAAACTCACAGACAGGTTTAGCACTTCCATCCTGTCCAGTCAGGAGTATCCCTCCTCATGTGGGAGCGTATTTCTGAGGAGCACCCTGGGTGAGTTTCTTCACGAAGGGCCGTCTCATGGGCACCTCATCTGGGTCCGAAGGGAGCTGGCCATCCCCATCAATTATTTCCAGCACAGCCATCTGTCTCAGGTAGCGAATGCCCTGTTCCATAGTTGTCCATCTAACTGGGGCCCAGGGCAGGTCATCCCTTGAGCGGTACCGGCTCTTGATGGCATTGAGGATCCGGGCCCAGAGAGTGTGTGTTCCATCGAGTTTGGCTAACTATTTGTCCAGACCAGCATCATGAGTCAGGGAGCCTAAAAGTTTTGCCTCCCTCTTATCCAGGTCCACTGTGTCCACCCCCTGATCCCAGCATCTCAGGGCCCAGCTCAGTATTGGCTCACCCTCTTTCCTTGCGTAATCCAGACGAGTTTGCCTTAGTTCCTTTCTGGGTAACAATGTGACAGTTATTTCCTGGTCTGACTCATCTTCAGCCACCGCTGGGTTCTGTGAGGTGCTGGGGCCTGCTGAGGTTCCTTCCTCTCCATCTGTGCTTGGCGATGATTTTTGACTTCTTTTCCTGCGTGTGGTGACTGGTGCCAGAGAGACTGCATTGGCAGGAGCATCAGGGGTTAACTGTGGAGCTGCTGGTGGTGGGGCAGACCCTTCTGCCTGGGGCTCAGGCTGAGATCTGGCACACTCATTACAACCTGACCCCTCCCTCTTTGTGTTTACAGAGTGCTCACAATGCCCACAGCAGACACGCCCCCAGTCGTTAAAGAGTGCAAAGGAGTGTGTTATCACCCTCCAAACAGCTCTTAATGGGTTAGCTCGTCCCCCACCCATCACAGTCACAGCAAATGCCCCTGTAAGGATTACATTCAAGCATATGGAGCATATTGCAATGTAAGGCAATTTTCCATCACAGACATTTTTATCTACACCATTGATTTCAGAGCTTGCTTCAGGAAAATTTACTACGTTGGAGAAGACGAGGAAAAGGCTGAGGTCCTGAACACCTTCTTTGCCTCAATTTTCAACAGCAAGGCAGGAGGAGTTCAGGACAAGTGGCCTCCTGAGCTGGGGGATGGGGTCAGGGAACAGTGTAATGCCCTGGATATCCATGAGGAATTAGTTTGGGACCTGCTGAGCCACTTGGACACTCACAAGTCCATGGGGCCGGATGGGATCCATCCTAGGGTCCTGAGAGAGCTGGCAGAGGAGCTGCCAAGCTGCTCTCCATCATTTTCCTCCAGTCCTGGCTCACTGGAGAGGTCCCAGATGACTGGAAACTGGCCAGTGTGGTCCCCATCCACAAGAAGGGTCGGATGGAGGAACCCGGAAACTACAGGCCTGTCAGCCTGACCTCAGTGCCAGGGAAAATGATGGAGCAGATTATCCTGGCGGCAATAACTGCGCACCTGCAGGATGGCCAAGGGCTCAGGTCCAGCCAACATGGATTTAGGAAGTGCAGGTCCTGCCTGACCACCCTGATCTCCTTCTATGATCAGGTGACCCGCCTGGTGGATGTGGGGAGGCCTGTGGATGTAATCTACTTGGACTTCAGCAAGGCCTTTGACACCATCCCCCACAGCAAACTGCTGGCTAAACTGTCAGCTCGTGGTTTGGACAGCAACACTCTGAGCTGGGTTAGGAACTGGCTGGAGGGCCGAGCCCAGAGAGTGGTGGTGAATGGTGCCACCTCCAGCTGGAGGCCAGTCACCAGTGGTGTCCCCCAGGGATCAGTCTGGGCCCCATCCTCTTCAATGTCTTCATTGACGATCTGGATGAGGGCATTGAGATGGTCATCAGCAAATTTGCAGATGACACCAAGTTGGGAGCAGATGTTGGTCAGTTAGAGGGTCAAAGGGCCCTGCAGAGGGACCTCGACCGACTTGACAGATGGGTGGAGTCCAACGGGATGGCATTCACCAAGTCCAAGTGCTGGGTGCTGCACATTGGCCACAGCAACCCCATGCAGAGCTACAGGCTGGGGTCAGAGTGGCTGGAGAGCTCCCAAACAGAGAGGGACCTGGGGGTGCTGATTGACAGCCGCCTGAACATGAGCCAGCAGTGTGCCCAGGTGGCCAAGAAGGCCAAGGGCATCCTGGCCTGCATTAGGAATAGTGTGGCCAGCAGGAGCAGGGAGGTCATTGTGCCCCTGTACTCTGCTTTGTTTAGGCTACACCTTGAGTCCTGTGTCCAGTTCTGGGCCCCTCAGTTTTGGAAGAACATTGAGACACTTGAAGGTGTCCAGAGAAGGGCAACAAGGCTGGGGAGAGGCCTTGAGCACAGCCCTGTGAGGAGAGGCTGAGGGAGCTGGGGTTGTTTAGCCTGGAGAAGAGGAGGCCCACAGGAGACCTCATTGCTCTCTACAACTACCTGAAGGGTAGTTGTAGCCAGGAAGAGGTTGGTCTCTTCTCTCCAGCAACCAGCACCAGAACAAGGGGACACAGTCTCAAGCTGTGCCAGGGGAAGTTTAGGCTGGAGGTGAGGAGAAAGTTCTTCACCAAGAAAGTCATTCGTCATTGGAATGTGCTGCCCAGGGAGGTGGTGGAGTCGCCATCCCTGGAGGTGTTCAAGAGGGGATTGGACCTGGCACTTGGTGCCATATTCTAGTCATGAGGTCTGTGGTGACAGGTTGGACTCGATGATCTTCGAGGCCTCTTCCAACCTTGGTGATACTGTGATACTGTGGTCCTGTCCCTGCAGGCCTTTGCAAACAGTCTCCCTGCATACAGTACCCTTCAGGCACTAGAAAGCAGCTATTAGGTCTCCCCAGATCCTTCTGCTCTTCAGTCTGATCAACCCCAGCTCCCTCAGCCTGTCCTCATAGCAGAGGACCTGAACCCCCTGATCATTTTTGGTGGCCATCCCCTGGAACTCCTCCATCAGCTCCATGTCCTTCCTGTGTTGAGACTTCAGAGCTGGATGCAGTACTCCAGGGGAGTTCTCACCAGAGGAGAGTGAAGTAGCAGGATCCTCTCTCTCCCTCTCTGGCCATGCTGCTTTGGATGCAGCCCAGGCTGCCACTGGCCTTCTGTGCTGCAAGCTCACACTGCCTGCTCCTGGCCAGCTTCTCATCCACCAGCACCCTCAAGCCTTCTCCTCAGGGCTGCTTTCCATCCCCTCCTCCCCCAGCCTGTATTGATAGTGAGGATTGTTCCAGCCCAGCTGCAGGACCCTGCTCTTGCTCTTGTTGAACCTCATGAGGGTCACCTGGGCACTACCTCTCCAGCTTGTCTAGGGCCCTCTGGATGCCATCCTGTCCCTCTGGCATCTCAACAGCACCACTCAGCTTGGTGCCATCTGCACACTTGCTGATGGTGTCTTCATCCCTCTGCCTATAGCATTGATGAAAAATAAGAAACAGCACAGGATGGAATAAGTGGAATCAGTTTTTCCTGGGACAAGGCCTGGGCTGCACTTGGAGATGTTAATGGGAGCCAGTTTGAAATTGGAGGTGGCCCAGACTGGACTCTGGGATGATTAGGGTATGGAGTTGTGACTGTGACAAGGCCCAGCCTGTGGTGGGAGGGTTTAAAGGAACCCAGTGTATACAGGAATGAGACCCAGACTGTACTGGGATGTGTCCAGGAGACTCAGGCTGTACTGGGATGGGTCCCAGTCTGCCTGGGAGGGGGTAAAGGGATAGAGTTTGTGCTGGGATTGGTCCCAGTCTGGTCCTGGGAAGGGTTCAGGTGTTGCAGTTTTTCTTGGGAGCAGGCACAGTCTGTACTGGGAAGGAGTCCTGATATCTGGTTTGCAGTGGGAGCGAAGCACTTGGTACTTGGAGGGGGCCAGGGCTTCAACCTTGCTGTGGGATGAGACCCTGTCTGTACTGGGAGGAGATCAGGAGATGCAGTTTGTACTGTGAGGAAGCCCAGTCTGTACTGGGTTGGAATCAGATTATTGAGTTAACATGTGAAGGGGTGCAGAAAGTACTGGGGAAGGGACCAAGATGATCCAGTTTGTGCTGGGATCTGTGTGGCAGGGTGAGTGAGTTCTCCCCACACACAAAAAGAAACCATAGCTAACTCAGTCGGAGAAGCAGATGAAGGTGCTGTATTTACAAGCAGAAATGGAATGCAGATGGATATATACACAAATATACAGTATTTACAATATATACAGAAATATACAGCAAAGACCTCCAACCAGAGGAAGGTGTACCCCCCGGCCCCTGTACCCCCTCTCCCTCCCTACCTCCCCTTTTTTCCCAAAAAGGGGTTAGAGAGAGAGAGAAAGGCAATTAAGGAGAAAATTCTGTTAGCTCAAAGCGTGTGCAAGAATTAGTTTTCTCATCTGGTTAGCTTTGGTAATTCAAGGTCGACTCTGCCCGGCAGCTGTTGCTTCAGAGAGAGAGAAACAGACAGGCCCACAGGAACAGAGAGAACAGACTGAACTGACTCAAACTGAACTAAAATCTTAAAAGTTGCATTCTACCAATCTACCAATGAAATTCGTTTAGACCTTATCTTTATTTTTCAAAACTGTCCCTTTCAACTGTCCCTTTCTTAAAGGCACAGCCTAAAACAGTCACAATCTGTTAAAAGGATCAACTTTGTAATATATGGGGACAATAACACAGCTTATACTGGAAATGGGTCAGGACCCAGGCTGCAGTGCTAGAGAACAGTAGGATCCAGTTTGTACTGGGATGAAACCACATCTGTACAGGGAGAGATTAAAGGAACCCTGTTTGGACTGAGTCTATACTGGAAGGGGGTCAGGGTATCCGGTTTGGAATCTGAGTAGGTGCAGTCTGTAATGGGAGGGAGTTGGGGTATGAAGGAATGAGGAGACCTCCTGTTCTGATGGCAGTGCTGCTCTGCAGCACAGCTCCGTCCCACAAGCAGCCCTGGACTCTCCCTGCCTGCAGTCCCAGCACTGCCACACAGCAGCACAGTGCCCAAGCTGCCAGAGCACTCAGGCCTTGCCCCAGCACAGCAGGAGAGGGTGGAAGGGAAGAAAGAGCAGCCGAGGACAGCCCAAGCTGTGGGGCTGCCTGGCACTGCTGCTGTGCTGGGAGACTGCCCCTCCACCTCTGCACACAGGCACTGTCCTGCAGCTCCACAGAAGAACTGAGGAATGAGCTAGAGAAACAACACCCTGCAGGGTCCTTTATTGTGTTGAACACCCAGGGAGCACAGCTCCTCCTGTCTGCAGCCTCTGGGTCACAGCAGACAGGACAACACTGAACCAGAAATGGTCTGAAGAAAGACATTTGTGTGGGAACAATATTCTCACAAGGGGAACAGCAGCAGCAGCAGCCAGAAGTCGAGCAGCCAGGCTGGGCCTGCACTGAGTGACTTCAGAACTGCTCTGCAGGAGAAGACAAAGAGTTTATTGCTTCTGAAAGCATCCAGGGATCAGCTGACTCAGGGCAGCCTTGAGCTCCTGGTTCCTCAGGCTGTAGATGAGAGGGTTGACTGTTGGAGGCACCACTGAGTACAGAACTGACACTACCAGGTCCAGGGATGGGGAGGAGATGGAGGAGGGCTTCAGGTAGGCAAAGACGCCAGTGGTGATAAACAGGGAGACCACAGCCAGGTGAGGGAGGCAGGTGGCAAAGGCTTTGTGGCGTCCCTGCTGAGAGGGGATCCTCAGCACTGCCCTGAAGATCTGCACATAGGACACCACAATCAACACAAAACAGACAAATGATAAACATGTACTGACCACAAGGAGCCAAAGTTCCCTGAGGTAGGATGTGGAGCAGGAGAGCTTGAGGATCTGGGGGATTTCACAGAAGAACTGCTCCACAGCATTGCCCTGGCAGAGGGGCAGGGAAAATGTATTGGCTGTGTGCAGCAGAGCAATGAGAAAGCCACAGCCCCAGGCAGCTGCTGCCAGGTGGAGACAAACTCTGCTGCTCAGGAGGGTCTCATAGTGCAGGGGTCTGCAGATGGCAACGTAGCGATCGTAGGACATGATGGTGAGGAGAAAAACCTCTCCTGAAAGCAAAGAGAAGATAAAAAAGACTTGTGCAGCACATCCTGCATAGGAGATGTCCCTGGTGTCCATCAGGGAATTGTTCATGGATTTGGGCACAGTGGTGGAGATGGCACCCAGATCAATGAGGGCGAGGTTGAGGAGGAAGAAGTACATGGGGGTGTGGAGGTGGTGGTGCCAGGCTATGGTGGTGATGATGAGGCCATTGCCCAGCAGGGCAGCCAGGTAGATGGCCAGGAAGAGGCAGAAGTGCAGGAGCTGCAGCTGCCTGGTGCCTGGGAATGGCAGGAGGAGGAAGTGGGTGCTGGAGCTGCTGTTGGCCATCTGCTGCCTCTGGCCACGGAGACCTGTGCAAGGAGGGAAAGGCAGTGACAAGTTAGGGCACACTTCTCAGCCTCATTGTAAGCTCCCTCCCTGAGCTGCATGAGGAATGAATCATTGATGGTTCATCACAGCCCAATATGCAGCAGGGACACAGAATTGCCATGAAGATTCCTCTGGTGTCAGAACAGAAAGTGACCAACAGCCCAATCTCAGGGAAGGAAAGTCCCATGCAAAGGTGGAGAACCAAGGACCAGCTCTGCAGTGCTTCAGAGACAGTGAAGGGAAGAGAGAAAGGCAGAGGGGCTGGGGGTGAAGCCTTCTGCTTACCCAGCTCTGCTCACTGCTGCTCACAGAATGGACCTGAAGGGCTTTGGTCCTCCTTCTGTGTGCACACTCCAGGAGCCTTCAGCTGAGCGTCAGTGCCGAGATGGAGAAGCTTCCAGGAGCTACAGCTGCAGTGTCCTGCACCCACAGCCTCACTGTGTCAGTGACTGCAGTGACTTCTCCTCCAGTGAGCTATCAGTCACCCTCCTAGTCCTGGACACCTTGTAGATCTCTGCGTTCCTCATCTCTCTGAGATCCTCTGGCAGTGTCCTCAGCCTTGCTGGGCTGTGTAGAGGAGCTGCTCCTGGCCAGAGCTGTCTCCCTGCAGCGCTGCCTGCTTGCCAGCAGCTCCTTCCAGCCCAGGAGCCTGGCCCAATCGGGCAGCAGAGGACCAGCCCAAGGTGTTTTAATAACTCCTCTGCTGGCTTTTGTTGCCCTGTAAACCTCAGGGACTGAGAGGAAGCTGATGAAACCTCTCCAGAAGTCAAAGTCAGATTCAAACTCTGAAGTTTCTTCTACTCTTAATGGGTCCCAGTGAAGCATACTGGGAAAGGGGTCCCCAGAGTCTGCTTAGAGCAGAAGGAGACAGTGGATGCAAGGGAAACATCACTGGAGGCACTGAAGCATCTCCAGGCTGTGGGGAGAGCAGAGAACTGAGGCAGTGCTGAGAGGTCAGGACAAGCAGCTCAAGGTGGCTCTGCTGCTGAGCAATCCTGGAGGGGTTGCATTGATCCAAAGGGCCAAGCCCTGACCCCCAGCCCCTGGCAAGGCAGATCCTGTCCCTCACCTGTGGTTCTGGGCTCTGCTGGGGGCTGTGGGGAGTGAGGATGAGCAGTGAGCAGGGTAGGACCTTGTCAGGTGTTGCTGTGGTTTGCTTGCAAAGAGACAACTCCTGCTGAAAAGGAATGAAATGTACCTTTAAAAATCAGATGCTTTGTGCACTAAAAACCTCTCCAATTAGCTGCAGAACCTTGGCAAGAATGAGAGGTCAGCAGTATTTAATGAGCCCCATGGAGTATTTGGGGCTGATTCCATCATCCTTAGCTACTGCCAGGAGACTCTATCAAGGGACTGCCAAGAAGCCTCTCAAGAAGTCCAAGTCAGAAGAAAACTCCAAAGTCCCTTGAAGCACTGATTGGCCTCCCTGAGGCTTGTTCCTGACAAAGGCTCCCCAGAGACTCCTTAGAGCAGCTTGTTAGAGGCCAGAATTGCAGGGAGACAAAGGCAAAGTGCAGGGCAGAAAAACTTTCCTTTGCCTAGGAAGCAGAAAGGCCAAGCCTGACCGCTGCCCTTGGAATAGAAGAACCTCAAAGCCTCAAAGCAAAGTTTCTCTTCTCAGGCCTTGGTGGCAGAGGCAACTGCCAGAGTCAAGGGTACAAAGACCTTGGACCTGTTGGGCCTCTCAGCCTTGCCAGAGCCTTGGCTGTCCCTACTGCAGCCTCTCCTACACTGTCCCATGCCTGCTTCTGTTTCTCTTCAGGCTGCTGACACCAATCTTGCTTCCCACCCAGCTCTCCCCCTGCCATTTCCATCCCTTCCCTGAGCTGCGTCAGCTCTCCCTGCCTTGCTGACCCCTCTGCATGGCCTCATGCATAGCAGCTCTGCCCTTTGAGGGACATTTCTTTAGTCTCATCTCCACTCTGAACCTTCCAAGCTGCACTTTGTGAAGGTTTTGGTCTCTCCCACTCCCAGAAGAGCTCCATCCTCTCTGAACCACCCTTCAGCCATGTGCACACTGCTCTGGCAGTGCCCTGAGCCTCCATTCAGCAGGCTGAAGCATCCCTGGTCCCTTACTCTCTCCACAGAGATGTCAATCCTCATCCTGGCAGATCATCTCTGCATCCTCCCCAGTTACTCCCTACTCTTCTAGACTGGAGAATGTCACATCCACACACCATGAATCCAGATGTGGCCACAGCAGTGCTGAGTCTAGGGAGACCAATCCTGTGTCTGGGTAGCCAGACTCCTCCTGCCACAGCCCAGATCTGTTGTCCTTCTTCCCTGTGTGCAGGGTCTGCTCCATCCCAGGGTATTTTGAATGGTTCCTCCCAGATGCTGTGGTGCCTTTCTGACTGGGGATAGGACACACCAGAACATCCATGTCCAAAGAACAGGAAGACAGTTTGTACTGGGATGGGGCCCAGGCTGTCAGGGAGTAGGTAAGGGGATATAAGTTGTACTGGGAGGAGTATCAGACAAGTGGTTGGAGGGCTTCAAGTGGTGTTGCCTTTCCTGGGAGTGGGCACAATCTGTCCTGGGAAGGAGCCCTGTTAGGGTTGTACTTAATATTTAATGATTGGCTTCACCAGGGGAAGTTTAGACTGGAGGTGAGGAGGAAGGTTCTTCCCAGAAAGAGGAATTAGCCACTGGAATGTACTGCCAGGGAGGTGGTGGAGTCACCACCCCTGGAGGTGTTCATAAAATGTTGGATGTGGCACTTAAGACATTTGCTACCAAGGGCTTTCTCTCTAGATTCAGGGGATGAGATTTTCAGCTCCCTTTCCTCCTTCTCTCCAGCCTGGTGTTCCCTCTCCTGCACTAGTGCCTGCTGGGACAGGATCCATGGGATGAAGAGGAACCAGTGGCAATTTGTGGGGAGCCTCAGATTCACTAGAGGTGATCTGCACCATGCAATGTCCAGAAGCAATGTGAACCCTACAGCACTCAAGGAACAAATAGTTAGAGAGCAGCCCCATGGAGGACCTGGGAGTGCTGGGGGCAGCAAGTTCTGCATGGGCAGCAATGTGCCCTGGTGGCCAAGAAGGCCAATGGGAGCCTGGGGTGCATTTGGAAGAGTGGTTCCAGCAGATCCAGGGAGGTTCTCCTCCCCCTCTACTCTGCCCTGGTGAGGCCCCAACTATAATATTGCATCCAGCTCTGGGCTCCCCAGTTCCAGAGGACAGGGATCTGCTGCAGAGGCTGTGAGGATGCTGAAGGGACTGGAGCACTGCCTGATGAGGAGAGGCTGAGAGCCCTGGGATTCTTTAGTCTGAGAGGAGAAGGCTGAGAGGGCATCTGATCAATGTCTATCAATATCTGAGGGCTGTGGGTCAGGAAGCAGAGGGCAGGGACAGCCTCTGCTCACTTGTGCCCTGGGATAGGACAAGGGGCAATGGATGGGAACTGCAGCCACATGAAGTTCCACTTCAACAGGAGGAAGAACTTCTTTACTCTAAGGGTGACAGAGCCCTGGAGCAGGCTGCCCAGAGAAGTTGTGGAGTCTCCTTCTCTGGAGACTTGCCAGCCCTATCTGGATGTGCTGTGAGACCTGCACTGGATTCTATGGTCCTGTTCTGGCAGGGGGACTCAGAGATCTCCAGAGGGCCCTCCCAACCCCTAACATCCTGTCACCTGTGACCCTGTGAATTGTCACAGGGCTCTGAATCCAAAGGAGATCCCAGCAGGAAATACCAAGGTTACAGCTACAAATCATGAAGTCTGCCTTAGCTCATCTTCAAGGATCCTCTGAAGTCACCTTCCACTGCCCCCTTGGGCTCTTCTGGGCTCTCAGCTAATGCATCCGGTGCAAGTCCAGCTGCCTTCAAAGCAGTGGAAGTTGTTCGCAGAAGCTGAGAGGCTCTTTCCATTTTGCTGGAGGGGGCTCCTGATGTCATGGGTTGAGTTGACTCTGCTGCTGTTATCCAGACCATGCTGCAGCCATGCCAGCCTCAGAAATGAAAGTGCTGGCTGGAGCAAAGGATTGTGGGGCTTGAAGTTCAGATTGCAGCATGGGAGGCTCCCTGTGCCAGTTGCTGCTTCTGGGCTCTGGCATTTTTTGGGTTGTGTGCTGCTCAGCTGGGATGGCAGTGGGACAGGGAGGGATAGGGCAGCAGCCCTGGTTTGGGCTTTTGCCTTGCTTGCTGCTGCTTTCCACTGTGCCTTTTCTGCACACAGGCTGAGGTCACTGTACTTCTGTTTCTGATGATTGATTTGCTCAGGAACTCTTCTCTCATTTGTTTCTGTATCACACAAAGAGGTTTTGTGTGGTGTTCTTTCCCCTCAGATCTGTTTGGGGGAGGCAGAGGGTTAAGCTGCTGGTTCAGCTGAACCCAGTACTTCCTTTCTGGAGCCCAACGTGGGGCAGAAAAGCAGCTGCCTTAATGAGGACAGATTCTGGCAGGACTGACGTAACAAAAAGAGAGAAGAGGAGGATTCA
>JAAWVA010000030.1:11469537-11560596 GCA_015227895.2 Colaptes auratus | reverse complement strand
GTTGCTGCCTGAGGTGTCTGCAGGGTCCCTCCCCAGCCCTCATCTGTAAAACCCCCCCCTTGGCTTGGTGCTGTTCTTTCAGCCCTCCAGCTGATCCCAGCCTTAGTCTCAGGCCCTTCCAAACTTCTGTGCTGCTGCGTCCACCCCAGCTCCTTAGAGGCTTCCTCTCAGCCACAGCATTTCCCACTGCCCTTCCAGCTGCAGTGGCAGTAGAGGTGGGGGACCCAGGGCATGGGATAACCAAGCAGCAGGGCCATGGATGGCTGGGACTGAGGGAAGGGCCTAGGAATGGCCAGGTAGGAATTAGGCCTTGTCCCCACAAAATGGGGAGAGGATCCAGGGCCAGGTGGCAAATGTGTGTGCGGGAATGGCAGAATCTGTCAGCATTGAGGAGTGAAAGGAGTGAATTGTGCTGCAGCTCTGCATGTTCAGCTGGGACATGAACAGCAGCCCCTGGGCACTGTGCCCTCCCATCAAACCCCTTTTTCTCTTGGGACGTGGAGTGGCAGCTCCAGGAGAACTGCAGAAAAGAAGCTGAGAGAAATGGTCAGGGAGAGAAGGAGGCAAAACCCTTTCCAGTGAGTCTCTTTTTGTGCTGGAGGTGTGTGAAGGGTGCTGGAGGTGTGAGGTTTGGGCAGGAGCCAGAGACTCCTGCAGCATCCCAGTGAGGGCTGAAGAGGCTTAGCAAGAAGCTGCCCAAGTCCTTCCCCTTTGCTGCATCTGCAGAGATCATGAAGCTCCCTTTGTGTGTGTCCTGAGGGCTGCCCTGATCTTCTCTTGGGGAGTGGGCAGCAGAGAGTTGTGTGCAGGGCAGAGGTGAGCACAGAGTGGGTGTGGTAGGGGCAGGGCCAGGGAGGAGAGGTGGGTCCAGAGCAAGATCTGCTGTCCAATGCAGCAGTGGGCAGCAGAGGCCTGGGCAGGCAGTGGGAGGAAGCTTTAGGCAGGCCTGGGAGAGGCTGTGTGGAGGCAGCTGTGTTGTGGTGCTGGCCTGCAGCTGTGTGCTGTGTGCTGTGTGCTGGGCAAGGAGCCGAGTGTGCAGTTGTTGAGGCCTCCCATCTTGATCAGCCCTGGCTGTGTGCTGTGGCTGTGCTGCTGGGCTTGGGAGCTGCCCCCACAGCTGAGCTGTGCTGCCTGGTGCTGGGCAGTGCTGAGCCATCCCTTGCAGGTCAGTGCTCTCCCTCTGAGCCTTTGCTTCTCTCTGTCAGGAGCTGTGTCCTCCTCTGTCCATCATCCCTGCCCCTGTGTGCTGGGGAAGAGCAAGTTTGCAGATCTGCCCCTTGGAGCACCCCAGCAGGTAACGAACCCAGAGTTTGGCAGCCCCAGGGCACCTCTCAACATCGTCCAGCTCCTCCTGCCCAGCACATTTCACATCTCCAGGAGCTCTGAGGCACATCAGGTGTCATGGAGTCTGGGAACTCTCCAGGCTGGTGGGGGTCGTTTGTGTGTGCAGGAGGTGAAGTTTGGGGTTTTGATGTGGAGGCTGGTGAGAGAAGGTTGGAGGTGTTTGGTGTTCCTTGGTCAGTGCTGCTGCCTCCATTGAGCCAGAAGAGATCAAAGATTCTCTTTAATATCTTCATTGATGATCTGGATGAGGGGATGAGACAGTCATCAGCAAATTTGCAGATGACACCAAGTTGGGAGCAGATGTTGGTCAGTTAGAGGGCAGAAGGGCTCTGCAGAGGGACCTCGACTGACAGGGAGATGAGCAGAGTCCATGGGATGGCATTCAACAAGTCCAAGTGCCAGGTGTTGCACTTTGGCCACAACAGCCCCATGCAGAGCTACAGGATGGGGTCAGAGTGGGCTGAGAGCTGCGAAACAGAGAGGGACTGGGGGTGCTGATTGACAGCCGCCTGAACATGAGCCAGCAATGCCCCAGGTGGCCAAGAAGCAAGGGCACCCTGGCCTGCATTAGTGTGGCCAGCAGGAGCAGGAGGTCATTGTGCCCATGTACTCTGCACTGGTTAGGCCCCCCTTGAGTCCTGTGTCCAGTTCTGGGCCCCTCAGTTTAAGAAGGACATTGAGACACTTGAAGGTGTCCAGAGAGGGCAACAAGGCTGGGGAGAGGCCTTGAGCACAGCCCTGTGAGGAGAGGCTGAGGGAGCTGGGTTGTTTAGCCTGGAGAGAGGAGGCTCAGGGAGACCTCATTGCTCTCTACAACTACCTGAAGGGTGGTTGTAGCCAGGTGGGAGCTGGTCTCTTCTCTCATGCAACCACACCAGAACAATGGGCCACAGTCTCAAGCCCCAGGGGAAGTTTAGGCTGGAGGTGAGGAGAGTTCTTCACTGAGAGAGTCATTCCCATTGGAATAGGCTGCCCGGGGAGGTGGTGGAGTCACCGTCCCTGGAGGTGTTCAAGAGGGGTTGGACGTGGCACTTGGTGCCATGGCCTAGTCACGGTGTCTGTGTGAGGGTTGGACTTGATGGTCTTTGAGGTCTCTCCAACCTTGGTAATTCTGTGATTCTGTGAAAGGACCGGGCCGGGCCAAACCAGCCTGGGAGTGCTGCCAGCCTCGAGGAGAGTGGGACAAGACCTCTTGTAAGCCCCAGGGTACTCAGGGCTCTGATCACAGGATCCCTGGAATTCAGCACAGGTATTAGAGGTCAAAACTGAAGGTTTGAGGTCCCCGCTGCATTCTTTCCTCCAGCTGGGTGTTGGGAGGTATTGGGAGTCAGGGACTGTCATGAGCCAGGCAGGATCTCAGTGTTTGAGGCCCTGGGCTCAGGTGCTTCCATCTTCCCTGTTGCAGAGCTGTGACCCCTTCCTCCCACAGAATGGCCTCAAAGAAGGACCCAGACAAGAGCTGGGAGGAGAAGCAGCACCCAGAGATCAAGTTGGAGCAGCCAACATGCGCCCCAAGGGAGAGGAGGAGGAGGAGAAGGAAGAAGAGGACAGGATGGAGGATGATGATGCTGAGGAGAATGATGACTATGAGGAGGATGAGTATGAAGAGGAGGATAATGATGAGGATGAAGGTGACCAGGATGAGGAGAAGGAATGTATGGAGGAGGATGAAGCCAGAGCAGGTCCCTCTGTGCCACGCAAGCAGCTGAATCAGTGCCCTGAGCGTGGGCAGAGCTTCCCACCTGGCTCTGAGCAGATGAAGAACCACTGCCCCCAGCCTGGCCCCTGGCTCTTCATCTGTAGTGTCTGTGGCAAGAGCTTCTGCAAGAGCTCTGAGCATATCCGGCATGCCACACCCACACCGTGAGAGGCCGTACGGCTGTGCTGAGTGCGGCAAGACCTTCACTCTCAAGTCTTCCCTCCCCAAGCACCGCAGTGTGCACAGCACTGAGAAGCCCTTCACCTGCAGGACTGCGGCAAGAAATTCAAGTACAGCTCTGGTCTCACCATCCACCGCCGAACTCACACGGTGAGAGGCCGTAAGCTGTGCTGTCTGTGGCAAGAGCTTCTCTCAGAAATCTGCCCTCTGGCAGCACCGCAGTGTGCACAGCACTGAGAAGTCCTTCACCTGCAGGGACTGTGGAAGAAATTCAAATATAGCGCCAACCTCACCGTCCACCGCCGCATCCACACCGGAGAGCATCTGTTCCCCTGCGCTGAGTGCGGCAAGAGCTTCACCACGAGCACCAGATTCATCCAGCATCAACTCATCCACAGCGGTGAAAGCCGTACAGCTGTGCTGACTGCGGCAAGAGCTTCACCAGAAGGAAACCCACAGAGCACCGTCGTGTGCACACTGGTGAGAACCCTTTCACCTGTGATAACTGCGGGCAGAGCTTCCGCCAGGGCAACACTCACTTGTCACCGCCGCACCCCACTGGTGAGAAGGCGTTCACCTGTGATGACTGTGGAAGTGCTTCTGCCCGCAGGGGCACTCTTATTGCTCACCGCCGCACCCACACCGGTGATAGTCTTACACCTGTGATGACTGTGGAAAGTGCTTGAGCGCAGGGGCAATCTCATTGCTCACCGCCGCACCACACCCGTGAGAAGTCTTTCACCTGCGCATGACTGTGGGAAGAGCTTCCGCCAGAGCAACAGCTCACTTTTCACCGCCCACCCCACTGGTGAGAAGGCTTTCCCCTGTGCTGACTGTGGAAAGTGCTTCAGCAGCAGGGCAATCTGGTTGATCACCGCCTCAGCCACACCGGTGAGAAGACTTTCACCTGTGATGACTGCGAGAAGAGCTTCACCCAAAGGGCACCCTCAACAAGCACCTCTGCACCCACACCAGCGAGCAGCCCGCACTGGAGGAGAAGCATAAATCCCCTAGAATCTATTGTGTAATCGTGACCCTCCGAGAGGGCCTTTCCAGCACCAAAATCATCTCTTCTCCTTTCCAGATCTCAGGGATTGGGGGGTACCAGCAGCAACAAACACCTCCTGCCCTTCTGAACACCAATTATTGCTAATGAGAACAATTATAGTGCTGAGTCGGCACAGCTGGAGCTCTCAGTGGAGCTGGGCAGGGCTTTGCCAGGGTCAGTCTGGTTCTTCCCCAAAGCTTTGTGTCTCCCTGGGGTAAGAACCAATCTGTCCATTGACCATAGTGTCAATAAAACCGAAAAGTTACCCAGATCCTGTCTGTTGCTTTTATTGCAGATATCCCTGCCTCAATGCCCAATTTGGGGGCATTTGCTCCCAAGGGATGGGGTGGAGCTGTGTGCCCAGTTCAGGGAGGGGAAAGTGAGGTTCTCAGAGGAGTCTTGAGGGCATCTCAGAGGCATTCTTCAGGGGCTTTCAGGTGATCTTAGTTGTTTGGGATTTGGATGGTCCTAGGTTGACTTTTGGGATTTTTGGAGGGTGTAGGGGAAGCTCATGGAGATCTTTGGAAGAACTCAGAAAGCTTCTGTTGTCTTTCCACACTGGGCTGGAACAGGTTGAAGAGCTGAGAAGAGGTTAAGCTGCCTGTTCCCCCCAAAACAGAAGTGAGGAAAATAACATACAAACGACTCAAAATACCCTCTGGGATGAGATAAGGACTTGAGATAAGCTCAAAAGAGTTGAATCCAAGGAGATCCCATCATGCACACTGACCTGAGGCTGTTTGCAGAAAGGACAGCAGCGAGCAGCAGCAGCGAGCAGCAGCCAGGAGTTCAACCCCTACAGCCCTCCCCCTCAGCAAAGAGCCAGCACCTGAGAGCCAGAACCCAACAGCAGCAACTAGAACAGGAAGCCTCTCATGTGGCATCTGAACTTCAGGCCCTGTAGTGCTTTGCTCCAGCCAGCACTGTCCCTGTGAAGGTGGCATGAGGCAGGGTGGTGTGGAGTAATGGCAGCAAGTTTCATCTTAGCCTTTGATATTCCCCAGCCCTCATTCTGGGCCACCTGCACCATGCCCAGCAGCAATCAGCAGCACACCTCAGGCACTGTCCATTCTCACTCCACAGGAGGTGGCTTTGCAGGACCCAAGGGCTGCTCACTGCAGGTGCTCTGCAGCTCCACTCTGTTCCAGCACAGTCTGGATCAGGCCATGCCCAGGCCAAATGCTGCAAATGCTGGGGCTGTGTTTCCACCTCTGGGGCAATCGAGTCCAGTGACTCCTTCCACGCCTCCAAGTGAAAGCAAACTGTGGCTTGCATCCCAGTACTCAGCTTCCAACACATCCAGGTGTGGGGATCCTCCTGTCACACCAGAAACACAGATGGGTTCCACCCCTCATGGTTTGATGGTGTCAGAGCACTCTGAGCACCTGCAGCTGCTAAAGCTTTATCCTCTCATGGGTTCAACTTGCCAGGCCATTGGTTCTGTGTGGTCCACAAACCAATTTGTCTCTCCCCTTCATCTGGTTGGAGGCAGAGTCGCTCTAATTCTGCCTTGGGTTCCTTGCATCTTGTGAAGATGCTTTGGGAGTCTCTTGAGGAGGACCAGAAGCAGTTTTAGCTTCCCTGCTCCTCTTAGGCCATTTCCTACTGGAAACTGAGGCAACATCTCTGGGGGGACAATTCTCCTGTAAGTCACAGACTCCTGCAGCCAGGACTGGATTGGGTTTCCCTTCTATTTCCTCACATCCTCCCCATGGTCACACAATAAAGCAGAGGGTGTGCTGTGGTGTGTGCCTCCCAGATTCTCTCCCTTGGACAGGGGAGCAGCTGCTGCTACACAGGACTGTACAGGTGGGGAATAAAAACTTCTTCTGGAGCTGATGGAACTCCTGGGACAGTTCCTTCATAGCTGAAACACAGGCCTGGACAGGGGAGCAGAGATTTCCTTTGCCTTGCTGGGGCCTGCTGCTTGTTTCATCCACTGTTTGTCCTTGGCCATCTTCCAAGCCAGAGATAAGAACCAAGCCAGCAGCCCTGGCTCTTTCTCTTGTTCCCATGGGGACCTGATCCCTCCTGGTCCTTTGCAGGATCAACTGCAGAGAAAAAAAGGGCTGGTGTCCAAGAAAAAAGAAGTGCAGAGAATTCTAGGGTCAGTGCCCAAGAAGAGAAGTGCAGGGAAAAAAGAGTTGCTGCATGAGAAGAAAGAAGCACAGAGGCAAAAAATGATTGGTGCCTGAGGATAAAGGAGCAGAGAATAAAATAGTTTGTGCCCAACAAATAGAAGCCTAGAGAAAAGAGTTGGTGCCGATAAAAAGCAGTGCAGGGAAAAATAGGCTTGGTGCCTGAGAGAAAAGAAGTGCAGAGAAACTGTGATGGTCCCTGAAAGAAAACAAGAGCGAGAACAATTGTTGGTGCCCAAGAAATATGAAGTGCAGGGAATAAAACTGTTGGCGTCCAAGAAAAAAGAAGTGCTGAGAAAAAATGTGTTTGTGACAGAAGATAAAAAGCGAAGAGAAACAAGGGTTGGTGCCCAAGTGAGAAGAAGCGCAGAGGGAAAAGGGTTGGTGCCTGAGGAAAAAGAAGGGCAGAGCAAAAATGGTTGGTGCCTGAGAAAAAGAAGTGCAGGGGAATAAAATGGTTGGTGCACAAAGAAAAAAGAAGCTTAGAGAAAGAGTGTTGGTGCCCAAGAAAAGAGGAGCAGAGTAGAAAGGGTCTGTGCCCAAGAAAAAAGAAGAAAAGGGTTGGCACCCGAGAGAAAAGAAGTGCCGAGGATATAAGTGATGGTGCCGGAGGAAACAAAAAGCAAAGGGAAAAAAAAGGGTTGGTGCCCCAGAGAAAAGAAGCATAGAGAAAAAAAATGATTGGTGGCCCAGAAAAAAGAAGCACAGAGAAGAAAAGGCTGGTGCCCAAGGGAAAAGAATTGTAGGGGAAAAAGGTTGTGCCAGATAACAAAGAAGATCAGAGAAACAAAAGGTTGGTGCCCAAGAACAAAGCAGCACAGAAAATAAAGGTTGGTACCCAGAAGAAAAGAAGCACAGTGTAGAAACAGAGTGGTTCCCAAAAAAAACAAGATCAGAGAAACAAAGGGCTGGTGCCCGAGGAAAAAGAAGGCCAGAGGAAAGAAGGGTGGTGCCAAGATAAAGAAGCATAGAGAAAAAGTGCTGGTGCCTGAGAAAAAAAGTGCAGGGAATAAAAGGGTAGGTGCCCAGAAAAAAGAAGCGCAGAGGAAAAAGGTTTGGTGGCTGAGCAAAAAAGAAAGAGAAAGAATAAAAACAATGGGTCCCGAGAAAAAAGAAGTGCAGGGAATAAAGGGTTGGTGCCAGAGGAAAGGAGCACAGAGAGAAAAGTTTGATGCCTGAGAAAAAGATAGTAGAGGAAAAATGTTGGTGCGTGAGAAAAAGAAGCGCAGAGAACCAAACGGTCGGTGCCCGAGAAAATAGAAGCACAGGGAATAAAGGGTTGGGGAACGAGAAAAGGGAGCGCAGAGAACAAAAGGGTTGGTGCCCGAGAGAAAAGAAGTGCAGAGGGAAAAATGGTGGTGGCCAAGAAAATGAAGTACACAGAAAATGTGTTGGTGCTCGAAAGATAACAAGAGCAGAAACAAAGGGTTGGTGCCCGAGGAAAAGACTTGCAGGGAAAAAAAAGGGTTGATGCCTGAGAGAACAAGCACATAGGAAAAATGGGTTGGTGCCTGAGAAGAAGAAGTGCAGGGGAAAAAACCTTTGGTTGTGGGAAGAGGATTGGGTTTGGATAGCTTGAGAAGACTATAGAGCAGATTTGCCTTTGCTGGAATTAGGGAGCTATGTTTTGTCTCTGACTCTGAGAGCACTGGCAGCATTTGCTTGGATGTGTTCAAATATTGTTTTGTTATTCTGACCTACTGTCTGCCTGTGGTGGGCTATGCCATCCTGGGAAAAAGACAGGGGGAGGCTCGTGAGAGTTTTTCTCCCTCCCTGGGGCTTGTGTTTCCTCCCCTGGAAACTGACTTGGTCTGTTCCACTTCCCCCCTCCTTGTCCAGCAGGGGTATAAGAGGGAGGAGAATTGCAGACATTGCTCTCTCTCCTGCTGCTTTCACACTTTGCAAAGGACTGGTTCTGTATCTCATAATCTGTTTTTCCTTTTCTTCTCCTTCTCCCATCCATCCTTGTTCCTTACCCTTGGGAACCCTGCCTTTCATTGTTACATAAATACATATATATATATATATATATATATACTGTTTAAAGAAAGTTCTTTGCCTCTCTACTTCCAACTGAACCCAAATTATTCAGACTATCAGGGAGTGATAGGACTAGGGGAATGGGATGAAGCTGGAGGTGGGGAGATTCAGGCTGGATGTGAGGAGGAAGTTCTTCACCGTGAGGGTGGTGAAGGCCTGGAATGGTTGTCCAGGGAGGTGGTTGAGGCCCCGTCCTTGCGGTGTTTAAGACAGGCTGGACGAGGCTCTGTCCAGCCTGATCTAGGGTAGAGTGTCCCTGCCCATGGCAGGGGGTTGGAACTAGATGATCCTTGTGGTCCCTTCCAACCCTAACTGAAACTATGAAACTATGAACTATGAACTATGAACTATGAAACTATGAAACTATGAACTATGAACTATTTTCTTGGTGGATTTGCTCCCCTCCCTCCCTTCTCTCTCTCTGTTGGGGAGGGGATTCTCAGCCTTGCCCCCATCTGAGCTTTTAAGCCCCAGTTAAGGCCCAAACCACCACAATGCCTTAATGACACTCATGCCAGTAGAGAATGACCAGTTGAGATGTGACACATTGCCTGCTGATGGACTAGAGAACCTTGCTGTGTAACGTAATAAACGTCTTCACCTGCTTACATCCTGTCCTGGAAGCATTGCTCGAGGTGATTAAAACATCTACACTATTACAAATGGTGACCCCAAACGTTTGCCTCAGCCACTACTCATTGCAACTCTCACTTGCAGAAGAAATTTGGCTTTAAGGACTGTGGAGATGCTCATGTTCATCAGTGTCACTAATGGTGCTTTTTGGATCAGTCTCTGAGAGATTAATCTGTCTGCCTCTATGCCGGTGACGTTCCTGATTCGCCGGACGTTATGGATGTGAGGTACACCTGATACCGAGGAGTTAATTATATCGGAGATGATAGACGTGCTATATGTCTAAGCCTTTGACACTGTCCCGCACCACATCCTGGTCTCCAAGCTGCTGACACATGGGTTTGATGGTGACCACTAGATGGATAAGGAACTGGCTTGATGGCTGCACCAAAGAGTGGCTGTCAATGGTCCATGTCCCAGTGGAGGCCAGGGACAAGCGGAGTCCCTCAGGGATCAGTCCTGGGACCAGGCTTGGTCAACATCTTTGTGGGTGCCATGGACAGTGGCATTGAGTGCCCCTCAGCAAGTTTGCTGATGACACCAAGCTGTGTGGTGCAGCAGACACCTGGAGGGAAGGGATGCCATCCAGAGGACCTGGACAGGCTGGAGAGGTGGGCACAAGCCAACCTCATGAGCTTCAACAAGACCAAGGGCAGGTCCTGCATCTGGGTCGAGCAATCCCAGGCACAAATACAGGTTGGGCAGTGACTGGCTGGGGAGCAGCCCAGAGGAGAGAGACTTGGGGTGCTGGTGGATGAGAAGCTCACAGGAGCTCTCAATGTGCACTTGCAGCCCGAAAGCCAATCAGATCCTGGCTGCATCAGGAGAAGTGTGGCCAGCAGGTCAAGGGAGGGGATTCTCCCCCTCTACTCAGCTCTGCTGAGACCCCACCTGGAGTACTGCCTCAGTTCTGGAGCCCCTATTACAAGAGGGATCTGGAGGTGCTGGAAGGTGTGCAGAGAAGGGCCACGAGGATGATCAGAGGGCTGGAGCACCTCTCCTGTGAGGACAGACTGAAGGAGTTGGGGCTGTTCAGTCTGGAGAAGAGAAGGCTCCGAGGTGACCTCATTGTGGCCTTCCAGGATCTGAAGGGGCCTACAAGAAGGCTGGGGAGGGACTTTTCAGACTATCAGGGAGTGATAGGACTAGGGGGAATGGGATGAAGCTGGAGGTGGGGAGATTCAGGCTGGACATGAGGAGGAAGTTCTTCACCGTGAGGGTGGTGAAGCCCTGGAATGGGTTGTCCAGGGAGGTGGTTGAGGCCCCGTCACTTGAGGTGTTTAAGACCAGGCTGGATGAGGCTCTGTCCAGCCTGATCTAGGGTAGAGTGTCCCTGCCCATGGCAGTGGGGTTGGAACTAGATGATCCTTGTGGTCCCTTCCAACCCCAACCCTAAATGAAACTATGAAACTATACCTAGCCCCGCCATAGCGGGAGAGGAGCGACCACGATTGCTGCTCTGAGCCCTGTAAACCTCAGGGAAGGCTAAAACATTGTTCGTGCCTATACTGCACCGAACCCGGGACCATTCTGAGAGTCCTGCTGTTCCTTCAAGCCCAGTAACCAAGCAGCTGCAGCTCAGTGCAGCCACATTCTTTCCCTGAGGCTGTTTACATCATCCCCGAGACTCGTCGCCACGGGGCCGATCCCATAGCTATTGTTTCCTGTTGTTGTCTGACCAGGAACCTCTGAGCTGCCTACGCCCTGCCGTGCAAGCCGACTCCCAGGGCCAACCCCACGGGCCGAACCCGACCAGGACCTATCCCTGTTGTCTGGAGGGAACCGACCGAGTCCTTAAGGGAGCCTGCTTCCAAGCTAAGCCCAGGTTCCATTGTTCCCTCTCCACTGCTGCCGAGAGAGGAGACAGTAACCCAACGCCGCCATCCAACCTGACTAGGAGCCAGTCCAGCGGCAGTAGTCGGCTGGACCCCCACCTTGCTAGAAACAACAGCTACAGGGTATCTCCCACGTGCTTTGCACCCACTAGCACTCAGTTCAAAGTATCTGCGTCTAGCAGAGGAATCGCTGACGCATAGAGATTATAATATTGCTGTATAGAGCCAGAAGCCGCCCGCGTCCCGCCGAGTCGCCATCTAGTGGCCAAGTGGCAGAACTGCAGCCTTCATTATAGAAAGAATTCTGTAAATAGTCCAATCAAGTTCTAATAACTAAGCCACTTATGGAATGTATTTCACAAACGTGCACTAGAACTTGTATATAGGTTAGTGATTCATATTAATAATTTTGATAATTAATAAAAACAATATTTTAATAATTCATATTTCCTATTAATAAATTTAATAACCTATTCACAACAGCCAGTTCTGGCCCAAGGCCTCAGCCTGCTTGTGGCCCGGCAGCTGAGCAGGCACAAGAAACCTCTGCAGAGCCTTCCAGGGCAGGTCCCTGCTGCTGCCTCTCAGCTTCTCCAGCAGCCACAGCCAAGCCCTGTCCCTGCTGCTGTCCCCTCAGGCCCTCAGGTGGCAGGGAGGTGAAAACCCAGCTCCAAGGCTCTTCCTGCAGGGGCCACCAGGTGCTTAGGGACAGGGAGTCACACAAGTCCCTTGCCCACCACATGCCTTCTGCTGGCCTGCTGGGGACTCTGGCAGCTGGGAGGCCAAAAGCACAGAGGCCAGCCAGGAGTCAGAGGCTGGCCTCTCAGTTGCTGCTGCAAGAAGTGACCTCCCAGTCCCTTTTCCTGCCCTCTTCCTGCTGCTGCCCTCTCAGCTGCTGAGCCAGCAGTGACCTCCCAGCCCCTGCCCAGCCTTGTGGCTGCAGCTGTGCAGGAGATCCTGAGGCACAGCTGAGCTGCCCATGGCATTGCCAACCATCTCCTCCTGGTGTCCATCAGCTGCTCAGCTACAGCCCACCTCCTGCTCTTCTTCCAAGGCCATGAGGCTGCTGTGGGAGTTCCCAGCCCCTGCCCTGTGCCAGGGGCCAAGCAGAGTCACTCAACAGTAGGAGGGGATAGAAAAGAGGCATCACAGCACAGGAAGGAGGGTTTGAGCTGAAGTGTCCCGGGCAGGGCTGAGGGCTCAGAGATACCTTTGAGGGCTGGGGTTCAGGCCAGGGCTGAGGAGAGGCTTTGGTGTCCTGATGAGCCCAGTCTGAAATGGGAGGGCTTAAATCACAGAATCACAGAATATGAGGGGTTGGAAGAGACCTCCAGAGATCATCCAGTCCAACCCCACTGCCAGAGCAGGATCACCCAGGGCAGGTCACACAGGAACACATCCAGGCAGCTTTGAAAGTCTCCAGAGAAGGAGACTCCATAACCTCTCTGGCAGCCTGTTCCAGGGCTCCAGCACCCTCACTGCACAGGAGAGTCTCTTCATGCTCAGGTGGAACCTCCTGTGTTCTGTCTTGCATCCATTGCTCCTTGTCCTGGCACTGGGCACCACTGCCAAGAGCCTGGCACCTTCCTCTGACACCCCCCTCTGATATTGATAGCCATTGATCAGATCCCCTCTCAGACTTCTCCTCTCCAGACTAAACAGCCCCAGGGCTCTCAGTCTGTCACAGAATCACAGAAACATTCAGGTTGGAGAAGACCCTCAGGGTCATCAAGTCAAACAATTAACCCTACTCTACAAGGGTCACCCCTAAGCCATATCCCCAAGCACCACATCCAAACCACCTTGAAACACCTCCAGGCTTGGTGACTCCACCACCTCCCTGGGCAGCACATTCCACTCCCTGAACACTCTGGATGGGAAAATTTATTTCCTACTGTCCAGTGTGATCCTACCCAGTCCTAGCTTGAGGTCATTCCCTCTTGCTCTGTCACTAATGACCTCTGAGAAGAGATCAGCAGCAGCCTCTCCACAACCTCCTTTCAGGTAGTTGTAGAGAGCCAGGAGGTCTCCCCTCAGCCTCCTCTTCTCCAAACTAACCATCTCCAGCTCCTTCAGTTGCTCTTCATCAGATTTCTTCTCCAGGCCCTTCCCCAGCTCCTTGCCCTCCTCTGCCCTGGCTCCAGCACCTCCACATCTCTCTTGCAGGGAGGTGCCCAAAACCGGACACAACACTCAAGGGGTGACCTCCCCTGAGCTGAGTCCCAGGAGACAGTCACCTCCCTGCTCCTGCTGGACACAGCATTGATGACCCCAGCCAGGATGCCTTTGGCTCTCTTGGCCACCTGGGCACACTGCTGCCTCCTATTCAGCTGCTTGTCCATCAGCACCCCCAGGGCCCTTTCTGCCAGACAGCTCTCCAGCCACACTGCCCCAAGCCTGGAGCATAGCTTGGGGTTGTTGTGCCCCAAATGCAGGACCTGGCAATTGGCCTTCTTGAAGCTCCTCCTGGTAATGTTGCCCTTGGATCCAATCTGTCCAAGTCCCTCTGCCGAGCCTCCCTACCCTCATGCAGATCAACTCTGCCACCTCACTTGGTGTCATCTGCTGCCTCACTGCTGACTCACTCTGTGTCTTCATCAAGGTCATCAATAAAGATGTTCAACAGAAGTGGTCAAAACACTGAGCCCTGAGGAACACCACTTGTGACCTGCCACCAGCTGGATTGAACTCCACTGAGCACCACTCTTTGGACCCTTTCACCCAGCCAGGGCTGTATCCCGCAGAGCATTGATCATCCAAACCAGGGATGGGCCTGGTCAGTGCTGGGATGGAATCAGGGTTTCAGGAGATGCACTTTGTACTGGGATGAGACTCAGACTGTGCTGGGAGAGAGCAATGGGATACCATTGGTACCAGGATCAGGCCACAGCTGCCCTGGGATCAGGATATCCACTTTGTGCTGTGCTGGGTGCAGCTGAGACTTGGAGGGGTCCAAGGGATGCACTCTGCACTGGCACAGGAAACTGTGTGGGAGATGGCAAAGTGATGCAGTTTGTCCTGGGATAAGACAACATCTGAGCTGGGAAGGGTTCAGGAGATGCAGTTTGCACTGAGATGTGACCAGGTCTGTACTGGGAGGGGTGAAAAGGATCCCAAATTGTGCTGTGCAGGGCACAGAATGTCCTAGACTGTGGTCAGGGAATGCAGCTTGTACTGGGACAGGGTCCAGAATGCACTGGGAGGGGATAAGGGGATCAAGTTTTTATTGAGACAATGCCTAATGTGTACCTGGAGGGATGGAAGGGATCCTGTTCGGAATGGGACAGGGCCCAGACTGTACTGGGAGGGCATGAGGGTGTGCAGTTTGTACCGGGATGGATGCAGATGGTGCTGGGAAGGGATCCAGGGGATAAATTCTGTGCTGCGATAGGACTGTGGTGGGTTGACTGTAGAGGAAGGGACCCAGGGATCCAGACTGTAGGGGAAGAAGACAACATGTGACAGCTTGTACTGGGATGAGACCACATCTTTACTGGGAGGGGTTAAAGGGACAATATTAAGACTGAGACTGTAGTAGAAGGGGGTCAGGGAAACCAGTTTGGACTCTGAGTAGGTGCAGTCTGTTATGAGAGGGGGTTGGGGTACAAAGGGATGAGAAGACCTCCTGTTCTGATGCCAGTGCTGCTCTGGAGCACAGCTCTCCCACAAGCACCCCTGGACTCTCCCTGCCTGCAGTGCCAGCATTGCCACACAGCAGCACACTGCCCAAGCTGCCAGAGCACTCAGGCCTTGCCCCAGCACAGAGGCTCAGCAGGAGAGGGTGGAAGGGAAGAAAGAGCAGCTGAGGACAGCCCAAGCTGTGGGGCTGCCTGGCACTGCTGCTGTGCTGGGACTCTGCCCCTCCACCTCTGCACACAGGCACTGCCCTGCAGCTCCACAGAAGCCTTGGAGGAAGCAACTCAGAGAAACAACTCCCTACAGGGTCCTTTATTGTGTTGAACACCCAGGGAGCACAGCTCCTCATGTCTGCAGCCTCCAGAAAAGACAACACTGAGCCAGAAATTATCTGAAGAAAGACATTTGTGTGGGAACAACATTCTCACAAAGGGAACAGCACCAGCAGCAGCCAGAACTCAAGCAGCCAGGCTGGGCCTGCACTGAGTGACAGGAGAAGACTAAGAGTTTATTGCTTTTGAAAGCATCCAGGGATCAATTGACTCAGGGCAGCCTTGAGCTCGTGGTTCCTTAGGCTGTAGATGAGAGGGTTCACTGCTGGAGGCAACACTGAGTACAGAACTGCCACCATCAGATCCAGGGATGGGGAGGAGATGGAGGGAGGCTTCAAGTGGGCAAAGAAGGTAGTGCTGATACACAGGGAGACCACAGCCAGGTGAGGGAGGCAGGTGGCAAAGGCTTTGTGGTGTCCTTGCTGAGAGGGGATCCTCAGCACTGCCCTGAAGATCTGCACATAGGACACCACAATCAACACAAAACAGAAAAAGAATAAACAGGCACTGGCCACAATAAGCCAAAGTTCCCTGAGGTAGGATGTGGAACAGGAGAGCTTGAGGATCTGGGGGATTTCACAGAAGAACTGCTCCACAGCATTGCCCTGGCAGAGGGGCAGGGAAAATGTATTGGCTGTGTGCAGCAGAGCATAGAGAAAGCCACAGGCCCAGGCAGCTGCTGCCAGGTGGAGACAAACTCTGCTGCCCAGGAGGGTCTCATAGTGCAGGGGTCTGCAGATGGCAACGTAGCGATCGTAGGACATGGTGGTGAGGAGAAAATACTCTGCTGAAATTAGGAATACTGAAAAGAAGACCTGGAGAACACATCCTGCATAGGAGATGTCCCTGGTGTCCCTCAGCGAACTGGCCATGGATGTGGGGACTATGGAGGAGATGGCACCCAGGTCTAGGAGGGCAAGGTTGAGGAGGAAGAAGTACATGGGGGTGTGGAGTTGGTGGTCCCAGGCGATAGTGGTGATGATGAGGCCATTGCCCAGCAGGGCAGCCAGGTAGATGGCCAGGAAGAGGCAGAAGTGCAGGAGCTGCAGCTGCCTTGTGCCTGGGAATGGCAGGAGGAGGAAGTGGCTGATGGAGCTGCTGTTGGCCATCTGCTGCCCTTTGTGCACAGTGCAGTAGCCAAAAGGCAAAGGCAGTCACAAGTCAATGGAGCACAACCAAAGCCATTTCTCAGCCCCTGATGCAGAGACTGAAGTTTTCTTTTGGAGGAGACCTCCCTCCAGCTCTGCTGCTGGACTCTTTGTGCTGGCTGAGCATGCAGGGAAGAGCAGAGACTCTTCCTGCTTCCTGCTGCTGAGTCAGTCCTGCTCTGCAGCAGGGCAGTGGTGGAGGCAGCAGCAAGCTCTGGTGTCCACTTTCAGAGGAAAGAGTCCCAAGGCAGAAAGGCTTCTCAGCATCTCCCAGTGCTAAGGAGAGAGGGTAGAAAAAGGTAGTTCCTGAATGTTTTAGGCTTTTGTACTCCAGCTGCCCACATCTCCCCCCCAGAGTGCTCCTCGCTGTCACAAGTTCTCATACACAGCATTTCTGCTGCCCTCAGGGGGAGCAGAGAGAGCAGAAGCCTGCAAGGCAAGAGGCTGCCTGTGGCTCAGAGCAGAGTGAGGGGAGCCCCTCTGGCCCTGCTGCTACTTCCCCACTTCTCTGGGCTTGTGCCCTGCTGAGCTGGAGCTGATCACACTCCCATGTGCCCCTGAATAGCCACCAGACACTGCTGAGAGCAGAGGGATCCACCACAGACCACTCAGTGTCTCAGCCTCTCTCAAGGTCTCAGCACCACACTTGCAGCCCAGCACACTCAGGGCTCATTGCAACACCCAATGGCATTTCCTCTCCTGTGGCAGCTCTGCCTCTGCTGCAGCTCTGACTGCAGAGGAACTGCTTCACACCTCAGAGCCCATGACCCTGATGCCTAAAGCTTTTCGGGGATGGGGGGAAGAAGAGGCCTAGGGCTGTGCTCAGAGGAAGGATCTGGTCTGGAGGGGATCAGATGGAGATGTCTGAATGCTCCCTCCCACAACATTGCTGGGTTCAGTTTCCTTTCCTTCCCTAATCATCTCCCTGCTTCAAGGAGGTTCTCACCCTGGCAGGAGTGTGCTGGGGGATGGATTTGCCCTGCTCACAGAGCCCAGCCCAGCCTCTCTGCACTCACCTACAGAAACCTGCCTGTTTGCAGGGCACTGGCTGGAGGCATCCTGAGGAGTCCAGCCAGGGTGCTGCTGCTGCTGTCCACAGGTAGAGGAGTGGCTGAAGGCACTTTAGGAGGCTCCCAGCAGACCTCCTGACCACTCCAAGATACACCTCCCCAGGTTCAAGGACTTGTTCCAGCTTGAATGGTCCTTTGCTACCTCTGTTTCATTCCCCACTTTCCCTTGTCCTCAGAACAGGAAACTGCAAACACAGACTCAGGAACTCTTCTCTCTTGAGAGCAGACCCTGCTTGGACCTTGTCCTTGAAAGATCCCTTTGGAAGTTTCCTGGTGCTGAGCTGCATCTGTGAGCAGCCCTGACCCCCACAGCAGCCTCTCCAGAGCACAAGGACCCTGTCCCACCCTGCTCTGCACTGCCAGGGGTGGCTCCTTCCACCCACAGCTTCTCCCCACAGCCAGCATCAGCTGTGGCTGTGCCAGCTTTAGGAGATGCCTCCTGGAACTGCACCTGAATTGCCCTGCACCCACAGCCTCACCAAGTCTGTGACTGCAGTGACTTCTCCTCCAGTGAGCTCTCAGCATCATCCCCGTCCTGGCCACCTTGAAGCTCTCTCTGCCTTCCTCATCTCCCTGAGATCCTCTGGCAGTGCCCTCAGTCCTGTTGTGCTGTGCAGAGGAGCTGCTCCTGGCCAGAGCTGTCTCTGCAGCACTGCCTGATTGCCAGCAGCTCCTTCCAGCCCAGGAGCCTGGCCTGGCTCAGCACAATAGAACAGTCCAAGGCATTTAAAGTAGCCCTCTGGTGGCTTTGCTGCCAAGTCCATGAACCTGAGAGACTGAGAAGCTGATGAAACCTCTGCAGAAGTAAAAGTCAGATTCCAACTCTGAAGTTTCTTCTACTCTTAATGGGTCCCAGTGAAGCATACTGGGAAAGGGTCCCCAGGGGCTGGTTAGGGCAGAAGGAGAGAGTGGATGCAAGGGAAGCATCACTGGAGGCACTGAAGCATCTCCAGGCTGTGGGGAGAGAAGAGACCTGAGGCAGTGCTGAGAGGACAGGACAAGCAGCTCAAGGTGGCTCTGCTGCTGAGCAAACCTGGAGGGGTTTCATTGATCCCAAGGGCCAAGCCCTGACCCCCAGCCCCTGGCAAGACAGACCCTGTCCCTCACCTGTGGCTCAGGGCTCTGCTGGGAGCAGTGGGGAGTGAGGATGAGCAGTGACCAGGGTAGGACCTTGACAGGATTGCTGTGGTTTGCTTGCAAAGAGACAACTCCTGCTGAAGAGGAATGAAATGTACCTTTAAAAATCATTTTTATCAGATGCTTTGAGCAATAAAAACCTCTCCAATTAGCTGCAGAAACCTTGGCAATAATGAGAGGTTCAGCAGTATTTAATGAGCCCCAAGGAGTATTTGGGGCTGATTCCATCATCCTTAGGCACTGCCAGGAGACTCTGCCAAGGTACTGCCAAGAAGCCTCTCAACAAGTCCAAGGCAGAAGAAAACTCCAAAGTCCCTTGAAGCACTGATTGGCCTCCCTGAGGCTTGTTCCTGACAAAGGCTCCCCAGGGACTCCTTAGAGCAGCTTGTTAGAGGCCAGGATTGCAGGGAGACAAAGGCAAAGAGCAGGGCAGAAAAACTTGCCTTTGGTGTGTGAAGCAGAAAGGCCAAACCCTGACCACTGCCCTTGGACTAGAAGAACCTCAAAGCCTCAAAGCCAAGTTTCTCTTCACAGGCCTTGGAGGCAGAGGCAAGTGAAAGAGCCAAGGGTACAAAGGCCTTGGTCCTGTTGGGCCTCTCAGCCTTGCCAGAGCCCTTGGCCATGAGATACTCTCCGACCATTACCCAATAGGGAGCATCTCCTATGGGAGCAGAGAGGGAAGAAAGAGGAAGAGGAGGACTTTGCAGATGGATTTAGAGGGTGCAGGATATTATGGGTATGAAATAGGCTGTTTCCTCTGTCCACCTTAGTGGGTTGGACCCTCTGGACACAGGAGCTGTAGCTTATGTGGCAGGAATAGAAGGCACCCAGCCTGAACTGCCACAGAAGGTGAAGGGAAAAGTCTGAACACCACTGGTGACCAAACCAATGTCTTGTGACAACACCAAGAGATTCCAAAACAGGTAGTGAAAGGTGAGGAGAACTTCTCCTGGCTAGCTGATGGAAGGGAAAACTCAAGGTTCTCCAAACAAACAACAGGAAGAAGTGACTCAGAGAACTGGGAAACCTCAACAGCTAAGGCTGTGCAGTGTTGGTGGCCCAGAAGAAGTATGACCCCAAGATGTGCTCAAGCACCAGCCAGCAGCAGAGGCCACTTGATTAATACACATCATGGCTTAGATCTTTTCCTTTCTGTGTCCCTGTGCCCTTTGTACTTAAGTGATTGCTTTAGGCTTGGTGTCCAGGCACCTCTTTCCCCCTTTTGGTAGCCTGGGGAGGTCTCTCTGTTTCTTCCTTTGCTATTCACAGATCTTCTTTCGTGGAGTTGTTTACATTCCTGATTCAAGGGCAGAGCTCTGCTTAGTTCAAGGTTAAAGCTGCCCATGGCCATCTTTTACCTACAATTCCTCCTTTTTGCCCAGGGCTCATTCTCTTCTGCAGGGCCCTTTGCAGACATGAGAATGAACAGGGCACTGCCAACACCAGGAGTGATCCAATCAGCAATATTCACAACCCAGTTTGTAATACTCTCATGTCTATGTTTAGAATGATCACTTCAGTGTGTACAGCACAGACCATCACATTCTGCCCAGCCCTGACCAGGAGCTGATAACAAAGAACCAACAGCAGCTCAATTTTGCAGGCTGCCATGGCTGACACTCTCCACATCAGTGGCTGATTCAAGTAACACTTTAGATGTTTCCTTGTCTTATTTTGCAACCCAAGATGCCAGTTCCCTTAGCTGAGCTGCTGCTTTGCTGTAGCCATTTGAAGCAAGATTATCCTGGCTGCTATGTGTTCAGCTTTGTTCTACAAACCTCCATGATCATCTCCTTCAGCTGTTAGGCTAAGCCTGCATGGCTTTAAGGCAAAGGGAGTGTGATTAAAGATCATAGTACTGTATCAGCTCCAGCTCTATGCTGCAGGTACACACAGCTTTCTGCTTGGAAAGTCCCTGAAAGATCTATTTCATGAGGCTCTAATGGGGCAAAGAGCAAATTATCATCCCACATGTCCTGATGCTCAAAACTCCTTACTGTTGTGTTACAATTTATCAGGTATTTAAATCCCAGGTTTGATTTCATGCATGCAGCAGTGCTGCCCAAATGGTTTGCTATTCCATGGAGTAAGCCGATGTGGGCTGAGGGCGATGTTTCCATTGATCATGCTCTGGAGTAGGCCAAGAACAACAAGCAGAGACCCACTGGACCCTGACACCTGTGGAAACACAAGCATAGCCATGGCCCCAGGTCACAAGATCCCAGGGGCCTTCCCAATCAAGGGTCTGTAAATTGCAGAGCCACACTGGGGCCTTTTTTGCCAAAGGATTGCTCACAGACTGCAATGACAAGAGATGAGTTACTGTGACAGGGCTCATGCCACTCTGAGAGATGGTTAACTGATTCAGGGTATAGACAGCTTTCCACAGCCTGCCGTGTGGTGTCTCCCCCAACATTCCCCCTTTCTGTTTTTCAAGCATAGCTTGAAGAGTGTGATGGGCAGGTTCAGTGAGGGCAGTGGGGTGTGCTGGGAACATGAGGAACCCCCCACTGGCGTACAAACGCTTGTGACCTGCAGGCGATAGAGCTGGGGCCAACATCAGCTCTGATTTGCTGTGGAATGCCCAGGGCAGAAAAAGCTTTTCTCCAGGGCATAATTCCATCTCAGGCCTTTTCACCACCATGTGGGGTAGCCCATAGCACAGCAGAGAATGTGTCAACTGAGACATGGGCACAGTTCAAAGGCCTAGACTCGGGTATGTGAGTAACATCAGATTGCTATAGCTGTAGGCTCTGTAATCCCCTGGGATTGACACCAGCTGGCTGGGTCAGGGAGAAATGTTGACAATCAGCACAAGAAGCCACAATATCTCTTGCTGAAGATGGTGATATACCAAACTGCCTCTGCAGTGTGTGAGCCCCTTGGTGGAAAAAGGCAGGGATTGCGCTGCTTGCTGCCATGTCAGGCATAGGCACAGACCAGGCAGGCACCATCAGGGAATCAGCTGTGGTGCTTCCCTTGGACACAAACCCTGGCAGCCCTGTGTGGCTATGAACATGCAGCACATGGAATGGTTCTGTTTGACTTTGCAGCACAAGCCATAGGGCTTTTAGCAAATGAAGCAAAGATTTGTTGTTAACCTCCTTAAGCAGTGCCTGGTGCAACCACTGCACAAGGTTACAAACACACAGTGAGTCAGTGACAACGGTTATGGGCTCGTTGGGCCACTTAGTAAAGGTCATTACCTCAGCTTTTAACTCCAGGAGCTGAGGTGAACCATCCTGAGAGGCTAGGAGCTCCTGCCATTTCCCCTTTTCTTGCCAGGCAGCGACTGCCTTCCCTGTTTCCCCTGAACCATCAGTAGAGATTGTCTTTCCTGGGACTGGTGTCAGAGAGAACCAAGTCGGTTCCACTCGTTGCAGCCCTCCAGGTAGCTGCAAAAATCGATGTGCCTTACATGCAGCAAAACCTTCCCTGGGGAATCTATCAGGGCCATTGGCAACTCAGGGCTGTGTACCATACACCAGTCCAGATATTCTGACGTTAAAGGCAATGTCAGAGTGGCAGGGTCTGGTCCTGAGAGTTGAACACACCATTGCCTGGCTTTGCACACAACCCCAGCAACCAGCTCCATTTGAGTGCTCACTGTTTGCTTTGGGGGAAATGGTAAAAAGACCCAATCCAGAAAATGCAAAGGATGTGGCCAGTGTCCATTCCATTGTGCTGTGAGAGCTGGAGGATGCCCTTGGGAGATAAGCACAGAAATGCTGACAGGTGCTGCTTCTGCTACCCGATGGGCTTGTTCCCATGGCCATGGCGAGCTCCACTTGCTGCAGTGCAGGTTGTGCTTTTGCAGCCAAGCCTCGAGGAGATAAAAGGCCAGGGTCTCCCTTCAGTGAGTCAAATAAGGGAGCTGGCAGGGTTGTGCTAAGACCTAGCAAGGGTCTTACCCAGTTTATGGTTCCAGTAATTTCTGCAAATCATGAAGGGTGGTCACAGATTGCTGAATTTGTATCACTTGTGGCTGCATTGCTTGAGCTAAGATTTTTAGTCCCAAATATTTCCAAGGTGCTTGGTGCTGCACCTTCTCTGGGGCTATTTCTAACCCTTATTTCCTCAATGCTTCTGTCACATCAGGCACAACTGCACTCAGCATGGCCTCTGTCAGTGTAGCAGTTAGCACATCATCCATATCTGGTAGCAATACCTGGTGGGATATTTATCATGTCCTTACCTGTGATACAGCCTGTGCCACATACCACTGACAAACAGCAGGGCTGCTTTTCATGCCCTGAGGCAACACATCCCACTGATACCTTGTCCTGGAGGGACAAAAAGCCTCAAAAATGCTCTGGATCAGACAATGGAGCAGGAGCCAGCAGGGCTGGTTTGGCAGGAAATTGCCCACGTTGCCCAGGCTTGTCTGACCATACCCTGGGGTCCAAGTGGGCCAGGTGTGTGTGCCTGTGGCCATGTTTGGAGAGAACTCCTTCTACAGGTTACAGTGTCAGGTTTTTATCTCTCAATCTCTGTTGTCATTGGCCAGCATTGTCTTGGGAAATCTATAAACACCAACCCAAAGAGCCATCACCTTGCCCACACCCAGGAAGCTGGAACCCAGAAGCAGCAACTGGAACAGGAACAGGAAGCCTCCCATGTTGCAATCTGAACTTCAAGCCCCATCAGTCTTTGCTGCAGTCAGCACTTTCACTTTCTGAAGCTGTCATGGCTGCAGCATGGTCTCAATAAAAGCAGCAGGTTCAACTCAATCCAGCACAACCCCTCAGTGTACTCCTGGGGCAGTGAAATGCTGGGAAAGCAGAGCCTGGAGGCTTGTTCAGCAGTAGCCAAACCACTGCTGTGGTATCAGCTCCAGCACTGCAAAACACAGCACTAGAAAGATGCTCTGAGGAGAATTAACTCCAGCTCAGCCAAACCCAATGCACCTCTTCAAGCTCCTAAAAATTCCTTAACACTCAAAAAAATCTCTTCCCACTCCTGAGTGGGTGGAAAGCTTGAGGGAAGGTCCAGGTCAGCAGGAATGCACCAGGAACACTGCTGAGCTAGGGAGAAGGCTTGTGGAAGCCCCAGGCCTGCTGGAAAGCAGCAGAGCTCCTTAGTGGGAAGCTGACAGAAGCTTTCTGAGTGCTTCCAAAGACCACCCTGAGATTCCCCCTACACCCTCCATAGATTCTGAAAGTCAATCCTGGAACCCTCCAGCCCTTCTAATCAAATGAATATTTTATATCCTTTACTATTGAATCTCTTGGGCAGTGGTATCTTCAAACACTGCCCTGGCTGATTTACAAAGTACATTCACAGGTTCTGGCATTGGGCTGTGGGTATTACATTGAAACATCTCAAGACAGTTCAATGACTTCAGCACAGACCTAAGAGGTTCCAACGCAGCAATTCCAGTTGGAAAGGAAGGTTCTGTGGTTTGACACAGGGGGGATTCTGTGGCAGGTTAGCCAGGGACTCATGGCTTGCAGGTACCATGTCTGGTACCTGTCCTGATGCTGTGGCTATAATCTGAGCAGTCCTTGGCTAGGAGAGGGCTAGGGGCCTCTCTCCTCTTGTGTCCAGTTTATGGTCTGGAGCTTGCCTTTGTCTCAGAGAGGGCTAGGGGCCTCTCTCTTGTGTGCTCTGTTGCCGGGCTGTAGCCTCTTCTGGGATTTAATTCTCTTGGAGCTTTTCCCCTTTCTGCCTTGGTCCAGGTGCAAGGCCTGGGTGTAGTTGGTGCCTGTTGCTGCAGGCTCTTCAGCTGCAACTCTGGCAGCATTTGGCTCTTGTTGCTGTCTGGGTGAGAACAAGGCAAGTTGTCTAACTTCCTTACTGGTTTAAACACTATGCCAAGGCAATTAATTCCCTTTGGTAACACAGAACCCTGATAACTGCACCTAATAGGATGGGGCATGGCCAGGGGCACACACACAGTTCACAGCTGTCTGGGCTAGGGCATGTTTTGGGGGTTTGACCCTTCAGGACACCCTCCACACCTTGACATCCCCCCAGTGAAACTGCTCTGAGATACCCCTGAGACTGCCCCTAGCAAGACACCCTCCAGACTCTTCTGAGAACTTCACTTTGACCTCCCTGAACTGGGCACACAGCTCCAGCCCCATTCCCAGGGAACAAATGTCTAAAATAAAAGCAAATAGACAGGATTTGGTGAGTTTGGTATTTTTATTGACACAACTGGGCAATGGACAGAGAGTTTTTCATCCCAGGGAGACAAAAAGAAAGGGGGAAGAACCAGACAAACCCTGACAAAGCTGAGCCCAGCTCCAGCTGAGCTGACTCATCACTGTAATCGTTCTCATCAGCACTAATTGGTGTTCAAAAGGGCAGGAGGTGTTTGTTCCTGCCGGAGCCCCCAGCCTCTAAGAAATGCAGGTGAACAAGAGGTGATTTTGGTTCAAATTGCTGGAAAGGCCTTTTCAGGGGCTCATGATTACCCCAACAGACCCTGGGTGGGTTTATTTCGCCTGCCCCACACTGTGGGCTGGTCAGCAGTGTGGCTGCGGCAATGTCTGGTGAGGTTGGAGCTGCTGCTGAAGCTCTTGCTGCAGTCAGGGCAGGTGAAAGACTTCTCACTGGTGTGGCTGCGGCAGTGGTAAGTGAGACTGCTCCGACGGGTGAAGCTCTTGCCGCAGTCAGCACAGGTGAAAGCCTTCTCTCTGCTGTGCACATGACGATGCTGGGCGAGATGGGAACTACGGCTGAAGCGCTTGCCGCAGTCGGCACAGCTGTACGGCTTGTCACCGCTGTGCCTGAGCTGGTGGTTGATGAATTGAGTGCTCGTGGTGAAGCTCTTGCCACACGCAGCACAGGGGAACAGCTTCTCCCCGGTGTGGATGCGGCGGTGGATGGTGAGGCTGGAGCTGTGCTTGAAAATTTTGCCGCAGTCCCTGCAGGTGAAGGACTTCTCACTGGTGTGGCTGAGGCGGTGCTGGCTAAGGTGAGCCCTCTGCCCGAACTGCTTGCCACAGTTGTCACAGGTGAAGGGCTTCTCAGCGGTGTGGGTGAGGCAATGCCGGGTGAGATGAGAGCGCTGGATGAAGCTCTGCCCACAGTCACCACAGGTGACTGATTTCTCTCCAGTGTGGGTGCGGCAGTGCCGGATGAGGTCACAGCTCCTGCTGAACTTCTTGCCACATTCACCACAGACGAAGGGCCGGGAGCCAGGGTGGGGGCAGTGGTGCTTCACCAACTCTGAGCCAGCTGGGAAGCTCTGCCCACACTCAGGGCACTGATTCAGAGGTTTGGGTGGACCAGAAGGGCCTGCTCTGGCTTCATCCTCTGTATATTCCTTCCCCTCGTCCTGGTCATCTTCATCCTCATCATGCTCCTCATTGTCACAGTCATCATTCTCCTCACCATCCTCCTCCTCCATCTTGTCCTCTTCCTCCTCCTCCTCTCCCTTGAGGCTGGACTTTGGCTTCTCCAACTTGTTCTCTGGGTGACTGCTCTTCTCCCAGCTCTTGTCTGGGACCTTCTGTGAGGCCATACTGTGGCAGAAAGGCCTCAGAGCTGTGTAATCTTCCCTAAGATGGAAGCACCTGAGCCCAGGACCTCAAACACTGAGATCCTGCCTGGGTCATGACAGTCCCTGACCCCAAACACCTCTCAACACCCAGCTGCAGGAAAGAATGCAGAGGGGACCTCAAACCTTCAGGTTTTGCCACAATGTGGGCACAGACATCTAATACCTGTGCTGAGACCACAGGTTCCTGTGATCAATGCCCTGAGGTACCCTGGGGCTTATGAGTGGTCTTGTCCCACTCCCCTCGAGCCTGGCAGCATTGGCAGAGTGGTCCCTGGCCCAGGCTCTGTTCTTTGATCTCTCCTGGCTCAGACAATGGAGGCAGCAGCACTGACCAAGGAACACCAAACCACCTCCAAGCCTCTCCCACCACCCTCCATATCCCAAACCCAAACATCACCTCCTGCACACAACTGACCCCCACCAGCCTGGGGAGTTCCCAGACTACCACAACACCTGATGACCACCAAAGCCCCTGGAGAGGTGAAATGTGGGCGGGAATGCATGAAGAGGATTGAGAGATGCCCTGGGGACTGGGGTCCTGCTGTTGCCCCACTCTGGGATCCATACCTGCTGGCCTGCTCCAAGGGGCAGATCTGCAAACTCTGCTCTCCCCCAGCACACAGGGGCAGGGATGATGGTGGGAAAGGGACTCAGCCCCTGCAAGAGAGAAGCAAAGGGCTCAGAGGAGAGCACTGACCTGCAAGGGATGGCTCAGCACTGACCAAGACTAGGCAGCACAGCTCAGCCTTGCTGGGGGCAGCTCCCAAGCCCAGCAGCACAGCCACAGCACACAGCCAGGGCTGATCAAGATGGGAGGCCTCAACAACTGCACACTCAGCTCCTTGCCCAGCACACAGCCCCCAGCACACAGCTGCAGGCCAGCACCACAACACAGCTGCCTCCACACAGCCTCTCCCAGGCCTTGCCTAAAGCTTCCTCCCACTGCCTGCCCAGGCCTCTGATGCCTGCAGCTGCATTTGACAGCAGATCTTGCTCTGGACCCACCTCTCCTCCCTGGCCCTGCCCCCACCACACCCACTCTGTGCTCACCTCTGCCCTGCACACACCTCTCTGCTGCCCACTCCCCAAGGCAAGATCAGAGTAGCCCTCAGGACACACACAAATGATCTCTGGAGATGCAGCAAAGGGGAAGGGATTTGGGCAGCTTCTTGCTAAACCTCTTCAGCCCTCACTGGGATGCTGCAGGAGTCTCTGGCTCCTGCCCAAACCTGACACCTCCAGCACCCTTCACACACCTGCAGCCCAGAGAGACTCACTGGAAAGGGTTTTGATTCCTTCTCTCCCTGACCATTTCTCTTGGCTATTTCTTTGCAGTTCTCCTGGAGCTGCCACTCCACATGCCCAAGAGAAAAGGAGGTTGGATGGGAGGGCACAGTGCCCAGGGGCTGCTGTTCATCTCCCAGCTGACACATGCAGAGCTGCAGCACAATTCACTCCTTTCACCTCCTGAAATCATGACAGATTCTGCCATTCCCTGCACACAGTCAGGGGACTGTCCTCAGCCAGGCAGGGTTTGGGGCTTGGAGCTTCTGGGGTCAGCTGCTGCCAGCACCGTTGTAGGTAAGAGCCAGGCAGAGCCTCACAGCTGCTGAACTAAGCCCTCCCACCCCCTGCAGCCTTCACCCTCCATCTCTCTATCCATTGCTCCAGCTCCACTCACTTGCTGCCCTCTGAGAGTCCCCAGGGCTGATCTACACATCCAGCATGGCCCTTGAGAAGGCACTCAATGAGAGCATGGAGAAGAATATCCTGGAGAACAAGTTGGAGGAGCTCAACAGGAGCTCTGAATGTGCACTTGCAGCTCAGGTGGCCAATCAGATCCCAGGTTGCATCAAGAAGAGTGTGGCCAGCAGGTCAAGGGAGGTGATTCTCCCCCTCTACTCAGCTCTGGTGAGACCCCACCTGGAGTACTGCCTCCAGTTCTGGAGCCTCTATTCCAAGAGGGATCTGGAGGTGCTGGAAGGTGTCCAGAGAAGGGCCACGAGGATGATCAGAGGGCTGGAGCACCTCTCCTATGAGGACAGACTGAAGGAGTTGGGGCTGTTCAGTCTGGAGAAGAGAAGGCTCCGAGGTGACCTCATTGTGGCCTTCCAGTATCTGAAGGGGGCCTACAAGAAGGCTGGGGAGGGACTTTTCAGGCTATCAGGTAGTGATAGGACTAGGGGGAATGGAATGAAGCTGGAGGTGGGGAGATGCAGGCTGGACATGAGGAGGAAGTTCTTCCCCATGAGAGTGGTGAAGCCCTGGAATGGGTTGTCCAGGGAGCTGGTTGAGGCCCCATCCCTGGAGGTGTTTAAGGCCAGGCTGGATGAGGCTCTGGCCAGCCTGATCTAGTGTGAGGTGTCCCTGCCCATGGCAGTGGGGTTGGAACTAGATGATCCTGGTGGTCCCTTCCAACCCTGACTGATTCTATGATTCTCTTTTCAGGGCTCACACATTTAACATCTATTTGGGTTCTGTTTAAAGTCCCTGCCCTTCAGCCCATGAGACATTGTCACCTGTGGGTTGTAAAGCAGCACCCCAGGTAATGCACTGAGCCATAACTGGTGAGGGAAAATTGGCTCAAGTCTCTTTGAAAGGTTCTTTGAATTGTTTGTGCCTGACACCCAGCCCCACCAGCTGTATTCAGCTGCCAGGTGTCTTGTTGAGTCGCCCCCTAGTGGACAAACCATGACATGCCATCAGCTTTGGGCTGGGAAACAGCAGAGCAGTCTGCTTCTGACCATGCTTCCTGCCAGCACAGCTGACAACAGCTCTGCACAGCTCTCAGCCTGCAGCCACACAGCAAAAGCTCCTCCTGCCCTGAGCCTTTCTGTGCTCAGCAGGCCTAGAGAGAAACTGAACATCAGTCTGCAGCCCCCCAGGGAAGATTTGTGCCTCAAGAGATTGCAGAGCACAGAGGCCTTGGATGCCACCACCCCCAGCACAGCCAACCCCCTCCACAGCTGACACCAGCCCCAGGCACTCCAAAGCTCAGGCTCAGCACAGCACCCACGCCTGACACCCCCACGGCACCCAGCACACAGCCTGCCCACAGCTCCCCCCCGCACCTGGCCCTCAGCCCAGCCGCTGCCCTGCAGCACAGCAGCCGCCCGGCAGCTGCCAGCACAGAGCCTCCAACCCCCAGGGCTCCAACCCCCCCCCCCCAGCAGCCTCTGCTGCAAGCCACACCCCACGCTCACCACCACCTCTCCTGCACACAGCAGCCCCCACAGCGCCGCCCACAGCTCAGCTCTGCTGCCAGCCCAGCCCCCAGCACAGGGACACAGGGCCAGGGCCAGCCCCTGCAGCCCACCAATGGCTCTGCCTGCAACACAGCAGCAGCCAAAGGGGGCCTGCAGCTGCCCCCAGCAGGGGGAGTCAGCAGGACAGGACTACAAGGAACCTCCAAACACACCCACCCCGACCCCCCCACCCACGCACCCACAACCCCACACACCCCTCCCACAACCTCACACACGACACCCACCCACCCCCTCTGCCCTACCCCACACAGCCCACACACACACCCCCCCAACATCACACACCCCCACAGCTCCCCACACACTGCCCACAGACACACACAGCTCCCCACAACCGCACCCACCCCCGCGCAGCACCCCACCACTCCCTTCTCCAAGCCTCACCACCCCGACCCACACTGCAGCCACACACAGCCTCCCCCAGCAACAACTCCAACCACCAAAGTCACACAACTCCACAGGCTCCTTCCCAGCCTCTCAGACGCCTCTCTCGGCCCCCAAGCCCCCAGAGAACCTCACAGACGCCCCCACAACTGCACAGCCCCCACAAACCGCCACCCACAGCCCCACAGACACCAGCCCCACACCTCACGGATCCCTCCTCAATCCCAGCTCCAGGACACAGCCCTCAGCCCCAGGGCAGCCCAATGCCAACCCCAGGAGCCGCTCCCCCAAGCCCCAAGGGATCCCCACCCCAGCATCCCCAACTCTGGCCCGCGGGTGCCCACACCTACCCCACAGCCGAGGCGAAAGTGGCGCAGAGCAGGAGGAAGACGAAGGAGGAAGAGCTCGCAGCAGAGGCGGCTGCCAACTGCCGTCCCCTGCAGCTTCCTAGCAGCCTGGGCGAGCATAGAGGGATGCAATGGAGGCCCCGAACCGGCCACGTTGCAGCCCAGAGGGGGTGGGGTCTCGGTCCGGAACGGAAGTCCCGCCCACGCCCGGGCAGCTGTAGCCAATCAGAAGCGCCAGGAGTCCGGCAGCTCCTCCCCCTGGCCGCTGCCGAGGCACAGCGAGGAGCTGCCGCTGCCGGCCGCGGCCGCCATTGTTGCTGCCTCGTGGGGAGCGGCAGCGGGGCCGGAGCGCGGGAGCAGTGCCGGAGGTGCTGGCGGGCGAGCGGCAGCTGCCGGCTGCTGAGCTGCGGTGGGGCGGGAGGGGCTGCGGGGGCCGGGGAGCGCTGAGGGCGGCGGCAGCGGAGCGGGGAAGGGTCTGGCTGCGTGGGGCTGCCGGGGGCGTGTGTGGAGTTGGGGGTCGGGAGGGGCGTGGGGGGCAGGGGGCTCCGTGGGGCTGGGGGAGGGTTCGTAGGCTTGGGGTGGGTGAGGCTGGGGGCAGGCTCTGGAGGAGCAGAAGGAGGAGCTGTGGGGTTGGTGTGGGGAAGCTGTGGGGAGGGCATCTGTGGGGTCTGGCAGGGCTGGTGTTTGGGGTAGGGGGCAGCGGGAGGGCTGGGGGGGGGGTGGGGTTGGGATCCCTTGGGGCTGAGGGTTGTGATCTGGATCTTTTGGGAGTCTCGGGGAAAAGCTGTGGCTGGGATCAGGATCCCCTGGGGCTGAGGCTCTTGGGGCCGGGCTTGGGCTCCTGTGGGGCTGGGTGGGAGTCTGGAGGGGTGGAGGCCTGAAGGCCCAGACAGCTTCCCCGGACCCCCTGTGCTCCTCTGCGTCGTGGTTGGGCTATTCCGGCGGCTCTGATTGGCTGCGGCTGCCCGGCCGTGGGCAGGAAGAATGGCGGCCGCGGCCGGCAGTGGCAGCTCCTCGCTGTGCCTCGGCAGCGGCCAGGGGGAGGAGCTCCTGGTGCCTCTCATTGGCTGCGGCTGCCCGGGTGTGGGCGGGACTTCCTGTGGGGCCCCAGCCCTGCTGGCGCTGCCAGTGCCTCGTGGGGGCCTGAGGCGGAGGGGCCGGGCCGGCTGGGGCCTCCCTTGCAGCGCTCTGTGCTCAGCAGGAGCCTGCCGGGGCCAGCGGTCGGCAGCTTGGTGTGCGCTGAGCTCTCGGTCGGCCTGGTGCTGTGCGTGGCCTTGGTGTGGGCTGCAGGTGGGGTGAGGGAATGTGTGGGGGTTGTGTGGTGGAGTTGGGGAGGGGTGTGTGGGGTTTTGGGGGGAGGTGTTGGGGGTTGTGGGGTCCGGGAGGGTGGTCGGGGTGCAGTGGGGTGCCTAGGGTTGTTGTAGGGTTTGTGTATTGGGAGTTGTTGGTGCTGGGGGCGGCTGTGTGTGGCTGTGGTGTGGGTCGGGGTGGTGAGGCTTGGAGTGCTGGAGTGCTGCAAGGGGGTGGGTGCGGTTGTGGGGAGCTGTGTGTGTCTGTGGGCAGTGTGTGGGGAGCTGTGGGGGTGTGTGGGGTTAGGGGGGGTGTGGGGCAGGGCAGAGGTGTGGGTGTCCCTCCGCTGGGTGCTGGGCTGGCAGCAGAGCTGAGCTGTGGGTGGCGCTGTGGGGGCTGCTGTGTGCAGGAGAGGTGGTGGTGAGTGTGGTTCTGACCACGGGAGCTGGGGAAATGGTTCTGAGCTTATTTGCTGGTTGTAGAGCTTGGGGACTGGCTCTGAGCTTGGGAGCTGCTTCTTAGTTTGGGAGGTGGTTCTGAGTTTATTTGCTGGCTCTTGAGCATGGTAGCTGCATCTGAGCTTGGGATCTGCTTCTGCACTTTTGATCTGGCTCTGAGCTTGGGGCCTGGCTCTGAGCTTCGGTTGTTGTTCGCAACTTGGTTGCTGGCTCTGAGCATGGGAGCTGGGTGTGAGCTGAGCCCCTGCCTTGAATTTAAAATGGGAGAGTCACTGTCAGGTCTCCCCCGAGTCTTCTCTCCTGTTCTCCAGGCTGAGCACCCCCAGCTCCCTCAGCCTGTCCTGGTAGCAGAGCTGCTCCAAGCCCTGATCATTTTTGTGTCCCTCCTCTGGGCCCTCTCCATCAGGTCCCTGTCCTTCCTGTGCTGAGGGCTCCAGAGCTGGCTGCAGTGCTGCAGGTGAAGTCTGAGCAGAGCAGAGCCAAGTGCCAGGCTGGCCTCTGTCCATCTCTGGCCATGCTGCTTTTGGTGCAGCCCAGGCTGCCCTTGGCCTTCTGGGCTGCAGGCTCCCCCTGTCTGTTCCTGTCCAGCTTCCTGTCCAGCAGCCCCCCCCAGTCCTTTTGTGCAGGGCTGCTTCCTATCCCCTCCTCCCCCAGCCTGTCCTGATTGTGAGGCTTGTGGCAGGCCAGGGGCAGGACCCTGCCCTTGCTCTTGTTGAAGCTCAGGAGGTTGCCCTGGGCCCCCTCTGCAGCTTGTCCCCTTGAGCTCCTCCAACTTGTTCTGCAGGGTATTGCCTTAGGTTTCAGGAGGCAGAGAGGCTCTCTTTGAGCCTTGTGAAAGGAGTTGATGCCAAGCTGTGCCCAGAGGGCTGGGTAGAATTGGGCAGTTTCCATGGCTGTGCTGCTCAGAGCTGCATCCTACAGTGCAAAGCATCAAATCCACAACAATCCATAGTGCGCCTCGGCCACGGGCCCCAAGCAGCCTCCCTAGGCCAAAGCTGCCTCCAGAGCTCCACCAAACCAGGCCAGAACCCCAGGCCCCAAATGCCTTCCCCCTCCCCCATGCCTCTCTGCCCCTCCTCCCCCCATACCCAGGAGATGCAGTTACAGATTCTGGTAGGCAGCTCCCAGGTGAGCCAGGCCACTCCAGGCCGCAGTTGGCAGCATTGCCAAGGCCTCAAAGCTCCTCTGCAGAGAGAGATCCCAGAAGATGTTCCTGGGAGCAGAGAGGAAGGGCAAAGGAGGTTGGAGAGCCTGTGCTGTTCCTTTGTAAAAAGTGGGTGCAGGCCTTGTGGGAATGAACTAAGCTAGATGACACTTTGTGGTGTACCTCTGGACTTTGCTGTCCCTTCTGGAGGTCTCTACTCTCTGGTGTAAGACATCCCAGTGCCTTCCACCCACCACAGGGATGCTCCTCCATGCTCTCATTCAGGGACATCTGCTGGGCCCTGCTGGGTGTGTAGATCAGCTCTGGGGACTTGGTGGGGCCCTGGGGACTTGGAGATGGCAGCAAGTGAGTGGAGCTGGAGCAATGGATGGAGAGATGGAGGGTGAAGGCTGCAGGGGGTGGGAGGACTTAGTTCAGCAGCTGTGTGGCTCTGCCTGGCTCCTACCTGCAATGGTGCTGGCAGCAGCTGACCCCAGAAGCTCAAAGCCCCAAACCCTGCCCGGTTCAGGACAGTCCCCTGACCCCTCCTGACATCCAGCACAGCCCAAGCAGGCACTCAGGGCTCCTAGCCACACAGCCCAGCCATCCCATGGCAGGAGTCACCTGAGGTCTCACTCCCTCTCTGTCCCCTTTCCTCTCAGTTGCTGCCTGAGGGGGCTGCAGGGTCCCTCCCCATCCCTCATCTGTAACCCCCCCTTGGCTTGGTGCTGTTCTTTCAGCCCTCCAGCTGATCCCAGCCTTTAGTCTCAGGCCCCTTCCATTCTTGTGCTGCTGCTTCCAGCCCAGGTTCCTTAGAGGCTTCCCCAGCCACAGCATTTCCCACTCCCCCCTTCCAGCTGCAGTGGCAGTGGAGGTGGGGAACCCAGGGCCATGGGAGAGCCAAGGCAGCAGGGCCATGGATGGGCTGGGAATGAGGGAAGGGCCTAGGAATGGCCAGGTAGGAATTAGGCCTTGTCCCCCCAAAATGGGAAGAGGATCCAGGGCCCAGGTGGCAAATGTGTGTGCAGGGAATGGCAGAATCTGTCAGCATTTCAGGAGGTGAAAGGAGTGCTGCAGCTCTGCATGTGTCAGCTGGGAGATGAACAGCAGCCCCTGGGCACTGTGCCCTCCCATCAAACCTCATTTTCTCTTGGGGGTGTGGAGTGGCAGCTCCAGGAGAGCTGCAAAGAGAAAGCTGAGAGAAATGGTCAGGGAGAGAAGGAGGCAAAACCCTTTCCAGTGAGTCTCTTGGCTGCAGGTGTGTGAAGGGTGCTGGAGGTGTGAGGTTTGAGCAGGAGCCAGAGACTCCTGCAGCATCCCAGTGAGGGCTGAAGAGGTTTAGCAAGAAGCTACCCAAGTCCCTTCCCCCTTTGCTGCATCTCCAGAGATCACGAAGCTCCCTTTGTGTGTGTCCTGAGGGCTGCTCTGATCTTTCTTGGGGAGTGGGCAGCAGAGAGTTGTGAGCAGGGCCGAGGTGAGCACAGAGTGGGTGTGGTGGGGGCAGGGCCAGGGAGGAGAGGTGGGTCCAGAGCAAGATCTGCTGTCAAATGCAGCAGTGGGCAGCAGAGCCCTGGGCAGGCAGTGGGAGGAAGTTTTAGGCAAGGCCTGGGAGAGGCTGTGTGGAGGCAGCTGTGTTGTGGTGCTGGCCTGCAGCTGTGTGCTGGGGGCTGTGTGCTGGGCAAGGAGCTGAGTGTGCAGTTGTTGAGGCCTCCCATCTTGATCAGCCCTGGCTGTGTGCTGTGGCTGTGCTGCTGGGCTTGGGAGCTGCCCCCAGCAAGGCTGAGCTGTGCTGCCTGGTGCTGGGCAGTGCTGATCCATCCCTTATAGGTCAGTGCTCTCCTCTGAGCCCTTTCCTCTCTGTGTCAGGGGCTGTGTCCCTCTCTCTTCATCTTCCCTGCCCCTGTGTGCTGGGGGAGAGCAGAGTTTGCAGATCTGCCCCTTGGAGCAGCCTAGTATGTAAGAAACCCAGAATGGGCCAACAGCAGGACCCCAACCCCCAGGGTACCTCTCAACCTCCTTCAGCCCTTCCTGCCCTGCACATTTCACCTCCCAGGAGATCTGAATGACATTAGCTGTGGTGGGAGTCTGGGAACTACCCAGGCTGGTGGCGGGGTCGTTTGTGTGCAAGAGATGATGTTTGGGGGTTCAGATGTGGAGGGTGGTGGGAAAAGGTTGAAGGTGGTTTGGTCCTCCTTTTTCAGTGCTGCTGCCTCCATTGTCTGAACCAGAAGAGATCAAAGGACAGGGCCTGGCCCAGGACCCACCCTGCCAATTGTGCTGGGCCTGGAAACAGGGGAAGGAGACTGCTCCATAACTCCCAGAGTGTCTGAGCACCCCCAGCCCAGGAACCTGGGGTCTCAGCACAGGCATTAGAGATCTAAAGTTTCAGCATGGCAAGATTTGGAAGTTTGAGAGTCCCTCTCCATTCCTTGCCCCAGCTGGATGTTGGCTGTTGGGAAGTGTCAGAGGCTGTCATGACTCAGAGAGGATCCCAGGGTTTGGGGTCCTGGCTTTGTTTCTGTCTTCCTTATATCACAGCTCTGACCTCTTCCCCTACTAGCATGGCTTCCCAGAAAGACCCAGACAAGAGCTGGGAGGAGAAGCAGCACCCAGAGATCAAGTTGGAGCAGCGAAAGTGCAGCCCCAAGGGAGAGGATAATGAGCAGGAAGAGATGGAGGATGAGGATGCTGAGGAGAGTGATGACTATGACAATGATGAGTATGAAGAGGAAGATAATGATGAGGATGAATATGGCCAGGATGAGGAGGGGAAAGAATGTACAGAGGAGGATGAAGCCAGAGCAGGTCCCTCAGTGCCACCCAAGCAAATGAATCGGTGCCCTGAGTGTGGGCAGAGCTTCCCAGCTGGCTCAGAGAGAGTTAAGCACCACTGCCCCCACCCTGGCCCCCGGCCCTTCGTCTGTGGTGACTGTGGCAAGAGGTTCAGGTGGAGGTCTGTGCTCATCCAGCACTGCCGCACCCACACCGGAGAGAAACCGGTCACCTGTGCTGACTGCGGCAAGAGCTTCACTCAGCGCTATACCCTCAGCCAGCACCGCAGTGTGCACAGCTCTGAGAAGGCCTTCACCTGCAGGGACTGCGGCAAGAGCTTCAAACGCAGCGGTACCCTCACTGTCCACCGCCGCATCCACACCGGCGAGAATCTTTTCCCCTGTGCCGAGTGCGGCAAGAGCTTCACCAGGAGCAACGAATTGCTCCAGCACCAACTCACCCACAGCAAACCATATAGCTGTGCCGACTGCGGCAAGAGCTTTGTCCGAAGCTCCCAGCTGACCCAGCACCGTCGTCTGCACAGCAATGAGAAGCCTTTCAGCTGTGCCGATTGCGGCCAGAGCTTCAGCCGCATCCCTGGCCTCACCATCCATTGCCGCACTCACACTGGTGAGAGGCCATACAGCTGCGTTGACTGCGGCAAGACCTTCACTCACAAGTCTACCCTCACACAGCACCGCAGGGTGCACAGCACTGAGAAGTCCTTCACCTGCAGGGAGTGCGGCAAGCGCTACAAAAGCAGCTCCAGCCTCGCCATCCACCATCGCATCCACACCGGAGAGAAGTTGTTCCCCTGTGCCGAGTGCGGCAAGACCTTGACCACGAGCACTGCATTCATTCGGCATCAACTCATCCACAGCGGTGACAAACCCTACAGCTGTGCCCACTGTGGCAAGAGCTTCAAGCAGAGCTCTCACCTCAGCCAGCACCGTCGTGTGCACATGAGCGACAAGGCTTTCAGCTGCGCGGCCTGCGGCAAGAGCTTCACTCAGAAGGGAAACCTAACCAGGCACTGCCGCAGCCGCTGCAGGGGAGGCAGAACTAGAATCCTAGACTCAACAAGTTTGGAAAAGACCTCAAAGATCTCCAAGTCCAACTTGTCACCCAAGACCTCATGACTACTAGACCATGGCACCAAGTGCCACGTCCACTCTCTTGAACACCTCCAGGGATGGTGACTCTACCACCTCCCTGGGCAGCACATTCCAATGGCCAACTCCTCACTCTGAGAACAACTTTCTCCTCACCTCGAGCCTAAGCTTCCCTGGTGCACTTTGAGACTGTCCTCTCTTCAAGGTCTATTGCGGTAATCCTAAACTGCCTGAGAGAGCCTGCATCAGCAGATTGAACCAAAATCACCTCTTTTTCCTCTGCATTTCTCAGAGGCTGAGGGATCTGGCAGGAAAAAAATACCTCCTGCCCTTCTGAACACCAACTAGTGCTGATGAGAACAATTACAGTGCTGAGTCAGCACAGCTGGAGGTGCCCTTGGAGCCGGGTTGAGCCTTGCCAGGTTTTGTCTGATTCTTCCCCAATTCTTTGTGTCTCTTTGGGGTAAAAATCCCTCTGTCCATTGCCCAGTTGTGTTGATACAAGGCCAAAGTTATCCAAATCCTGTCTGTTTGCTTTTATTTCAGACATTCCTGCCCACAATGCCCAAATGCTGATGGCATTTGTTCCCTAGGAATGGGGCTGGAGCTGTGTGCCCAGTTCAGAGAGATCAAAGTGAGTCTTGAGAATGTCTTGCTGGGAGTGTTCTCAGGGACATCTCAGAATGGTTTTATTTCTGTGTCAAGGGATGTTAGGTGTTTTGGGTGGGTCTGGAGTGTTCTAGGATTGATTTTCAGAATCTCTGGAGGTTGTACAGGGCATCTCAGGTACAATACAATACAATACAATACAATACAACAACAGGTTGGAAGAGACCTTCAAGATCATCACGTCCAACCCATCAACCAATCCAGCCCACCTAAATACAATACAGTACCATACAGTACAATACAGTACAATACAGTACAATACAACCCACCTAAACAACTAAAAAACTAAACCCTGGCACCAAGCACCCCATCAAGCCTCTTCTTGAACACCTCCAATGAAGGTGACTCCACCACTTCCACAGGCAGCTGATTCCAGTGGGCAATCACTCTCTCAGTATAGAACTTCTTCCTAAGATCCAGTCTAAACCTGCCCTGGCGCAGCCTGAGACTGTGTCCTCTTGTTCTGGTACTGGCTGCCTGGGAGAAGAGACCAACCTCTGCCTGGCTACAACCTCCCTTCAGGTAGTTGTAGAGAGCAATAAGGTCACCCCTCAGTCTCCTCTTCTCCAGGCTAAGCAACCCCAGCTCCCTCAGCCTCTCCTCATAGGGCTTGTCTTCCAAACCCTCACCAACTTTGTTGCCCTTCTCTGGACACGCTCCAGTAAGACAACATCTTTCCTAAACTGAGGGGCCCAGAACTGGACACAGTACTCAAGGTGCGGCCTAACCAGTGCAGTGTACAGGGGCAGAATGACCTCCCTGCTCCTGCTGGCCACACTGTTTCTGATGCAGGCTAGGATGCCATTGGCCTTCTTGGCTGCCTGGGCACACTGAAGGCTCATGTTCAGCCTACAATCAACGAGCACCCCCAGGTCCCTCTCTGCCTGGCCGCTCTCCAACCACTCTGACCCCAGCCTGTAGCACTGCATGGGGTTGTTGTGGCCAATGTGCAGAACCTGGCACTTGGATGTGTTCAATCTCATGCCCTTGGATTCTGCCCATCTGTCCAGCCTGTCGAGGTCCCTCTGCAAAGCCTCTCTGCCCTCCAGCAGATCAACTCCTGCCCCCAGCTTGGTGTCGTCCGCAAATTTACTGATGATGGACTCGATGCCCTCATCCAGATCATCAATAAAGATGTTGAAGAGCATGGGGCCCAGCACTGATCCCTGGGGCACACCACTAGTGACTGGCCGCCAGCCGGATGTGGCACCATTCACCACCACTCTCTGGGCTCGGCCCTCCAGCCAGTTCCTAACCCAACGCAGTGTGCTCCCATCCAAGCCATGGGCTGCCAGCTTGGCCAGGAGTTTGCTGTGGGGGACGGTGTTAAAGGCCTTGCTGAGGTCCAGGTAGACCACATCCACAGGCCTCCCCACATCCACCAGGCAGGTCTGTGGAAGCCCTTGGAAAGCTTCTGTCAGCTTTCCACTAAAGGACTCTGAGGCTTACTCACAAGCCTGTGGCTTCCAAAAGCCTTCTTCCTAGTTCAGCAGTGTTCCTGATGGATTCCTGCTCACCTGGGGCTTCCCTCAGCCTTTCCACCCACCCAGAAGTGGAAAGAGATTTCTCAGAGTGTTGAAGAGTTTTCAGGAGCTTTAAGTGTGTAAAGAGTGAAATCACAGCAAGGAAGGACTTGGCTCTGAACTTAGCCCTGCAGCTCTAAGCAGTGTGCCTGGCAGAACCGTGAGCTGTTGCTACTCAAGCTGGAGCTGGCTGAGTTGCTGCACAAAGCCACAAGTCCTGTGCTCAAGATGCTGCATTGGGAGCTGAAAGTGCCTGTGCAAATGTCATGGTCTGCAGCTGGAGAGACCTCTCCCCACAAATGACTGCCACAGGCACAGTTTGGAGCTATCCAACATACAGAGAACCCCAGAAGGGCACTTGGGCAAGGAACTGGGCAGCAGCTAAGGAAGTGCAACTGCAGGTGGGACTGGGAAACTCTCAAGCTGTGAGAGCAGCTTGGGAGTGTGGAGCTGCCCCACTGTGGGAAGCCTTTAGGGCTGGTGAGCCAGCGCTGGATGCCAGGTGCTGCTGATCCCTTGCTTTAGAATGCCCTGCTTCTCCTCCTTTCCTATCCTGCAGCTGCTGTTCTGCAAACCAGGGCAGCTGCTGGGCCCTGTGTAGAGCCTCTGATTCTCTGCTGACCAACTCCAAGCTGCAAAGTCTTTTTCCTGTGTGAGCCAAGAACAAGATCCTGTATGAGCCAGTGGTGCTGGCACCAATGATTGGAGCACACTTTAGTTTGTAGACAGGGCTGGATTCTACTGGTGCCAGGAATCCCTTGCTTTAGAATTCCCTGCTTCTCCTCCTTTCCTATGCTTCTAACTTTTCCCTTGGTACTCAGAAACAAAGATAAGATTCAAGTGTGTCTGACAACAGCTCCTTGGTTCCATCTCAGTTTTATTTGAGGGGATCCTTAAGGGAACCTTCTCTGCTGTCACAGAAGGTTGAGATAGAACACATTGAAGGTTTGACTCTCATACCTCACACTCCCTGGAATGACTGAAGGGCACTGGTGGGGCAGCAGAATTCCTACTGGAAGCACAGAGTCCACAGTAAACAGCAAAGCCACTGCTAGGGCAGTGGAAACCCCCTTGGTGTAGTAACACACAGGGGCAGTTTGTGGTGGCACAAGGTCACCACAAGCACAGCTTCCAAGCCTAGATGCTTCCAAGTGAAGACCTTTATTGCAAAGCCCAGCAAAGCCATTTCTTGTGTTACAGTCAACTTACAGATTCTTCTCATGCAGTGTTGCCACACTCTGATTGGTTACATTTCAACTGCCATGCACTTAAGCAAAGCATACACTAGGTTAGTGCTAGCAAACAAGCTTCTGCCTGGTCTTTCTTTTCAGTTCCTGATAAGGTCTACATCCCTGGACTCAAGACCAAACATAGCTGTCCCAAAGCTATCTGAAAGCAACCCTTCTCCTGCATCTCCGCTTTTCCTTTTGCTAATAAGACCACACTGTTGGTTGACCTCTCTCACATTCTCTGCATACATAAAAGCAAGCAAGGTAAAATTAACTACACAGCAAAAGCAATCAATGAAATCAACAATCCAGTTTTGATAAGAGGTTGTATCCACCCTGGTAACAACACATCCCATCAAAGTCTTCACACCCATGTCCATGGATGAGGGACAAGGAATCCATCGCTTCCCCCTTCTGTCCCTCAGCATATCTGACAGAATGATGGTCAGTAGCTAAATCACTCAATGCTGCTGCCCTGAGATTGCTTTGTTTTGCCAACCAGCAACTCACTTGGTTGGACTCCAGTATGAAAAATTGAAGACATTTATGAGCATCTGAGGGTCCTCTTACACCTGCCTGAAAATGGGTGATGCAACACATCAAAGATACAAAGCCCAGAGCTGCAGCAATTAGCTCATTCTAACACAACTGGCATCATATATGGGTCCAAGAGAACAAGCCTTGCAGCTACACTACAATAACAAGCATGCATTCCTTCCACTGATCTTACCAGGTCAAGGCACCAACAGGACAGTTGCCTCTTTCAGACAGAGAGGTTTCATCCCACACAGTTTTGAACTTACAAGCACAACACTCCTGTTTCCTGCCTGATCTCTTAAAGGAGAACCTAGATTTTGCCAGTTCCAATTCATACATTTCCCTTTTCCTATTAATAAAGAATCATAGAATCAGTCAGGGTTGGAAGGGACCACCAGGATCATCTAGTTCCAACCCCCCTGCCATGGGCAGGGACACCTCACACTAGATCAAGCTGGCCAAAGCCTCATCCAGCCTGGGCTTAAACAACTCCAGGGATGGGGCCTCAACCACCTCCCTGGATAACCCATTCCAGGGCTTCACCACTCTCACAGTGAAGAACTTCCTCCTCACATCCAGTCTGAATCTCCTCACCTCCAGCTTCATTCCATTCCCCCTAGTCCTATCAGTACCTGATAGCCTGAGAAGTCCCTCCCCCAGCCTTTCTGTAGGCCCCCTTCAGGTACTGGAAGGCCACAATGAGGTCACCTTGGAGCCTTCTCTTCTCCAGGCTGAACAGCCCCAACTCCTTCAGTCTGTCCCCATAGGAGAGGTGCTCCAGCCCTCTGATCATCCTCGTGGCCCTTGTCTGGATACCTTCCAGCATGTCCATATCCCTCTTGTAATAGGGGGCTCCAGAACTGGACTCCAGGTGGGTTCTCACCAGAGCTGAGTAGAAGGAGAGAATCACACCAAGAAGACTTGGTTAACCGTACCAGTTCAACCCTGAACACATTGCACACAGGGATTAAGATACACAGACCCACAAATGCAGCAAACCCAATCTGCAGCATTGTCTTTTGCAATCTGCTTCAGGGGCATGAGTGTCACACCTTTGCCTTTTTCCTAAGATGCTCAAACATCATAGAAGTGTTTAGTGTCAGCAAGGTCCTCCCTTGACCCATGAGGGTAGGGCTGGCCAGGCTCTGTCTCCACAGATAAGGAAATTACCTGTGGGCAGACAGCAAGAGTGAGAAGGCCTCTTGGCTGGGTGGGAGATGCCATCCTGAATATTCATAGTTCTGCCCAGTGTGAAATTAAACACAGCACAATAATCCATGTTCACTCTGCCTGCCACACTGATCTCCTGATGCTCTCTTTTGCTAAGGAAAGGTACTGAGGCCTATTGTTCCTACTCCTGTTTTTTTTTCCTTCCTTTCAAATTTCTCCCAAGTAAAGCCTCCAACATCTTTATATCCTCAATAAATTTTATTAACCCACACTAAAAACCACATATGAAATGAAAATTTGAGACCATCACACGCTTTAACTTTTCTTTCTTGTGACATAATACATACAATTCCCCCTTGTTTGTTTCTTATCTCATAGAATCCTCCTGGAGGCACCACTGACTCAGAAGAGTAGTGAAGAGGTGATTGGGAGCAGTCAGCATGGCTTTGCCAAGGGCAAATCCTGCCTGACAAACCTGGTGGCCTTCTATGAACAAGTGACAGCATTAATAGATGAGGGGCAAGCAACTGATGTCGTTTACCTGGACCTGAGCAAAGCCTTTGACACTGTCCCACACCACATCCTGGTCTCCAAGCTGGTGACACATGGGTTTGATGGGTGGACCACCAGATGGATACAGAACTGGCTTGATGGCCGCACCCAAAGAGTGGCTGTCAATGGGTCCATGTCCCAGTGGAGGCCAGTGACAAGCGGAGTCCCTCAGGGATCAGTCCTGGGACCAGTCTTGTTCAACATCTTTGTGGGTGTCATGGACAGTGGCATTGAGTGCACCCTCAGCAAGTTTGCTGATGACACCAAGCTGTGTGGTGCAGCAGACACGCTGGAGGGAAGGGATGCCATCCAGAGGGACCTGGGCAGGCTGGAGAGGTGGGCACAAGCCAACCTCATGAGCTTCAACAAGACCAAGGGCAGGGTCCTGCATCTGGGTCGAGGCAATCCCAGGCACAAATCCAGGCTGGGCAGTGACTGGCTGGGGAGCAGCCCAGAGGAGAGAGACTTGGGGGTGCTGGTGGATGAGAAGCTCAACATGAGCTCTCAATGTGCACTTGCAGCCTGGAAAGCCAATCAGATCCTGGGCTGCATCAGGAGAAGTGTGGCCAGCAGGTCAAGGGAGGGGATTCTCCCCCTCTACTCAGCTCTGGTGAGACCCCACCTGGAGTACTGCCTCCAGTTCTGGAGCCCCTATTACAAGAGGGATCTGGAGGTGCTGGAGCATGTCCAGAGAAGGGCCACGAGGATGAGCAGAGGGCTGGAGCACCTCTCCTGTGAGGACAGAGTGAAGGAGTTGGGGCTGTTCAGTCTGGAGAAGAGAAGGCTCCCAGGTGACCTCATTGTGGCCTTCCAGTACCTGAAGGGGGCCTACAAGAAGGCTGGGAAGGGACTTTTCAGGCTATCAGGTAGTGATAGGACTAGGGGGAATTGAATGAAGCTGGAGGTGGGGAGATTCAGGCTAGATGTGAGGAAGAAGTTCTTCACCGTGAGGGTGGTGAGGCCCTGGAATGGGTTGTCCAGAGAGGTGGTTGAGGCCCCGTCCCTGGAGGTGTTTAAGCCCAGGCTGGATGAGGCTCTGGCCAGCCTGATCTAGTGTAGAGTGTCCCTGCCCATGGCAGGGGGGTTGGAACTAGATGATCCTGGTGGTCTCTTCCAACCCTGACTGAAACTATGAAAACAACCCTTCTCCTACACCACCACTGCTTATCAGATGGAGGCTTTGGTGAAAATGTTTGCTGCTGCTGTTCATGTTTGAAAAACTTGTTTCAGATGTGGGCAGCTGGGACATTAGAAGAAAACTTGTCCACAAAAAGGCAGCAGCAATAATGGGTATGGGAGCCTGTTCCTCTCTGGCCCCTGTGCACAACATGGTAAGAATGAAACCTCCCTAAAGATGGCTGCTTCAGGTTTAATAACGCAAGACAACCTCCTCCCCCAAGAAATAATTCAGGAAACAGGAAGCAGAGCACCATGGGAGCGTGCACACAGACACAAGTGCCTCCCCATGGCACCTCTCAGGCCTATGGGGTCACTTGCCAGCAAGAACCAGGAGCAGAGGTGGAGTGGATGTCAGCACAGACATTTCACTCACCATAATGGATGAATCATTTAACCATCTCTCAGAGTGGTGTGAACCCTGTCACAGGAACTCATCTCTTGTCATTGCAGTCTGTGAGCAATCCTTTGGCAAAAAAGGCCCCAGTGTGGCTCTGCAATTTACAGGCCCTTGATTGGGAAGGCCCCTGGGATCTTGTGACCTGGGGCCATGGCTATGCTTGTGTTTCCACAGGTGCCAGGGTCCAGCAGGTCCCTGCTTGTTGTGTTTGGCTTGCTCCAGAGCATGATCAATGGAAACAAGGCCCTCAGCCCGCATCAACTAACTCCATGGGATAGCAAACCATTTGGGCAGCACTGCTGCATGCATGAAATCAAACTTGGAATTTAAATGCCTGTCAAAACTAAATTGTAGCACAACAGTAAGGAGTTTTGAGCATCAGGACATGTGGGATGATAATCTGCTCTTTGCCCCATTAGAGCCTCAAGAATTAGATATTTCAGGGACCTTACAAGCAGAAAGCTGTGTGTACCTGCAGCATATAGCTGGAGCTGATACAGTACTATGATCTTTAATCACACTCCCTTTGCCTTAAAGCCATGCAGGCTTAGCCTAACAGCTGAAGGAGATGATCATGGAGGTTTGTAGAACAAAGCTGAACACACAGCAGCCAGGATAATCTTGCTTCAAATTGCTACAGCAAAGCAGCATCTCAGCTAAGGGAACTGGCATCTTGGGTTGCAAAACAAGACAAGGAAACATCAGAAGTGTTGCTTGAATCAGCCACTGATGTGGAGAGTGTCAGCCATGCCAGCCTGCAAAATCCAGCTGCTGTTGGTTCTTTGTTATCAGCTCCTGGTCAGGGCTGGACAGAATGTGATGGTCTGTGCTGTACACACTGAAGTGATCATTCTAAACATAGACATGAGAGTATTACAAACTGGGTTGTGAATATTGCTGATTGGATCACTCCTGGTGTTGGCAGTGCCCCTGTTCATTCTCATGTCTGCAAAGGGCCCTGCAGAAGAGAATGAGCCCTGGGCAAAAAGGAGGAATTGTAGATGAAGCAGGTGGCCATGGGCAGCTTGAACCTTGAACTAAGCAGAGCTCTGCCCTTGAATCAGGAATGTAAACCACTCCAAGAAAGAAGATCTGTGAATAGCAAAGGAAGAAACAGAGAGACCTCCCCAGGCTACCCAAAGGGGGATAGAGGTGCCTGGACACCAAGCCTAAACCAATCACTGAAGTACAAAGGGCACAGGGACACAGAAAAGGAAAAGATCTAAGCCACGATGTGTATTAATCAAGTGGCCTCTGCTGCTGGCTGGTGCTTGAGCGCATCTTGGGGTCATCTTTTTTCCTGGCTGCCAATGCTGCACAGCCTTAGCTGTTGAGTTTTTCCATTTCTCTGAGTCACTTCTTCCTGTTGTTCTCCTAGCCAGGAGAAGTTCTCCTCACCTTTCACTGCCTGTTTTGGAATCTCTTGCTTTTCTCACAAGACATTGGTTTGGTCACCAGCTGTGTTCAGACTTTTCCCTTCACCTTCTGTGGCAGTTCAGGCTGGGTGCCTTCTATTCCTGCCACATAAGCTACACCTCCTGTGTCCAGAGGGTCCAACCCAATAAGGTGGACACAGGAACAGCCTATTTCATACCCATAATATCCTGCACCCTCTAAATCCATCTGCAAATCCATCTTCCTCCTTTTTCCCTCTCTGCTCCCATGGGAGATGCTCCCTATTGGGTAATGGTGGGGGAGTATCTCATGGCCAAGGGCTCTGGCAAGGCTGAGAGGACCAACAGAGCCAAGGCCTTTGTGCCCTTGGCTCTGGCAGTTGCCTCTGCCACCAAGGCCTGGGAGGAGAAACTTGGCTTTGAGCCTTTGAGGTTCTTCTCTTGCAAGGGCAGTGCTCAGGGCTTGGCCTTTCTGCTTCACACACCAAAGGCAAGTTTTTCTGCCCTGCTCTTTGCCTTTGTCTCCCTGCAATCCTGGCCTCTAACAAGCTGCACTAAGGAGTCCCTGGGGAGCCTTTGTCAGTAATGAGCCTCAGTGAGGCCAATCAGTGCTTCAAGGCACTTTGGAGTTTTCTTCTGCCTTGGACTTGTTGAGAGGCTTCTTGGCAGTACCTTGGCAGAGTCTCCTGGCAGTACCTGAGGATGATGGAATCAGTCCCAAATACTCCATGGGGCTCATTAAATACTGTTGAACCTCTCATTCTTTCCAAGGTTTCTGCAGCTAATTGGAGAGGGTTTATTGCACAAAGCATCTGATAAAAAGTATTTTTAAAGGTACATTTCATTCCTTTTCAGCAGGAGTTGTCTCTTTGCAAGCAAACCACAGCAAAACCTGTCAATGTCCTGCTCATCCTCACTGCCCACTGCCCCCAGCAGAGCCCAGAGCCACAGGTGAGGGACAGGATCTGCCTTGCCAGGGGCTGGGGGTCAGGGCTTGGCCCTTTGGATCAATGAAGCCTCTCCAGGTTTGTTCAGCAGCAGAGCCACCTTGAGCTGCTTGTCCTGACCTCTCAGCACTGCCTCAGTTCTCCTTCTCCTTCTGCCCTAACCAGACCCTGGGGACCCTTTCCCAGTATGCTTCACTGGGACCCATTAAGAGTAGAAGAAACTTCAGAGTTTGAACCTGACTTTGACTTCTGCAGAGGTTTCATCATCTTCCTCTCAGTCCCTGAGGTTTACAGGGCAGCTAAAGCTACTAGAGGAGTCATTAAAAAGCCTTGGGCTTGTCCTCTGCTGCCCTATCGGGCCAGGCTCCTGGGCTGGAAGGAGCTGCTGGCAAGCAGGCAGCGCTGCAGGAGACAGCTCTGGCCAGGAGCAGCTCCTCTGCACAGCACAGCAGGGCTGAGGACACTGCCCAAGGATCTCAGGTAGATGAGGAAGGCAGAGAGAGCTTCATGGTGTCCAGGACAGGGAGGATGCTGAGAGCTCACTGGAGGAGAAGTCACTGCAGTCACTGACACAGTGAGGCTGTGGGGGCAGGACACTGCAGCTGTAGCTCCTGGAGGCATCTCCATCTCGGCAGCTGAGGCTCAGCTGAAGGCTCCTGGAGTGTGCACACAGAAGGAGGACCAAAGCCCTTGAGCTCCATCCTGTGAGCAGCAGTGAGCAGAGCTGGGGAAGGAGAAGGCTTCACCCCCAGCCCCTCTGCCTTTCTCTCTTCCCTTCACTGTCTCTGCAGCACTGCAGGCCTGCTCCCTGGTTCTCCACCTCTCCATGGGTGTGGTGGTTTTAGTCAATGCTTTTAAAACTTAGTTACAGATTTTGAGCAGAAAAGGAGAAACACAATAAATAGATCACTCTTGGGTGTGAACAGGAAAAGAAAAGATTCTTCTAAGCAAATTCGTTGGATAAATCTCTGGAATCAGAGGAGCTGTACCATAACAATTCTCTCTCTTCTCTTCTGATCTCAGCTGATTTGCTTCTCTCAGGAGAGCTCACCTGCTTTGGCTGCCCTTGGCTAAGTCTAACCCACTGGTTTTTTTCTCTCTCCACTCCTCCTTTCTCTCTTGGAACAGGGGGGTAGGGATTAGGGGAAGAGGAACAGCTTCCCTGGTCTCTGACCAGGGGAGTTTTGTGTTGTTAACTAACTGTAAATACCTGTCTCTCATTGTCACTCCTGTATGTTCTGTACCTGTTGTGACCAGTTTAGGCTGTGCACAATTGCTGAACACTGTGGCTGAATGTTTTTGATATTTAAATGACAACAAGATAGTCTAAATTAATTTCATTGGTAGAATGCAACTTTAAGTTTAAGTTCTGCCAGCTCAGTCTGGGTTCAGTCTGTGTTCAGTCTGGGTTCATTCTGTACTTTTCCCTCTGTTGGTGTGGGCCTGTTTCTCTCTCTGAAGCAACAGCTTTTGCCGGACAGGAGCGACCTTGAATTAACAGAGCTAACCAGATAAGAAAACTAATTCTTGCACACGCTTTGAGCTAACAGAATTTTTCTCCTTAATTGCCTTTCTCTCTCTCTCTAACCCTTTTTGGGCAAAAAGGGGAGGTAGGGAGGGGGAGAGGGGGGTTCAGGGAACCCCCCTGGCCGGCTGGAGGGAAAAAGCTTTCCTGCATTACGTTCATCGCTGTGTATTTCTGTATATATTGTAAATATTGTATATTTGTGTACATATTCTTTGCATTCCATTTATGCATGTAAATATAGCTTATTTCATCTGCTTCTCTGACAGAGTTAGCTGTGGTTTCTTTGTGTGTGGGGGAGAATTTTTCTCACCCTACCGCACATGTTTATTGCATTCCATTGTAGAGTGTAGCTCTTGCTTGTCATTACAGCTTCATTTGCTTCTAACTGAGATACTCTGGCAAAGCTAATGCTGGGGAAAATTTCATCCCACCACAATGGGACTCTTGTTCTCTGGGATTGGGCTGTTGGTCATTTTCTGTTCTGACACCAGAGGAATCTTCATGGCAATTCTGGGTCCCTGCTGCATTTGAGGCTGTGATGAACTCTGCCATGGGTTGGTAGTGATGGGACTGAGCTGATCCATTCCTTATGAAACTCCGGGACAGGGGTTACAATGAGGCTGTGAGAAGTGTGCCCTAACTTGTCACTGCCTTTTGCCCCTTGCACAGGTCGCCATGGCCAGAGGCAGCAGATGGCCAACAGCAGCTCCAGCACCCACTTCCTCCTCCTACCATTCCCAGGCACAAGGCAGCTGCAGCTCCTGCACTTCTGCCTCTTCCTGGCCATCTACCTGGCTGCCCTGCTGGGCAATGGCCTCATCATCACCACCATAGCCTGGCACCACCACCTCCACACCCCCATGTACTTCTTCCTCCTCAACCTCGCCCTCACTGACCTGGGTGCCATCTCCACCACTGTTCCCAAATCCATGACTAATTCCCTGAGGGACAGCAGGGACATCTCCTATGCAGGATGTGTTCTTCAGGTCTTTCTCTTTCCCTTTTTCATGTTTGCAGAGTTTTATTTCCTCACCACCATGTCCTACGATCGCTACGTTGCCATCTGCAGACCCCTGCACTATGAGACCCTCCTGGGCAGCAGAGTTTGTCTCCACATGGCAGCAGCTGCCTGGGGCTGTGGCTTTCTCTATGCTCTGCTGCACACAACCAATACATTTTCTGTGCCACTCTGCCAGGGCAATGCTGTGAACCAGTTCTTCTGTGAAATCCCCCAGATCCTCAAGCTCTCCTGCTCCACAGCCTACCTCAGGGAGGTTTGGCTTCTCGTGGCTAGTGTCTGTTTAGTATTTGTCTGTTTTGTGTTGATTGTGGTGTCCTATGTGCAGATCTTCAGGGCAGTGCTGAGGATCCCCTCTCAGCAGGGACGCCACAAAGCCTTTGCCACCTGTCTCCCTCACCTGGCTGTGGTCTCCCTGTTTCTCATCACTGGCTTCTTTGCCAACCTGAAGCCCTCCTCCATCTCCTCCCCATCCCTGGATCTGGTGGTGTCAGTTCTGTACTCAGTGGTGCCTCCAGCACTGAACCCTCTCATCTACAGCCTGAGGAACCAGGAGCTGAAGGCTGCCCTGAGCCAACGGAACCCTGGATGCTTTCAGAAGCAATAAACTCTTTCTCTTCTCCCGCAGAGCAGTTCTGATGTTACTCAGTGCAGCCCCAGCTTGGCTGCTTGAGTTCTGGCTGCTGCTGGTGCTGTTCCCCTTGGGAGAATGTCGTTGCCACACAAATGTCTTCAGATCATTTCTGGTTCAGTGTTGTCCTTTCTGGTGTGACCCAGAGGCTGCAGACATGAGGAGCTGTGCTCCCTGTATGTTCAACACAATAAAGCAGTGTGGTAGGGTGAGAAAGTTCCCCCCACACACACAAAAAGAAACCACAGCTAACTCAGTTGGAAAAGCAGATGAAAGCTATATTTACAGGCATAAATGGAATGCAATGAATATGTACACAAATATACAATATTTACAATATATACAGAAATACACAGCAATGAACACAATGCAGAAAAGCCTTTTCCCTCCAGCTGGCCAGGGGGGTTCCCTGAACCCCCCTCTCTCCCTCCCCACCTCCCCTTTTTCCCAAAAAGGGTTAGAGAGAGAGAGAAAGGCAATTAAGGAGAAAAATTATGTTAGCTCAAAGCGAATGCAAGAAGTAATTTTCTTATCTGGTTAGCTTTGGTAATTCAAGATCTCTCCTGTCCGGGCAAAGCTGTTGATTCAGAGAGAGAGAAGCCGTCCAGCCCACAGGAACAGCAAGAACAGACCGAATTGACAGAACCCAAACCCAAAGCTGCACTCCACAAATCCACTAATGAAATTAGTTTAGACTATCTTCTTTTTGTTTAAATATCAAAAACATTCAGTCAGAGTGTTCAGCAACTGTCTCTTTCTTAAAGGCACAGCCTAAACCGGTCACAAGGAGCCTGCAGAGAGTTGTTTCTCTGAGTTCCTTCCTCCAAGGCTTCTGTGGAGCTGCAGGGCAGTGCCTGTGTGCAGAGGTGGAGGGGCAGAGTCCCAGCACAGCAGCAGTGCCAGGCAGCCCCACAGCTTGGGCTGTCCTCAGCTGCTCTTTCTGCCCCATCCACCCTCTCCTGCTAAGCCTCTGTGCTGGGGCAAGGCCTGAGTGCTCTGGCAGCTTGGGCACTGTGCTGCTGTGTGGCAGTGCTGGGACTGCAGGCAGGGAGAGTCCAGAGCAGTGTGTTGGACAGAGCTGTGCTCCAGAGCAGCACTGCCATCAGAATAGGAGGTCTCCTCATGCCTTCATACTCCAACCCCCTCCCATTACAGACTGGACCTTCTCAGAGTCCAAACTGGATACTCTGAGCCCCTTCCAGTATAGTGTCAGTCCAAACATGGTTCTTTTAACCCCTCCCAGTACAGATGTGCCCTCATCCCAATACAAACTGTCCTCTATCACTGCAGCCTGGGTCCCATCCCAGCACAGAATGTATCCCCTGGCTGCCTTCCCTGTACGATCTGTATCCATCCCAGTACAAACTGCACACCCTCATGCCCTCCCAGTGCAGTCTGGGCCCTGTCCCAGTCCAAACAGGATCCCTTTCATCCTTCCAAGTACACATTAGGCCTTGCCTCAATAAAAACCGAATCCCCTTATCCCCTTCCAGTACAGCCTGGACCCCTCAAACTGTAATCAGTCCATGCCAGCCCTGCTCCTCCCCTGAACCCATTCCCCTGCACTAATCCAAAGGAGCTGATCTCATCCCTCAACTCACCCATACCACCTCAGCCTCTCCCACACGTACCGCTGACCCTGACTTTGTAATCATTTTTCTCCCTGGTCCAGGCTCTTACCCTTGGCATTGAGGCCTTGCCCTTTACCCCAGCCCTCAACAGATCCCCAGCCCAAGCTGTGTGACACAGAGCTGGTCCTCACCTCAGCCTTGCCCAGCACCCTCAGCAGGACACCAAAGCCTCTCCTCAGCCTTGGCCTGAGCCTCAGCCTTGAAGAACATCTCTGAGCCCTCAGCCCCAATCTTGACACCTCAGCCCCAGTCATCCATCCTTTGCTCTGACTCCTCGCCTGCATCCCCTCCTACCCTTGAGTGACTGCTTGGCCCTTGGCACAGGGCACGGGCTGGGAGCTCCCAGAGCAGCCTCATGGCCTTGGAAGAGGAGCAGGAGGTGACCTCTGGGTGAGCAGCTAATGGACACAGGGAGCAGATGTGCGCAAATGCCATGGGCAGCTCAGTTGTGCCTCAGGATCTCCTGCACAGCAGCAGCCACAAGGCTGGGCAGGGGCTGGGAGGTCACTGCTGGCTCAGCCGCTGATAGGGCACCAGCAGGTAGAGGGCAGGAAAGGGACTGGGAGGTCACTTCTTGCTGCAGCAGCTGAGAGGGCAGCCCCTGACTCCTGGCTGGCCTCTGTGCTTTTGGCCTCCTAGCTGCCAGAGTCCCCAGCAGGCAGCAGAAGGCATGTGTTGGGCAAGGGACTTGTGTGACTCCCTGTCCCTAAGCACCTGGTGGCCCCTGCAGGAAGAGCCTTGGAGCTGGGTTGTCACCTCCCTGCCACCTGAGGGCCTGAGGGGACAGCAGCAGGGACAGGGCTTGGCTGTGGCTGCTGGAGAAGTTGAAAGGCAGCAGCAGGGACCTGCCTTGGAAGGCCCTGCAGAGGTTTCTTGTGGCTGCTGAGCTACCAGGCCACAAGCAGGCTGAGGCCTTGGGCCAGCACTGAGACATGAGGGATGGCTGAGAAGCTCCTAGAGCAGGAGGAGCCACATGGCCAGGAGGGGAGTGGGAGGTCACTGCAAACTACAATCCCTTTGTGTCATTGGCCAGCAGCATGCCCAGGGCTGGTCTGGGGACTGTGCCATCCCTTGTGCCTGCCAAGCTGAGAGGCAGCAGCAGGGAGGTGCCTTGGCTGTTGCTTTGCAGCTGGAGGTTCTGCTGTGTCCCCAGGCAGAAAGGCCTCTGGCAGGGACCATTGCCAATGGCCTGGGATGGAGCAGAGCCTGAGCAGAGTGCAGAAGGCCAAGTGCAGCAGGGCTGTGGTAGGAGGAGTGTGGCCACCCAGACACAGAGGTTGTCCTCCCCTGCACTCAGCACTGCTGTGACCACATCTGCAATATTGGGGTCTGGCTGTGGACTTCCTTAGTCTGGAGGAATGGAGAGGTACAGGAGAAGCTCTACAGGAGATCTGCCTGGATGGAGTTTGGAGTCTCTATCTAGCACCTGAAGCTGCTGAGCTTCTTTAGCCTGGGGAAGTGAAGGCTCAGGGGTGATGTGCAGCTGCTTGAAGGGGGGTGTCAGCTGATGGAGCTTTTCTTGCTTGTGGACACAGAAGGAAGCCTTCAGAAAGTGCAACTGAAAGGTTCAGACTGGAGGCCAGGACTAAGAAATGTCACTCTAAGTGTAGAGCTGTGGTGCAAGAGGTGACCCAGAAGGACTCTGCAGATCCTTTGTGTGTCAAGGAACAGGCAGCAAGAGTGGAGAGGCCTGAGGGAAGGTGTGGAAATGTCAGGGGGAGAGCTGGCTGGGGAAGCCAGATGGATGTCAACAGCCTGAAGGGAAAGAGCTGCAGGCATGGGACAGTGTAGCTCAGCCTGCAGGAGGGATGGTCAAGTGCTCTGGCAGGGCTGAAAGGCTCAGCAGGGACTGAAAGGTTCAGCAGGGCTGAAAGGCTCAGCAGGGACTGAGGCTTCTGCCACCATGGCTGCTGAGAGGAAGTTTGCGTTGGAGGCTCTCAGGATCTGCCTTTCCAAGGCCTGAGGCTCAGAGCTTGGCCTTTCTCTTTCAGAGACCAAGGCCAGGGTTTGTTCAGCTGCACTTTGCCTTTGTCTGCCTTCAATCATGGCCTCCATGGAGCTTCTCTAAGCACCCCTGGGAGGCTTTGTTGCTAATGGCCCTCAGTGAGGCCAATTGATACTTGAAGGAATTTTTGTTCTGCTTCTGACTTCTTGAGCAGATTCCTTCAGTCTCCTCTCAGTGTGTGAGGCTCAGGCAATGATCCCCAAGTGCCCCAAGAGCTCTTTGTGTCTCTGTAGTTTTCTTCAAGGTTTCAAAGTGCTCCTCACAAAGCTCCTTTAGTATTTATTTCCTATCAAAGGGAGAATATTCTGTTAGCTTTCAGCTCAAAGCAGAGATGATAATTCCCCAAGTGACCCTGACCCAGGCTGTCTCACCAGGACATCTGCACTTGCAGGAGGGTGCAGCACACCAAGGACACCTCTCAGGGCTCTATTTCTCTCTGTCCTGATCCATCCCTGCCTTACCCTGGGCTACTTCTTGGCCTAGGCAAGTGGGGAGGGGGAATCCCATCAGGTCTTGAGGAGGTTCCCAGTGACAGGGGGACTGTGCCACCACAATCTGCTCTGTGACTTGAGTGCATTTCTCTCAGGCAGAGAGTGGCTGTGTGGTTGCCTCCTGTCTCTGTGCTTCTCAACAGAGAATGTCATCATCCAATCAGAATGGGAAGGACATTTGGTGGTTCCTTAGCCTCCAAAGTCTTCTTCAATGCCATTCAGTGGCACAAAGCACACAGGAAACACTGATGATGGGAAATGTCTGCAGCATTTAATAAGTCCAAGTGCCGGGTGCTGCACTTTGGCCACGGCAACCCCATGCAGAGCTACAGGCTGGGGTCAGAGTGGCTGGAGAGCTGCCAAACAGAGAGGGACCTGGGGTGCTGATTGACACCCACCTAAACATGAGCCAACAGTGTGCCAGGTGGCCAAGAAGGCCAATGGCATCCTGGCCTGTATTGGGAATAGTGTGGCCAGCAGGAGCAGGGAGGTCATTCTGCCCCTGTACTCTGCATTGGTTAGGCCACACCTTGAGTACTGTGTCCAGTTCTGGGCCCCTCAGTTTAAGAAGGACATCGAGCTACTTGAGCGTGTCCAGAAAAGGGCAACAAGGCTGGTGAGAGGCCTTGAGCACAAGCCCTATGAGGGAGGCTGAGGGAGCTGGGATTGTTTAGGCCTGGAGAAGAGAAGGATCAGAGGTGACCTCATTGCTCTCTACAACTACCTGAAAGGTGGTTGTAGACAGGAGGGGTTCGTCTCTTCTCCCAGGCAACCAGCACCAGAACAAGAGGACACAGTCTCAAGCTGTGCCAGGGGAGGTTTAGACTCGAGGTGAGGAGGAAGTTCTTCACTGAGCGAGTCATTCGTCATTGGAATGGGCTGCCCAGGGAGGTGGTGGAGTCGCCGTCCCTGGAGGTGTTCAAGGGGAGATTGGACGTGGCACTTGGTGCCATAGTCTAGTTGTGAGGTCTGTTAGGACAGGTTGGACTTGATGATCCTTGGGGTCTCTTCCAACCTTGGTTATACTGTGATACTGTGATACTGTGACTTGCTTGGCCATCCTCCTAACTCTAACTGCAAACCAATGCTGAACAACAAGCAGAGAGCAGAGCAGGCAGGAAAATCACAGTGGCTGTGCCACCAGGGGCAGTGTCCCAGCTGCTGCTGGACACCATCCAAACACCACTTCCCACCAGCAGTGCTCTCCACTCCTCTTGGTTATTTTTAGCACTCAATGGATTTCTTCAGTGTCATGGTGGGCTATGGGCAGAGTCTTTTGTCCTGCTTCTTCTGGTTGTTGCAGCAGGGTGATGGAATCAGGGTGCTGGAGGAGTTGTTGGGTTGCAGTGAAATTCTTTCCAGTGGATGTAGGTTGTAGCTAACCATACAACATGTGAGCAAAGACACATCGTGGTGAGCAGTGATTGGCACAGAGAATTTCCAATCACAGCCAGTGATTCCAGAGACATCACACAGACAGAAACTGAACTGATTGCTGTGGTGGTATTCCCGAGCTGTGACAAATATTGTGGTGCAGGCCCAGCTGGACAGAGTAGTTGTGTGCAGAATCACCGCTACAAGGGGACTGCAATGGGTTACAACTATCCTGAAAGTGGGGCTGTGATAGTGTAAATCAGAAACCCCTGATCTCAGCCATAGAAACTATGGCTAAAGATACTGTCAAAGAGCTCAAGACCTCCATGTCTGAAATGAAAAGGGGGAGCGATGCCTCCTTTTCCCCTTCTCCCTCAGAATGGATCCAGGTTTCAGCAATCAGGAACAGGCGACCTTCCCCTAGGAGAGCACCCCAAGCCAATCGGGGCATGTCAAGGGGGTCTCTGTGGAGGTTCCTCTGTGACCACAGAGAGGACATGGACACCTGGCATGGCCAACCCACCTCTGCCCTCTGGAACAGAGTGCGGGAACTGCAAGGTGGCCACACTGGGGACAACTCATCCAGGAGAAGGGCTGCCCCAGTTTCCCAGAGGGGTCCCTCTTGCTCAAGAGACTCTTCCCCTAGGAACACAGGACCCTGTGACAAGTGTGGGCATCGCTGGCAGCATTAGAGGTGCCCTACCTCCAGCCAGGTGGAGGCCAGGGATAACAGAGTGTCCTGGGATGTGTATGTGAAATGGCCTGGCACTTCAGAAGCCCTGAAGTACCCAGCTCTGGTGGACACAGGGGCCCAATGCACCCTGATACCATCGAGGTACAAAGGGGCTGAACCCATAAGCATTCAGGGAGTCACAGGGGGCTCACAAGACCTGACTGTACTGCAGGCTGAGAGAAGCCTGACCGGGAATGAATGGGGAAAGCACAACCTAGTGACTGGTCCAGCTGAACCTTGCATTCTTGGCATTGACTTTCTGCGGGAGGGATGCATCAAGGAGCCTAGATGGCACAAGTGGGCATTTGGGGTGGCAGCTGTGGAGACTGCAGGCAAAGAACAGCTGTCCACCAAGCCCGAGCTGTCGGATGAGCCCTCCGTGGTGGGCAGCCATAAGGTGCAGGATTTGAAGCTACCTATTGCCTCTCGCATAGTGCATCGCAGGCAATACAGGCCAACAGACACTCTGCACCCCATACACCAACTGATTCGACGACTGGAGAGCCAGAAGGTGATCAGCAAGGCTCACTCCCCCTTCAACAGCCCGATATGGCCAGTGCGGAAGGCAAATGGGGAATGGAGACTGACCGTGGACTGCCGTGGCCTGAATGAGGTGACTCCTCCGATCAGCGCTGCCATGCCGGACATGCTGGAGCTCCAGTACCAGCTGGAATCGAAGGCGGCCAAGTGGTATGCCACAAGTGACATTGCTAATGCCTTTTTCTCCATTCCCATTGCAGAAGAATGCAGGCCACAGTTTGCTTTCACTTGGAGGGGAGGACAGTACCAATGGAATGTGTTGCCTCAGGGCAACCAGTCAGTACGCAGAGGGAAAAGCTGTCCAGCTGGCCCTGGATATAGCAGAACGAGAGAACTGGCCAGTGCTGTACCTCTCCACTGACTCCTGGATGGTAGCCAATGCCTTGTGGGGGTGGCTGAAGGAATGGAAGAGGAACGGGTGGCAGAGAAAAGGGAAGCCTGTTTGGGCCGCTGAGCTGTGGCAAGACATCGCTGCCCGCCTGGACAGGCTGCCAAGAAAGGTACGGCACATGGCTGCACACATCCCCAAGAGCAGAGCCACAGAGGAGCACAAGCACAACCACCAAGCAGATCTGGCTGCTAAAAGCTCCCAAATAGCCTTGGCCTGGGAACACAAGGGTGAGCTGCTGTTAGCTCGCTGGGCCCAGGACACTTCTGGCCACGAAGGGAGAGATGCCACATCCCAGCATTTTTTCATATTTTTTAATTTTATTTTTTTATTAATTTAATTTTTCTTTTTATCCTAATTTGGATTTTTATTTCTTTTTTTTTATTTTTAATTATATAAATTATTTTATATTTTAATATTTTTAAATTTTAATTTAATTTTATTTTATTCTGTTTAAGTTTTAATTAATTTTTAATTTTGGTTTTTAAATTATTTCTATACTGTTTTAATGCAATTTTTGTATGTATTGTCTTGATCTATAATTTTTAATATTTTTTGTTATTTTATCTATTTTTTCCTATTTTTGGTTGTTTTTGTATTTTTTATTTTTTATTATTTTTATATTGTTATTGTAATTTAATTTTTTGTTAATTTAAAAAAATTGTAATAATTTAAAAAAAAATTTAAATGTATTATTTACCTAGTTTTTTTTTTGTTCTTATTTTTTTATTTTAATTAATTTTCTATTTTCTGTTTGTTGTATTGAATCTATTTTCTATTTTAATTTTGATTTTTGCTTTTTCAGTTTTAAACCTTCTTCTTTTCTATTAATTCTTTTTTAGCATTATTTTTCATTTTAATTTTCTTGAATTTTTCTTTATAAGGTTTTTTGTTTGTTTTAATCTAGTACTCTTGATAATCCTTATTTGGTTTTTTGCTAATAATCCTTATGTTTTTTCTTAATAGCTATTTTTTGTTAGCAATCCTTATGTTTTTTTGTTGTTTGTTTTTAATTTGTTCTCTATCATTATTTTTTGTTATTATTTTGTTATGTTTTATTGTACTTTTTGTATCTAAGTTGTAAAATTTTGGTTTTGTTTTGTTATACATATTTGTATTTTTAATTTTCTTTACTTTTTTTTTTTTTTTAGTATTTTTGTATTATTTGTATGTTTTCTACTCAATGTCTAAGAAGGAAATAGAAAGATGTTACATTAGCTAAGGATACTTTTAAAAGCAAAAACCTATTTACTACAGACCTTAACTATATTACACGGAGCTCCTTTGCAATGCTGAGGCACACAGCTAAGAAAATTTGAACCAAAAGAAGAACTTACAGTGTGAACTCATTACTAAGTGCTTATGCCTTCCTGCAATTACTATGCACTGAGTACCTGTAGATACCAAATGCTTACTATTCATTATGCTTACTAGGAAGACTTAGCAAACCTCTAAATAACAAATCTCTGAGAGACATTGCAATCAGGAGTGATGAAATTAGCACTGTTGCTTTAAATCAGAGCAGAGCTTCGGTAGACTAGAGTCGTACCAGAAAAGAGAGTGGGGGTAGGGGTGACTACCTCTTAGACCATTTGTTTAATTAAGATGTCATGTACCATCCTCTCCAGGACACAGTGACCATCTCTGGAGTCACCTTTCCCAAGGCCAAGGCCCTTTCCATCATTCTCCAATTGCTTCTGCACTTATTCTTTGTTCATTCCGGTTCCTCTCTCCTATGCTGCTTTGACCTTTAGGGAGGCAAAGCTGCAGTTGTCCCCTGGGCAACCTCTGTGATTGGTTTTCCTCTCCACCTCTTGTATCTACTTGCCTAAAACTTTGCTTCTCAGATCATGCCTTGGAGAGAGACAGCCTACTGAGAGACATCTTGTGCTGAGCAGCTGGTTCCAGAGGGGTTTGATCACTGATGCAACTTTATCAGACTTTGCTTTTCTTTACTTCTAAACAGGAACAATTCTCCTGTGGCTGTATGCAGACAGATCTCTATGGAGAGCAGGGGGGAGCTGGTTCCATGGAACTATGACCTGCAGCTGCAGAGAGCAGTGAAGAAGTCTGATGGGACAGTGATGTAAGCCCCAGGGGGCAATGACAGCAATGGAGAAGTTGTGGAGGGGGTGAGGACCAAAGTTCATACAGTGTCAGATCTTGAGGAAGAGTTTTTCCTTTGAGTCCAGGCCGCTTGAGGAGACTCTGTGGATCAAGGTGACATGGAGAGTGCTGCTGTCAGCTCCCTTCTCTCAAATGCAGCTAATTAAAACATCCTTTAAAAACAACCCAGGGGGTTATGAGGCCCAGTGGGAAATCTTCCTCATTAACTGCACTCTGAAACAGCTTCAATTAGCTGTGAAAAAGCTCCAATGAGCTGGACAAGTCTTCAGTACTTGAAGGAAATCCCAGGCAGAGCCACAGCTCCTGAGGGACTTCTGTGTTCTAATGAGCCCCATGGAGGATTTGGGCTGACTCCAGGTGTCAGGGACTGATAGGAAATTGAAGAAACTGCTCCAGAAGTCAGCAGCAAATGCCAAAGTAGCTTGAAGCACTGATTGGCCCCACTGGGGCTTGTTACTGACAAAGCCTCCCCAGGGGCTCCTTAGAGCAGGTAATTGGAGGCTGTGACTTCTAGAGCAAAAAAAGGTAAAATGCAGGAGTCTGTGATGCTGAAAAAACCCTGGGTTTGGGTTATGGAGCAGGAAGCCAAGCCCTGAGCACAGCCCCTGGGGACAGTAGAGCCTGAAAACCTCAAAATAAAGAATCTGCTCCCAGGCCTGGGTGGCAGAGACAAGTGCCAGAGCCCAGGGACCAAGACCTTGGGTCCTGTTGGGCTTTCAGCCTTGCCAGAGCCCCTGGCCATGCTTTGGCAGCAGACTTGGTAGGCTTAGGTAATGGCTGCCCTGGGTGACCTTGAAGGTCTTTCCCAAGCGCAACAGTTCTGTGATTCTATGTTTCTGTGTAGGAGAAGAACTGGGTTTGGATAGCTTTAGAAGACTCTAGGGAAGGTTTGCCTTTGCTTGAAGATGAGGATTATCACAGTATCACTAAGGTTGGAAGAGACCTTGAAGATCATCCAGTCCAACCTATCACCACAGACCCCATGACTAGACCATGGCACCAAGTGCCACGTCCAATCCCCTCTTGAACACCTCCAAAGATGATGGTGACTCCACCACCTCCCTGGGCAGCCCATTCCAATGGTGAATCACTCTCTTGGTGAAGAACTTTCTCCTCACCTCCAGCCTAAACTTCCCTTGGTGCAGCTTGAGACTGTGTCTTCTTGTTCTGGTGTTGCAATACAATAAATCCAGGTTGGAAGAGACCTTCAAGATCATCGTGTCCAACCTAGCAACCAATCCAACCCACCCAAACAACTAGATCATGGCACCAAGCACCCCATCAAGTCTCCTCCTGAATACCTCCAATGATGGTGACTCCACCACCTCCCTGGGCAGCACATTCCAATGGGCAATCACTCTCTCTGTATAGAACTTCCTCCTAACATCCAGTCTAAACCTCCCCTGGCGCAGCCTGAGACTGTGTCCTCTTGTTCTGGTACTGGCTGCCTGGGAGAAGAGACCAACCTCTGGCTGGCTACAACCTCCCTTCAGGCAGTTGTAGAGAGCAAGAAGGTCACCCCTCAGTCTCCTCTTCTCCAGGCTAAGCAACCCCAGCTCCCTCAGCCTCTCCTCTCAGGGCTTGTCTTCCAAACCCCTCACCAACTTTGTTGCCCTTCTCTGGACACGCTCCAGCAAGTCAACCTCCTTCCTAAACTGAGGGGCCCAGAACTGGACACAGGACTCTAGGTGTGGCCTAACCAGTGCAGTGTACAGGGGCAGAATGACCTCCCTGCTCCTGCTGGCCACACTGTTTCTGATGCAGGCTAGGATGCCATTGGCCTTCTTGGCTGCCTGGGCACACTGCAGGCTCATGTTCAGCCTCCCATCAACCACACCCCAGGTCCCTCTCTGCCTGGCCGCTCTCCAGCCACTCTGACCCCAGCCTGTAGCACTGCATGGGGTTGTTGTGGCCAATGTGCAGAACCCAGCACTTGGATGTGTTAAATCTCATGCCGTTGGATTCTGCCCATCTGTCCAGCCTGTCGAGGTCCCTCTGCAAAGCCTCTCTGCCCTCCAGCAGATCAACTCCTGCCCCCAGCTTGGTGTCGTCTGCAAATTTACTGATGATGGACTCGATGCCCTCATCCAGATCATCAATAAAGATGTTGAAGAGCATGGGACCCAGCACTGATCCCTGGGGCACACCACTAGTGCCTGGCTGCCAGCTGGATGTGGCACCATTCACCACCACTCTCTGGGCTCGGCCCTCCAGCCAGTTCCTAACCCAACGCAGTGTGCTCCCATCCAAGCCATGGGCTGCCAGCTTGGCCAGGAGTTTGCTGTGGGGGACGGTGTCAAAGGCCTTGCTGAGGTCCAGGTAGACCACATCCACAGTCTGCCCCACATCCACCAGGTGGGTCACCTGATCATAGAAGGAGATCAGGTTGGTCAAGCAGGATCTGCCCTTCCTAAATCCATGCTGGCTGGGCCTGATCCCTTGGCCATCCTGTAAGTGCTGCATGATCGCACTCAAGATGACCTGTTCCATAATCTTGCCTGGCACTGAGGTCAGGCTGACAGGCCTAGAATTCCCTGGCTCATCCAACCGGCCCTTCTTGTGGATGGGCACCACGTTGGCCAGCTTCCAGTCTTCTGGGACCTCTCCAGTGAGCCAGGACTGCTGAAAAATGATGGAGAGCGGCTTGGCCAGCTCATCTGCCAGCTCTCTCAGCACCCTAGGATGGATCCCATCTGGTCCCATGGCCTTGTGGGGGTCCAAGCGGCTCAGAAGATCTCTAACTGCCTCCTGGAGCAGCGGGAAACTATGCAGCTCCCTGGCTCCTTCTGCCAGCTCTGCAGGCCAGCTGTCTGGAAGATGTTCTGCCATGCTAGGATAGATTGAGGCAAAGAAGGTGTTAAGTACCTCTGCCTTTTCCTCATCCTTGGTTACAACGTTCCCCTCCATGTCAACCAAGGAGTGGAGGTTGTCCTTGCCCTTCCTCTTGCTATTGATGTATTTATAGAAGGACTTTTTGTTGTCCTTCACAGCAGAGGCCAGTCTAATCCATATGGTTTTTGTTAATAGCTATTTTTGTTAGTAATCCTAGTATTATTTAGAATTTTTAGGTTGTTATTTTTTTATTGTTGGTTTTTTACTATTATCTTGTTAAATTGTTTTTATTTTAAATTTTTGTTTGTTTTTAATTTGTTTTCTATTTTTTGTTATTATTTTGTTACTTTGTACTCTATTTTTTGTATCCAAATTTTTTGGTTTTTTACCTTTTTTTTTCTAGTCAGTGTCTAAGAAGGCAATAGAAAGATTTTACATTAGCTAAGGAATACTTTTAAAAACGAATACCTATTTACTACAGACCTTAACTATATTACACGGAGCTCCTTTGCAATGCTGAGGCACACAGCTAACAAGGTTCAAACCAAAAGAAAATCGTACAATGTGAACTCATTACTAAGTATTGTATTATTGTATTATTGTAAGTCCTTATGCCTTACTACAATTATTATGTACTGAGTACCTGTAAATACCAAATGCTTACTATTCATTATGATTACTAGGAAGACTTAGCAAAACTCCAAATAACAAATCTCTGAAAGACATTACAATCAGAAATGATGAATTAGCACTGTTGCTTTAAATCAGAGCAGAGCTTGGTAGACTAGAGTCATACCAGAAAAGGAGGGGGGAGGGGGTGGCTAGCAAGGTGTGCCCTAATTGCAATTGTTTCTGCAGTAGGGTCTTAACAACTTGCAGCCTGTCTTGTCTCAGTGACCACTGCTCCACCCATACTGGATTAGCTGTTGTCCATTTTAATTTGAGGGTTGGTTGCTGACCAGTAGCTGTTACAGAAAAGGAACAGTAACGAGTTTTGCTCCTAGCTAGCTTAAGGCATCTCAGCCCAATAGAGCAACTGGAAGGGTTAACAGGGTCTTGCAGTGATTGATTTGCCGTCTGCAAAAGCTAATTGCACTGGCTCTTTGCTGACCCGGGTTGTTTGCATACCTTTAAACCCATGACTCCAGAGTTTGCCATCAGCAATGGCTAGTGACCATTCCATTTATGGCAAGGTATAATAGTGACATTGTCTCCAGTATCCACAGCCATTAAAAGTTGTATAGGTTGGCCACAAGGGTGTCTGATAGTTATAATCTGTTCTGGTTTTCCCTTTTGGATTTCTAGGTCCAATGAGGTGTTAGGCATACTGGTGAAACCAGAGTCTTCTCGCCCTCAAATCCTGTTAGAAGCCTTAGGCACTCAGGACTCAAATGGTATTAGCTGAGCAATTTCTGCCCCAACAGGAGTGCTAACAGGAGGGGTAATGCTATAGAGCGTAAGTTTTATAGCCCAGTCATAATCAGAATCTATTGAACCAGGAATTATGAGGATGCCCTGTCTAGAGGTAAACAATCTGTCAGTTAACAGAGCACAGGGTCTGTGACCCAGAGGACTGTGCTGATTGGACTCGACAACAACATTTTGTGGACTCAAGAGCGATATCCACTGCTGTTGCCAGGTCTGCTCTGCGCTGCCAGAGGTGGCTGCGGGGGGAGGGGGTGTCGCAGTCCAAGCAGATTGTGTCACCAGCAAACCTGCTGAGGCTCCATTCTGCTCCTTTGTCCAGCTCCCTGATGAAGATGCTGAACAGGACTGGAGCCAGCCCTGACCCCTGGGGAACACCACTGGCCACAGGCTTCCAACTAGACCCTGCCCTTTTGCTCACAGCCCTCACATCTCTATTCTCTTGCTGGGCCCAGGGCCTGTGGCAGGGAACAGCCAACCCTGCCCAGCCTCTGTGTGGTAGGGTGAGAAAGTTCTCCCCCACACACAAAGAAACCACGGCTAACTCAGTCGGAAAAGCAATGAAATAAGCTATAATTACAGGCATAAATGGAATGCAATGAATATGTACACAAATATACAATATTTACAAGATATACAGAAATACACAGTAATGAACGTAATACAGAAGAGCTTTTTCCCTCCAGCCAGCCAGGAGGGTTCCCTGAACCCCCCTCTCTCCCTCCCTACCTCCCTTTTTTCCCAAAAAGGGTTAGAGAGAGAGAGAAAGGCAATTAAGGAGAAAATTCTGTTAGCTCAAAGCATGTGCAAGAATTAGTTTTCTTATCTGGTTAGCTTTGGTAATTCAAGGTCGCTCCTGTCCGGCAAAGCTGCTGCTTCAGAGAGAGAAACAGGCAAGCCCACACAAACAGAGAGAGCAGACTGAACTCAGACTGAACACAGACTGAACTGACAGAACTTAAAATTAAAGTTGCATTCTACCAATCTACCAATGAAATTAGTTTAGACTATCTTGTTGTCATTTAAATATCAAAAACATTCAGCCAGGGTGTTTAGCAATTGTCCCTTTCTTAAAGGCACAGCCTAAACTGGTCACAATTGGTTTGCAGTTAGAGTTAGGAGGATGGCCAAGCAAGTCACACTGCTGCAGACATTTCCCATCATCAGTGTTTCCTGTGTGCTTTGTGTCACTGAATGACATTGAAGAAGACTTTGGAGGCTGAGGAATCACCAAATTTCCTTCCCATTCTGATTGGATGATGACATTCTCTGTTGAGAGGCACAGAGACAAGAGACAACCACACAGCCACTCTCTGGCTGAGTGAAACGGACTCAAGTCACAGAGCAGACAGTGGGGGCACAGTGCCCCTGTCACTGGAAACCTTAGTTTCATAGTTTCATAGTTTCAGTTAGGGTTGGAAGGGACCACAAGGATCATCTAGTTCCAACCCCCCTGCCATGGGCAGGGACACTCTACCCTAGATCAGGCTGGACAGAGCCTCGTCCAGCCTGGGCTTAAACACCTCAAGGGACGGGGCCTCAACCACCTCCCTGGACAACCCATTCCAGGCCTTCACCACCCTCACGGTGAAGAAGGGTGAACCACGGTGAAACCTTCTCAAGACCTGATGTGATTCTCCTTCCCCCCTTCCCAGGGCATGAACTAGCCCAGGGTAAGGCAGGTATGGATCAGGACTGTGGTGGGTTAACACCCTCTTCTGAGAACAAAAGAACAAAGCAGGGGGGAGGGCTTGCAGGTATTTTTCACTCCCTGCAGGGCATTTTTCACCTGGGAAGCTGAGTCTGTTCCACTCCCCGCTCCCTGCCCAGCTAGGGTATAAAAAGCAGGACCTCATAGCTGTTGGCCCCGGCTTTTCTGGCTTCCGCCCCTGCTGGATGAGAGCTACTGCAGCTACCCTCCTGCTCCTCTGCCACGTGGTTGGACCTGATCCTTCTCCCTGCTGCCTCCACGCTTCCTCAGAGAAAGGCTGGTTTTGTATTATTCTCTTGGTTTTGTCCCCCTCCCATCCATCCTTGTTCCTTGCCCTTGTGAACCTTTTTCCTGTTATTGTTATATATATATATATATATATATATATATATATATATATATGGCTTAAAGACAGCTCTTTACCTCTCTACTTCCCTACTTCCAAGCCGACTCCAAATTATTGTTTGGTGGATTTGCTCCTTCCTTTTCTCCCCTCTCTGTTGGGAGGGAGGAGGGGGGGAGTGGGGGAGAGATTCTCAGCCTTGCCCCCCACCTGAGCTCTTAACTTCCATTTAAGGCTCAAACCACCACACATTGGTTCATGAGGAAGGGCTGCTAGGATCCAACCTTTTCATCTGCTTCTCACTCTCAAGAACTCTTGACTGGCTGAGAAATCACAGCCACATCAGAACTTGTTGGGTTTGCCTCATCTTTGTGGACAGGCAAGCTGCTGAGAGACAGCTTGTGCTGAGCAGATGGTTCCAGAGGCCTTGGATTGCTGAGGCAACTTTCTCAGCCATGGCTTTGCTTTGCTTCCAAACAACAACAATCCTGTGGCTGTGTGCAGGCAGTTCTCTGAGGAGAGCAGGGGGCAGCTGGTGCCGTGGAGCTGTGAGCTTCAGCTGCAGAGAGCAGTGGAGAAGTCTGATGCAAAGAGCAGTGACATAAGACCCAAGTGGGCAGTGCCAGCAATGGGGAGGTTGGGGAGGGTGAGGAGCAAAGTTGTCCCTTCAATCAGACCTAAAGGACAGATTTCCCTGCAAGTGCAGATGTCCTGGTGAGACAGCCTGGGTCAGGGTCACTTGGGGAATTATCATCTCTGCTCTGAGCTGAAAGCTAACAGAATATTCTCCCTTTGATATGAAAGAAATACTAAAGGAGCTTTGTGAGGAGCACTTTGAAACCTTGAAGAAAACTACAGAGACACAAAGAGCTCTTAGGGCACTTGGGGATCATTGCCTGAGCCTCACACACTGAGAGGAGACTGAAGGAATCTGCTCAAGAAGTCAGAAGCAGAACAAAAATTCCTTCAAGTCTGAATTGGCCTCACTGAGGGCCATTAGCAACAAAGCCTCCCAGGGGTGCTTAGAGAAGCTCCATGGAGGCCATGATTGAAGGCAGACAAAGGCAAAGTGCAGCTGAACAAACCCTGGCCTTGGTCTCTGAAAGAGAAAGGCCAAGCTCTGAGCCTCAGGTCTTGGAAAGGCAGATCCTGAGAGCCTCCAACTCAACCTTCATCTCAGCAGCCATGGTGGCAGAAGCTGCTGCCAGAAGGAACAGGATCAAGACCTTGTCCCTCTTGAGCCTTTCAGCCCTGCCAGAGCCCTTGGCCATCCCTCCTGCAGGCTGAGCTACACTGTCCCATGCCTGCAGCTCTTTCCCTTCAGGCTGTTGACGTCCATCTGGCTTCCCCAGCCAGCTCTCCCCCTGACATTTCCACACCTTCCCTCAGGCCTCTCCACTCTTGCTGCCTATTCCTTGACACACAAAGGATCTCCAGATTCCTTCTGGGTCACCTCTTGTACCACAGCTCTACACTTTGAATGACATTTCTTTGTCCTGACCCCCAGTTTGAACTTTTCAGTTGCACCTTCTGAAGGCTTCCTTCTGTGCCCACAACCAAGAAAAGCTCCATCAGCTGACACCCCCCTTCAAGCAGGTGCACATCACCCCTGAGCCTTCACTTCCCCAGGCTAAAGAAGCTCAGCAGCTTCAGGTGCTAGAGAGAGACTCCAAACTCCATCCAGGCAGATCTCCTCTGGAACTTCTCCAGTACCTCTCCATTCCTCCAGGCTAAGGAACTCCACAGCCAGACCCCAATAGTGCAGATGTGGTCACAGCAGTGCTGAGTGCAGGGGAGCACAACCTCTGTGTCTGGTTATCCACAATCCTCCTGCCACAGCCCAGCTGCACTTGGCCTTCTGCACTCTGCTCAGCTCTGCTCCATCCCAGGCCATTGGCAATGGTCCCTGCCAGAGGCCTTTCTGCCTGGGCACTGAGCAGAACCTCCAGCTCCAAAGCAACAGGCAAGGCACCTCCCTGCTGCTGCCTCTCAGCTTGGCAGGCACAAGGGATGGCACAGTCCCCAGCCCAGCCCTGGGCCTGCTGCTGGCCAATGACACAAAGGGATTGGAGTTTTCAGTGACCTCACACTCACCTCCTGGCCATGTGGCTCCTCCTGCCCTAGGAGCTTCTCAGCCATCCCTGGTGTCCCAATGCTGGCCCAAGGCCTCAGCCTGCTTATGGCCTGTCAGCTGAGCAGCCACAAGAAACCTCTGCAGGACCTTCCAAGGCAGGTCCCTACTGCTGCCTTTCAGCTTCTCCAGCAGCCACAGCCAAGCCCTGTCCCTGCTGCTGACCCCTCAGGCCCTCAGGTGGCAGGGAGGTGACAACCCAGCTCCAAAGCTCTTCCTGCAGGGGCCACCAAGTGCTCAGGGACAGGGAGTCACACAAGTCCCTTGCCCACCACATGCCTTCTGCTGCCTGCTGGGGATTCTGGCAGCTGGGAGGCCAAAAGCACAGAGGCCAGCCAGGAGTCAGGGCCTGCCCCCTCAGCTGCTGCAGCAAGAAGTGACCTCCCAGTCCCTTTCCTGCCCTCTTTCTGCTGCTGCCCTATCAGCTGCTGAGCCAGCAGTGACCTCCCAGCCCCTGCCCAGCCTTGTGGCTGCTGCTGTGCAGGAGATCCTGAGGCACAGCTGAGCTGCCCATGGCATTGCCACCCATCTGCTCCTGGTGTCCATGTGCTGGTCAGCCGCAGTCCACCTCCTGCTCCTCTTCCAAGACCATGAGGCTGCTGTGGGAGCTCCCAGTCCTTGCCCTGTTCCAGAGGGCAAGCAGAATCCCTCAAGGGTGGGAGGGGGTGCACGAGAGGAGTCAGAGCAGAGAAAGGAGGTCTGGGGCTGAGGTATTCCAATTGCGGCTGAGGGCTCAGAGTTGTCTTTCAAGTCTGTGGGTCAGGCCAGGGCTGAGGAGAGCCTTTGGTATCCTGCTGAGGTTGCTGGGCACAGCTCAGGTGGGGACCAGCTCTGAGTCACACAGCTTGGGCTGGGGATCTGTTGAGGGCTGGGGTAAAGGGCAAGGACTCAATGCCAAGGGTAAGACCCTAGATCAGGGTGAACAATGATTGCAAAGTCAGGGTCAGGGGTAGCTGTGGGAGAGGCTGAGGTGGGATGGGTGAGTTGAGGGATGAGCTCAGCTCCTGTGGATTAGAGCAGGGGAATGGGTTCAGGGGAGGAGCAGGGCTGGTGGAGACTGATTAGAGTGAGGGGTTCAGGCTGTCCTGGGAGGTGATCAAAGGAGGAGTTTTTATTGGAACAAGGCCTAATGTGTATTTGAGGGATGAAAGGGATCCTGTTTGGACTGGGCCGGGCCCAGAGTGTAATGGGAAGGCATGAGGGTGTGCAGTTTGTACTGGGAAGGATGCATTCAGTGCTGGGATGGAACTCAGACTACAGAGGAAGAAGACAATATGACCTAGCATTTACTGGATGAGGACACATATGTACTGGGAGGGGTTAAAGGAGCAATATTTGGGATGAGTCTATAATGGAAGGGGTCAGGGTATCCAGTCTGGACTCTGAGTAGGTGCAGAATGTAATGGGAGGTGGTTGGATTAGGAGTGCATGAGGAGACTCCTGTTCTGATGGCAGTGTTCCTCTGTTCCCCAGTGCTCTGGGGCTGCCTGGCACTGCTGCTGTGCTGGGACTCTGCCCCTCCACCTCTGCACACAGGCACTGCCCTGCAGCTCCACAGAAGCCTTGGAGGAAGGAACTCAGAGAAACAACTCCCTGCAGGATCCTTTCTTGTGTTGAACACCCAGGGAGCACAGCTCCTCATGTCTGCAGCCTCTGGGTCACAGCAGACAGGACAACACTGAACCAGAAATGGTCTGAAGAAAGACATTTGTGTGGCAACAACATTCTCACAAGAGAAACAGCACCAGCAGCAGCCAGAACTCCAGCAGCCAGGCTGGGCCTGCACTGAGTGACATCAGAACTGCTCTGCAGGAAAAAACAGAGTTTATTGCTTCTGAAAGCATCCGGGGATCAGATTGCTCAGGGCAGCCTTCAGCTCCTGGTTCCTCAGGCTGTAGATCAGAGGGTTCACTGCTGGAGGCACCACTGAGTACAGAACTGACACCACCAGATCAAGGGATGGGGAGGAGATTGAGGAGGGCTTCAGGTTGGCAAAGATGCCAGTGGTGAGAAAGAGGGAGACCACAGCCAGGTGAGGGAGGCAGGTGGCAAAGGCTTTGTGGCGTCCCTGCTGAGAGGGGATCCTCAGCACTGCCCTGAAGATCTGCACATAGGACACCACAATGAACATAAAACAGACAGATGATAAAAAGGCACTGAACATGAGGAGCCAAAGTTCCCTGAGGTAGGATGTGGAGCAGGAAAGCTTGAGGATCTGGGGCACTTCACAGAAGAACTGGTGCAGAGCATTGCCCTGGCAGAGGGGCAGGGAAAATGTATTGGCTGTGTGCAGCAGAGCATAGAGAACCCCACAGCCCCAGACAGCTGCTGCCATGTGGAGACAAACTCTGCTGCCCAGGAGGGTCTCATAGTGCAGGGGTCTGCAGATGGCAACGTAGCGATCGTAGGACATGGAGGTGAGGAGAAAATACTCTGCTGACATGAAAAAGAGAAAGAAAAATAGCTGAGCAGCACACCCTGCATAAGAGATGGCTCTTGTGTCCCAAAGGGAATTGTACATCGATTTGGGAACAGTGGTGGAGATGGCACCCAGGTCAAGGAGGGCAAGGTTGAGGAGGAAGAAGTACATGGGGGTGTGGAGGTGGTGGTCCCAGGCTATGGTGCTGATGATGAGGCCATTGCCCAGCAGGGCAGCCAGGTAGATGGCCAGGAAGAGGCAGAAGTGCAGGAGCTGCAGCTGCCTTGTGCCTGTGAAAGCCAGGAGGAGGAAGTGGCTGATGGAGCTGCTGTTGGCCATCTGCTGCCTCTGGCCATGGAGACCTGTGCAAGGAGGGAAAGGCAATGGCAAGTTAGGGCACACTTCTCTCAGCCTCATTGTAACCCCTGTCCCTGAGCTGCAGGAGGAATGGATTAGCTCAGTCCCATCACTACCAACCCATGGCAGAGCTTGTCACAGCTTCAAATGCAGCAGGGTCCCAGAATTGCCATGGAAATTCCTCTGGTGTCAGAACAGAAAGTGACCAACAGCCCAATCCCAGAGAACAAGAGTCCCATGCAGAGGTGGAGAACCAGTTACCACTCCTGCAGCGCTGCAGAAGAACTGAAGGAAGAACAAAAGCAGAGGGACTGGGGGTGAAGCCTTCTCCTTCCCCAGCTCTGATCACTGCTGCTCACATGGTGGACCTGAACTTCTTTGGTCATGCTTCTATGTGCACACTCCAGGAGCCTTCAGTTGAGCATCTGCAGCTGAGGTGGAGATGCCTCCAGGAGCTACAGCTGCAGTGTCCTGCCCCCACAGCCTCACTGTGTCAGGGACTGCAGTGACTGTTCTTCCAATTTGCTCTCAGCATCCTCCCAGTCCTGGCCACCTTGTAGCTCTCTCTGCCTTCCTCATCTCCCTGAGATCCTCTGGCAGTGTCCTCAGCCCTGCTGTGCTGTGCAGAGGAGCTGCTCCTGCCCAGAGCTGTCTCCTGCAGCGCTGCCTGCTTGCCAGCAGAATCTTCCAGCCCAGGAGCCTGGCCCAATAGGGCAGCAGAGGACCAGCCCAAGGTGTTTTAATAACTCCTCTGCTGGCTTTTGTTGCCCTGTAAACCTCAGAGACTGAGAGGAAGCTGATGAAACATCTCCAGAAGGCAAAGTCAGATTCAAATTCTGAAGTTTCTTCTACTCTTAATGGGTCCCAGTGAAGCATACTGGGAAAGGGTCCCCAGGGGCTGGTTAGAGCAGGAGACAGTGGATGGAAGGGAAGCATCACTGGAGGCACTGAAGCATCTCCAGGCTGTGGGGAGAGCAGAGAACTGAGGCAGTGCTGAGAGGTCAGGACAAGCAGCTCAAGGTGGCTCTGCTGCTGAGCAAACCTGGAGGGGTTTCATTGATCCCAAGGGCCAAGCCCTGACCCCCAGCCCCTGGCAAGGCAGATCCTGTCCCTCACCTGTGGCTCTGGGCTCTGCTGGGGGCAGTGGGCAGTGAGGATGAGTAGTGACGAGGGTAGGACCTTGACAGGATTGCTGTGGTTTGCTTGTAAAGAGACAACTCCTGCTGAAAAGGAATGAACTGTACCTTTAAAAATCAGATGCTTTGTGCAATGAAAACCTCTCCAATTATCTGCAGAAACCTTGGCAAGAATGAGAGGTTCAGCAGTATTTAATGAGCCCCATGGAGTATTTGGGGCTGATTCCATCATCCTTAGCTACTGCCAGGAGACTCTATCAAGGGACTGCCAAGAAGCCTCTCAAGAAGTCCAAGTCAGAAGACAACTCGAAAGTCCCTTGAAGCACTGATTGGCCTCCCTGAGGCTTGTTCCTGCCAAAGGCTCCCCAGGGACTGCTTAGAGCAGCTTGTTAGAGGCCAGGATTGCAGGGAGACAAAGGCAAAGTACAGGGCAGAAAAACTTGCCTTTGCTCTGTGAAGCAGAAAGGCCAAGCCCTGACCACTGCCCTTGGAATAGAAGAACCTCAAAGCCTCAAAGCAAAGTTTCTCTTCTCAGGCCTTGGTGGCAGAGGCAACTGCCAGAGTCAAGGGTACAAAGACCTTGGACCTGTTGGGCCTCTCAGCCTTGCCAGAGCCCTTGGCTGTCCCTACTGCAGCCTCTCCTACACTGTCCCATGCCTGCTTCTGTTTCTCTTCAGGCTGCTGACACCAATCTTGCTTTCCCACCCAGCTCTCCCCCTGCCATTTCCATCTCTTCCCTGAGCTGCATCAGCTCTCCCTGCCATTGCCTGACCCCTCTGCATGGCCTCATGCATAGCAGCTCTGCCCTTTGAGGGACATTTCTTTAGTCTCATCTCCACTCTGAACCTTCCAAGCTGCACTTTGTGAAGGTTTTGGTCTCTCCCCACTCCCCAGAAGAGCTCCATCCTCTCTGAAACCACCCTTCAGCCATGTGCACACTGCTCTGGCAGTGCCCTGAGCCTCCATTCAGCAGGCTGAAGCAGCCCAGGTCCCTCAGCCTCTCCACAGAGATGTCAATCCTCATCCTGGCAGATCATCTCTGCATCCTCCCCAGTTACTCCCTACTCTTCTAGACTGGAGAATGTCACATCCACACACCATGAATCCAGATGTGGCCACAGCAGTGCTGAGTCTAGGGGAGACCAACTCCTGTGTCTGGGTAGCCAGACTCCTCCTGCCACAGCCCAGATGCTGTTGTCCTTCTTCCCTGTGTGCAGGGTCTGCTCCATCCCAGGGTATTTGGAATGGTTCCTCCCAGATGCTGTGGTGCCTTTCTGACTGGGGATAGGACACACCAGAACATCCATGTCCAAAGAACAGGAAGACAGTTTGTACTGGGATGGGGCCCAGGCTGTCAGGGAGTAGGTAAGGGGATATAAGTTGTACTGGGAGGAGTATCAGACAAGTGGTTGGAGGGCTTCAAGTGGTGTTGCCTTTCCTGGGAGTGGGCACAATCTGTCCTGGGAAGGAGCCCTGTTAGGGTTGTACTTAATATTTAATGATTGGCTTCACCAGGGGAAGTTTAGACTGGAGGTGAGGAGGAAGGTTCTTCCCAGAAAGAGGAATTAGCCACTGGAATGTACTGCCAGGGAGGTGGTGGAGTCACCACCCCTGGAGGTGTTCATAAAATGTTTGGATGTGGCACTTAGACATTTGCTACCAAGGGCTTTCTCTCTAGATTCAGGGGATGAGATTTTCAGCTCCCTTTCTCCTTCTCTCCAGCCTGGTGTTCCTTCTCCTGCACTAGTGCCTGCTGGGACAGGATCCATGGGATGAAGAGGAACCCAGTGGCAATTTGTGGGGAGCCTCAGATTCACTAGAGGGATCTGCACCATGCAATGTCCAGAGCAATGTGAACCCTACAGCACTCAAGGGAACAAATAGTTAGAGAGCAGCCCCATGGAGGACCTGGGAGTGCTGGTGGGCAGCAAGTTCTGCATGGGACAGCAATGTGCCCTGGTGGCCAAGAAGGCCAATGGGAGCCTGGGGTGCATTTGGAAGAGTGTGTCCAGCAGATCCAGGGAGGTTCTCCTCCCCCTCTACTCTGCCCTGCTGAGTCCCACCTGGAATATTGCATCCAGTTCTGGGCTCCCCAGTTCCAGTGGGACAGGGACATGGTGCAGAGGCTGTGAGTATGCTGAAGGGACTGCAGCACTGCCTGATGAGGAGAGGCTGAGAGCCCTGTGGCTCTTTAGTCAGGAGAGGAGAAGGCTGAGAGGGCATCTGATCAATGTCTATCAATATCTGAGGGCTGGGGGTCAGGAAGCAAGAGGCAGGGACAGCCTCTGCTCACTTGTGCCCTGGGAGACGACAAGAGGTAATGGATTAAAACTGCAGCACAGGAAGTTCCGCTTCAACAGCAGGAAGAACTTCTTTACTCTAAGGTTGTCAGAGCCCTGGAGCAGGCTGTCCAAGAAGGTTGTGGAGTCTCCTTCTCTGCAGACTTTCCAGCCCTGTCTGGATGTGTTCCTGTGAGACCTGCACCGGATTCTATGGTCCTGTTCTGACAGGGGTTCTCAGAGATCTCAGAGGTCCCTCCCAACCCCTAACATCCTGTCACCTGTGACCCTGTGAATTGTCACAGGGCTCTGAATCCAAAGGAGATCCCAGCAGGAAATACCAAGGTTCCAGCTACAAATCATGAAGTCTGTCTGAGCTTCATCTTCAAGCATCCTTCTGAAGTCACCTTCCACTGCCCCCTTGGGCTCTTTCTGGGCTCTCAGCTAATGCATCCAGGTGGCAAGTCCAGCTGCCTTCAAAGCAGTGGAAGTTGTTCGCAGAAGCTGAGAGGCTCTTTCCATTTTGCTTGGAGGGGCTCCTGATTGTCATGGGTTGAGTTGACTCTGCTGCTGTTATCCAGACCATGCTGCAGCCATGCCAGCCTCAGAAATGAAAGTGCTGGCTGGAGCAAAGGATGATGGGGCTTGAAGTTCAGATTGCAACATGGGAGGCTCCCTGTGCCAGTTGCTGCTTCTGGGTTTCTGGGTTTTTTTGGGTGCTGGCTGTTCTGCTGGGATGGCAGTGGGACAGGGAGGGGCAGGGGAGCAGCTCCCTGTTTTGGGCTTGTGCCTTGCTTGCTGCTGCTTGCTGCTGCTTTCCACTGTGCCTTTCCTGCACATAGGCTGAGGTCACTGTACTTTTTTATCCTGATCTGACTTGCTCAGAAAACTCTTCTCTCTTTTGTTTCTGTATCAACACAAAGAGGTTTTGTGTGGTGTTCTTTCCCCCTCTGTTCTGTGTTGGGGGAGGCAGAGAGGTTAAGCTACTGGGTCAGCTGAACCCAGTACATTCCTTTTCTGGAGCCCAACGTGGGGCAGGAAAGCAGCTGCCTTAATGAGGACAGATTTTGGCAGGAGACAAAAGGATTGTGGTAACAAAAAAGAGGATTCAATTAAGGCTTGAGGCTTGTCAGAGTTTGACAGAAGTTCTCTTACCTGTGGTGTGTTCACTACGTTGATGCATTTGCGTTTGGGGGCCTGATGAGCTGCAGTCCTGTTTGTGCTGCTGATGGTGCTGAGTGTTAGCTTAGGGCAATGGCTCAGAGCTGTGCTGCCCACTGCTGGGCAGCTTGCTCTGCTTTCATCCAGAGCACTAGAGGACACTCCCAAGGAAACCACAGTGAGATCTGCCCAGATGCTGGATACTGAGGAGTGGCAGAGGGTGGGGGAGGGAAGGGGCAAATTCTTAGACTGGTGGTCACCTCCGGGGCTTTGGAATTTCAGCCCTGAGGAAGTGCAAAATCCTCCCCAGCTGGGGAAAGGTTTGGGAAAAGTCTGTTGTCAGGCTGGGAGTTCCTGAGAGACAGAAATCACTGCAATGTGCTTGGGCCTGGCCCATGCCTCTCGAGCCCCTTCTCATCTCTGTGCAGAGGGCTCAGGGGCAAGAGAAGGTCTCTGGACCTACAGACAGTGCCACAGGCATGGCAGCTGTGTCAGAGAAGCAGCCTGTGCCAGGATCAGCTGCCCCTCATAGTGATTGGTGCTTATGAGCAGGATTGTGCCCCAAATATTACCAGAACATGCTTCTCTGTGTGTGACTCAACCCCCCTTTGTCCCCCCTCCCTTCTGGAGATGGTGGGGGAGGGGGCGGACCTTGGCACCACTGAGTCCAGGTAAACAATCTGCCTGGGCATGTTTCCCCCCCTGTGGTAAGCAAGGCCCAGGCTACAGGTTTGTTTGCCCTGTTCAGGGCGTGTGCTGATGCTTATTGGGCACAGTATCAGTTCCTTGGTTAGTTGCTGTGTCAGCAGTGGGTGCTCACTGGAGCAGTGTTCTTTGGGGCAAATGGTAAGCAGGAGCTGTTTGGTAAACAAGTGCCCCCCCCCGCTGGTGTCGGTGCCTGTGCCTGTGTGCGTCTCTGTGCCGCTCCGCTCCGCCTGGCCCGGGGCTTGCCCCAGCACTGCAGAAGGCCTCGCTGCACATCGCCACTGCTGCCCGGCTGCGGGCAGTGCCGTGGAGCCTGGGGTCAGCTGCCGCCTGAGCCATCGCCACGGGAGGAGACCACGGCGGCCCTGTGCACCGCCGGCCCTGAAGCGCCGCAGCCCCCGGAGCGGGGAACCTTTGCCAGGGGCTGCGCTTCGTGCACCAAGCGGCAAAAGTCTCTGAAGGTTCCCCTGGGAGGCTCCAGGACCTTTGTGCTCTGGGAGAAGCAGCAACCCCGCGGCACGGCCACGCGGCTGGCGCCATTCTCTATTGCCTCAGCAGGGCACAGCCGTGCCGCGCTGTCAGGACTCTCAACACATTCCCAGGGAAAGATTTCATGGCGCTCTCAGCTCCTGAGGAAGCCAAACCTTGCTTCAGAGGATTTGGGTTAAGGGAGTGCTGAAACTGTCCTGGGTTGAGGGTTTGCCGGTCACCGACAAACCCCTCCCCCACTGCTTTCCCAAGCAGTTTCAGTTCTAAATCCTATCACTCCTTTGGTTGGGCTGAGGTGCCCAGGCACAAACCTTCTGTAGAGGTGGTTCCACCAACCCATGCTGCTGCCTGTGAGTAGAAACTCAATCCCCTGCTGCATAGTTTGTGTATAATAGACTACTAATAGATCTGTTCATTGCTATCCTTGCTGCTCATTCCCGAGGGCACATCTACAACACTCCTGTAGGGACAAAGAAGCCTACAAGGAAAGCAGCTGATCCTGCAAAGGACCAGGAGGGATCAGGGTCTCCATGGGAGCAAGAGAAAGAGCCAGGGCTGCTGGCTTGGTTCTTATCTCTGGCTTTGGAAGATGGCCAAGGACAAACAGTGGATGAAACAAGCAGCAGGCCCCAACAAGGCAAAGGAAATCTCTGCTCCTCTGTCCAGGCCTGTGTTTCAGCTGTAAAGGAACTGTCCCAGGAGTTCCATCAGCTCCAGAACAAGGTTTTATTCCCCACCTGTACAGTCCTGTGTTTCAGCCATGAGAAGCAGCTGCTCCCCTGTCCAAGGGAGAGAATCTGGGAAGCACACACCGCAGCACACCCTCTGCTTACTACTTGTGTGACCATGGGGAGGACATGAGGAATTGGAAGGGAAAACCCAATCCAGTCCTGGCTGCAGGAGTCTGTGACTTCCAGGGGAATTGTCCCCCCAGAGATGCTGCCTCAGTTTCCAGTGGGAAATGGCCTAAGAGGAGCAGGGAAGCTAAAACTGCTTCTGGTCCTCCTGAAGGGACTCCCAAAGCATCTTCACAAGATGCAAGGGACCCAAGGCAGAATTAGAGGGGCTCTGCCTCCAACAGTGAAGGGAGAGACAAATTGGTTTGTTGGACTGTACAGAACCAATGGCCTGGCAAGATGAACACATGAGAGGATAAAGCTTTAGCAGCTGCAGGTGCCCAGTGTGCTCTGACACCATCAAACCATGAGGGGTGGAACCCATCTGTGTTTCTGGTGTGACAGGAGGATCCCCACACCTGGATGTGTTGGAAGCTGAGTACTGGGATGCAAGCCACAGTTTGCTTTCACTTGGAGGCATGGAAGGAGTCACTGGACTCGATTGCCCCAGAGGTGGAAACACAGCCCCAGCATTTGCAGCATTTGGCCTGGGCATGGCTTGATCCAGACTGTGCTGGAACAGAGTGGAGCTGCAGAGCACCTGCAGTGAGCAGCCCTCTGGGTCCTGCAAAGTGACCTCCTGTGGAGGGAGAATGGAGAGTCCCTGAGGTGTGCTGCTGATTGCTGCTGGGCATGGTGCAGGTGGCCCAGAATGAGGGCTGGGGAATATCAAAGGGTAAGTTGAAAATTTGCTACCATTACTCCTCACCACCCTGCCTCATGCCACCTTCACAGGGACAGTGCTGGCTGGAGCAAAGCACTACAGGGCCTGAAGTTCAGATGGCAACATGAGAGGCTTCCTGTTCTGGTTGCTGCTGTTGGGTTCTGGCTCTCAGGTGCTGGCTCTTTGCTGAGGGGGAGGGCTGTAGGGGTTGAACTCCTGGCTGCTGCTTCCTGCTGCTGCTCACTGCTGTGCTTCTTTCTGCAAACAGCCTCAGGTCAGTGTGCATTATGGGATCTCCTTTGGATTCAACTCTTCTGAGCTTATCTCAAGTCCTTGTCTCAACCCAGAGGGTTTTTTGACTCGTGTGTGTTATTTTTCCCTCACTTCTGTTTTGGGGGGGAACAGACAGCTTAAACTCTTCTCAGCTCTTCAACCTGTTCCAGCCCCAGAGTGGAAAGCCAACAGAAGCTTTCTGAGTTCTCCCAAAGATCTCCATGGGATTCCCCCTACACCCTCCAAAGATCCCAAAAGTCAATCCTAGAACCATCCAAATCCCAAACACCTAAGATCACCTGAAAGCCCCTGAAGAATGCCTCTGAGATGCCCCTCAAGACTCTTCTGAGAACCTCATTTTTCCCTCCCTGAACTGGGCACACAGTTCCACACCATCCCTTGGGAACATATGCCCCCAAAATTAGGGCATTGTGCCAGGGATGTCTGAAATAAAAGCAAAACAGAGAGGATTTGGGTAACTTTTGGGGTTTATTGAGACAATTGGTCAATGGACAGAGGATTTCTTACCCCAGGGAGACACAAAGCATTGGGGAAGAACCAGACAGACCCTGGTAAAGCTCAGTCCAGCAGCAGTGGCAGCTCTGGCTGAGCCAACCTAGCCCTGTAATTGTTCTCATCAGCACTAATTTGTGTTCAGAAGGGCAGGAGGGGCTTGTTCCTGTCAGAGCCCCCAGCCTCTGAGAAATACAGAGGAAAAAGAGGTGATTTTAGTTTAATCTGCTGATAAAGGTTCTCTCAGGCAGGTTAGGATTACTCTAATAGACCCTGGGTAGGTCTATTTCTCCCCCTCCTGCAGTAGCTGCGGCGGTGCCTGTTAAGATTACTCTTCTCAGTGAAGCTCTTGCCGCAGTCATCACAGTTGAAAGGTTTCCCACCGGTATGCGCACGACGGTGCTGGCTGTGGTGACCCTTGTAGGTGAAACTCTTGCCGCAGTGGCACATCTGTATGGTTTCTCACCGCTGTGGCTGAGTTGGTGCCGGATGAAACCACTGCTCGTGGTGAAGCTCTGCCGCACGCAGCACAGGGGAACAGATGCTCTCCGGTGTGGATGCGGCGATGGACGGTGAGGGTATCGCTGCGTTTGAAGCTCTTGCCGCAGTCCCTGCAGGTGAAGGACTTAATGCTGTGCACACTGCGGTGCTTGTTCAGGGTAACCTTCTGAGCGAAACACTTGCCACATTCAGCACAACTGTATGGCTTCTCATGGGTGTGGGTGCGGCGGTGCCGGTCTCTGGCAGAGCTGCAGATGAAGCCCTTGCCGCAGTCGGCACAGCTGTAAGGTTGCTCACCTCTGTGGATGAGTTGGTGCTGGATGAGTTTGGTGCTCGTGGTGAAGATCTTGCCACACTCAGCGCAGGGGAACAGCTTCTCTCCAGTGTGGATGCGGCGGTGGATGGTGAGGCTGAAGCTGTGTTTGAAGCTCTTGCTGCAGTCCCTGCAGCTGAAGGCCTTCCCACTGGTGTGGGTGAGGAGGTGTTGCCTAAGATGAGCGATCCGCCTGAACTGCTTGCCACAGCTGTCACAAGAGAAGGGCTTCTCTCCAGTGTGGGTGAGGCAGTGCTGGTTGAGATTGGCGCGCTGGGTGAAGCGCCGGCCGCAGTATGCACAGGTGAAAGGTTTCTCTCCAGTGTGGGTGAGGCAGTGCCGGGTGAGACTAAAGCGCTGGGTGAAGCTCTGTCCGCAGACAGCACAGGTGAAGGGTTTCTCTCCAGTGTGCGTGAGGTAGTGCTGGGTGAGAAGAAAGCGCTGGGTGAAGCTCTGCCCGCAGTAAGCACAGCCGTACGGCCTCTCACCGGTGTGGGTGCGGCAATGCCGGATATGCTCAGAGCTCTTGCTGAACTTCTTGCCACAGTCACCACAGACGAAGGGCCGGGAGCCAGGTTGGGGGCATTGGTGCTTCACCTGCTCTGAGCCACGTAGGAAGCTCTGCCCCACACTCAGGCACTGATTCAGCTCTTTGGGTGGCACAGAGGGACCTGCTCTGGCTTCATCCTCCTCCATACATTCCTTCTCCTCTTCCTGGTCACCTTCATCCTCATCATTATCCTTCTCTTCATAGTCATCATGCTTCTCAGCATCATCCTCCATCTTGTCCTCTTTTTCCTCTTCCTCCTCCTCTCCCTTCAGGCTGAACTTTGCCTGCTCCAGCTTGATCTCTGGGTGCTGCTTCTCCTCCCAGCTCTTGCCTGGGTCCTTCTGTGAGGCCATACTGTGGCAGGAAGGGGTCACAGCTCTGCAATATGGAAGAAGTACCTGAGCCCAGGACTTCAAAGCCTGAGATCCTGCCTGGGTCATAACAGCCCTGACTCTCAGTGCCTCCCAACACCCAGCTGGAGGAAAGAATGCAGAGGGACCTCAAACCTTCAGTTTTTACCACAGTGTGGCCTCAGACCTCCAATACCTGTGCTGAGACCCCAGGTTCCTGTGATCAGTGCCCTCAGGTACCCTGGGACTTACAAATGGTCTTCTCCCACTCTCCGTGAGCCTGGCGGCATTGGCAGGGTGGATCCTGGCCCAGGCCCTGTCCTTCGATCTCTCCTGGCTCAAACAACAGAGACAGCAGCACTGACCAAGGAAAGACCAAACCACCTCCAACCTTCTCCCACCACCCTCCACATCCCAACCCCAAACATCACCTCCTGCCACACAACTGACCCCCACTAGCCTGGGGAATTCCCAGACACCCACTACAGCTGATGTCCCTCAGAGCCCCTGGAGAGGTGAAATGTGGTGGGCAGGAGGAGCTGGAGAAGGTTGAGAGGTGCCCTGGGGCTGGGAACAAGGAACACCAAACCACCTCCACCTTCTCTCACCACCCTCCACATCCCAAGCCTCCTGCCACACATCAGACCCCCAATCATGTGAGGGGTCCCCTATTCCCACCACAGCTGTTGGGAGCTGCCCTGGGGGCTGGGGTCCTGCTGTTGCCCCACTCAGGGTTCCTTAATGGCCTGGTCCAGGGGCAGATCTGAAAACTCTGCTCTTCCCCAGCACACAGGGGCAAGGCTTATAGAGAGAGGGACACAGCCCCTGACAGAGAGAAGCAAAGGGCTCAGAGGAGAGCACTGACCTGCAAGGGATGGCTCAGCTCTGCCCAGGACCAGGCAGCACAGCTCAGCCTTGCTGGGGGCAGCTCCCAAGCCCAGCAGCACAGCCACAGCACACAGCCAGGGCTGCTCAAGATGGGAGGCCTCAACAACTGCACACTCAGCTCCTTGCCCAGCACACAGCTCCCAGCATATAGCTGCAGGGCAGTACTACAGCACAGCTGCCTCCACACAGCCTCTCCCAGCCCTTACTGCCTGCACAGAGCTCTGCTGCCTGCAGCTGCATTTAACAGCACATCTTGCTCTGGTCCCAGCTCTCCTCCCTGGCCCTGCCCCCACCACACCCACTCTGTGCTCACCTCTGCCCTGCACACACCTCTCTGCTGCCCACTCCCCAAGAGAAGATCAGAGCAGCCCTCAGGACACACACAAAGGGAGCTTCATGATCTCTGGAGATGCAGCAAAGGGGGAAGGGACTTGGGCAGCTTCTTGCTAAACCTCTTCAGCCCTCACTGGGATGCTGCAGGAGTCTCTGGCTCCTGCCCAAACCTCACACCTCCAGCACCCTTCACACACCTGCAGCCCAGAGACTCAGTAGAAAGGGTTTGGCTTCCTTATCTCCCTGACCATTTCTCTCACCTTGCTCTTTGCAGTTCTCCTGGAGCTGCCACTCCACATCCCCAAGAGAAAAGGTTTGATGGGAGGGCACAGTGCCCAGGGGCTGTTGTTCATCTTGTCAGCTGACACATGCAGAGCTGCAGCACAATTCACTCCTTTCACCTCCTCAAATGCTGACAGATTCTGCCATTCCCTGCACACACATTTGCCACCTGGGCCCTGGATCCTCTCCCCTTTTTTTGGGGGTCAAGGCCTAATTCCTGCCTGAACAATCCCAGGCCCTTCCCTCATTCCCAGCCCATTGATGGCCCTGCTGCCTTGGCTGTCCCATGGCCCTGTGTCCCCCACCTCCACTGCCACTGCAGCTGGAAGGGGGGAGTGGGAAATGCTGTGGCTCAGGAAGCCTCTAAGGAACTGGGCTGGAAGCAGCAGCACAAGAATGGAAGGGGCCTGAGACTAAAGGCTGGGATCAGCTGGAGGGCTGAAAGAACAGCACCAAGCCAAGGGGGGGTTACAGATGAGGGCAGGGGAGGGACCCTGCAGACACCTCAGGCAGCAACTGAGGAGAGGAAAGGGGACAGAGAGGGAGTGAGACCTCAGGTGACTCCTGCCATGGGGGATGGCTGGGCTGTGTGGCTAGGAGCCCTGAGTGCCTGCTTGGGCTGTGCTGCATGTCAGGAGGGGTCAGGGGACTGTCCTCAGCCAGGCAGGGTTTGGGGCTTTGAGCTTCTGGGCTCAGCTGCTGCCAGCACCATTGTAGCCTCACAGCTGCTTGACTAAGCCCTCCCACCCCCTGCAGCCTTCACCCTCCATCTCTCCATCCATTGCTCCATCCCCATTCACTTGCTGCCCTCTCCAAGTCCCCAGCGCCCCAGCAAGGCCCCAGGGCTGATCTACACAGCCAGCAGGGCCCAATAGCAGCCCCTGGATGAGAGCATGGAGAAGAATCCCCGTGGTGGGTGGAAGGCACTGGGATGTCATACACCAGAGAGTAGAGACCTGCAGAAGGGACAGCAGAGTGCAGAGGTACACCACAAAGTGTCATCAACTCCTGTGACAAGGCTCAAAGAGAGCCTCTCTGCCTCCTGAAACCTAAGGCAATACCCTGCAGAACAAGTTGGAGGAGCTCAAGGGGACAAGCTGCAGAGGGGGCCCAGGGCAACCTCCTGAGCTTCAACAAGAGCAAGGGCAGGGTCCTGCCCCTGGCCTGCCACAAGCCTCACAATCAGGACAGGCTGGGGAGGAGGGGATAGGAAGCAGCCCTGCACAAAAGGACTGGGGGGGCTGCTGGACAGGAAGCTGGACAGGAACAGACAGGGGGAGCCTGCAGCCCAGAAGGCCAAGGGCAGCCTGGGCTGCACCAAAAGCAGCATGGCCAGAGATGGACAGAGGCCAGCCTGGCACTTGCCTCTGCTCTGCTCAGACTTCACCTGCAGCACTGCAGCCAGCTCTGGAGCCCTCAGCACAGGAAGGACATGGACCTGATGGAGAGGGCCCAGAGGAGGGACACAAAAATGATCAGGGCTTGGAGCAGCTCTGCTACCAGGACAGGCTGAGGGAGCTGGGGGGTTCAGCCTGGAGAGCAGAAGAGAAGACTCTGGGGAGACCCAAGAGTGACCTTCTGGTACCTGAAGGGGACTACAAGAAGGCTGCAGAGGGACTCTTTGCAAAGCCTGCAGGACAGCACCAGAGGCAATGGCTTCCAACTGGAGCAGAGCAGATTGAGATTGGAGGTGAGGAACAAGTTCTGCACCAGGAGGCTGCTGGAACACTGCAACAGGTTGCCCAGGGAGGGGCTTTGGTCCCAGCCCTGCAGATGTTCAAGGTGAGGCTGGACAGGGCTCTGGGCAACCTGATCTAGTGCAGGATGTCCCTGCTGACTGCAGAAGGGCTTGGACTGCATCACCTTTGCAGCTCCCTGCCAACCCAAACCACTCTAGGAGTCTAGGAGTCTAAGTGCAGCCTCCAGGGAGAGCAGGAAAAACAGGAGGCAGAGGAGGACAATGAAGAGGACAAGGAGGAGGAGAACCAAAATCCCTTCCAAACTCCTCCAAACCTCTGCCAAATTGCTTGAGAGCTCTTCCAGCTCTGCAGAGTTCATTCTGGAGAGAGCTGAGGGAGTTTCTAGGCTCAGGATGTGTTGCACACTCTGCACAAATGCTCCAGAAGCTTTCCAAGTGCCTCAAAACCAGCAGCACAGCTCTGCTGGCACACAATGCCAGGCTGCAAGGGACCCCAAGGCTCAGCTGCTCCAACCTTGCCAGCTGACACTGCCCTTGAAAGGAGCTGGCCCAGCCCCCTGCCAAGCTCAGCCGTCCAACTCTGCCCTGCAGGGGAATCCACCACTGCCCTGGGGAGGTGATTCCAAAGGCTGACTGGGAGGGAAAAGCTTTTGCCTCTGCAGGGCACTGCTCCACTTCAGCTCAACTATTGCAGCTCAGTGCCAGCCCCAAGCCCACGAACCAACCCCAAGCCCAGAGCCTGACCCCCGAGCTCAAGAAGCAGCCCCCGAGCCCAGAGCCAGTCCCTGAGCTCAAGAACCAGCAACTAAGGTCAGAACAACTTCTCAAGCGCAAGAACCAGCCCACCAGGCCCCAAGCTCATACTCAAATCTAACCTGCAGACTCAGCTCCTGGGCCTGATCAGAGCCAGCAAATAAGCTCAGAACCACTTCCCAAGTTCAACCACCAGCCCCTGAGAGGGGGTCAGAATGAAGGTCAGAAACCCTTCCCAAGTTCAGAGCCAGCTCCAAGCTCAGTGCCAGCAACTAAGGTCACAACCACTTCCCAAGCTCGAGAACCAGTCTCCGAGCTCAGTGGCAGCCCCAGAGATTAAGAACCAGCCCCTGAGCTCAGACCCAGACCCTGAGCCCAGAACTACTTCCTGAGCTCAGAGCCAGCCCCTCAGCTCTAGAACCAGCAACCAAGGTCAGAACTACTTCCCAAGCTCAAGAACCAACCCCCAAGCCCAGAGTCACTTCCTGAGCTCAGAGGCAGTGCCCAAGCCCAGAGCCTGACCCCCAAGCCCAGGAACCAGCAACTAACATCAGAACCAACCCCCAAGCTCAGAACCCATTTCCTTAGCTCAAGAACCACTTCATAGTTTCATAGTTTCAGTCAGGGTTGGAAGGGACCACAAGGATCATCTAGTTCCAACCCCCTCCCATGGGCAGGGACACTCTACCCTAGATCAGGCTGGACAGAGCCTCATCCAGCCTGGTCTTAAACACCTCAAGGGACGGGGCCTCAACCACCTCCCTGGACAACCCATTCCAGGCCTTCACCACCCTCACGGTGAAGAACTTCCTCCTCATGTCCAGCCTGAATCTCCCCACCTCCAGCTTCATTCCATTCCCCCTAGTCCTATCACTCCCTGAGATCCTGAGAAGTCCCTCCCCAGCCTTCTTGTAGGCCCCCTTCAGATACTGGAAGGCCACAATGAGGTCACCTCGGAGCCTTCTCTTCTCCAGACTGAACAGCCCCAACTCCTTCAGTCTGTCCTCATAGGAGAGGTGCTCCAGCCCTCTGATCATCCTCGTGGCCCTTCTCTGGACACCTTCCAGCACCTCCAGATCCCTCTTGTAATAGGGGCTCCAGAACTGGACGCAGTACTCCAGGTGGGGTCTCACCAGAGCTGAGCAGAGGGGGAGAATCCCCTCCCTTGACCTGCTGGCCACACTTCTCCTGCTGCAGCCCAGGCTCTGATTGGCTTTCCGGGCTGCAAGTGCACCCTGAGAGCTCCTGTTGAGCTTCTCGTCCACCAGCACCCCCAAGTCTCTCTCCTCTGGGATGCTCCCCAGCTAGTCCCTGCCCAGCCTGGATTTGTGCCTGGGATACTTCCCAAGCCCAGGGCCAGCCCTCAAGCCCAGCACCAGCCTGCGAGCTCAAGAGCCAGCAACTAAGGTCAGAACCACTTCCCAGCTTGAGAACCAGTCCCAAGCTCAGTGCCAGGCCCTGAGCTCAAGTGCCAGCCCCTGAGCCAAGAGCCAGCCCATGAACTCAGAACATGCTGCTGAATCAGACCCAGACACTGAGCCCAGAACCACTTCCCAAGCGCAAGAGCCAGCCCCCAAGCTCAGACCCAGTCCCCAAGCCGGAGAACCAGCAGCTAAGGTCAGAACCTCTTCCCAAGCTCAGAGCCAGCCCTCGAACTCAAAAGCCAGACCCTGAGGCCCAGAGCCAGATCCCAAGCTCTAGAACCAGCAACTAAGGTCAGAACCACTTCCCAAGCTCAGGAAGCAGCTCTCGAGCTCAGAGGCAGCCCCCAAGCCCAGAGCCTGACCCCTGAGCCCAGAGCCAGCAAGTAAGGTGAGAACCATTCCTGGAGGTGTTCAAGAGGGGATGGGACATGGCACTCAGTGCCATGGTCTAGTCATGAGATCTTGGGTGACAGGTTGGACTTGATCTTTGAGGTCTCTCCCAACCTTGGTGATACTGTGAACCACTTCACAAGCTCAAGAACCAGCCCCCAAGCTCAGACCCAGCCCCTGAGCTCAGAACACCTTCCCAAGCTCAGGAGCCAGCCCCTGAGGTCAGACCCCAGTCCCCAAGCTTGAGAACCAGCAGCTAAGGTCAGAACCACTTCCCAAGCTCAAGAAGCAGCCCCTGAACTCAGAAGCACTTCCAAGCCCAGCACCAGTACTCCTAGCTCAAGAAGCACCAACTAAGGTCAGAAACCACCAAACTCACACTCAAATCAAAAGTGCAGACTCAGCTCCCAGGCTCAGAGCCAGCAACTAAGGTCAGAAGCACTTCCCAGGTCAGAAGCACTTCCCAAGGTCAGAAGCACTTCCCAAGGTCAGAAGCACTTCCAAGGTCAACCTCCTGCCCCCCTTGGGGACACAGAGCTGCACACAGCACTCCAGCTGCCAGCACAGAATGCTGCCAGCACAAAAAACCATTGCAGCAAAAGCCTCAAGCTGAGCTCAGCTGCCAAACCAAAGGACCTCAACTTGGCCACAGGAGAAAGGACCAAACTGAGCCAAGAGACTGAGCCAACACCCAAGGCTGCACAAAACAACCATCAGCAAAAGCTCCTCCTGCCCTGAGCCTTCCTGTGCTCAGCAGGCTGCAGAGAAAACTGAACATCAGTCTGCAGCCCCCCAGGGAAGATTTGTGCCTCAAGACATTGCAGAGCACAAAGGCCTTGGATGCCACCACCCCCAGCACAGCCAAACCCCCCCACAGCTCCAGGCGCTCCGAAGCTCAGGCTCAGCACAGCACCCACGCCTGACACCCCCACGGCACCCAGCACACAGCCTGCCCACAGCTCCCCCCCGCGCCTGGCCCTCAGCCCAGCCGCTGCCCTGCAGCACAGCAGCCGCCCGGCAGCTGCCAGCACAAAGCCTCCAACCCCCAGGCTCCCCCACCCCCCACAGCAGCCTCTGCTGCAAGCCACACCCCACGCTCACCACCACCTCTCCTGCACACAGCAGCCCCCACAGCGCCGCCCACAGCTCAGCTCTGCTGCCAGCCCAGCCCCCAGCACAGGGACACAGGGCCAGGCCAGCCCTGCAGCCCACAATGGCTCCGCCTGCAACACAGCAGCAGCCAAAGGGGGCCTGCAGCTGCCCCCAGCAGGGGGAGTCAGCAGCACAAGGAACCCCACAGATCTCCCACCCCGACCCCACCCACGGCCCCCAAACCGCACAGACCCCTCCCAGCACAGCACAGACGACGCACAGCGACCCTGCACACCTCTGCCCTACCCACAGCCTCCCCCCGACCACCCCCAACACCGCAGACCCCCACAGCCGCACAGAGGTCCCCATAACCACAGCGACCCCCCCCCGCAACGGCAAGCTTGCAGAGCTCCCACGGACCCCACAGACCCCCCCCACGTACCCCACCCCCCGCATATCCCCAGAAGCCCCCCAACCAAACCCCACCGCTTCCCCCTAGATCCCCGCAGAGGCTCCCCTCCCCCCAGCCCCACCGACCCCTGCCCCACAAACCCTTCCCCAACACCAAGCGACTCTCCCCAGCAGCCCCACAGAGCAACCCCCCCTCAACTAGGTGCCACCAGCCCCCCTCCAGAGCCCCTCTACGTCCACGAGTCCACCCTAGGACCACCCGAGCTCACCCGCACCACCTCCAGAACCCCTCTAGGTCCACCCGGACCACCCCAGGGCCCCCAGCAGCACAAGGACACCCCACCAAACACACGACACACACCCCATCCCACCCACGGCCCCGCAGCCGCACAGACCCCTCCCCGAACAGCACAGACGACGCCCACCGACCCTGCACACCTCTGCCCTACCCCACAGCCCTACCGATCACCCCAACAACTGCAGACCCCCACAGCCGCAGAGGTCTCCACAATCACAGCGACACACCCCCCACCCGAAACGGCAGGGACCCCAAGCGCCAAGCTTGCAGAGCTCCCCCGGACCCCAGCAGAGGGACACAGGGCCAGGGCCAGCCCTGCAGCCCACCCATGGCTCCGCCTACGACACCGCAGCAGCCAAAGGGGGTGGCTGCCCCCAGCAGGGGAGTCAGCACCCAAGGAACCCCCAGACACACCCACCGACCCCACCCACGCACCCACAACCCCACCTACCCCTCCCATAACCCAACCACGACACCCACCGACCCCCAACACCTCTCTACCCTACCCACACCACCCCCCACAACACACACACACAGAGCGCCCCACACACCCCAACCGCACACACCCCCACAGCTCCCCACACACTGCCCACAGCCACACACACACAGCTCCCCACAACCGCACCACCCACCCCCTTGCAGCACCCCAGCGCTCCCCACCCCAAGCCTCACCACCCCGACCCACGCAGCCTTCCCCAGCACCAACAACTCCTACCACCAAACCACACAGCCCCACGGACTCCGTCCCAGCCTCTCAGACGCCCCTCTCGGCCACGAAGCCCCCACACGGAACCTCACAGACGCCCCCACAACTGCACAGCCCCACCAGCCACCCCCACAGCCCCAGACACCAGCCCCACACCTCACGGATCCCTCCTCAATCCAGCTCCAGGCACACGCCCTCAGCCCCAGGGCAGCCCAATGCCAACCCCAGGAGCCGCTCCCCCAAGCCCCAAAGGATCCCCACCCCAGCATCCCCGCTCTGGCCCACGGGTGCCCACACCTACCCACAGCCGAGGCCAAAGGGGCACAGAGCAGGAGGAAGAGGAAGAAGAGCTCGGAGCAGAGGCAGTTGCCGACTGCCGTCCCCTGCAGCCTCCTGGCAGCCTGGGCGAGCAGAGAGCGATGCAGTGGAGGCCCCGAACCGGCCACGTTTCAGCCCGGCGAGGCGGGGTCTGGGCACCGGAGAGAGGAAGTCCCGCCCACCGCCCCGGGCAGCTGCAACCAATACAGAGGCGCCGGGAGAGCGCGGCAGCCCTGCCCCTGGCCGCTGCCGAGGCACAGCGAGGAGCTGCCACTGCCGGCCGCGGCCGCCGCATTGTTGGTGCCACGCGGCCGGGCAGCCGAAGCCAATCAGAGACGCCGGATTACCCAACCACGCCTCCAAATGGCAACAAGGTACCGCCCTGCCGGCGCGGGCACCATTGTGGCTGCCTCCTGGCAAGAGGCCGCGGAGCGCTGGAGCAGTGCCTGGGCTGTGCGCGCGGACATCACTGTCGCGACATAGCTGCGGGTCGGGAGGGTGTCGGGGCGGGAGGGGTGAAGGGGCCGGGGAGCGCTGGGAGCAGCGGAGCGGAGCCGGGGATGCTGCAAAGGGAGCCAGGAAATAGCTCTGCAGAGGTGGGGTCACAGCAATGTCTAGATCCAGACCCTGGGAAAGGCACAGGAAATGACCTCGGTGCTGGCCAACAACCAACAACCAACCAGACTCCAAGTCAAGTGCCAGGTTCTACACATTGGTCAAACAACCCCAGGCAGTGCTGCAGGTGGGGACAGAGTGGTGAGAGCAGCCAGGCAGAAAGGGACCTGGGGGTACTGGTGACAGCAGCTGAACACAAGCCAGCAGTGTGCCCAGAGGGTCAAGAAGGCAAATGGATCCGGCCTGCATCAGAAACGCATGGCCAGCAGGAGCAGGGAGGTCATTGTGCCCTGTGCTCAGCACTGCTTAGGCACACCTTGAGTCCTGTGTCCAGTTCTGGTCTCCTCAGTTTAAGGACATGAGAGACTTGAATGTGTCAGAGGAGGCACACAAGCTGGGAGGGTCTGGAGCACAGCCCTGGGGGAGAGCTGAGGGAGCTGGGTGCTTAGCCTGCAGAAGGGGAGGCTCGGGGAGACCTCCTTGCTGTCTACAACTCCCTGAAGGGAGGTTGTGAACAGGCAGAGGTTGGTCTCTTCTCTAGCAACCAGCACCAGAACAAGAGGACACAGTGTCAGGCTGTGCCAGGGAAGGTTTAGGCTGGAGGTGAGGAGAAAGTTCTTCACAGAAAGAATTATTTGCCATTGGAATGTGCTGCCCAGGGAGGTGGTGGAGTCACCATCCCTGGAGGTGGTCAAGATGGGACTGGATGTGGCACTTGGAGCATGGTTTAGTTAGCCATGAGGTGTTGGGTGACAGGTTGGACTTGATGATCTCTCAGGTCTTTCCAGCCTCATTGATCCAATGAGGCCTCAACCTCTGATGCATCAGAACCGAAACCAGAGACTGACTGTGGACAGGAACTCGAAGCAGTGGGCTAAGGGAGCTGTGAGGAGCTGCAGAGCTTCTCCTGGAGAGTTAAAGGGATCTCAAACTGCAGTCACAGGAGCCAAAAGAAACCACCCCAGCACTGGCACTTGCCAGCAGCACAGCAAGGAACAAAACCTCTGGCCTCCCAAATCTCATCCAGAACACCAAAGACAAACCAGCAACAAACCCAAACCCCCAACAGCTCAAGGAGGAAACTGACAGAGCTGATGCAGCACATCCACAGCTAGAGCAGGCTTGATGCAGTGCCTGTGTGAGCATCCCTCTGGAGCCCTGCTGGGAACTGTCCTAGGCAGGAGGCAGGGAAGGGAACTGGATTTTGGCATGCTGTGCTATGGAAAACAGACTCCAGGGACCAGTGGCTGTGGCACCACTTAACCCCCCAGAGAGCCAATAAATAAACCTGAGACAAAGCTGCTGCTGCTGAAATTCAGCCTGCAGCTCACACTTGGTGACACAGATCCTTGTGCTGCCTCTCTGGAGACTTGGGAATGGATCTGGTGTGGTACTAACAAAAAACCTCCAAAACCCGGCCCCAAAATGCCCCCAGGAAAGCACAGCAGCAGCCTGAAGCTCAAAATGCATCCCCGGGACCCTCAGTGACCTCCCTGCACCCCAAACACTATCCCAGAGGAACCAAGGAGGTGCCCAAGGAGTCCCGATGGAGCGAGAGTGAGGGACGAACAGGCGGCAGCTAAAATGTTGCTGCCCCCAGCAGTTTCTTTCCCCAAGCCAGGCAGAAGTCCACAACGGTGTGCTGCCATGGCCCTGCTGCTCAGAATCCCTCCAGAGCCCCCAGCCGGGTTCCCTTGGGGGTTCTGAGGGGATCCTTTCCTGCCCCCGGGGCTGGATAAATTTTTGGTTCCTTTGGGATACTTTGGGGTGACAGGACAGTACCTGAGGGCCAGGCAGGCATTTCGGGGTACCAGGCTGGTGGTTTGGTTCCTGGGGGCCAGCTCAGGGTCTGGGGTCTCACTTGGGTGTCCTGGGGGAACTTCTGAGCCAGGAGGCATTTTGGTGCTTGCCTTTGCCCCTCCTGCTTGTGGCAGGGGCCAGCCTGGGGCTGCCCCGGGGGGGGCCAGGGGGGTCCGGGGAGGCTGTGTGGGGTTTCAGGGGGAACTCCCCCGCCCCAGGACCCACCCAGCCCCACGGGAGCCCAAGCCCGGCCCCGAGATCCCCCTCAGCCCCAGGGGATCCTGATCCCAGCCACAGCTTTCCCCCGAGACTCCCAAAGGATCCAGATCGCAACCCTCAGCCCCAGGGGATCCAACCCCACCCCCCAGCCCTCCGCTGCCCCTGCCCAAACACCAGCCCTGCCAGACCCCACAGATGCC
>JAAWVA010000030.1:11433195-11469037 GCA_015227895.2 Colaptes auratus | reverse complement strand
TGCCTCACAGTATCACACAGTATCACAGTATAACCAAGGTTGGAAGAGACCCCAAGGATCATCAAGTCCAACCTGTCCCAACAGACCTCACAACTAGACCATGGCACCAAGTGCCACGTCCAATCTCCCCTTGAACACCTCCAGGGACGGCGACTCCACCACCTCCCTGGGCAGCCCATTCCAATGACGAATGACTCGCTCAGTGAAGAACTTCCTCCTCACCTCGAGTCTAAACCTCCCCTGGCACAGCTTGAGACTGTGTCCCCTTGTTCTGGTGCTGGTTGCCTGGGAGAAGAGACCAACCCCCTCCTGTCTACAACCACCTTTCAGGTAGTTGTAGAGGGCAATGAGGTCACCTCTGATCCTTCTCTTCTCCAGGCTAAACAATCCCAGCTCCCTCAGCCTCTCCTCATAGGGCTTGTGCTCAAGGCCTCTCACCAGCCTTGTTGCCCTTTTCTGGACACGTTCAAGTATCTCGATGTCCTTCTTAAACTGAGGGGCCCAGAACTGGACACAGTACTCAAGGTGTGGCCTAACCAATGCAGAGTACAGGGGCAGAATGACCTCCCTGCTCCTGCTGGCCACACTATTCCCAATACAGGCCAGGATGCCATTGGCCTTCTTGGCCACCTGGGCACACTGTTGGCTCATGTTTAGGTGGGTGTCAATCAGCACCCCCAGGTCCCTCTCTGTTTGGCAGCTCTCCAGCCACTCTGACCCCAGCCTGTAGCTCTGCATGGGGTTGCCGTGGCCAAAGTGCAGCACCCGGCACTTGGACTTATTAAATGCCATCCCATTGGACTCTGCCCATCTGTCCAGTCGGTCGAGGTCCCTCTGCAGAGCCTTTCTACCCTCTAACTGACTAACATCTGTTCCCAACTTGGTGTCATCTGCAAACTTGCTGATGACTGACTCAACCCCCTCATCCATATCATCAATGAAGATGTTAAAGAGGATGGGGCCCAGCACCGATCCCTGGGGGACGCCGCTGGTGACTGGCCGCCAGCCGGACGCGGCACCATTCACCACCACTCTCTGGGCTCGGCCCTCCAGCCAGTTCCTAACCCAGCACAGAGTGTTGCGGTCCAAACCACGAGCTGACAGTTTAGCCAGCAGTTTACTGTGGGGGACGGTGTCAAAGGCCTTGCTGAAGTCCAGATAGACTACATCCACAGGCCTCCCCACGTCCACCAGACGGGTCACCTGATCATAGAAGGAGATCAGGTTGGAGAGGCAGGACCTGCCCTTCCTAAATCCATGTTGGCTGGACCTGAGCCCTTGGCCATCCTTCAGGTGCGCAGTTATTGCCTCCAGGATAATCTGTTCCATCACTTTCCCTGGCACTGAGGTCAGGCTGACTGGCCTGTAGTTTCCGGGCTCCTCCATCCGTCCCTTCTTGTGGATGGGGATCACATTGGCCAGTTTCCAGTCATCTGGGACCTCTCCAGTGAGCCAGGACTGGAGGAAAATGATGGAGAGCGGCTTGGCCAGCTCATCTGCCAGCTCTCTCAGCACCCTAGGATGGATCCCATCCGGTCCCATGGACTTGTGGGTGTCCAAGTGGCTCAGCAGGTCCCGAACTAATTCCTCATGGATTTCTGGGGCATTACACTGCTCCCCGACCCTATTACCCAGCTCAGGAGGCCACTCATCCTGGACTCCTGCCTTGCTGTTAAACATGGAGGCAAAGAAGGCGTTCAGGACCTCAGCCTTTTCCTCATCTTCGGTCACCGTGTTCCCCTCCAGGTCCAGTAAGGAGTGGAGGTTCTTCTTGCCCTTCTTTTTAGCGTTGATATATTTGTAAAATTGCTTTTTATTTTCTTTCACAGAGGTGGCCAGTTTCAGTTCTAACTGGGCCTTTGCCTCTCTAATTTTATTCCTACATAATCTAACCACTTCCTTGAACCTACCTCGAGAAGCCTTCCCCCCCTTCCAAAGGTGATACAGCCTCTTTTTTTCCCTTAATTCCCCCAGGAGCTGCTTGCTCATCCAGGCCGGTCGCCTTCCCCGCCGGCTCATCTTTCGACACATGGGGACCGCCAGTTCCTGTGCCCTCAAGAGCTCCTTTTTGAAGTAGGTCCAACCCTCCTGGACCCCTCGGTTCATGAGGGTTGGTACCCAGGGAACTTTACAAATAAGTTTCTTAAAGAGGCTGAAGTTTGCCCTCCGGAAGTCCAGGGTGAAGGTTCTGTTGGTACTCCTCCCTATCTCCCTGCATATTGAAAACTTCACTATCTCGTGGTCACTGCACCCTAGGCAGCCTCCCACGGTCACATCTCCCACCAGCCCTTCCCTATTGGAGAGCAGCAGGTCAAGCAGAGCCTGTCCCCTGGTAGGCTCGCTTAACAGCTGCGTTAGGAAGCAGTCCTCTATTCGCTCCAGGAATCTTCTGGACTGCCTTCTCTCTGCTGAATTAAGTTCCCAGCAGATATCTGGCAGATTGAAGTCACCCACGAGGACAAGATCTGATGATCTTGAGACAGCCTCCAGTTGTTTATAGAATAATTCATCCATCTCCTCATCCTGGTTGGGTGGTCTATAACAGACTCCAACCAGGATGTCAGATTTGTTGGGTTGCCCTCTGATTTTAACCCACAGGCTCTCAATTCCCTCATCTTCCACCTCAAGTTCTGAGGCAGAAAGTGTCTCCCTAATATACAAAGCCACCCCTCCTCCTCTTCTCCCTCTCCTATCCCTCCTAAAGAGCCTGTAACCCCCCAGTGTAGCACTCCAATCGTGCGTGTTGTCCCACCATGTTTCTGAGATGGCAACTATATCATAGTTGCCCTGGTGGATTAGGACCTCCAGCTCCTCTTGCTTATTGCCTAGGCTGCGTGCATTGGTGTACATGCACTGCAGCTGGGCTCCCGACCTCTCAGTTGACCCTACCTTGTGCCCTACTCTTACCTCTGCAGAGGGACCGATGTCTTCACCCACCCCCTTCAGACCTAGTTTAAAGCCCTCCTAATGAGCCCTGCCAACTCTAGTGCTAGGACTCTCTTGCCCCTTCTAGATAAATGCACCCCATCAGGACCCAGCAGGTCGGGTGCTGTAAGAGTAGGCCCATGATCAAAGAAACCAAAGTTCCTCCGCTGGCACCATTCCCTGAGCCACTTATTGATGGTGTGGGTTCTCCCGTTCCTCTCAGTGTACTCCCCTGCCACTGAGGGAACTGAGCAGAACACCACTTGCGCGCCTGCCCCATCAATCAATTGTCCAAGGGCCCTGAACTCCTTCTTAATTGCCCTGGTGCCCTTCCTGTCGATCTCATCACTCCCAGCCTGTATTACCAGTAGAGGGTAATAGTCAGAGGGACTGATGAGCTTGGGGATTCCCCTTGCAATATCCCTTATCCGCGCCCAGGTAGAGAGCAGACCTCCCTGTGGGATGGGTCGGGACGACATATGGGTCCCTCAGTACCCCCCAGGAGAGAGTCCCCAACAACTATAACCCTTCTCCTTCTCTTTGTGGAGCCGGTCATTATAGCTGGTGGTGGCCGCTTGGTCTTAGGCTTGGCCTTAGGCTGCTCCCCAGAGCTGGTCGTTACAGCCAGCGGGGACCGCTTGGCCCTGGTATCCCCTCTGGATGGCCGCTCCTCAGCCCTCTCATCCCCACCGCCCTCAGCCTGCAGGGCCTCATACTTATTACGCAAGGGCAGCGGAGGAGGAGGAGAGGGCCGGGGGGATTTCTCTTGCCACCCTTGGCAGGGACCTGTGTCCATCCCTCTCCGTTTTCAGGGGCCCGGCCCTCAGCAGGGGAGATCTGCAGAGCCTTCTCCCACAAGTCTAACTCCCGTTCGCTTTCCCTTATTGACCTCAGCCTAGACACCTCCTCCTTCAGCTTGGCCACTTCATCCTTCAGGTCAGCCACCAGGCTGAGGAGAAAGTTCACCTGCTCACACCTGACACAGGCGTCCTCTCCCTCTCCCTCTCCCTCTATTCCAACTGCCAGGCTGAAGCACTCTCCGCAGCTGGCAGCCTGGACTCCAGCATGCTGGAGAAACAACTCTGTCTGGGTAGATGCTATTTTTCTACCCTTGGTCCGAGTAATGACCATGGTGCAGCGTATGAGTGAAAACAAAAAACAAACAAACAAAATTTTTTTTTCCCCCCCTTTTTTCTTTTTTTTTGCGCAAGCAGCCGAAAGGCAGCGATTGAGCCGAACTGGCGCCAACCGCACAGCCCAGCTGGGATTTAAATCTCCCGCGGCTGACGTCAGGCACTCACTCCCGTGCACGCTCGCGAGAGCACGAGCCCGCCTCAATCCCTGCCCCCCAGGAGTCCTCCCGACCCACTAAACCCTGAAAGCAAGGCAAAAAGCCCAGCAGAAACTCACAAGGCAAGCGGAGCTGTCCCGAAGGAGCGGTTCTGACTGGCGATTGAGCTGATCATTGACTTTCATCAGGTGTTTCTCTGATCTGGAGAACCTTGGATGCTGAATCATCCTGGGATCTTTAGCCACTTGCACAGACCCTGAAGTTTTTGACCTCTAAAGTTTTCTGTCACCTCCCTGTTGGCTGTGATCCAAGCACAGATGCACTGAGCTGGCAGGAGGTGACCAACTCCCAAGCATAGGGAGAGCAGTGCAAGGCTGGAGAGCGAGGGTGCAGCACACCAAGGACACCTCTCAGGGCTCTATTTCTCTCTGTCCTAATCCATACCTGCCTTACCCTGGGCTAGTTTCATGGTCTTGGCAAGGGGGAGTGGGAATCCACATCAGGTCTTGAGGATTGTCCAGTGCAGAGGCACTGTGCTACCACAATCTGCTCTGTGACTTGAGTGCATTTCTCCTCAGCCAGAGAGTGGCTGTTGGTTGCCTCCTGTCTCTGTGCCTCTCACAGAGAATGTCATCATCCATCAGAATGGGAAGGACATTTGGTGTTTTCCTTAGCCTCCAAGTCCTCTTCATGCCATTCAGTGACACAAAGCACACAGGAAACACTGATGATGGGAAATGTCTGCAGCAGTGTGACTCGCTTGGCCACCTCCTAACTCTAATGTCAAACCAATGCTGAACAGCAAGCAGAAGCAACCAACAACAGGAAATCACAGTGGCTGTGCCACCAGGGGCAGTGTCCCAGCTGCTGCTGGACCCCATCCACACAGCACTTCCCACCAGTAGTGTTCTCCACTCCTCTTGGTTACTTTGAGCACTCAATGGATTGCTTCACTGTCATGGTGGGCTATGGGCAGAGACTTCTGTCCTGCTTGTCCTGGTTGCTGTAGCAGGCTGATGGAATCAGGGTGCTGGAGGAGCTGTTGGATTGCAGTGAAATTCTTCCCAGTGGGTGTAGATTGTAGCTAACCATACAACATGTGAGCAAAGACACATCCTGGTGAGCAGTTATTGGCACAGAGAATTCAATCACAGCCAATGATACAGAGACATCACACAGACAGAAACTGAACTGATTGCTGTGGTGGTACATCCTCACTGGTCCTGAAGGTCATTGCCATGAGGGCCAACCCTGTCCTGGGACCATCCCTAATATTCTAATTGAGTCCAAATTGTAAATACTGAACCACTTCTGGGATGTATTTCATAGTCGTGCACTAGAATATGGATATGAAATAGTGACTCATTGGTTATTGATAATTTTAATAATTAATACAATTTAATATTTATATAACTCATATTTCATATTCATAAATTAATAACCTCTTCATCACATCAAGAAATTCAATCTCTTGTCCTGGACCTTGACATTTGGAAGGTGGAATGACCAACCCACTCTTGGTGGGCTCATAGGATTGGAATTGTCTCCCCCTCTCCCTGCCCAGCCCCCTGCAGTGGGGAGTCTTACTGGGGTCTGCATTGAAAATACCACACCTCACAATACCGACTGGGCCCCTCCATTCCTCTCTACTCAGTCCCCTGCTCTAACACAGTGGAGCTGAACCCCTCCTGCACCTCATCCCATACAGCTCATCCCCTCCCAAACACACCCCTCACCCTGACTCTGCCCCCATTGCTCATCTTGGCCCCAGCCTTTACCCTTTGTTAAGCATTGGTCTAACCCCGCCTCAACTTGACCAACGCAACCCCGCCCTCAGAGCTGGCCCCCACCTGAGCCCTGCCAGCACTCTCAGCAGGACAGCTGAAGGAAGGAGACTCATTACTCCTCACTAACCCTTAGAAACTTTCCCATTCTTAGAGTAGCCTTCAGCCATCAATAAGGAACCACTGAGCTTGGTAGAGTGAAGGGACATAAGGCAGCAGACCGCAGCCCCAGACATCAGAGAGAGAGGTAAGGCTGAGTCTGGAAAACAGGATGGGGTCTCACACACCTGGGCCTCAGTAACAAGGTGAGAACAGTCCTGTGGGATTGGCAGAAGACCAACAGGAAAAATACAAGAGGATGACACAGTGACTACAATGTGGACAGGAGGACAGCAAATGGCAGCAAAGAGCAGGGAATGGAAGGATTTTAGCCATTCAAAGAAGTTTTTATCATTCTAATACATCTGTATTACTAATATTATATGAGGCATATGTTAACCTTGTTCAGCACTGTATCAATTATTAATATTATTCAAATATATTAATACAATATATTAATTCTTTAATAATATATAAAATAATTTAAATCCATTAAAATATCAAATCTCATCAATGTGTATAAATATCTAGGGGTGGGTGTGTGTCAGTGGGGGGCCAATCTAAGGTAAGAAGGTACAGTTCAAGCTTGAAACATGGAAGATTTCACCTCAACATGAGGAGCAACTTCTCTGCAGTGCAGGTGACAGAGCACTAGAAGAGGCTGCCCAGAGAGCTGGTGGAGTTTCCTTCTCTGGAGACTTTCAAAAGCCACCTGGGTACACTCCTGTGTGGACTACCCTAATGATCCTGCTTTGGCAGGGGGGTCAGACCTGATGGTCTCTTGAGGTCCCTTCCAACCTCTAATGTGATACTGTGATACCGCCCACACAGGTACAGCTGTTTGGTTGTGGTTAATGTATTTCACAACAACATTCAATACAACTTTAACAGTTGAATCAAGCTAGAATCTTTTAAACATTGATTCAGCTTAGAAAGAGCTAATGCCTCAAGGGCAGTCACCTGCAAGGGGATCTATGGCTGCTACAGAGGTGGCTGGCACAGAGCTGTACAAAGAGACTGGATAGGAATCAGCCTGTGTGCTCAGGACACTGTTGCCTGGGACCTTTTTGGACACTGCAATTATGCTCCAAAGCACAGAGTGCAGCCTGCACAAGTGAACAAAGCAAGAAAGATGTGTTCAGAAAAGGATCATGCAGAGTGTGAGTGTGGAGGGGAGAAGCAGTCTCCCCCTGGAGAGGAATTGTTGGGGCTGAGGGAGCAGCTTGTGGCTCATGGGGTCACAGGGCAGCTTGCCGGCCAGGCAAGCAGTTGACAGTTCTCCAGTGCTCAGGGTGGGATGAGCAGCTCTCATTTATCTTACCACAACACCAGCAGCTTGCACCAGCACCTCAGGTGTCACAGGTGGAGCAGAGCAACTTTCTGGCTGCAGACTCAGGCAGCAGGCATGCAGAGGCTGCTTTCCAGTCCAGCAGCATTCACCAGCTGCAGCTACAGCGTGTTCCGGGTTCATATGGACAAAATAGGCTCTGGGAACCCCAGGGCTCCTTGGTACAACAAGGAGAGTTGTTTACCCTCCTGGCTTGGATTAATAAGGTGCTGAAGACAATAATGGCCAATGGCAGAAGAGAAAGAAAGAGAGGAACAAGAGAGTTCAGCCTAGAGAATAAAGTTTGCCCAGCCATGGGAAGCTGCACAGGGAGTCCATAAGCGTGGCAGCTGGCCAGGCACAGCTGCAAACTGTGCACTTTGTTTCCCTCGGCCACAGGACCTGCCTAGAGAAGCCTGGGCCTGTCCAGCTTTGCAGATTTACCAGCACCTTGCCCTTTGCCTAGTTTTGTGCTGAGCACCCCAGCTCCACGGGGAGGGGGTGCAAGGGGGGTTGTGTTTGGGCATGTTCAGACTTGTGCCTCCAGGACAAGCACGTGTAAGCTTTGGAGTGATCCATTCCCTGTCCATGCAGGTTATTAAAGGATCCTGTTCAATGGCCATGAGTTATTTTGATTTCCTCACTTGACCTTCAAGACTCTCCCCAGACCCCTCAAGGACACCTCCCTGAACTGAGCACATGGCTCCAGCCCTGGCCCTGGGAAGAAGAAATGCCCCCAAATTGGCTTTTGGGAAGAAATGATAGAAGAAAAAGCAGCAAAAGAGACAATACTTTATTAGGGTTGGGGTTTCCATTCTAATTAGGCATTATGCTTGGGATAAGGTTTTTCTTTTACCTCTTGGAAACCCAAAGTGTTGGGAGGAAAGCAGCCAAATCCCAGCCCAACTGCAGTGGTGTCACTGGCTGTGCTGACTCAGCACTGTCATTCCTCTCCTCAGCACTGGCTGGTGCAGAGAAGGGCAGGGGCACATTTGCTTCTGAGGAAAGAAGGTGAAAAAGAGGAGATTGCAGTTCAAGCTGCTGGAGAAGGTCCCGCAGGGGGGTCACGTTTGGCCTGGCAGTGCCAGGGTCGGTGTATTGCTGTGTCCCCTGGGGCACGCTGGTCACCAGCATGGGGGTGAATATGGCAGGTGAGGGAGGAGCTGTGGATGAAGCCCTTGTTGCAGACTGCAGGTAAAGGGCTGGCACCGCTGTGGGTGCAGCAGTGCTGGCTGAGGGTGACCATCTGAGTGCAGCTCTTGCCTCAGGCAGCTCACAGTTGCAGCTGCTGCTACCTGTGGACAAAGCAGTGCCGGCTGAAGTTGGAGCTGAGGGTGAAGCTGTTGCCGTAGTCACTACTGACAGAGGGCTGGGCACTGGGCTGGGGGCAGTGGGGCTTTACCAGCTCCAAGCTGGGTGAGAAGGAAGCTCTGCCCGCCCTCAGGGCACTAATGTGGCTGCTTGGGTGGCACAGAGGGGCTGATATGGCTTTGCCCTCTTCCTCCTGTCCATCTTCTTCCTCCTTCTCTTTATACTTCTCCTACTCCATATCATCATCCTCTTCTTCCACATCATCCCCTTTGTCCTCCACATAATTATTGTCATCCCCCTCCTCCTAATCCTCATACACTTCATTCTTGCTGTCTTCAGCCATGTCTCCATCAACCACTTCTGCTATTCCTCAAGGCAGAGCTTTGGCTCCTCCAAATTATTCTTCAGGTGATTCTTCTCCTCCAAGTTCTTGTCCAGATCCTTCTGGGAGGCCATGCTGCTGAGAGGAATGGTCACCCCTGTACTCTTGGGCAAATCCTTGGGGACCAAGTGACTGAGAATAAGGACACTTATTCAGAGCCCTGACTCCTGTGCTGAGTCCCCTGGTTGTAGTGCTGATGGGGCTGACACCCCCAGGACGCAGCCATCCCAACCATCCCCCTCTGGCCATGCAACTGATACCTGACCACCTGGGGCTCAGGTAGTTGAACTCCTGCATTCCCATCACAGCCAATGACCCTCAAAGCTCCACAAGTGGTGAAGTGTGGTTTGGGAAGAGGGTCTGGAGAGGATTGAGAGGTGCACAGGGGTCAGCAGTTATTCTGGGATCTTGCTGCTGTCCCAAAGTTGGGTTCATTATGTTCTGGCCTGTTCCAAGGAGCAGGTCTGCAAACTTTGCTCCTCCCCAGCACAAAGGAGCAGGGCTGATGGAGAGAAGAGAAGGATATGAGTCCAGGCAGAGAGAAGCAAAGGGTTCAGAGGAGAGGACTGACCTGCAAGGAATGGCTCAGCCCTGACCAGGGCTCTCCCAGCCTTGCACTGCTCTCCCTATGGCTTGGGGGTTTTGCCACCTCCTGCCAGCTCAGTGCATCTGTGACTGGATCACAGCCAACAGGGAGCTGATAGAAAACTTTGGAGGTCAAAAGCTTCAGGGTCTGTGCAAGTGGCAAAAGATCCCAGGATGGTTCAGCATCCAAGGTTCTCCAGATCAGAGAAACACCTGATGAAAGTCAATGATCTCCACCTCTCAAAACAGTGACCCTAAAGCCAGAGCCTTGGAGCTCTCCTGGATCCCAGCAGCTGTGTCCAGCATCTCCCCCACTCAGACATCTCTCAGGCACAGCCTGTAGCAAGGGCCAGCACAAACTTCTCCAGGATCAGTTTTTGTGCCCTAAGTATGCCAAAGCTTTGTGAGGGTTTGCCCTGAGCTCCAGGAGAAGGACACTGAATTCCAGGGCACGCTCTGGCAGCCTTCTCTCCACCTCTCTGTGTCTTTAGACAGACACCTTTGTTGTCACCAGGGTCAAGGTTTCTATCTTGCACTGGACCCAGCCAGCTCTGTCCCTGTGTTTCTATTTTGTGCTTCCCTCCAGGCACAGCCATAGAAAGAGATTTGACTTCAGGATCCCTTGCAGTCAGTCAGGGTCAGCCTTGTCCTCATCCACTCTGTCACTAGGTGGCTGAAAAAAATAAATACTAAAGGAGCTTTGTGAGGAGCACTTTGAAACCTTGAAGAAAACTACAGAGACACAAAGAGCTCTTCGGGCACTTGGGGATCATTGCCTGAACCTCACACACTGAGAGGAGACTGAAGGAATCTGCTCAAGAAGTCAGAAGCAGAACAAAAATTCATTCAAGTCTGAATTGGCCTCACTGAGGGCCATTAGCAACAAAGCCTCCCAGGGGTGGTTAGAGAAGCTCCATGGAGGCCATGATTGAAGGCAGACAAAGGCAGAGTGCAGCTGAAAAAAACCCAGGCTTGGTTTAGGAAAGAGAAAGGCCAAGCTCCTGAGCCTCAGGCCTTGGAAAGGCAGATCCTGAGAGCCCCAGTTCTTTCCCAGTTGGCTCCCATTTTGACCCAATACCCCCGTTATTGCTAGTGTTCCCAGGATGGTCCAGGGCTCCCAGTTCCCTCCCAGTATGGATGCCAGTGCTCCCAACTATCGAATAGCTGCTAAGAGATTTTAAAGAGATCTGAATGAGGATTTCAGAGGCTTCAAAGAGCTTTTTGATCCATCATCCAGAGAGGCTAGCCTAGAAAGGCAAATGGATTGTGGTGTAGGAAGGGAAGCACATTTGATCACCCACAGGTTCTTAGTGACACTGGCAAGGAAAAAGTCAACCATGCAGGAGCTGCAGAGATCAGTTCTGCAGCTCAGTTCGCAACCATCTCAGCTGAGAAGGCAAGAAGCAAGGCATGGAAATCAAGGCAATGCCCCTGAAGCTGGAAATCAGCAGGCCTGAGGCTGATCCCAGAGGCTGTCTTGCTGAACTGAGTGTAGTGGATGATGCTTATGGCCAGGATCGTGCCCTAAATATTTCTAGGACGTACTCTTCTGTGCGTTAACCCTCCTTTGTTCCCCCCCCTCCTTTCTGAAGGCAGCAGGGGGATCCTGGCGCCACTGAGTCCAGGTAAACTGCCTGCCTGGGCGTGGTCTCACCCCTGTGGTAGGCAAGGGCCAGGCTATATGTTTGTTTCCCTGTTCATGGCATAAGCTTACACCATATTTGGTAGCTGCCAGTTCATTGGTTAACCTTGGTGTTAGCAACAGATGCTCATTGGACCAGTATTCACTGGGGCAAATGATAAATAGGGGTTGTTTGGTGATGAACCCCCCCACACATTTGTGCTCGAGCCTGTATCTGTGTGCGCACCAGTGCTGTTGTGGTTCACCTTACTCGGGACTAAAGCCAGTGCTCCAAGAGGCTTCGTGGTACTTTGCCACCACCACCCAACTGCGTGCAGTGCCGTGGACAGTACCCCGTGGGATCAACTGCTGCATGATCCATCGCCACAGGAGAGAACCTGGTAACCCGTGTGAACCAGCGCTGCTGAACTGCCGCAGTGCCCCCCCCCTCGAGCGGGGGAATCTCCGTATCCCGGGAGCAGCAGCCACGTGGCGCAGCCACGCGGTCGGCGCCATTTCCTGTGTTCTCATTACGGTATATCCGTGCCACGTTCTGCGGACTATAAACCTTATCAAGGGAAGATTTCACTAAGTTCTCAGCTTGTGAGTAAGCCAAGCCTTTCTTCATAAAGTTTCAGTTGGGGTAGCGTGCAAATCGCTCCGGGTGGAGGATCGCCGGTCACTGACCAACCCCCTCCCCCGCCGCTTTCCAAATCAGTTTTGATCCTAAGTTCTGTGAATCATTTAGTTTAAGTGTCTATACCTAAACATTCTGTAAAGATAGTTTCACTAACCGAATATTGATACCTGTGAAGGGGAACTGTTTATACCCCGTTGCAGAGTTTGTATATATATAAAAATAAACCTAACATTTTTTTCATTGATATCTCTGCCGCTCATTTCTGAGGGCATATTCATAACATTAATGGCGCAGTGCAAGGGTTATCCGATAAGTGACTATCTCTACAGAATGGGATACGTAATGAAACGATCCAATATACAATGGGCTATAGACAATCTGACAAATCCGGACCAAATCATTACGAAATTAACCGAATACGTGGTCGAGCTATGCACTGACCCAACCGCAGTAACCGAAGAGAGGGTTGTTGCGATCACGGCTTGCATAATGCGCACACAAGACGAATTTACAGCATTAGAGGAAAAGATTAAAAAACTTGAGGAAAAAAATGATTCCCTGGAAAGAGAGTTAGGAAAGTCTGAAGCACTAAATAACAAACTTCATGACTTATTAACGTTGCAAATTAAAGAAAGCAACGCTGCCATCAAGGCACTGGCGGGGTCAGACACAGACTCTGTTTCAAACCTCCCTGGGATCTCCCAACCGCCTAGCCCCGAGGAGCCCCGCGGATACGGTGTCGCGCCCGGAGCCAGATCTCCCGTACCGTCCTTTCACGAATTATCCCCACCGCAGTCTAGCGGAAAGGACTTTAAGGTAGCGAACGCCACCGCAGCGCAAGACTTCAGACCCACGGTCTCCTTGGAGCTGCCGAGGCTCCAAACACTGCAAATAGCGAGTCCCGATTCACCCGTTCAGCCTAGCACGTCAGCGGCAGCGCGTGAATTAAATCTGCTTGCAACTAGTGCTCCGAGAAGCGAAGCCCGGAAAAAATCCCGGAACTACCAAACGGAGAGAGACCCATCCGACCGGGACGATACGGATTACAGTTCTGAGGACGAGCCTATACGGAGCAAAGCCGTGCGTTTGCGTCCCGTCCTTAAAGAGCAATACACAGACGACCGACGTGGCCAAAGGACAACAACTACTTCTGTTCGCCCGTACAGCGGAGCAAAGCTTCGGGACCTGCAAGAGACATTTGCACGAGAGCCGGACGAGTCGGTAACAGACTTTTTGTATCGCGTTATGGAATTGGGCGGGGATACAATTATTTTAGACCGTAACGAAGCAAAAGGCTGTTCATGGGGCCATGAAGTATTTTTGGGCATGGGTCCGGAGGGCTATTACTCGTTAACTTCCCGTATCGCTCACTGGGCTGGAAGTTTAGATTCTATAGATAGAGGCGAGCCAACAGAAGTGAGGGTTACAAGTTCAGCCGAACTTACTGCCGCGATTAAAAAGCTTGCGTGCGTCCAAGCAATGTACGATCGTGGGGCATACTCGTCCCCACTAGATGCCCCAGTTGACCCAGTGCGACTCAAAATTCTAATCCGTGGTCTGCCAGCGGGTCTCAAAAATGTCTGTGATGCCAAAAAGGAGGAAATTGAACGAGTAGTCGAGAGGAATAATGCCTCTACTAATTCCCGGGAACACCACTTAACTTGGGAAGAGCTTCTAATGGCATTATCCCACAAGGGCCGAGACCTGGGCTACTCTGATCATATGCTCACAGCCGAGACTCCCCGCGACAGACGCCATACTGGGTTCAAGGGCAGCCACGCGGCGACACCCCGGGGGAAAAAGCAGGAAGTACGCCATGCTAAGACCTCCCCTGCTGCGACTCCTACGAGTTCAAGCAGCAGTCCGGAGTCAGATCGCAGTCACCCGGGAAGTCCCAGAGGGAGAAATTCCGGCCGCCAGAGAGATAAACAGCGTACTTCTAATAGATCCTCCTCACCCAGAGAGAAATGGTATCGACTAGCACGGTCTTTAAATATACCTGAATCCGTGATAGCGCGATTATCAACGGGACTGTTAAAAGGAGTAGTGCTGAGCTTGCAAAATAAATCCGGCAGCTGGAAGGAAGACCAATACCGAAGTTACCGCCATGGAAAAGGGGAGGATGAAGTTGGTAGCAACAGTCCTAAAACTATTTCACCCAGCAAGGACGCTAACCCCTTCGTACCTCGCCGCCAAAGCCCAGACAAAAAGCCAAAAAACTAGACACAGCGGTGACTGTTCCAGGCCTCATTCATCGCTTTGTTAACGCCTGTCAATGGTCTGAGGATCCAGAGCCTTTCATTTTGATTCCCACTGGACCTACTCGAACTGCTGTAAAATTCCTTATTGACACTGGGGCACAAATCAGTGTTTTGAACGTGCAACAAGCCAAACACTTGAGGATCTTGCCATCCCGGAAAAGGATAAAGATACAGGGTGTTACAGGAATGCCTCATACATGCCATTTAGCCAAAACAAGATTGTGGCTGCCTGGCGACAAGCGGAGTACCCTGGTAGAGGTTGCCCTGAGTCCATACCCAGAGAACATCCTTGGATTTGATGTTTTAGCTGGCAAACGATGGCATCTCCCTGACGGTACCTTGTGGTGCTTTGGTTCCTATGGAGTAGGGGCAAAAGAGGCCAAAACCGCTCGGGTAGGCACTCTCCAACTTGCTCCACCCTTACCCAAATCGAGTATCACATGTGTTGCACAGTATTCACTACCAGCAGCAGCCAGACAAGGCATTACTGAGGTGATTGCAGACCTGGAAAAGAGACAAATCATCACCAGGACACACTCACCCTATAACTCACCAGTGTGGCCAGTGCGCAAACCTGACGGACGATGGAGACTCACCATTGACTACAGGAAGCTCAATAGTAACACACTTCCTCTCACTGCTGCAGTCCCAAGCCTGACATCAATTGTGACAGCAATCCAAGCTGCATCACATACTTGGATGGCTTCATTGGACATTAAAGACATGTACTTTATGATTCCTCTACGTGAGGAAGACAAACCACAGTTCGCTTTCACATGGCAAGGTTCCCAATTCACCTTCAATCGCCTTCCCCAGGGATACAAACACTCAGGAACCATTGCACACAATTCCCTAGCAGCACTGTTAGACACCATGGAGGTCCCGAAAGATGTAAGTGTCTACCAGTATATAGATGACATCTTTGTTGGGGGCAATGACAAAGATAAGGTGGGTTCAGTAGCTGCAGCGATCTGGGACCTGTTAACCAAAAATGGGTTACAAGTTCCACAAGCTAAATGTCAAGGTCCAAGTCAAGAAATTAAATTTCTTGGATCCTGGTGGGTAGCAGGAGCAATATCAGTACCAGAGGATGCTCTTGAGGCTATTGAAAAGGGCCAACTTCCCAATAACAAAAAGGAGCTTCAGCGGCTCCTGGGTACCTTGGGTTACTGGAGAAAACATATTCCAGGTTTCTCAGTAATTGCTCGTCCCCTTTATGACCTGCTTAAAAAGAGCAGAGTCTGGGACTGGACCCCAAGGCACACTGAAAGCCTAAAGGTTTTGAAGGACGAGTTAAAGGCTTATCAGAAATTGGGCCCTTTGCACCCACATGACCCTTTAAGGGCAGAATGGGGCTTTTCTGAACATGCTTCCTACTGTGGGATTTTTCAAAGGGGACCCAAAGGCCCGAACAGAGCCCTTCTATTCTCTTCAACAGCATTTAAAGATGCTGAAAGAAGATACTCTGAATGGGAGAAGGGACTCCTGTCTCTAACCCGAGCTGTCAAAGAGGCAGAGAAGCTTCGCACTACGCAGGATATTGTAGTGCAAGGCCCATTCTCTCTGCTCAAAGCAGTCCTTAATGGAACTCCTCCACCAGAGGGAATTGCTCAGAAGGCTACTGTGAGAAAATGGTATGCCTATCTGGAAGGGATGGCTCAATTTATGCCTCTAAAGGAAGGACCCACAAAGGTATCCAAATTGCAGCAGCCCATCAATCTACACACTGTTCCACTATGCCAGCCCTACAAGCCATCTCCTATTCAGGTAGCACCTGAATTGACTGCCGATGCCAATACTGAAGGAGTGTGGTTCACGGATGCCTCTGCCCAAAGGGTAGGATCACAGTGGCATTATAAGGCCGCAGCGCTGGAGATTGGCACAGACAGGACTGTCATTGAAGAAGTGAAGGAAGTGCCCAAGTGGGAGAACTGCGCGCTCTCATGCTAGCTGTGGAAAATGGTGCAGAGACCATATACACTGACTCATATGCTACTTTCAAAGGTGCCACAGAATGGATTTGCCAGTGGGAAGCGAATCAGTGGATAGTTGGCAACACCCAAGTTTGGAGGGCGACCGACTGGCAAAGACTACTAGAGATAAGTCGAGCCAGGCCTATCAAAGTAGGATGGGTAAAGGGACACTCCAGGAAGCAAACCCCTTCTGCTACTTGGAATCAACAAGTAGATCACTTAGCAAAAATCAGTGTAGTTGATCATGAGGGGAAGGAGTGGGAACGACTGGCTGAGTGGCTACATATTAAAAGAGGTCACTCAGGTAAGTCAGACCTTTACTACGAATGCAGATCCAGGGGGTGGCCAGTTTCCCTGACCACATGCGAAACCATTGTTTCAGCCTGCCCTCAATGCCAGGTTAGATTAAAAGCTAACCATCCCGCTCTTGCTCCAGCCCAGCATATTAAAAGGGACAAAGTGCTATGGAGCACATGGCAAATTGATTATGTTGGTCCCCTCAGACCCTCACATGGGAAAAAATACATACTAGTAGGGGTAGAAGTGGTTTCAGGCTTAGTCATGGCCACTGCCACTAGCACTGCTTCAGGAACACAAACCATTGAAACTCTGAAGGATTGGTTCAGCATCCTGCCTATGCCTGAACATATTCAGAGTGATAATGGTTCACATTTTACCTCAGCCTTAGTGCAAGACTGGGCCCGAGGAGAAGGGGTCAAATGGATGTTTCATACTCCATATTATCCCCAGGCAAATGGCATGGTGGAAAGGGCAAATGGCTTCATTAAGAAGCATGCAAATGTTTCAAGGAGTAATTGGGACAAACGCCTGCCTTCTGCAGTTTTCATTGTAAACAATCGATGGGGGAATTATGGCAGTCCCAAAGTCAAGGCATTCTGCCCTGCTGACCCAGTTAGAGATGTCAACCACATGCCAGGGGAGGCAAAGGATGAACACCCACATTCACTAACACAGATGCAGGTGGGCCAACCAGTGCTAGTGACACTGCCATCTATTGGGATTGTACCCATGACGTTGGCTAAGCCCAGAGGTCTATACGCTTGGGAGGCTACTGACATCAATGGGAAAACTCATCGCATAAGTGCTCAGAGGGTCGTTCCAAATTACTAATGGTCAAGCCCGGCTTTAAACACCGTGGCCAGTTTTGTTTCCCCACAGAGTGACAGCAGTCCCAGTGGACAGACCATCCTGGAAATGAAGACCCCTCTCTGGAGCAACAGGAATTCACCACTGGTCAGGGGGTGGAGACTGGAAAACACTAAGGTCACTGATACTGACCTCAGAATTAACAAGTTCTGTTCTGTTTTGCAGTATGCTTTGTTTAGAGTACAGTTGTGCAGTTCTGAGATATGTATATATATGTATGATGTTCTTGTGATGTTTATATAATGTTTAATTCACCTTTGGTAAAGTTTGATCATAGAACAACATTTGCCCACATATACTTGCCCATAAGCAGGGGGTGGAATGTAGTGGATGATGCTTATGGCCAGGATCGTGCCCTAAATATTTCTAGGATGTACTCTCCTGTGCGTTAACCCTCCTTTGTTCCCCCCCTCCTTTCTGAAGGCGGCAGGGGGGATCCTGGCGCCACTGAGTCCAGGTAAACTGCCTGCCTGGGCATGGTCTCACCCCTGTGGTAGGCAAGGGCCAGGCTATATGTTTGTTTCCCTGTTCATGGCATAAGCTTACACCATATTTGGTAGCTGCCAGTTCATTGGTTAACCTTTGTGTTAGCAACAGATGCTCATTGGACCAGTATTCACTGGGGCACATGGTCAATAGGGGTTGTTTGGTGATGAGCCCCCCCCCACACACATTTGTGTTCAAGCCTGTATCTGTGTGCGCACCAGTGCTGTTGTGGTTCACCTTGCCTGGGACTAAAGCCAGTGCTCCAAGAGGCTTCGTGGTACTTTGCCACCACCACCCAACTGCGTGCAGTGCTGTGGACAGTACCCGTGGGATCAACTGCTGCATGATCCATCGCCACAGGAGAGAACCTGGTAACCCGTGTGAACCAGCGCTGCTGAACCGCCACAGTGCCCCCCCCTCGAGCGGGGAATCTCCGTATCCCGGGAGCAGCAGCAGCCAGGCGGCGCCACGCGGTCGGCGCCATTTCCTGTGTTCTCATTACGGCATATCCGTGCCACGTTCTGCGGACTATAAACATTATCAAGGGAAGACTCACTAAGTTCTCAGCTTGTGAGTAAGCCAAGCCTCTCTTCATAGAGTTTCAGTTGGGGTAGCGTGCAAATCGCTCCGGGTGGAGGATCGCCGGTCACTGACCAACCCCCTCCCCCGCTGCTTTACAAATCAGCTTCGATTCTAAGTTCTGTGAATCATTTGGTTTAAGTGCCTATGCCTAAACATTCTGTAAAGATAGTTTCACTAACCGAATATCGTACCTGTGAAGGGGGGCTGTATATACCCGTTGCAAAGTTTATATATATATATAAATAAACCTAACATATATTTTTCATTGATATCTCTGCCGCTCATTTCTGAGGGCGTATTCATAACAATGGCACACAGCCCTGAGTGCCAATGGCCCTGACAGATTCCCCAGGGAAGGTTTTGCTGCATGCTAGGCACATCGATTTTTGCAGCTACATGGAGGGCTGCAACGAGTGGAACCGACTTGGTTCTCTGTGACACCAGTCCCAGGAAAGACAATCTCTACTGATGGTTCAGGGGAAACAGGGAAGGCAGTCGCTGCCTGGCAAGAAAAGGGGAAATGGCAGGAGCTCCTAGCCTCTCAGGATGGTTCACCTCAGCTCCTGGAGTTAAAAGCTGTGGTAATGACCTTTACTAAGAGGCCCAACAAGCCCATAACCATTGTCACTGACTCACTGTGTGTTTGTAACCTTGTACAGCGGTTGGACCAGGCACTGCTGAAGGAGGTTAACAACAAATCTTTGTTTCATTTTCTAAAAGCCCTATGGCTTGTGCTGCAAAGTCAAACAGAACCATTCCATGTGCTGCTTGTTCATAGCCACACAGGGCTGCCAGGATTTGTGTCCGAGGAAAACACCACAGCTGATGCCCTGATGGTGCCTGCCTGGCCTGTGCCTATACCTGACATGTGGCAGCAAGCAGCTCAATCCCTGCCTTTTTCCACCAAGGGGCTCACACACTGCAGAGGCAGTTTGGCATATTGTTGCCTTCAGCAAGAGATATTGTGGCCTCTTGTGCAGATTGTCAACATTTCTCCTCGACCCAGCCAGCTGGTGTCAATCCCAGGGGATTACAGAGCCTACAGCTATAGCAATCTGATGTTACTCACATGCCCAAGTCTGGGCCTTTGAGCTATGCCCATGTCTCAGTTGACACATTCTCTGCTGTGCTATGGGCTACCCCACATGGTGGTGAAAAGGCCTGAGATGGAATTATGCCCTGGAGAAAAGCTTTTTCTGCCCTGGGCATTGCACAGCAAATCAGAGCTGATGTGGGCCCTGGCTCTATGGCCTCAGGTCACAAGCGTTTGTACGCCAGTGGGGGGTTCCTCATGTTCCCAGCACACCCCACTGCCCCACAGGCCAGGCCCTAACTGAACCTGCCCATCACACTCTTAAAACTATGCTTGAAAAGCAGAAAGGGGGAATGTTGGGGGAGACACCACACAGCAGGCTGTGGAAAGCTGTCTATACCCTGAATCATTTAACCATCTCTCAGACAGGTATGAGCCCTGTCACAGTAACTCACCTCTTGTCATTGCAGTCTGTGAGCAATCCTTTGGCAAAAAAGGCCCCAGTGTGGCTCTGCAATTTATAGACCCTTGATTGGGAAGGCCCCTGGGATCTTGTGACCTGGGGCCATGGCTATGCTTGTGTTTCCACAGGTGCCAGGGTCCAGTGGGTCTCTGCTTGTTGTTCTTGGCCTGCTCCAGAGCATGATCAATGGAAACAAGGCCCTTGGCCCACATCAACTAACTCCATGGGGTAGCAAACCATTTGGGCAGCACTGCTGCATGCATGAAATCAAACCTGGAATTTAAATGCCTGGCAAAACTAAATTGTAGCACAACAGTAAGGAGTTTTGAGCATCAGGACATGTGGGATGATAATTTGCTCTTTGCCCCATTCGAGCCGCAAAAATTAGATATTTCAGGGACCTTACAAGCAGAAAGCTGTGTGTACCTGCAGCATAGAGCTGGAGCTGATACAGTACTATGATCTTTAATCACACTCCCTTTGCCTTAAAGCCATGCAGGCTTAGCCTAACAGCTGAATGAGATGGTCATGGAAGTTTGTAGAACAAAGCTGAACACATAGCAGCCAGGATCATCTTGCTTCAAACTGCTACAGCAAAGCAGCAGCTCAGCTAAGGGAACTGGCATCTTGGGCTGCAAAACAAGACAAGGAAACACCAAAAGTGTTGCTTGAATTAGCCACTGATGTGGAGAGTGTCAGCCATGGCAGCCTGCAAATTCGAGCTGCTGTTGGTTCTTTGTTATCAGCTCCCGGTCAGGGCTGGACAGAATGTGATGGTCTGTGCTGTACACACTGAAGTGATCATTCGAAACATAGACATGAGAGTATTACAAACTGGGTTGTGAATATTGCTGATTGGATCACTCCTGGCGTTGGCAGTGTTCATTCTCCTGTCTGCAAAGGGCCCTGCAGAAAAGAATGAGCCCTGGGCAAAAAGGAGGAATTGTAGCTAAAGCAGGTGGCCATGGGAAGCTTGAACCTTGAACTAAGCAGAGCTCTGCCCTTGAATCAGGAATGCAAACAACTCCAGGAAAGAAGATCTGTGAACAACAAAGGAAAAAACAGAGAGTCCTCCCCAGGCTACCAAAAGGGGAGTGAGGTGCCTGGACACCAAGCCTAAACCAATCACTCAAAGGGCACAGGGACACAGAAAGGAAAATCTATAAGCCATGATGTGTATTAATCAAGTGCCCTCTGCTGCTGGCTGGTGCTTGAGCACATCTTGGGGTCATCTTTTTCCTGGCTGCCAACACTGCACAGCCTTAGCTGTTGAGTTTTTCCAGTTCACTGAGCCACTTCTTCCTGTTGTTTGTTTGGAGAACCTTGAGTCTTGCCTTCCATCAGCTAGCCAGGAGAAGTTCTCCTCACCTTTCACTGCCTGTTTTGGAATCTCTTGGTGTTGTCACAAGACATTGGTTTGGTCACCAGCTGTGTTCAGACTTTCCCCTTCGCCTTCTGTGGCAGTTCAGGCTGGGTGCCTTCTATTCCTGCCACATAAGCTACACCTCCTGTGTCCAGAGGGTCCAACCCACTAAGGTGGACACAGGAAATAGCCTATTTCATACCCATAATATCCTGCACCCTCTAAATCCATCTGCAAAGTCCTTCTCTTCCTCTATCTTCCCTCTCTGCTCCCATGGGAGATGCTCCCTATTGGGTAATGGTGGGGAGTATCTCATGGCCAAGGGCTCTGGCAAGGCTGAGAGGCCCACAGGACCAAGGTCTTTGTGCCCTAGGCTCTGGCAGTTGCCTCTGCCACCAAGGCCTGGGAGGAGAAACTTGGCTTCGAGGCTTTGAGGTTCTTCTATTGCAAGGGCAGTGGTCAGGGCTTGGCCTTTCTGCTCACAGACCAAAGGTGAGTTTTTCTGCCCTGTATTTGCCTTTGTCTCCCTGCAATCCTGGCCTCTAACAAGCTGCTCCAAGGAGTCCCTGGGGAGCCTTTGTCAGGAACAAGCCTCAGGGAGGCCAATCAGTGCTTCAAGGCACTTTGGAGTTTTCTTCTGCCTTGGACTTGTTGAGAGGCTTCTTGGCAGTACCTTGGCAGAGTCTCCTGGCAGTACCTAAGGATGATGTCATCAGCCCCAAATACTCCATGGGGCTCATTAAATACTGCTGAACCTCTCATTCTTGCCAAGGTTTCTGCAGCTAATTGGAGAGGTTTTTAGTGCACAAAGCATCTGACTTTTAAAGGTACATTTCATTCCTTTTCAGCAGGAGTTGTCTCTTTGCAAGCAAACCACAGCAAAACCTGACAAGGTCCTACCCTGCTCACTGCTCATCCTCACTGCCCACTGCCCCCAGCAGAGCCCTGAGCCACAGGTGAGGGACAGGATCTGCCTGCCAGGGGCTGGGGGTCAGGGCTTGGCCCTTTGGATCAATGAAACCCCTCCAGGTTTGCTCAGCAGCAGAGCCACCTTGAGCTGCTTGTCCTGACCTCTCAGCACTGCCTCAGGTCTCTGCTCTCCCCACAGCCTGGAGATGCTTCAGTGCCTCCAGTGATGCTTCCCTTGCATCCACTCTCTTCTGCTCTAACCAGACCCTGGGGACCCTTTCCCAGTATGCTTCACTGGGACCATTAAAAGTAGAAGAAACTTCAGAGTTTGAATCTGACTTTGACTTCTGGAGAGGTTTCATCAGCTTCCTCTCAGTCCCTGAGGTCATGGACTTGGCACCAAAGCCATCAGAGGGCTACTTTAAAATACCTGGGCTGTTTCTGGTGTGCTGAGCCAGGGCAGGCTCCTGGGCTGGAGGGAGCTGCTGGCAAGCAGGCAGCACTGTGGAGAGACAGCTCTGGCCAGGAGCAGCTCCTCTGCACAGCATAGCAGGGCTGAGGACACTGCCAGAGGATCTCAGGAAGATGAGGAAGGCAGAGAGAGCTTCAAGATGGCCAGGACTGGGAGGGTGACTGAGAGCTCACTGGAGGAGAAGTCACTGTACTCATTAACACAGTGAGGCTGTGTGTGCAGGACTCTGCAGCTGTAGCTCCTGGAGGCATCTCCATCTCGGCAGCTGACGCTCAGCTGAAGGCTCCTGGAGTGTGCACACAGAAGGAGGACTAAAGCCCTCAGTTCCATCCTGTGAGCAGCAGTGAGCAGAGCTGGGTAAGGAGAAAGCTTCACCCCCAGCCCTTCTGCCTTTCTCTCTTCCCTTCACTGTCCCTGCAGCACCTGGGTTTGGGCTGTTGGTCACTTTCTTTCTGACACCAGAGGAATCTTCATGGCAATTCTGGGTCCCTGCTGCATCTGAAGATGTGATGAACCATCACTGGTTGGTAGTGATGGGACTGAGCTGATTCATTCGTCCTGCAGCTCAGGGACAGGGGTTACAATGAGGCTGAGAGAAGTGTGCCCTAACTTGTCCCTGACTTTCCCTCCTTGCACAGGTCTCCATGGCCAGAGGCAGCAGATGGCCAACAGCAGCTCCATCAGCCACTTCCACCTCCTGCCATTCCCAGGCACAAGGCAGCTGCAGCTCCTGCACTTCTGCCTCTTCCTGGCCATCTACCTGGCTGCTCTGCTGGGCAATGGCCTCATCATCACCACCATAGCCTGGGACCACCACCTCCACACTCCCATGTACTTCTTCCTCTTCAACCTCGCCCTCCTTGACCTGGGTGCCATCTCCACCACTGTGCCCAAATCCATGGCCAATTCCCTGAGGGACACCAGGGACATCTCCTACAAAGGATGTGTTCTCCAGCTCTTCTTTTTCATATTCTTCATTGCTTCAGAGTATTTTCTCCTCACCACCATGTCCTACGATCGCTACGTTGCCATCTGCAGACCCCTGCACTATGAGACCTCCTGGGCAGCAGAGTTTGTCTCCACCTGGCAGCAGCTGCCTGGGGCTGTGGCTTTCTCACTGCTGTTTGCACACAGCCAATACATTTTCCCTGCCGCTCTGCCAGGGCAATGCTGTGGACCAGTTCTTCTGTGAAGTCCCCAGATCCTCAAGCTCTCCTGCTCCACATCCTACCTCAGGGAATTTGGCCTAATATTGGTCAGTGTCTGTTCAGATATGGGATGTTTTGTGTTGATTGTGGTGTCCTATGTGCAGATCTTCAGGGCAGTGCTGAGGATCCCCTCTCAGCAGAGATGCCACAAAGCCTTTGCCACCTGCCTCCCTCACCTGGCTGTGGTCTCCCTATTCATCAGCACTCTTTTTTTGCCTACCTGAAGCCCTCCTCCATCTCCTCCCCCATTGCTGGACCTGGTGGTGTCAGTTCTGTACTCAGTGTTGCCTCCAGCAGTGAACCCTCTCATCTACAGCCTGAGGAACCAGGAGCTCAAAGATGCTCTAAGGAATCTCATAATTGGATATTTTCAGAAGCAATAAACTCTCTGTCTTTTTCAGAGCCTTTTGATGTCACTCATTGCAGTCCTAGTCTGGGTTCTCTCATTTTGGCTGCTAGTGGTGGTGTTACAGATGTGAGAATGTTTTGCCCCAGCTTCTGTAGCCTTCAGAGAGGCTGAGGGACTGGGCTGTGGTGGGACTGCCAGAGGACCCTGTACTCATGGGCACTGCTGTGGGACCAGAACAGACTGGGCTGTGCTGGGGAGGGGACAAGGCAGCAAGAAGGAAAAGGAGGGGTGAGGAGGTTTGGGGGAGCTGGTCTTGCCTGTAAAGTACCCAAGAGAGGAAAACATGACAGTGTAGCTTGGGGTGAGTCACCATGCAGGGAGAGGTCTCACACTTGGGTGAGGGCTTGTGGAAGGGATCAAAGACATGGTGGTGCAGGGGAGAGTAGGTGTCCAGGAAATGGTGGTGTGGACACACTTTGAAGGTAGCTAAGGGCCTTTATCACGACCCAGCATCACTCAATGCCAATTTCCAGCACTGGCCTTTCACCCATGATTAAGGGCAAGCTTTGCTCTGAGGCCATCCCCATCCTCCTGCTGGCCAATGGCTGCTTTGGGGGAAGGGACAGCCTTGAACAGCCTCTCTCTTGCCCCGCTTGTCAGTCCTTTGAGCAGAGCTGTCTGCAAAGCCCCACATGGGCCATGGCTGGGCAGGGGGCATGGACTGGAGGAGGCTGTCAGTGTAGGAAGGTGATGGGAGAGCTGTGATCTGAAGGTCATCCCTGGGATCAAATCTTTGCCAACCCTGACTAAACCTTTCCCATGCTGTGCCTGATCTTTGGAGCTGTGAGGCCCTCTGAGGGCAGTGGGGTTGGGACAGGACTGGGGCCATGAGCAAAGACAAAGGGAAAGGAGGAATTTCTAGATGTTAACCCTTGTTGTGGAGACTTGTTTGAAGGAAAGGCAAAGCTCAGCTGGAGATGCTGGGCCTGGCTCATGGCCATGGCACAAAACACATGGACAAGAGGCACTGAACTGGAGCCAGAGGGTCAGGGTCCCACATTGGAAGCTCTTGGCCAGGGACTTTGTGTAGACTCTGTCCCAGAGTGTGGACACACTGGACCCCTCCCAGTAACAACCACATCCATCGCAGGACAAACTGGACACCCTGATCCCCTGCCCATACAGACTGGTCCCTCCCAGTACCATCTGATCCTCCTGCTCTCTCTTACACCAACACCATCTGTCCCAGAACAAATGCTATCCCCTGACTCCCTCCCAGTACAGAATGACCACATTCCCAGTACAAACTGGATACTGTGATCCCATCCCAGCATCCTCTGGGGCCCATCTCAGGCCAAATAAGTTCCTTTTAACCCCTCTATGTACAGACTTGGCCTTGTCCCAGTATAAACGGATTCTCCTGATCCCATCCCAGTACAGTTTGAGACCCGGCCCAGAACAAACTGGTAACCCTGTCCCTGCATGATCTGTATCCAGTTCTAAGTAGATATTCTGAACCCACTCCCAGCACAGACTGTACCTTCCCAGTAAAAGCTCCATACCCTGAGCTGCTCCCAGTGCAGCTGTGGCTTCCTCCCAGAACAAACTGGATTGTCTTTCCTCTCCAGTACTCTCTAGATCCCACCCAGTACAAAATGCATCTGCTGGCCCCCTCCTAGGACCATTCCAGTATAAACTGGACACCTGAAGCCCTCCCAGTACAGTCTGAGCCCTCTTCTAGTCAAAACAGGTTCTCTTTAACTCCTCCAAGTAGACCTTAGGCCTTGTCCCAATAAAAACTTGATGCCCTTATCCCCTCCCAGTATAGACTGCCCAAGGCTTACTCTAAATTTAGTCCCTTGGTTCTCTCTCAGTACAGAGCAGACCCTGATCCAGTACAATTGGCATCCCCTGAGATCCAGTCAAGTCTGGTTTCTGCCCAATACAAACTGCATCTCTTGAACCCCTCCCAGCACAGATGTGGCCTCATCCCAGGACAAAGAGGATTGGATTCCCATCTCCCAGTACAGTCTAGGTCCCACTCCAGTGCATCCCCTGGAAACTCTGATTCCATCCCGGTACAGACTGGGCCTCATTATAGAGCAAACAGGACACCCTGATGCCATCCCAGTTCACACTGGGCTCTCCTCCCTGTACAAACTGAAGCTCTTTAACCCCTCCCAGCACAGACTGGACAAGTCTTAGTACAAACTGAATCCCCTGGTATCCTCCCAGTACAGGCTGGGTCTGGTCAGACTACAAACTGGACACCCTGAGCCCATTCCAGTATCATCTGGGCCTTGTCCCAGAGAAACTGTGTCCCTTTAATACCTCCAAGTACAGACCTGGCCTTGTCCCAGTATGAACTGGTTCCACTGACTCCCTCCCAGTATAGACTGGCTCTCAATTCAATGCAGAGTGGATACCTGGCCCCACTCAGAAGTGACTGTGTTCATTACAGTGCAAACTGGACACCTGACCCCATGCCAGTACAGACTGAGCCCTGTCCCAGTCCTAACAGTGTCCCTTTAACCCCTCTAAGGACAGACTAAGCCTTGTCCCACTAGAAAGTGAATCCCTTGATCTCCTCCCAGTGTAGACTCAGCAACATCTCAGTCAAAACTGGGCACCTTTAACCCCTCCCAGTAAAGAAAGGGCAAGTCCCAGTATAAACTGAATCCCCTCTTCTCTTCCCAGTACAGATTGGACACCATTCCAGCACACACCTGATCCCCTGGTCCCAAGCCAGTACAGTTTCAGCATCACCCCAGTACAAACTTGACGCCTGTTACCCAGCACATGCTGGATCCCTGTAAACCCTCCCAACACAGACTGGTCCCTGTCAGAGAACAAACTGGATACTCTGACCCCCTCCCAGTACAGCCTGGACAATGTACCAGTACAGACTGGGTGCCTTTGAACTCTCCCAGTAAAGCCTGAGCAATTCACTTTATACATTGAATCCTCTGGTATCCTCCCAGTACAGACTGGGCCCCAAACTGGATGCCATTAAAATGTCAAAGTACACATTTGGCCTTGTCCCAGTTTAGTTTTCCCCCTAATACCCTCCCAGTACAGACCAGGCTTCAATCCAGTAAAAAACTGGATCCCCTTAACACTCCCAATAGTGATTGGATCCCTTCAAATGGAAAATGGATAATCTGACCCCATCCCAGCACACATTTCATTTCCTCCTTATATAAACTGCACCTGTCCCTCAGAGCTGGCTCTCACCTATGTCCTGCCAAGCACCCTCAGCAGGACACCAAAGGCTCTTCTCAGCCTTGGCCTGAGCCAAGCCCATGAAAGGCATCTCTGAGCCCTCAGCCCTCCCCTGGATACCTAATCCCAAAATCTCCTTCTTCTCCTCTGACCCCTCACTGCGGCCCCTCCATCTAACAGACTCTACTTGGCCCCTGCTGTGAGGGTGCTCAGACCCAAATCTCCTTCCAGTTCTCTGACTCCTGCATCCTCTCCTACATATCACTGACTTTGCTTGGCCTCTGCTCACAGAGCAGCCTCATGGCCATGGAAGAGGAGCAGGAGTTGAACTGTGGCTGAGCAGCTGATGGACACCAGGAGCAGATGGGTGGCAATGCCATGGGCAGCTCAGCTGTGCCTCAGGATCTCCTGCACAGCAGCAGGCACAAGGCTGGGCAGGGGCTGGGAGGTAACTGCTGGCTCAGCAGCTGAGAGGGCAGCAGCAGGAGGAGGGCAGGAAAGAGACTGGGAGGTCACTTCTTGCTGCAGCACAAGAGAGGGCAGCCCCTGACTCCTGGCTGGCCTCTGTGCTTTTGGCCTCCCAGCTGCCAGAGTCCCCAGCAGGCAGCAAAAGGCATGTGTTGGGCAAGGGATCTGTGTGACTCCCTATCCCTAAGTACCTGGTGGCCCCTGCAGGTAGAGCCTTGGAGCTGGGTGGTCACCTCCCTGCCACCTCAGGGCCTGAGGGGACAGCAGCAGGGACAGGGCTTGGCTGTGGCTGCTGGAGAAGCTGAAAGGCAGCAGCAGGGACCTGCCTTGGAAGGCCCTGCAGAGGTTTCTTGTGGCTGCTGAGCTGCCAGGCCACAAGCAGGCTGAGGCCTTGGGCCAGCACTGGGACATCAGGGATGGCTGAGAAGCATCTAGGGCAGGAAGAGCCACCTGGCCAGGAGGTGAGTGTGAGGTCACTGAAAACTCCAATCCCTTTGGCCAATCCCATTGGCCAACAGCAGGCCCAGGGCTGGGCTGGGGACTGCTAAACTGAGAGGCAGCAGCAGGGAGGTGCCTTGGGTGTTTCTTCGCAGCTGGAGGTTCTGCTCTGTGCCCAGGCAGAAAGGCCTCTGGCAGGGACCATTGCCAATGACCTGGGCTGGAGCAAAGACTGAGCAGAGTGCAGAAGGCCAAGTGCAGCTGGGCTGTGCTAAGAGGATTGTGGATACCCAGATATAAGGTTGTCCTCCCCTGCACTCAGCACTGCTGTGACCACATCTGCAATATTGGGGTCTGGCTGTGGAGTTCCTTAGTCTGCAGGAATGGAGAGGTACTGGAGAGCTCCATAGGAGATCTCTCTGGATGGAGTTTGGAGTCTCTATCTAGCACCTGAAGCTGCTGAGCTTCTTTAGCTGGTGAAGTGAAGGCTCAGGGGTGATGTGCACCTGCTTAAAGGGGGGTGTCAGCTGATGGAGCTTTCTTGCTTGTGGACACAGAAGGAAGCCTTAAGAGAGTGCAACTGAAAGGTTCAGACTAGAGGCCAGGACAAAGAAATGTCACTTCAAGTGTAGAGCTGTGGTGCAAGAGGTGACCCAGAAGGAGTCTGGAGATCCTTTGTGTGTCAAGGAACAGGCAGCAAGAGTGGAGAGGCCTGAGGGAAGGTGTGGAAATGTCAGGGGGAGAGCTGGCTGGGGAAGCCAGATGGATGTCAACAGCCTGAAGGGAAAGAGCTGCAGGCATGGGACAGTGTAGCACAGCCTGCAGGAGGGATGGCCAAGGCCTCTGGCAGGGCTGCAAGGCTCAACAGGGACAAGGTCTGGATCCTGTTCCTCCTGGCAGCAGCTTCTGCCACCATGGCTGCTGAGATGAAGGTTTAGTTGGAGGCTTTCAGGATCTGCCTTTCCAAGGCCTGAGGCTCAGAGCTTGGCCTTTCTCTTTCATAACCCAAGGCCAGGGTTTGTTCAGCTGCACTTTGCCTTTGTCTGCCTTCAATCATGGCCTCCATGGAGCTTCTCTAAGCACCCCTGGGAGGCTTTGTTGCTAATGGCCCTCAGTGAGGCCAATTACTACTTGAAGGAATTTTTGTTCTGCTTCTGACTTCTTGAGCAGATTCCTTCAGTCTCCTCTCAGTGTGTGAGGCTCAGGCAATGATCCCCAAGTGCCCTAAGAGCTCTTTGTGTCTCTGTAGTTTCCTTCAAGGTTTCAAAGTGCTCCTCACAAAGCTCCTTTAGTATTTATTTCCTATCAAAGGGAGAATATTCTGTTAGCTTTCAGCTCAGAGCAGAGATGATAATTCCCCAAGTGACACTGACCCAGGCTGTCTCACCAGGACATCTGCACTTGCAGGGAAATCTGTCCTTCAGCTCTGACATTGAAGGGACAACTTTGCTCCTCACCATCCCCCAACCTCCCCATTGCTGTCCCTGCCCAATCCCAATCCCATCCAAGGCTTCCCAGGCACAGAAGCCTCTGGGTTTTGCCCATATCATGGGCACAATGCCAATGGACAGTAGCTTCAGTAGTAGAGGTTGGGCTATCTGTATCTATGGTAGGGATTCACTCCTTTGTCCATCAGGGCCATGGGCAGCAGCCATCACTAGTTCCATGGGAAAAAATGTCTGAATTTTGGGGCTTCCATATATTCCTCATCAGCTGCTGGCAGTAAAAACTGCTTCTGCCAACCGTGAGTCCCAGCTGTGCCTTGAGCTATCAGCATGACTTGCAATAAGACCATTGGTCTGTTCAGCTACACCATTAGCCTGAGGATTATATGGGGTAGGGAAACACTCCTTTAATTCATTCTCCTTGCACCCAGCCTTGCACTATGCTCACTGTGAAGTGTGATCCATTGGCACTTTGGACACACTCAGGCACAGGGAGAATGCTGAACCATTTCTCCAGAGCTTCAATCCTTGAGCTCCTGTGGAAGTGCTGAGAGCTGTGGCCATAGCTCAGCCTGGAACACTTCTGCTCCTACCAGGATATAACTTTTCCCTGGAGAGGGTTCCAAGGGCCAACATAACAATTTGCCAGGGACTCCACAGAGGCTGTTGTGTCTGATCTGTGGGGCAGGGCTTGGTTTGGGTGATTGGCCTTAAGCCTTACCCAACATTGTGGCCAAGCTGCAAGAATTGTTTCAAACTGGCCTCCCTCGAGCTTGGCACTCAGAATAGAGGTTGACCTTCCCTGGGTGGCCTCTTCTCATGTGCAGCCACTCAGCCAATCTTGCTCAATCTTCCCCTTCATTGTTCTTGCTGGGTGATCTGCCTGCTGGTTCCATTGTGCAGCAGCTCTTCCCTTCTGTGCATGGCCTTTGACCTCCTGCCTTTGAGGGTCTTGGGTGACCTATTTCATAGTTTCATAGTTTCAGTTAGGGTTGGAAGGGACCACAAGGATCATCCAGTTCCAACCCCCCTGCCATGGGCAGGGACACTCTACCCTAGATCAGGCTGGACAGAGCCTCGTCCAGCCTGGTCTTAAAAACCTCAAGGGACGGGGCCTCAACCACCTCCCTGGACAACCCATTCCAGGCCTTCACCACCCTCACGGTGAAGAACCTCCTCCTCACATCCAGCCTGAATCTCCCCATCTCCAGCTTCATTCCATTCCCCCTAGTCCTATCACTTCCTGATAGTCTGAAAAGTCCCTCCCCAGCCTTCTTGTAGGCCCCCTTCAGAAACTGGAAGGCCACAATGAGGTCACCTCGGAGCCTTCTCTTCTCCAGACTGAACAGCCCCAACTCCCTCAGTCTGTCCTCATAGGAGAGGTGCTCCAGCCCTCTGATCATCCTCGTGGCCCTTCTCTGGACACGCTCCAGCACCTCCAGATCCCTCTTGTAATAGGGGCTCCAGAACTGGACGCAGTACTCCAGGTGGGGTCTCACCAGAGCTGAGTAGAGGGGGAGAATCACCTCCCTTGACCTGCTGGCCACACTTCTCCTGATGCAGCCCAGGATCTGATTGGCTTTCTGGGCTGCAAGTGCACACTGAGAGCTCATGTTGAGCTTCTCGTCCACCAGCACCCCCAAGTCTCTCTCCTCTGGGCTGCTCCCCAGCCAGTCACTGCCCAACCTGTATTTGTGCCTGGGATTGCCTCGACCCAGATGCAGGACCTGCACTTGGTCTTATTGAAGCTCATGAGGTTGGCCTGTGCCCACCTCTCCAGCCTGTCAAGGTCCCTCTGGATGGCATCCCTTCCCTCCAGCGTGTCTGCTGCACCACACAGCTTGGTGTCATCAGCAAACTTGCTGAGGGTGCACTCAATGCCACTGTCCATGTCACCACAAAGATGTTGAACAAGACTGGTCCCAGGACTGATCCCTGAGGGACTCTGCTTGTCACTGGCCTCCACTGGGACATGGACCCATTGACAGCCACTCTTGGGTGCGGCCATCAAGCCAGTTCTTTATCCATCTGGTGGTCCATCCATCAAACCCATGTGTCACCAGCTTGGAGACCAGGATGTGGTGTGGGACAGTGTCAAAGGCTTTGCTCAGGTCCAGGTAAACGACATCAGTTGCTCGCCCTCATCTATTAATGCTGTCACTTGTTCATAGAAGGCCACCAGGTTTGTCAGGCAGGATTTGCCCTTGGCAAAGCCATGCTGATGCTCAATCACCTCTTCACTACTCTTCTGAGTCAGCAGTGCCTCCAGGAGGATCTGCTCCATGATCTTTCCAGGCACAGAGGTGAGACTGACGGCCTGGAGTTCCCGGTTCCTCCTTTTACCCTTTTTGCAGATGGGAGCAATATTTGCCCTTTTCCAATCTGTGGGGACTTCCCCAGTCTGCCATGAATTTTGGAATATAATAGAGAGGGGCTTAGCACCTCATCTGCCAGTTCTCTCAGCAGCACCGTGGGTGTATCCCGTGGGTCCCATGGACTTGAACACTTTCAGGTTCTTCAGGTGATCACCAACTGAGCTCACTTACCATGGGCAGTTCTTCTCCCCGTCCCGGCATCGTCTGCCATGACTCCAGGAGTGTGGCTGGAGGCCTTGCAGTGAAGACTGAGGTAAAGAAGTTATTGAGTAGCTCAGCCTTTTCCACATCACTTGTGACCAATTCACCAGTTTCCTTTCTGAGGGGGCCACACCTTCCCTACTCTTCTTCTTACCATTAATATACCTGTAGAAGAAGTTGCTTCAGCACTACATCTCTTGTGCTGCAAGGCCGCAAATGGCTGCAGAGGTGTTGAGCTTCACCTTCCCAGTGGACTGTGCTGAGGTGACCAGCTGCAATGTTCCCCACCTCCTGTTTGGTGTTCTGAAGAGGCCTTTTCCAAGGAGCCCAGAACCTTGGGATGACTCTGGCACATCTCAGGGCACAGTCCAGCAAGGCTGATGTGAGCAGACAGGAGGACTTGAGTCTCTCACTGATCAGCCACAGTTGTATTTGGGAGCACAGCCCCAGGGGCACAGATTCCTGACCAGCTGAGGGCTAATCTTTCCTGCTTTACTGCCACATCTCCAAAAACTTTCCCTTTCCTCCTGGTGCTGCCCACCCTGTGTGTTTGTTCCTTATTATGGGATGGTGACAGCCTGGATGGATGCCACCCTAAGTGTTTTTCCCCCAGAGGTGCCTTGACTTGGCAGTCAATGTTTGCTAATCAGTAAGTTGCATCTCTGGACACTTTGAATCTCTCTTCTTTGGATCAGGAGCCTCTTCCATCCCCATCCTGTGCTTCTAGTTCTGGATTATCCTGCAGTCACCCACAGAAATGTCAGAGCTTGTCAGGTGTCCACACCTGAGACTGGCCTCTGAACTGCTTCTGCACCTCAGGATGTTCAGACAATCTTTCCCCATCTCTCACACAGGCTCTGCTCTGCAACAGGCAGAGTGTCCCTGGCCTCATGCTTCCCCTGCCAGAGGCTGGGAGGCTCTCATCCAACTCCAGTGCTCTTGGTACCCCAGCCACAGCTGATGGTGTTTGTGCTCACTCAGGTTCCTCTCACCCACACACCATGGCCATGCTTGCATCTATCTGTGCAATGCCAGCAGCCACTGCTGACCTCCTGATCCTGTGACCTGCAACTGGGGGACAAAGAACTTTGCACATTGTGATGAGAGACCGGTGCTGGGAATAGTGGTGGTGGTGGCTAGCAGCAGGATGATTGCCCTGGGACAGCTTCCCCAGGCTGGCAGTGAACAGAGACACAGATGTCAGAGCCTGCTCTGCTGCTCCTTCAGGCCTCTTGCATGAGGCCTGTCTGTGTCAGGACACTGCTGTGTGCCTGTGGTGGTTTGGCTGGGTGCCCTCTACTACATGGTGTGCTTCCTGTGTCCAGAAGTCCAGCCCAGTGGGTGGACACAGGAAACCAGGTATCTCCTACCACAAGTTCCCTGCACCACTATAAAATCCAGCTCGGGGTCTGGCACTTCCTCTTTCTTCCCTCCCTCGCTGGCACCCGGTAACTGGGGGAGACATCTCCTGGCCTTGGGCCTGGCTAGGCCCAAAGCCAGGGGATGGGCAGTCTCAGGTCTGGCCAGCTGAGACTAGCTTCTCAGTGGGGGGGAAGAAGGAGCCCTGGGGGCTTGGGTGCACCCTCAGGTTGGGAAGGGATGTTTCTGGTCTGCTTTGGGTTCTTTGTCACTGCTTCTGGCTCTCTGTGCACATTCACTCTTTGCTATTTAAACTTTCCATCACTTTTGCAATCCTGTTGTCAGAGTCATTATTCTGCCTGTGGTGGGGAGGGCATCTCCTCAACCCACTACAGTGCCCCAACCTTGCACACTCCACTTTGAGCTGTTCCCTGCTGTTTCCATCCCTGGCACTTCCTTGGGCCTGCTCTGGAAAGTACCTTTCTCTGGAGAAATGAAGCCCTAAGCCTTCAGACTCTGCCCTGAGCAGATCATCTGTCTTGTGGACTGCTCTTGGGGGCCAGCTCAGGCAGAGTAGTTCCCATGGCCGTCCTGCCTGTGCTTACAGGGCTGGCATGCAGCAGAGCCCTGACCAAGCTGCACAGCACTCAGGCCTTGCACTGACCCAGGGGATTGTGGAAGTTGAAAGGGAGAAGCTTGGGAGACCAAGTCCTGGTGCTCCCTGGCAGTGCCACTGTGCTGGACTCTTTGCCCTTCTGCCTCTGCACACAGGACCTGTCCCTGAGCTCCAGAGGAGGCTTGGAGGAAGGTTCTCAGGAAACAAAACTGTTACTGAAAGGCTCTTATTTTGTTTGAATGAACAGAAGCACAGGTCCTGGACACTAACTCCTGGTCAACAAAGCAAAGCAGAGGTGAATTTGCACAGGGATGTCAACATTATAAAAGTAAATCCACCACCAGAAAGTACAGCAGCCAGGCTGGGCCTGCACTGAGGGATCATCAGAAACTGCTCTGCAGGAGAAGACCAAGATTTTATGCTTCTGAAGCACCCAGTGATCAGTTTGCTCAGGGCAGCCTTCAGCTCCTGGTTCCTCAGGCTGTAGATGTAGAGGTTCACTGCTGGAGGCACCACTGAGTACAGAACGACACCCCCAATTGAGGGATGGGGAGGAGATGGAGGAGGGCTTCAGGTAGGCAAAGATGTCAGTGGTGATAAACAGGGAGACCACAGCGAGGTGAGGGAGGCAGGTGGCAAAGGCTTTGTGGCGTCCCTGCTGAGAGGGGATCCTCAGCACTGCCCTGAAGATCTGCACATAGGACACCACATCAAACAAAACAGAAAAGACTAAACAGGCACTGGCCACAAGAAGCCAAAGTTCCCTGAGGTAGGATGTGGAGCAGGAGAGCTTGAGGATCTGGGGGATTTCACAGAAGAACTGCTCCACAGCATGCCCTGGCAGGGGGCAGGGAAAATGTATTGGCTGTGTGCAGCAGAGCATAGAGAAGCCCCACGCCCACAGCTGCTGCCATGTGGAGACAAACTCTGCTGCCCAGGAGGGTCTCATAGTGCAGGGGTCTGCAGATGGCAACGTAGCGATCGTAGGCATGGTGGTGAGAGAAAATACTCTGCTGACATGAAAAAGAGAAATAAAAGAGCTGAGCAGCACATCCTGCATACAAGATGTCCCTGTTGTTCCTGAGGGAGTTGCCATGGATTTGGGCACAGTGGTGGAGATGGCACCCAGGTCAAGGAGGGCAAGGTGAGGAGGAAGAAGTACATGGGGTGTGGAGGTGGTGGTCCCAGGCTATGGTGCGATGATGAGCCATTGCCCAGCAGGGCAGCCAGGTAGATGGCCAGGAAGAGGCAGAAGTGCAGGAGCTGCAGCTGCCTTGTGCCTGGGAATGGCAGGAGGAGGAAGTGGGGATGGAGCTGCTGTTGGCCATCTGCTGCCTGTGGCCAGGAGACCTGTGCAAGGAGGGAAGGCAGTGACAATTAGGCACACTTTCTCAGAAGAAAGATTCAAGTGCTCATAGAACACCTCCTGCCTGAGCTGCATGAGGAATGGATCAGCTCGTCCCATCACTACCAACCCATGGCAGAGT
>JAAWVA010000030.1:11366090-11432695 GCA_015227895.2 Colaptes auratus | reverse complement strand
GGTTCGGAGAGGAGAGGAGAGGAGAGGTTCGGAGAGGAGAGGAGAGGAGAGGAGAGGAGAGGTTCGGAGAGGTTCGGAGAGGAGAGGTTCGGAGAGGTTAGGAGAGGAGAGGTCGGAGAGGTTCGGAGAGGTTCGGAGAGGAGAGGAGAGGAGAGGAGAGGAGAGGAGAGGAGAGGAGAGGAGAGAGGAGAGGATGGAGTTTTTATAACACAGCCCATTTTTTTCATGATATTTATCCAATGAATTTGCTTGAATCATCTTTTGTTCTCATTTAACACCAACAGTGATTTATTTCTATTTTTCTACTTTCTGCTCAAAATCTGTCACTAAATTTTAAAGAATAAAAAACACCAACACATGCATGCCAACACATCCTTACATCCTTGACTGGAAACAGGCTGCAGGAGACACCTCCTTGACACACTGGCACCTCTTTTTGGGAAATGCTTTTAGCTATGCTGTGGTTAGGTTTTATTGTTAAGTGATTGATAGAAAGAGAATTTAAGGCTCCTCGGAGCACTACTGGAGAGTGGGGGTTAGGGATATACTGCTAGGGATATTGGGACTTTGCTTGCTTAGTACTTTGTTAAGGCCTTCTGGACTTCATCTGTTAAAGACACTCTGAAACTCTGTAATGCGGGCACTAAACACAGTAACAGTGAAAACTGAGCCCATGTTCACCTCACCCCTTACAGTTCAGCTCCTCACAAACCCACCCCTGACCCTGACTGCCCCCATTGCTCATCCTGGCTCCAGCCTTACCCTTGGCATTGACCCTGGGTGTTAACCCAGGCCAACCCAGCCACAAGCCAAACTCTCAGAAACTGACCCTCACCTAAGCCCTCCCAGAAAACTCAGCAGGACATCTGAGGGAAAAAGAGACTCTTAACTTCCGCTAACTGTTAGAAACTCTCCCACTAGTCAGAGCTTAGCTTTCTGACATCAATCAAGTAATCCTGGAGCTTGGGACAGCAAAATGGAGTAGAGCAGCAGATGGCAGCTCTAGACAGAGAGAGAACTAAGGCTGAGTCTGGAAAGCAGGCTGGGTTCTCACACCCCTGGGCCTCACAAACAGGAGAAGGACAGTTCTGTGGGATTGGCAGAGGACAACAGGAAAAATAACAACAACAGAAGACATGGGGACTGCAATGTTGCTGAAAGGACAGGAGGTGGCAAGCAACGACCAAGAGATGGAAGGACTTTATCAAGCTTTATCCTTCTCATGCTGTGTGTGACTGAGTACTAGATGAGGACCATGGTTAACCTTTCAGCACAGGTACATTTGGAGACATCATTCCCACTATGGTCCCATTGGAGCATAATTTCTCGCTGTTCCAGGAGGCAGTTAGAGATCTTCTCAGCCGCTTGGACCCCCACAAGGCCATGGGACCGGATGGGATCCATCCTAGGGTGCCGAGAGAGCTGGCAGATGAGCTGCCAAGCCGCTCTCCATCATTTTTCAGCAGTCCTGGCTCAGGGAGAGGTCCCAGAAGACTGGAAGCTGGCCAGCGTGGTGCCCATCCACAAGAAGGGCCGGTTGGATGAGCCAGGGAATTCTAGGCGTCAAGCCTGACCTCAGTGCAGGCAAGGTTATGGAGCAGTCATCTGAGTGTGATCACACAGCACTTACAGGATGGCCAAGGGATCAGGACCAGCCAGCATGGATTTAGGAAGGGCAGGTCCTGCCTGCCAACCTGATCTGCTTCTATGATCAGGTGACCCGCACTGGTGGATGTGGGGAGGCTGTGGATGTGGTCTACCTGGTCCTCAGCAAGGCTTTGACACGTCCCCCACGGCAAACTCCTGGCCATGCTGTCAGCCCATGGCTTGGACAGGAGCACACTGCGTGGGTTAGGAAGTGGATGGAGGGCCGAGCCCAGAGAGTGGTGGTGAATGGTGCCACATCCGGCTGGCGGGCCAGGCACTAGTGGTGTGCCCCAGGGATCGGTGCTGGGCCCCATGCTCTTCAACATCTTTATTGATGATCTGGATGAGGGCATCGAGTCCATCATCAGTAAATTGCGGACGACACCAAGCGGGGGCAGGAGTGATCTGCTGGAGGGCAGAGAGGCTTTGCAGAGGGACATCAACAGGCTGGACAGCATGGGCAGAGTCCAAGGGCAGGAAATTTACACATCCAAGTGCTGGTTTCTGCACATTGGCCACAGCAACCCCAGGCAGTGCTACAGGCTGGGGTCAGAGTGGCTGGGAGGCGGCAGGCAGAGAGGAGGACCTGGGGGTACTGCTCGATGGTGGGCTGAAAATGAGCCTTCAGTGTGCCCAGGCAGCCAGAAGGCCAATGGCATCCTGGCCTGCATCAGGAACAGTGTGGCCAGCAGGAGCAGGGAGGTCATTCTGCCCCTCAACACTGCATGGTTAGGCCACACCTTGAGTCCTATGTCCAGTTCTGGGCCCTCAGTAGGAAGGATGGTGATTTGCTGGAAGGTGTCCAGAGAAGGGCAACAAAGTTGGTGAGGGGTTTGGAGCACAAGCCCTATGAGGAGAGACTGAGGGGCTGGGGTGTTGTTAGCCTGGAGAAGAAGAGTCTCAGGGGAGACTTATTGCTCTCTACAACTGCCTGAAGGGAGGTTATAAACAGGCAGGGTTGGTCTTCTCCCAGGGAACCAGCACCAGAACAAGAGGACACAGTCTCAAGCTGTGCCAGGGGAGGTTTAGGCTGGACGTTAGGAAGAAATTCTTCATAGAGAGAGTGATTGCCCATCGGAGTGGGATGCCAGGGAGGTGGTGGAGTCGCCATCATTGGAGGTGTTTAGGAGGAGGCTTGATAGGGTGCTTGGTTGCATGGCTTCATTGATTGGGTGGTGTTGGATGATAGGTTGGACACAATGATCTTGAAGGTCTCTTCCAACTGGTCTATTCTATTCTATTCTATTATTCTATTCTATTCTATTCTATTATATTCTATTCTATTCTACACCAGATCTTGTCTTTAATGACGCCATATGCAAAAGGGGTAGCCCTTCCAGTTCACATAACCAAGACAGGGGGAGAGGGTGGCACTAGTATGGTGCATAAGCAAGAAAATTGGTATGACACCAGCAGTAAAATAGGAACAGTTGAGGTTTTCTTTCTCCTACACAGCTACAGAAGAGAAATAATTTCAAAAGAAGACAATCCTTGTTAAAGAGCAATTTAAGTAAATTTAAAAAGGGGTTAGGGTTAGTGAGGTGTTTTAAGAGAACAGTTTTTATTTCTCAGTGTTTCTCCACTGTCAACACCCTCCTTTTGATGCAAATGTTGCAAAAAGAAACCTCTCTGCCTTTCCCATTTCAACAGCTACACTATTTACAGTATCAATCCAATATATACAATAGTGACAGCACTGACAGTGGAGAAACACTGAGAAATAAAATATCCTTTTTTTTCACTTGTCATCATTTATTGCACTGTTGTGTTCTCTTAAAAATCCTCATAATCCAGATGGTGACTTGGTGGGATGCTGGCAGCTGCTAACTATATACAGAGATATTACACTGTGTATCAGAGGATTGGACTGGAAAGATTATCCTGCTAGATTTGGTGCTTTGAACTGACTGTTAGTGAGTGGAAAGCAGGTGGAAGGTACTCTGTGTCCTTTGTTTGTAGCTAGGTTAGGTTCTGGCAGAGCTGACTCCTGACTCCTGGCTGGTCCAGGCAGTGACAGGGGTGGAACCTTCTCCCTTCTGTGCAGCAGAGAAGGAATGGACCTTAGGCTAGCTGCTAAGCAGGTTCCCTTCGCAGGACTCGGGTGGCTCCCTCTGGACGGCAGGGAGCAGTACTGCAGGGTCAACCCATCAGGGGTCAGCCCTCACAGAGTCAGCCTGCACGGCAGGGCGGGGCCACGGTTCCCAGTAGGCAGGCTTGGAGGTTTCCAACCTGGCGCGATGGCAGATGGGGCTGGACCCGGCCGAGGTCAGCCTGGTGGCAACAGACATCGGGGCTGGCATGGATGGCCCGGGGGAAGAGGGACAAGTGCATGAAGCAGCAGCTTCCCCTTTGCTTGGCTCGAAGGAGCAGCAGCACCCTTATTGGTCGGTCCTGGCTTTGGGGCACAGGCACAGACAGTGCTCTGGATTCCCCTGGGGTTCACAAGGCATGGAGTGGCAGAAGTGGTGACTCCTCTCCTGTGATGGCAGGGTTACACAGGCATGAGGCTGACACTGCTCCTGCTCTCCGAGCTGACACACAGGGTTGTGCCTCTTGTCAGTCTGCTGCTTCAGGCTGAGGCAGACGTTTGCACTGCCAGACTGACTTAAGTCCCTTCCCTGGCAACTGGGCAGATCTTACCCTTGGGGGTCCAGTCCTCTTGAAGGCACATCGGGCTCTTCCAACCGGTGATGCTGGCAATGCAATGCAGTAGTTTCTCAGGCTCAGCGAAGGTCCCTCTTCAGGAGATACTCTCAGGGCTGAGGCTCAACAGGCTGCCTGGCTGCTGGCTTCTCCTCGTCATGCAGAGGCGACTAGTTTGCTTGCATATATGAGAGAGACTTAATAGCAATGAGCTCAATGGCATGAGCTATGGCATGAGCTCAGTCTCCAGCAAGGAGAGAGAACACAGTGAAAGAGGGCAACGTATTTACAAGCTGGGGCAATACTGATAGGTTCCTGGAGGCTGGATGTGGCCAATGGGCACTCTCGTAAACAACCGGCTGCAGCCTACGGGAGGCGTGAAGCTGGAATTATGCCATGCTTGGCATCAGCACCAGCATCCCATGCCATGGGGGTGTGCAGGGGTCTGTGCCACCTTGGCCTTTGTTCCCCTCATGAAAGGAGAGGGAACTTGTCCACGTGCTGGGACAGGTTTCAATATCTAGGCATAATTGTGGGCATAATGTGCCTTCACCACATAAGGGCATGGAGTGAGGGGGAAGATCATCCTGGTTTCAGCCTTGATGGAGTTCATTTTCTTCACAGCAGCTCCTCTGGTGCTGTGGTTTGGATTTGTGACCAAGCCAGTGCTGAGACAGACTCTGTCCTCACTGCATGGATCACTTGGGCAGACACCAGTGGCAACTCCGTGTACGATGTACACCACTTGCCCACTCCCTCTCTTCCTCCGCCTTGCAGTAAGGACACTCACCAGGGCCCAAGCACAAGCTCCTGGGGACTAGGTGCTGCTGAGATCCACTGGAAGTGCTGAAACCCCACAGAACAAGGCAGGCTAAGCTCTCTCTTGTTTTCCCTGGAAATGAAAGGTACAGCAAACCTGCCTGGGGCTGGGGCAGCTCTCCTCAGGTGGCTCAACTGCAATCCATGGCAGAAGAGCAAATGCAGACTGGATGTAGGCAGTCAATGGATCTACTCACCAGGAACCAAATGAAAGGAGAATTTTCTACATCCATTCTACCAACCCAGAGCACAAAGATTGTAACACAACAGCCCAACCAAATTCAGGTTGTTGGTGTAACTTCCCCATGACCAAACCCATAACTGGGTTTTGTATTTGGGGTACCATGGACAGTCCCCAAACACAATCCCCGTGCACCCCACAGGACGCTGTGCACAGAGACCATGTACATGGATCTTGATATAGGCTGGGCAGGGACTGGCTTGAGAGCAGCCATGAAGAAAAGGCCTTGGGGTTGCTGGTGGAGGAGAAGCTCAAGAGAAGGCAGCAGTGAGCACTTGCAGCCCAGAGAGACAACCAGAGCCTGGGCTGCAGCCTGTAGATCCATGGTGATCAATGACTTAGTTTGCAATAGAATCAATCTATATAAGAACCCAAAAAGGGAGTGGTAATGACATGTTGAGATGGCCTTCATCTCTGTGTGAGGCCCTGGAGGGGATGAGATGTGCAACCAAACCATGTGAGAAAGGCTGGGAGGGAAAAAGAACCAAGTGCTGCATCCTTGAAGCAGATGGGAAAAGCAAGTGGGGAGAAGAGCCCCTGCTCAAATCCAGATGCAACAGTGAGCTGAGTGGGGATAGGCAGTGGGAAAGGGGAGTTGTAACATTCACCTCTGCCTGAAGAAGGAGCCACAGGCTCTGCAGGTCTGGGCCCCTTGGCTCCCCTTGCAGCCCTGGTCCTGCTCTCAACTGCTCTGTTAGTTTGTGTCTCAGCTCATGGTGCTGGAACCAGCTGGGCCTGCACCACAATATTTGTCACAGTTCTGGAACACCCCCACAGAAATCAGTTCAGTTTCTGTCTGTGTGATGCCTCTGGAATCACTGGCTGTGATGGGAAATTCTCTGTGCCAATAACTGCTCACCAGGATGTGTCTTTGCTCACATGTTGTATGGTTAGCTACAACCTACACCCACTGGGAAGAATTTCACTGCAATCCAACAACTCCTCCAGCACCCTGATTCCATCAGCCTGCTGCAACCACCAGGAGAAGCAGGAGAAAAGACTCTGCCCAGAGTCCACCATGACACTGAAGAAATCTATTGAGTGCTAAAAGTAACCAAGAGGAGTGGAGAACACTGCTGGTGGGAAGTGCTGTTTGGATGGTGTCCAGCAGCAGCTGGGACACTGCCCTGGTGGCACAGCCACTGTGATTTTCCTGCCTGCTCTGCTCTCTGCTTGCTGTTCAACAGTCATTTGTAGTTAGAGTTAGGAGGATGGCCAAGCAAGTCACACTGCTGCAGACATTTCCCATCATCAATGTTTCCTGGGTGCTTTGTGTCACTGAATGGCATTGCAGAAGACTTTGGAGGCTAAGGAACCACCAAATGTCCTTCCCATTCTGATTGGATGATGACATTCTCTGATGAGAGGCACAGAGACAGGAGGCAACCACACAGCCACTCTCTGGCTGAGAGAGATGCACTCAAGTCACAGAGCAGATTGTGGTGGCACAGTCCGCCTGTCACTGGGAGCCTACTCAAGACCTGATGTGATTCTCCCTCCCCCTTTCCTAGGCCATGAACTAGCCCAGGGTAAGGCAGGTATGGATCAGGACAGAGAGAAATAGAGCCCTGAGAGGTGTCCTTGGTGTGCTGCACCCTCCTGCAAGTGCAGATGTCCTGGTGAGACAGCCTGGGTCAGTGTCACTTGGGGAATTATCATCTCTGCTCTGAGCTGAAAGCTAACAGAATATTCTCCCTTTGATAGGAAAGAAATACTAAAGGAGCTTTGTGAGGAGCACTTTGAAACCTTGGAGAAAACTACAGAGACACAAAGAGCTCTTAGGGCACTTGGGGATCATTGCCTGAGCCTCACACACTGAGAGGAGACTGAAGGAATCTGCTCAAGAAGTCAGAAGCAGAACAAAAATTCCTTCAAGTATGAATTGGCCTCACTGAGGGCCATGAGCAACAAAGCCTCCCAGGGGTGCTTAGAGAAGCTCCATGGAGGCCATGATTGAAGGCAGACAAAGGCAAAGTGCAGCTGAACAAGCCCTGGCTTTGGGTTAGGAAAGAGAAAGGCCAAGCTCTGAGCCTCAGGCCTTGGAAGGCAGATCCTGAGAGCCTCCAACTAAACCTTCATCTCAGCAGCCATGGTGGCAGAAGCTGCTGCCAGAAGGAACAGTATCAAGACCTTGTCCCTCTTGAGCCTTGCAGCCCTGCCAGAGCCCTTGGCCATCCCTCCTGCAGGCTGTGCTACACTGTCCCATGCCTGCAGCTCTTTCCCTTCAGGCTGCTGACATCCATCTTGGTTCCCCAGCCAGCTCTCCCCCTGACATTTCCACACCTTCCCTCAGGCCTCTCCACTCTTGCTGCCTGTTCCTTGACACACAAAGGATCTCCAGACTCCTTCTGGGTCACCTCTTGCACCACAGCTCTACACTTTGAGTGACATTTCTTTGTGCTGGCCTCCAGTCTGAACCTTTCAGTTGCACTTTCTGAAGGCTTCCTTCTGTGTCCACAAGCAAGAAAAGCTCCATCAGCTGACACCCCCCTTCAAGCAGGTGCACATCGCCCCTGAGCCTTCAGTTCACCAGGCTAAAGAAGCTCAGCAGCTTCAGGTGCTAGATAGAGACTCCAAACTCCATCCAGGCAGATCTCCTCTGGAGCTTCTCCAGTACCTCTCCATTCCTCCAGACTAAGGAACTCCACAGCCAGACACCAATATTGCAGATGTGGTCACAGCAGTGCTGAGTGCAGGGGAGCACAACCTCTGTGTCTGGGTGGCCACACTCCTCCTACCACAGCCCAGCTGCACTTGGCCTTCTGCACTCTGCTCAGGCTCTGCTCCATCCCAGGACATTGGCAATGGTCCCTGCCAGAGTCCTTTCTGCCTGGGCACAGAGCAGAGCCTCCAGCTCCAAAGCAACAGCCAAGACACCTCCCTGCTGCTGCCTCTCAGCTTGGCAGGCACAAGGGATGGCACAGTCCCCAGCCCCGCCCTGGGCCTGCTGCTGGCCAGTGACACAAAGGGACTGGAGTTTGCAGTGAGCTCACACTCACCTCCTGGCCATGTGGCTCCTCCTGCCCTAGATGCTTTTCAGCCATCCCTGATGTCCCAGTGCTGGCCCAAGGCCTCAGTGTGCTTGTGGCCTGGCAGCTCAGCAGCCACAAGAAACCTCTGCAGGGCCTTCCCAAGGCAGATCCCTGCTGCTGCCTCTCAGCTTCTCCAGCAGCCACAGCCAAGCCCTGTCCCTGCTGCTGTCCCCTCAGGTGGCAGGGAGGTGACAACCCAGCTCCAAGGCTCTTCCTGCAGGGGCCACCAGGTACTTAGGGATAGGGAGTCACACAGATCCCTTGCCCAACAAATGCCTTTTGCTGCCTGCTGGGGACTCTGGCAGCTGGGAGGCCAAAAGCACAGAGGCCAGCCAGGAGTCAGGGGCTGCCCTCTCTTGTGCTGCAGCAAGAAGTGACCTCCCAGTCTCTTTCCTGCCCTCCTCCTGCTGCTGCCCTCTCAGCTGCTGAGCCAGCAGTGACCTCCCAGCCCCTGCCCAGCCTTGTGGCTGCTGCTGTGCAGGAGATCCTGAGGCACAGCTGAGCTGCCCATGGCATTGCCACCCATCTGCTCCTGGTGTCCATCAGCTGCTCAGCCACAGTTCAACTCCTGCTCCTCTTCCATGGCCATGAGGCTGCTCTGTGAGCAGAGGCCAAGCAAAGTCAGTGATATGTAGGAGAGGATGCAGGAGTCATAGAACTGGAAGGAGATTTGGGTCTGAGCACCCTCACAGCAGGGGCCAAGTAGAGTCTGATAGATGGAGGGGCCGCAGTGAGGGGTCAGAGGAGAAGAAGGAGATTTTGGGATTAGGTATCCAGGGGAGGGCTAAGGGCTCAGAGCTGCCTTTCATGGGCTTGGCTCAGGCCAAGGCTGAGAAGAGCCTTTGGTGTCGTGCTGAGGGTGCTTGGCAGGACATAGGTGAGAGCCAGCTCTGAGGGACAGGTGCAGTTTATGTAAGGAGGAAGTGAAATGTGTGCTGGGATGGGGTCAGATTATCCATTTTCCATTTGAAGGGATCCAATAACTATTGGGAGTGTTAAGGGGATCCAGTTTTTTCCTGGATTGAAGCCTGGTCTGTACTGGGAGGGTATTAGGGGGAAAACTAAACTGGGACAAGGCCAAATGTGTACTTTGACATTTTAATGGCATCCAGTTTGGGGCCCAGTCTGTACTGGGAGGATACCAGAGGATTCAATGTGCAATGTGAATTGCTCAGGCTTTACTGGGAAAGTTCAAAGGCACCCAGTCTGTACTGGTACATTGTCCAGGCTGTACTGGGAGGGGGTCAGAGTATCCAGTTTGTTCTCTGACAGGGACCAGTCTGTGTTGGGAGGGTTTACAGGGATCCAGCATGTGCTGGGTAACAGGCGTCAAGTTTGTACTGGGGTGATGCTGAAACTGTACTGGCTTGGGACCAGGGGATCAGGTGTGTGCTGGAATGGTGTCCAATCTGTACTGGGAAGAAAAGAGGAGATTCAGTTTATACTGGGACTTTCCCTTTCTTTACTGGGAGGAGTTAAAGGAGCCCAGTTTTGACTGAGATGTTGCCAAGTCTACACTGGGAGGAGATCAAGGGATTCACTTTCTAGTGGGACAAGGCTTAGTCTGTCCTTAGAGGGGTTAAAGGGACACTGTTAGGACTGGGACAGGGCTCAGTCTGTACTGGCATGGGGTCAGGTGTCCAGTTTGCACTGTAATGGACACAATCACTTCTGAGTGGGGCCAGGGATCCACTCTGCATTGAATTGAGAGCCAGGCTGTACTGGGAGGGAGTCAATGAAACCAGTTCATACTGGGACTAGGTCAGGTCTGTACTTGGAGGTATTAAAGGGACCCAGTTTCTCTGGGACAAGGCCCAGATGATACTGGAATGGGCTCAGGATGTCCAGTTTGTACTCTGACCAGACCCAGCCTGTACTGGGAGGATACCAGGGGATTCAGTTTGTACTAAGACTTGTCCAGTCTGTGCTGGGAGGGGTTAAAGAGCTTCAGTTTGTACAGGGAGGAGAGACCAGTGTGAACTGGGATGGCATCAGGGTGTCCTGTTTGCTCTATAATGAGGCCCAGTCTGTACTGGGATGGAATCAGAGTTTCCAGGGGATGCACTGGAGTGGGACCTAGACTGTACTGGGAGATGGGAATCCAATCCTCTTTGCCTTGGGATGAGGCCACATCTGTGCTGGGAGGGGTTCAAGAGATGCAGTTTGTATTGGGCAGAAACCAGACTTGACTGGATCTCAGGGGATGCCAATTGTACTGGATCAGGGTCTGCTCTGTACTGAGAGAGAGCCAAGGGACTAAATTTAGAGTAAGCCTTGGGCAGTCTGTACTGGGAGGGGATAAGGGCATCAAGTTTTTATTGGGACAAAACCTAAGGTCTACTTGGAGGAGTTAAAGAGAACCTGTTTTGACTAGAAGAGGGCTCAGACTGTACTGGGAGGGCTTCAGGTGTCCAGTTTATACTGGAATGGTCCTAGGAGGGGGCCAGCAGATGCATTTTGTACTGGGTGGGATCTAGAGAGTACTGGGAGAGGCAAGACAATCCAGTTTGTTCTGGGAGGAAGCCACAGCTACACTGGGAGCAGCTCAGGGTATGGAGCTTTTACTGGGAAGGTACAGTCTGTGTTGGGAGTGGGTTCAGAATATCTACTTAGAACTGGATACAGATCATGCAGGGACAGGGTTACCAGTTTGTTCTGGGCCAGGTCTCAAACTGTACTTGGATGGGATCAGGAGAATCAGTTTATACTGGGACAAGGCCAAGTCTGTACATAGAGGGGTTAAAAGGAACTTATTTGGCCTGAGATGGGCCCCAGAGGATGCTGGGATGGGATCACAGTATCCAGTTTGTACTGGGAATGTGGTCATTCTGTACTGGGAGGGAGTCAGGGGATAGCATTTGTTCTGGGACAGATGGTGTTGGTGTAAGAGAGAGCAGGAGGATCAGATGGTACTGGGAGGGACCAGTCTGTATGGGCAGGGGATCAGGGTGTCCAGTTTGTCCTGCGATGGATGTGGTTGTTACTGGGAGGGGTGCAGTGTGTCCACACTCTGGGACAGAGTCTACACAAAGTCCCTGGCCAAGAGCTTCCAATGTGGGAGCCTGACCCTCTGGCTCCAGTTCAGTGCCTCTTGTCCATGTGTTTTGTGCCATGGCCATGAGCCAGGCCCAGCATCTCCAGCTGAGCTTTGCCTTTCCTTCAAACAAGTCTCCACAGCAAGGGTTAACATCTAGAAATTCCTCCTTTCCCTTTGTCCTTGCTCATGGCCCCGGTCCTGTCCCAACCCCACTGCTCTCAGAGGGTCTCACAGCTCCAAAGATCAGGCACAGCATGGGAAAGGTTTAGTCAGGGTTGGCAAAGATTTGATCCCAGGGATGACCTTCAGATCACAGCTCTCCCATCACCTTCCTACACTGACAGCCTCCTCCAGTCCATGCCCCCTGCCCAGCCATGGCCCATGTGGGGCTTTGCAGACAGCTCTGCTCAAAGGACTGACAGAAGATGGGCAAGAAGAGAGGCTGTTCAAGGCTGTCCCTTCCCCCAAAGCAGCCATTGGCCAGCAGGAGGATGGAGATGGCCTCAGAGCAAAGCTTGCACTTAATCATGGGGTGAAAGGCCAGTGCTGGAAATTGACATTGAGTGATGCTGGGTTGTGATAAAGGCCCTTAGCTACCTCCAAAGTGTGTCCACACCACCATTTCCTGGACACCTACTCTCCCCTGCACCACCATGTCTTTGATCCCTTCCACAAGCCCTCACCCAAGTGTGAGACCTCTCCCTGCATGGTGACTCACCCCAAGCTACACTGTCATGTTTTCCTCTCTTGGGTACTTTACAAGCAAGACCATCTCCCCCAAACCCTCCTCACCCCTCCTTTTTCTTCTTGCTGCCTTGACCCTCCCCAGCACAGCACAGTCTGTTCTGGTCCCACAGCAGTGCCCATGAGTACAGGGTCCTTTGGGCAGTCCCCACCACAGCCCAGTCCCTCAGCCTCTCTGAAGGCTACAGAACCTGGGGCAAAAACATTCTCACATCTGTAACACCACCACTAGCAGCCAAAATGAGAGAACCCAGACTAGGACTGCAATGAGTGACATCAAACAGCTCTGAAAAAGACAGAGAGTTTATTGCTTCTGAAAATATCCAATTATGAGATTCCTTAGAGCATCTTTGAGCTCCTGGTTCCTCAGGCTGTAGATGAGAGGGTTGACTGCTGGAGGCACCACTGAGTACAGAACTGACACCACCAGGTTCCAGGATGTAGAGGAGATGGAGGGGGGCTTCAGGTAGGCAAAGATGGCAGTGCTGAGAGACAGGGAGACCACAGCCAGGTGAGGGAGGCAGGTGGCAAAGGCTTTGTGGCATCCCTGCTGAGAGGGGATCCTCAGCACTGCCCTGAAGATCTGCACATAGGACACCACAATCAACACAAAACAGAGAAGTAATAAACAGGCACTGAGCACAATAAGCCAAAGTTCCCTGAGGTAGGATGTGGAGCAGGAGAGCTTGAGGATCTGGGGCACTTCACAGAAGAACTGATCCACGACATTGCCCTGGCAGAGGGACAGGGAAAATGTATTGGCTGTGTGCAGCAGAGCATTGAGAACCCCAGAGGCCCAGGCAGCTGCTGCCAGGTGGAGACAAACTCTGCTGCCCAGGAGGGTCTCATAGTGCAGGGGTCTGCAGATGGCAACATAGCGATCGTAGGACATGGTGGTGAGGAGAGAAAACTCTGCTGAAAGAAAAAAAGAGGATAAAAAAGACTTGTGCAGCACATCCTGCATAGGAGATGTCCCTGGTGTCCCTCAAGGAATTAGTCATTGATTTTGGCACAGTGGTGGAGATGGCACCCAGGTCAAGGAGGGCAAGGTTGAGGAGGAAGAAGTACATGGGGGTGTGGAGGTGGTGGTCCCAGGCTATGGTGGTGATGATGAGGCCATTGCCCAGCAAGGCAGCCAGGTTGATGGCCAGGAAGAGGCAGAAGTGCAGGAGCTGCAGCTGCCTTGTGCCTGGGAATGGCAGGAGGAGGAAGTGGCTGATGGAGCTGCTGTTGACCATCTGCTGCCTCTGGCCATGGAGACCTGTGCAAGGAGGGAAAGGCAGGGACAAGTTAGGGCACACTTCTCTCAACCTCATTTTAACCCCTGTCCCTGAGCTGCAGGAGGAATGGATCAGCTCATTCTCCATCACTACCAACCCATGGCAGAGTTCATCACACCTTCAAATGCAACAGGGACCCAGAATTGCCATGAAGATTCCTCTGGAGTCAGAACAGAAAGTGACCAACAGCCCAATCCCAGGGAACAAGAGTCCCATTTTGGTGGGTTGAAATTTCCCCCAGCATTAACTTTGCCAGAGCAGCTCAGTCAGAAGCAAATGAAGCTGTATTGACAAGCAAGAGCTACACTCTGCAATGGAATGCAATGAACAGGTACAGAACATACAGGAGTGACAATATTAGACAGGTATTTACAATTACCACATAGCACAAACCCCACCCTGGTCAGAGACCATGGAAGCTGTTCCTCTGCTCCTATACCCTACCCCCCTGTTCCAAGAGAGAAAGGAGGAGTGGAGAGAGAAAAAAAGCAGTGGCTTAGACTTAGCCAAGGGCAGCCAAAGCAGGTGATCTCTCCCCAGCAAAGCAAAACAGCTGAGATCAGAAGAGAAGAGAGAGAATTGTTATGGTACAGCTCCTCTGATTCCAGACATTTATCCAATGAATTTGTTTAGAAGAATCTTTTCTTTTCCTTTCTACACCCAAGAGTGATCTATTTATTTTGTTTCTCCTTTTCGGCTCAAAATCTGTAACTAAATTTCAAAGGCATTTCCTAAACCCACCACACCCATGGAGAGGTGGAGAACCAGGGAGCAGGCCTGCAGTGCTGCAGAGACAGTGAAGGGAAGAGAGAAAGGCAGAGGGGCCGGGGGTGAAGCCTTCTCCTTCCCCAGCTCTGCTCACTGCAGCTCACAGGATGCAACTGAAGGGCTTTGGTCCTCCTTCTGTGTGCACACTCCAGGAGCCTTCAGCTGAGTGTCAGCAGCCGAGATGGAGATGCCTCCAGGAGCTACAGCTGCAGTATCCTGCACCCACAGCCTCACTGTGTCAGGGACTGCAGTGACTTCTCCTCCAGTGAGCTCTCAGTCATCCTCCCAGTCCTGGACAGCTTGAAGCTCAATCTGCCTTCCTCATCTCCCGGAGATCTGCTGGCAGTGTCCTCAGGCCTGCTGTGCTGTGCAGAGGAGCTGCTCCTGGCCAGAGTTGTCTCCTGCAGTGCTGCCTGCTTGCCAGCAGCTCCCTCTAGACCAGGAGCCTGGCCTGGCTCAGCACAACAGAAACAGCCCAGGTGTTTTAAAGAAGCCCTCTGGTGGCTTTGGTGCCAAGTCCATGAACCTCAGAGACTCAGAAGCTGATGAAACCTCTCCAGAAGTCAAAGTCAGATTCAAACTCTGAAGTTTCTTCTACTCTTAATGGGTCCCAGTGAAGCATACTGGGAAAGGGTCCCCAGGGGCTGGTTAGAGCAGAAGGAGACAGTGGATGCAAGGGAAGCATCACTGGAGGCACTGAAGCATCTCCAGGCTGTGGGGAGAGCAGAGACCTGAGGCAGTGCTGAGAGGTCAGGACAAGCAGCTCAAGGTGGCTCTGCTGCTGAGGAAACCTGGAGGGGTTTCACTGATGCAAAGGGCCAAGCCCAGACCTCCAGCCCCTGGCCAGGCAGACCCTGTCCCTCACTTGTGGCTCTGGGCTCTGCTGGGAGCAATGGGGAGTGAGGATGAATAGTGACCAGGGTAGGACCTTGTCAGGATTGCTATGGTTTGCTTGCAAAGACACAACTCCTGCTGAAAAGGAATGAAATGTTCCTTTAAAAATAATTTCTACCAGGTGCTTTGAGCAATAAAAACCTCTCCAATTAGCTGCAGAAACCTTGGCAACAATGAGAGGTTCAGCAGTATTTAATGAGCCCCATGGAGTATTTGGGGCTGATTCCATCATCCTTAGGTACTGCCAGGAGACTCTGCCAAGGTACTGCCAAGAAGCCTCTCAACAAGTCCAAGGCAGAAGAAAACTCCAAAGTGCCTTGAAGCACTGATTGGCCTCCCTGAGGCTTGTTACTGACAAAGGCTCCCCAGGGACTCCTTAGAGCAGCTTGTTAGAGGCCAGGATTGCAGGGAGACAAAGGCAAAGTGCAGGGCAGAAAAACTTGCCTTTGGTCTGTGAAGCAGAAAGGCCAAGCCCTGACCACTGCCCTTGCAGTAGAAGAACCTCAAAGCCTCAAAGCCAAGTTTCTCCTCACAGGCCTTGGTGGCAGAGGCAAGTGCCAGAGCCAAGGGGACAAAGGCCTTGGTCCTGTTGGGCATCTCAGCCCTGCCAGAGCCCTTGGCCATCCCTACTGCAGCCTCTCCTACACTGTCCCATGCCTGCAGCTCTTTCCCTTCAGGATGCTGCCACCAATCTTGCTTCCCCTCCCAGCTCTCCCCCTGCCATTTCCATCCCTTCCCTGAGCTGTCTCTGCTCTCCCTGTCGTTTCCTGACATATCTGGATGGCCTCATGCATAGCACCTCTGCCCTTTGAGGGATATTCCTTTGGCCTCATCTCCACTCTGAACCTTCCAACCTGCTCTTTGTGGAGGTTTTGGTCTCTTCCCACTCTCCAGAAGAGCTCCATCCTCTCTGAAACCACCCTTCAGCCATGTGCACACTGCTCTGGCAGTGCCCTGAGCCTCCATTCAGCAGGCTGAAGCAGCCCAGGTCCCTCAGCCTCTCCACAGAGATGTCAATCCCCATCCTGGCAGATCATCTCTGAATCCTCCCCAGTTCCTCCCTAGTCTTCTAAACTGGAGTATGTCACATCCACACACCATAAATCCAGATGTGGCTACAGCAGTGCTGAGTCTGGGGTAGGACAACTCCTCTGTCTGTGTGGCCACACTCCTCCTACCACAGCCCAGCTGCAGTTGGCCTTCTTCCCTGTGTGCAGGGTTTGCTCCATCCCAGTTGATTTTTAATGGTTCCTGCCAGACCCTGTTGTGCCTTTCTGACTGGGGATGGGAGGCACCAGAACATCCATCTCCAAAGATCAGGCAGACAGTTTGTACTGGGATGGTGCCCAGCCTGTCAGGGAGTGGGTAAGGGGATATAGGTTGTACTGGGAGGAGACACAGATGAGTGGTTGGAAGGCTTCAGGTGGTGCAGCCTTTCCTGGGAGTGGCCACAATCTGTCCTGGGAAGGAATCCTGTTATGGTTGCTATTAATAGTTAATAATTGGCTGCACCAGAGGAAGTTTAGGCTGGAGGAGAGGAATTGGCCACTGGAATGTGCTGCCCGGGGAGGTGGTGGAGTCACCATCCCTGGAGGTGTTCAAAAAAGGATTGGATGTGGCACTTGGAGCCATGGTTTAGGTGCCAGGGGATGTTGGGTGGTAGGTTGGACTTGATGATCTCTGAGGTCTTTTCCAACCTGGCTGATTCTGTGTTTCTGTGATTAGAAGGTGAAGGGAAAAGTTTGAACACAGATGGTGATCAAACCAATGGCTGGTGACAAGCCCAAGAGATTCCAAAGCATGTAGTGAAAGGTGAGGAGAACATCTCCTGCCCAGCTGATGGAATGAGAAACTCAAGAGGCTCCAGAAAGCAACAGAAAGAAGGGAAAAGAACCTCAGGAAAGTCTTGCTCAGTGTTGCTCTGTGAAATGCAGACAGGCCTTAGGCCTGGTCCTTGAAATGGGAGCTTAGGAGAATACAGAGGCTTAGGGCCTGCTCTTGAAGGTGACATTTGCCCCAGCTCTTCCCAGAGAGCTCCTTGCTGTCCCCTGTTCTGCTCCCTGAAGCAGACCAGCACTCACACATGCCCTGCACTAGAACAGCCATGCAAACAAAGGGGAACAAGCTCAGGGTTAGTGCTCCAACCAACTTCTGGAGACTGAAGCTCAAGGCAGGAATCCACAACCATAGCCAGGCCCAGAGCTCTGAGAAGCCCCAGCTGGTGTCTTCCTTTTACACTTCATGCAGAGTCTGCTTGGTTCCCATATCTCACTGATCACAGAATGGGTTGGGCTGGAAGGGACCTCCAAAGGTTATCTTGTCCAACCTTCCCAGGGACATCCTCAACTAGATCAGGTTGCCCAGAGCCCTGTCAAGCCTCACCTTCAATATCTCCAGGGACAGGACCCCAACCCCCTCCCTGGGCAACCTGTTCCAGTGTTCCACTTCTGTCCTGGTGCAGAACTTGTGCTGGCTCCTCCTTCCTGCACAATCCTGCTTTGTTCCCATCTCTCACCCATGTCTATGGATGTCCTTCCTCTCTGATCCATGGAAACACAACAGCTTCTGTTCAGTGCTGTGCCCACTCCTCCTTCTGAGGCAAAGACCATGCCTGGAGCCATTCCCTCCTGAGCAGCTATTTCTGCAACCTGTTTCCCTCCTCCCTGGGAAGCTGATCCTGCACCTGCAGTCCTATTCCAGAGGACTGGGAGAGCAGAGATCTTCACCATGGCCTTTTCTGCTTCACTTTCTCCTGAGCAAGTGTGGTAGTTTGAGCCTTTACTGGAACTTTAGAGTTCAGATGGGGGCAAGGCTGAGAGTCCCCCACTCCCCCCCTCCTCCTTCCCAATAGAGAGGGGAAAAAAACAAGACAGGGAAGGAGCAAATCCACCGAGAAATAATTTGGAGTCACAGCCCCTTCAAGGTGGTGCTTGAGCTAGGCAGGGATGTGCAGAAGAATCAGGAATCAGTCTGTCTTTGAAAGGGAAAGAAAAAAATCAGAAGCAGACTGTTGCTGTGGGGACATCAGCAATAGCTGCAGGTGAGATGATGCAGGAGCTCTCTGGATTGGTGAGCAGTGTGCTTATGTTGAGTCCTGAATGCTAGGCTGGTATTAAACTAGGAGAGAAAAACTTAGAATACCTTATAACTATTCACACAGTGACTACAATACATTGATGTGTGTTGTCCCTTCTGAGTTCATCCCCTCTCAGCCAGAGTCACGTTCCGCTGTGGGATACACTGAATGTCCCCAGTTTCTAACATGACCCAGGAGGTGTGACCAGGACCCTCAGCAGAGACCACCCCTCGGGTTGGTTTGCCCCCACCAGCAGCAGGAAAAACCCACACTGCCTTTCCCAGCAGGTTCTTCTCAGCAATCACAGGAAATCCATCTCCATCCACTGTTTGCAGCAGGTGGGACTGGGCAGGACCAGCTCGGTTCACAGCTCCTCTGCAGGTCACTAACCAAGTGGCTTGAGCTAGGTGTTTTTCCCAGTTCCTAAAGGTTCCACTCCCCATGGCTTTTAGGGTGGTCTTTAGCAAGCCAGTGTAGCGCTCAACCTTCCCGGCAGCTGGTGCATGGTATGGGATGTGGTAAATCCACTCAATGCCATGTTCCTTTGCCCAGTCTCTTATGAGGTGGTTCTTGAAGTGGGTTCCATTGTCTGACTCAGTCCTCCCGGGGGTGCCGTGTCTCCATAGGATATGTCTCTCCAGGCCCAGGATGGTGTTGCGAGCAGTGGCATGAGGTACTGGGTAGGTCTCCAGCCAGCCTGTACTTGCCTCCACCATGGTCAGTACGTACTGCTTGCCGCTGTGAGACCGAGGAAGGGTGATGGAGTCGATCTGCCAGGCCTCTCTGTAGTTATATTTCGACCATCTGCCCCCATACCACAGAGGCCTCATGCGCTTGGCCTGCTTGATGGAAGCACAGATGTCACACTCATGGATGACCTGTGAGATGGCCTCCACCATGGTCAGTAGGTGCTGTTTGCCACTGTGAGACCAAGTTTTGGCCAGTTCTCCCATTCTGCTATATCCAGGGCCAGCTGGACAGCTTTTCCCTCTGCATACTGACTGGATTCACCTTCTCCATCCCTTGCTTCTGCCACTTGCCTTGTTGGGCTCCAGACAGCTGCTTTCCATCTCCGCATTCCATTAGATGGGGGAGCCTCCTCATCAGGGCTGACTGTCTGCTCTGGTGGCATTCCCAAGTCAGCACCCTCTGGCCAGTTGGTGATCACTTCCACTATGCCAGGGTGTTCGAAGCTCCCCATCAGAGCTAGCTGAGTTATCAGAGCCATCCACTTCCTGCAGGTGGCATCTGTAGCATGATGTGGGGTTGAGCCTCTCCCTTTGAACATCCAGGCCAGGACTGGAAGACATGCGGCTAGAAATAGAGGTGACTCAGTCCCAATGACCTCAGAGGCAGCCCAGACACCTTCATAGGCAGCTTGGATTTCCTACTCTGTAGTGGTGTATTGGCCTCGCAGCCTTTGTAGCCCTTCCTCCAGAAACCTAGGGGCCTGCCCCTGGTTTCACCAGGAGCCTTCTGCCACAAGCTCCACGTAGGACCATTCTCACCAGCCGCAGTGTACAGCACATTCTTGATCTCTGGTCCAGTTCCAACAGGTCCCAGAGCCATAGCCTGGGCCACCTCTCGTTTGATCTGGTCGAATGCTACCTGCTGCTCAGGTCCCCACACAAAATCATTTTTTTTCCTTGCTCCATGGAAAAGAGGCTTCACAATCTGACTGTACCCGGGAATGTGCATTTTCCAGAAGCCCACAAGCCCCAAAAAGGACTGTGTCTCTTGCTTGTTTGTGGGCTGCACCAGAGTGGCTACCCTGTTCACCACCTCCTGAGGGATGTGGCGACGGCCATCCTGCCATTGAACGCCCAGGAACTGGATCTCCCTGGCAGGCCCTTTCACCTTACTTCTCTTGATGGCAAAGCCAGCCTCCAGTAGGATATCGATTATCTTCTCACCCTTCTGGTAGACTTCCTCTGCTGTCTCACCCCATACGATGATGTCATCGATGAACTGCAGATGCTCAGGGGCCCCACCTTTCTCTAAGGCAGTCTGGATCACCTCATGGCAGATGGTCGAGCTATGGACCCAGCCCTGAGGCAACCCATTCCACTGATACTGTACTCCCCTCCAGGTGAAAGCAAACTGTGGCCTGCATTCTTCTGCAATGGGAATGGAGAAAAAGGCATTAGCAATGTCACTTGTGGCATACCACTTGGCCGCCTTCGATTCCAGCTCGTACTGGAGCTCCAGCATGTCCGGCACAGCAGCGCTGATTGGAGGAGTCACCTCATTCAGGCCACGGCAGTCCACGGTCAGTCTCCATTCCCCATTTGCCTTCCGCACTGGCCATATCGGGCTGTTGAAGGGGGAGTGAGCCTTGCTGATCACCTTCTGGCTCTCCAGTCGTCGAATCAGTTGGTGTATGGGGTGCAGAGAGTCTCTGTTAGTCCTGGATTGCCTGCGATGCACTATGTGAGAGGCAATAGGTAGCTTCAAATCCTGCACCTTATGGCTGCCCACCACGGAGGGCTCATCCGACAGCTGGGGCTTGGTGGACAGCTGTTCTTTGCCTGCAGTCTCCACAGCTGCCACCCCAAATGCCCACTAGTGCCCCTTAGGGTCCTTGAAGCATCCCTCCCGCAGAAAGTCAATGCCAAGAATGCAAGGTGCATCTGGACCAGTCACTAGGTTGTGCTTTCCCCATTCATTCCCAGTCAGGCTGCTCTCAGCCTGCAGTACAGTCAGGTCTTGTGAGCCCCCTGTGACTCCCTGAATGCTTATGGGTTCAGCCCCTTTGTACCTCCATGGTATCAGGGTGCATTGGGCCCCTGTGTCCACCAGAGCTCAGTACTTCTGGGCTTCTGAAGTGCCAGGCCATTTTACATACACATCCCAGTATACTCTGTTATCCCTGGCCTCCACCTGGCTGGAGGTAGGGCACCTCTAATGCTGGCGGCGATGTCCACACTTGTCGCAGGGTCCTGTGTTACTAGGGGAAGGGTCTCTTGAGCGAGAGGGACCACTCCGGGAAACTGGGGCAGCCCTTCTTCTGGATGAGTTGTCCCCAGTGTGGCCACCTTGCAGCTCCCGCACTCTGTTCCAGAGGGCAGAGGTGGGTTGGCCATGCCAGGTGTCCATGTCCTCTCCGTGGTCACAGAGGAACCTCCACAGAGACCCTCTTGACATCCCCCGATTGGCTTGGGGTGCTCTCCGAGGGGAAGGTCGCCTGTTCCTGATTGCTGAAACCTGGATCCATTCTGAGGGAGAAGGGGAAGAGGAGGCATCGCTCCCCCTTTTCAGTTCAGACATGGAGGTCTTGATCTCTTTGACAATGTCTTTGGCCATAGTTTCTATGGCTGAGATCAGGGGTTTCTGATTTACACTGTCCTCATATTCCCTTAAATCACTGGCAAACTCACAGACAGTTTTAGGACTTCCATCCTGTCCAGTCAGGAGTATCCCTCCTAATGTGGGAGCATATTTCTGAGGAGCACCCTGGGTGAGTTTCTTCACAAAGGGCCGTCTCATGGGCACCTCATCTGGGTCCGAAGGGAGCTGGCCATCCCCATCAATTATTTCCAGCACAGCCATCTGTCTCAGGTAGCGAATGCCCTGTTCCATAGTTGTCCATCTAACTGGGGCCCAGGGCAGGTCATCCCTTGAGTGGTACCGGCTCTTGATGGCATTGAGGATCCGGGCCCAGAGAGTGTGTGTTCCATCGAGCTTGGCTAACTCTTTGTCCAGACCAGCATCACAAGTCATGGAGCCTAAAAGCTTGCCTCCCTCTTATCCAGGTCCACTGTGTCCACCCCCTCATCCCAGCATCCCAGGGCCCAGCTCAGTATTGGCTCACCCTCTTTCCTTGCGTAATCCAGACGAGTTTGCCTTAGTTCCTTTCTGGGTAACGATGTGACAGTTATTTCCTGGTCTGACTCATCTTCATCCACCGCTGGGTTCTGTGAGGTGCTGGGGCCTGCTGAGGTTCCTTCCTCTCCATCTGTGCTTGGCGATGATTTCTGACTTATTTTCCTGCGTGTGGTGACTGGTGCCAGAGAGACTGCATTGGCAGGAGCATCAGGGGTTAACTGTGGAGCTGCTGGTGGTGGGGCAGACCCTTGTGCCTGGGGCTCAGGCTGAGATCTGGCACACTCATTACAACCTGACCCCTTCCTCTTTGTGTTTACAGAGTGCTCACAATGCCCACAGCAGACACGCCCCCAGTCATTAAAGAGTGCAAAGGAGTGTGTTATCACCCTCCAAACAGCTCTTAATGGGTTAGCTCGTCCCCCACCCAACAAGGTCACAGCAAATGCCCCTGTAAGGATTACATTCAAGCATATGGAGCATATTGCAATGTACAGCAATTTTCCATCACAGGCACATTTATCTACACCATTGGTTTCATAGCCTGCTGCAGGAAAATTTCCTGTGTTAGAAAAGTTACCACTGACAGTGATACTCAATGAATTCAGGAGATACATGCCCAGCTTCATTGGTAAAGTTTTCATCCATTTGATCAGCATCTCTATCATTAACCACACCACATGGTAAGTTATTAATTTGTAGATGTGGGTCCAAAAGCTCCAGCCAAACACCCACGCAAAGGCTTGGACCACCAGGCTCTTTAAAATCGCCATCTCTATTTCCAGTCCCTTTTTCAGACAAAGTTTTGCTTTCCCAAGACAAGATTAATTTCCAAGCCCCACGTTGGGCGCCAAAAACTGTGGTGGTTTGAGCCTTAACTGGACGTTAAGAACTCAGGTGGGGGGCAAGGCTGAGAATCTCTCCCCCACTCCCCCCCCTCTTCCCTCCCAACAGAGAGGGGAGAAAAGGAAAGAGCAAATCCACCAAACAATAATTTGGAGTCGGCTTGGAAGTAGAGAGGCAAAGAGTTGTCTTTAAGCAATATATATATATATAACAATAACAGGAAAAAGGTTCACAAGGGCAAGGAACAAGGATGGATGGGAGGGGGACAAAAAAACAAGAGAATAATACAAAACCAGCCTTTCTCTGAGGAAGCGTGGAGGCAGCAGGTCCGACCACGTGGCAGAGGAGCAGGAGGGTAGCTGCAGTAGCTCTCATCCAGCAGAGGCAGAAGCCAGAAAAGCCGGGCCAACAGCTATGAGGTCCTGCCTTTTATACCCTAGCTGGGCAGGAAGGGGGGGGAGTGGAACAGACTCAGCTTCCCAGGCAAAAAATGCCCTGCAGGGAGTGAAAAGTACCTGCAAGCCCTCCACCCTGCTTTGTTCTTTTGTTCCTAGAAAAGGGTGTTAACCCATCACAGGTGGTGTTGGATGATAGGTTGGATGCGATGATCTTGAAGGTCTCTTCCAACCTGGTCTGGTCTATTCTATTCTATTCTATTCTATTCTATTCTATTCTATTCTATTCTATTCTATTCTATTCTATACCAGATCTTGTCTTTAATGACGCCATATGCAAAGGGGTAGCCCTTCCAGTTCACATAACCAAGGCAGGGAGAGGGTGGCACTAGTATTGGTGCATAAGCAAGACAATTGGCATGACACCGGCAGTAAAATAGGAACAGTTGAGGTTTTCCTTTCTACCACCACAGCTGCAGAAGAGAAATCATTTCAAAAGAAGAGAATCCTTTGTTAAAGAGCAATTTAAGTAAAGTTTAAAAAGGGATTAGGGTTAGTGAGGCATTTTTAAGAGAACAGTTTTTATTTCTCAGTGTTTCTCCACTGTCAACACTCTCCTTTTGATGCAATATGTTGCAAAAGAAACCTCTCTGCCTTTCCCATTTTCAATATCTACAATATTTACAGTATCAATCCAATATTTACAATCGTGACAGCATTGACAGTGGAGAAACACTGAGCAATAAAAAATCCTTTTTTTTCACTTGTCATCATTTATTGCACTGTTGTGTTCTCTTAAAAATCCCTCACTAATCCAGATGGTGACTTCGTGGGACGCTGGCAGCTGCTAACTATATACAGAGATATTACACTGGGTATCAGAGGATTGGACTGGAAAGATTATCCTGCTAGATCTGGGTGCTTTGAACTCAATGTTAGTGAGTGGAAAGCAGGTGGAAGGTACTCTGTGTCCTTTGTTTGTAGCAGGGTTAGGTTCTGGCAGACTGCTGACTCCTGGCTGGTCCAGGCAGTGACAGTGGGTGGAACCTTCTCCCTTCTGTGGCAGCAGAGGGAATGGACCTTAGCCTAGCTGTACAGCAGGTTCCCTTTGCAGGACTCGGGTGGCTCCCTCTGGACGGCAGGAAGTGGTCCTGCAGGGTCAACCCAGCAGGGGTCAGCCCTCACAGAGTCAGCCTGCACAGCAGGGCAGGGCCACGGTTCCCAGTAGGCAGGCTTGGAGGTTTCTGACCTGGCGCTATGGCAGATGGGCCTGGTCCTGGCAGAGGTCAGCCTGGTGGCAACAGACTTCAGGGCTGTCATGGATGGCCCCTGGGAAGAGGCACAGGTGCATGAAGCAGCAGCTTCTCCTTTGCTTGGCTCAAAGGAGCGGCAGGACCCTAATCGGAGCCGTCCTGGCTTTGGGGCACAGGGCATAAACTGTGCTCTGGAGTCCCTTGGGGTTCACAGGGCATGGAGTGGCAGAAGTAGCGACTCCTCTCCTGTGATGGCAGGGTTACATAGGCATGAGTCTGACACTGCTCCTGCTCTCCGAGCTGACACACACAGGGTTGTACCTCCTGTCAGTCTGCTGCTTCAGGCTGAGGCAGATGTTTGCACTGCTGGACTCGGCTAAGTCCCTTCCCCGGCAGCTGGGCAGATCTTACCCTCGGGGGTCCAGTCCTCTTGAAGGCACATTGGGCTCTTCCAACTGGTGAGACGTGCAATGCAATGCAGTAGTTTCTCAGGCTCAGCGAAGGTCCCTCCTCAGGAGATACTCTCAGGGCTGAGGCTCAACAGGCCTGCCTGGCTGCTGGCTTCTCGTCATGCAGAGGCCACTAGTTTGCTTGCATATATGAGAAAGACAATGGCATGAGCTCAGTCTAGAGCAAGGCGAGAGAACACAGTGAAAGAGGGCAGCGTATTTACAAGCTGGGGCAATACTGATAGGTTCCTGGAGGCTGGATGTGGCCAATGGGCACTCTCGTAAACAACCGGCTGCAGCCTATGGGAGGCGTGAAGCTGGAATTATGCCATGCTTGGCATCAGCACCAGCATCCCATGCCATGGGGGTGTGCAGGGGTCTGTGCCACCTTGGCCTTTGTTCCCCTCATGAAAGGAGGGGGAACTTGTCCACATGTTGGGACAGGTTTCAATATCTGGGCATAATTCTGGGCATAATGTGCCTTCACCACATAAGGTGGCACAGTCCCCCTGTCACTGGAAACCTCCTCAAGACCTGATGGGATTCCCCCTCCCTCCTTGCCTAGGCCATGAGCTAGCCCAGGGTAAGCCAGGTATGGATCAGGAGAGACAGAAATAGGGCACTGAGAGGTGTCCTTGGTGTGCTGCACCCTCACTATCCCAGCCTTGCAAAGCTCTCCCAATGGCTTGGGGGTTTGTCACCTCCTGCCAGCTCAGTGCATCTGTGCTTGGATCACAGCCATCACAGCCAGATAAGAAACTCTGAAAGTCAAAAACTTCAGGGTCTGTGCAAGTGGCAAAAGATCCCAGGATGCTTCAACACCCAAGGTTACCCAGATCAGAGAAACACCTGATGAATGTAAATGATCTCCACCTCGGCAAACAGTGACCCTAAAGCCAGAGCCTTGGAGCTCTCCTGGATCACAGCAGCTGTGTCCAGCATCTCCTCCAGTCAGACATCTCTCAGGCACAACCTGCACCAAGGGCCAGCACCAAGTCAGACTTCTCCAGGATCATATCTTGTGCCCTAAGAATGCCAAAGGTTTGTGAAAGTTTGCTTTGAACTCCAGCAGAAGGAAACCAAACTGCAGACAGCCTCTCTGCCAGCCTCCTCTCCACCTCTCTGTGTTAGGACAGACACCTTTGCTGTCACCAGGGTCAAGGTTTCTATCTTGCACTGGACCAAGCCAGCTCTGTCCCTGTGTCTCTGTGCTTGGTGCTTCTCTCCAGGCACAGCCATAGAAAGAGATTTGACTTCAGGATCCTTTGCAGTCAGTCAGGGTCAGCCTTGTCCTTATCCACTCTGTCCTTCAGAGACTCTTGGATTAGAACACATTCTGCTGAATCACCTTGTAAGCCCCAGGTGGGCAGTGACAGCAATGGGGAGGTTGGGGAGGGTAAGGAGCAAAGTTGTCCATTCAATGTCAGCCCTGAAGGACAGATGTTCCTGCAAGTGCAGATGTCCTGCTGAGACAGCCTGGGTCAGTGTCACTTGGGGAATTCTCATCTCTGAGCTAAACTGAAATGGAGTAAAATATTTTATCTTTGAGATACAAAATTGAGCTTTGTGAGGTGCACTTTGAAATCCTGAAGAAGATTGCAGGGACACAAACATCTCCTCAGGGCACTTGGGACTCATTGCAGGAACCTCAGGTGCTGAGGGAAGTCTGAAGAAAGTTCTTCAGAAGTCAGAAGGAAAACACAAAGTACCTTGAAGCACTGATTGGCCCCACTGAGGGCCATTACCAACAAAGCCTCCCAAGAGCTCCTTAGAGCAACTCAGTGGAGGCCATGATTGCAGCAGACAAAGGCAAAGTGCAGGAGAGCAATCTCTGGGTTTGGTTTATGGAGCAGAAAGGCCAAGCTCTGAGCACAGTGCCTGGGCAGGCAGATCCTGTCCCTCATGTGTGGGTCAGGGCTGCTCACGTGCTGTGGGCTGTGGGGTTTGTGATGCTGAGAGAAGGACAAGGGGATGAGAGTCCCCAGCCTTCCTGGGGGTGTTTAAGGAAGCACTGGGGACCCCCTGGTGCCTTAGGAAGTCTCCTCACAGCCATTGGTGGTGGATGATTGCCACAGCCAAGAAGGCAAAGCCTTGGGTTCTCCTGATGACTTCCAGCCTCGCCAGTGCCCATTGCCATCCCCACCACAGGTTGTCCTACACTGTCCCCCACACTGGCTTTGGTTTCTGCAGCAGAAAGGCCAAGCCCTGACCACAGAGCCTGGGCAGTCAGATGCAGAGAGGCTCAAGCTAAAGTTTCACCTCCCTGGCCTTGGTGGGAGAGGCAACTGCCATAGACAGGAGGAGAAAGACCTCAGTGCTGTTGAGCTTTCAGCCTTGCAGGTGGTGCTACACTGCCCCATGCCTGCAGCTCTTTCCCTTCATGCTCTTGACACCCATCTTGCTTTCCCAGCAGCTCTCTCCATGACATTTCTGTACCCTCCCTGCTCTGTCTCTACTCTCCATGGCCATTTCTTGAAACACAGAGCCAGAGCCTCTTCGACTACAAGGATCCCCTTTGAGTGACTTTTCTTTCTCCTCACCTCCTGTACGCTCTCAGGGGCAAGCGAGGATCTGCCTGGCCTCAAACCAGGACACCTCCACGCTGAACCCTAAAATTTGCACTCTATGGAGGTTGTCTTCCTGTCCCACAACCACCAGAAGCTACAACATCACCAGATTTCAAGCAGGACCACACTGCATCTGTAGTGCCCTGAGCTTGGACTTCAGCAGGTTACAGAAGCCCCAGTCCCTCAGGCTCTCCACCCCAGTCCTTGCAGATATCCTCTGAAGCTTCTCAGGCTCTTCAAAACTCTCTCAAAGCAGAAGTCCCAAAGCCAGACACTAAGAATCCAGATGTGGCCACAGCAGTGCTGAGTGCAGGGGAGAACAACTCCTGTGCCTGGGTGGCCACACTCCTCCTACCACAGCCCAGCTGCACCTGGCCTTCTTCACTCTGCTCAGGCTCTGCTCAATCCCAGGCCATTGGGAATGGTCCCTGACAGAGGCCTTTCTGCCTGGGGGCAGAGCACAACCTCCAGCTCCAAAGCAGCTCCCAAGGAACCTTGCTGCTGCCTCTAAGCTTGGCAGGCACAATGGATGGTAGAATACCCAGCCAGGCCTTGTGCCTGCTGCTGTGCAGGAGATCCTGAGGCACAGCTGAGCTGCCCATGGCATTGCCACCCATCTCCTCCCTGTGTCCATGAGCTGCTCAGCCACAGCTCACCTGCCACTCCTCTTCCAAGGCCATGAGGCTGCTCTAGGCAATCTAGGTCCCTGCCCTGTTCCAGGGGCAAAGCAGAGTCACTCCAGGGTATAGAAAAGAGGGGTCAGAGCACAGGAAGGAGGTTTGGGGATGAAGTCTCCAGGGGAAGGCTGAGGGCTTGGAGATGCCTTTGAGGGCTGGGGGCAAGGCCAGGGCTGAGGAGCAGCTCTGGTGTCCTGATGAGCCCAGTCTGAACTGGGAGGGCTTAAATCACAGAATCACAGAATATGAGGGGTTGGAAGGGACCTCCAGAGATCCTCCAGTCCAACCCCACTGCCAGAGCAGGATCACCCTGGGCAGGTCACACAGGAATTCATCCAGCCAGGTCTGAAAGTCTCCAGAGAAGGAGACTCCACAACCTCTCTGGCAGCCTGCTCCAGGCCACAGCACCCTCACAGCACAGGAGAATCTCCTCATGATGAGGTGGAAGTTGCTGTGTTCCATCTTGCACCCATTGCTCCTTGTCCTATCACTGGGCACCACTGCCAAGAACCTGGCACCTTCTTCTGACACTCTCCTCTGATACTGATATCCATTGATCAGATCCCCTCTCAGACTTCTCTTCTCCAGACTAAACAGCCCCAGGGCTCTCAGCCTGTCACAGAATCACAGAAACATTCAGGTTGGAGAAGTCCCTCAGGGTCATCAAGTCCAACCATTAACCCTACTCTACAAGGGTCAGCCCTAAGCCATATCCCCAAGCACCACATCCAAACCACCTGAAACACCTCCAGGCTTGGTGACTCCACGACCTGGCTGGGCAGCACATTCCACTCTCTGAACACTCTGGATGGGAAAATCTTTTTCCTCCTGTCCAGCCTAAACCTACCCAGTCCTAGCTTGAGGCCATTGCCTCTTGTTCTGTCACTAATCACCTGTGAGGAGAGATCAGCAGTAGCCTCTCCACAACCTCCTTTCAGGTAGTTGTAGGAGCCAGGAGGTCTCCCCTCAGCCTCCTCTTCTCCAAACTAACCAGCCCCAGCTCCTTCAGTTGCTCTTCATCAGATTTCTTCTCCAGGCCCTTCCCCAGCTCCTTGCCCTCCTCTGCCCTGGCTCCAGCACCTCCACATCTCTCTTGCATGGAGCTGCCCAAAATTGGACACAACACTCAAGGTGTGGCCTCCCCAGAGCTGAGTCCCAGGGGACAGTCACCTCCCTGCTGCTGCTGGACACAGCATTGCTGATCCCAGCCAGGATGCCTTTGGCTTTCTTGGCCACCTGGGCACACTGCTGCCTCCTATTCAGCTGCTTGTCCATCAGCACCCCCAGGTCCCTCTCTGCCAGACAGCTGTGCATCCACACTGCCCCTGGAGCATTGCTTGGGGTTGTTGTGCCCCAAGTGCAGGACCTGGTACTTGGCCTTCTTGAAGCTCCTCCTGGTGATGTTGACCATGGATCCAATCTGTCCAAGTCCCTCTGCAGAGCCTCCCTACCCTCATGCAGATCAACTCTGCCACCTGACTTGGTGTCATCTGCTGACTCACTGCTGACTCACTCTGTGTCTTCATCAAGGTCATCAATAAAGATGTTCAACAGAAGTGGTCCCAACACTGACCCTGAGGAACACCACTTGTGACCTGACACCAGCTGGATTGAACTCCACAGACCACCACTCTTTGGGCCCTTTCACCCAGCCAGGGCTGTATCCAGCAGAGCATTGCTCATCCAAGCCAGGAGCAGCCACTTTGCCCAGGAGAATTCTGTGGGGAGCAGTGCCAAAGGCTTTTGGGAAGTCTAGGCAGACAATAGCCACAGCCTTGCCCTCATCCAACAGTCACTCATCCTGTCAGAGAAGGAGATCAGGTGAGTCAGGCAGGACCTGCCCTTCCTAAACCCATGCTGACTGGGCCTGATGCCCTGCTTGTCCTCTCCAGGTCATGTAATGGTGCTGGAGATGCTCTGCTCCAGGCCCTGCCCTTCTACCCAGCTCACCCTGCCAGCTCTATAGTTTCCTGGATCCTCCTTTCTTCCATTCTTGCAGCTGGGTGTCACATTTGCTCCTCTCCAATACCCTGGGACCTCTCCAGTGAGCCAGGACTCCAGGTCAATAATGGAGAGTGGCTTGGCCACAGAGATGTTCAAGTCCCTTCCTCATCTCCTAGCCTCTCTTGGACTCTCTCCAGCAGATCTCTGTCTCTCTTGACCTGGGCAGCCCCAAACTGCAGGGATCCAGTTTGGACAGGAAGGGCCCAGCCTGTACTGGGAGAGGATTAGGGTTTCAGAGTGTCCTGGGGCAAGGCCCAGTGTTACTGGGAGAGGCCATGGGCTCAGCTCTTACTGGGAGGTAGAAGCAGAAAGGTCTGGGTTTGAAGGGGCCTCCAAAGGTCATCCAGTCCAACCTCCTGCAGACAGAAAGGGACATCCTCAACTAGATCAGGTTGCCCACAGCCCTGTGCAGCCTCACTTTGAATGTCTGTAGGCCTTAAACATCTCATTGGGCAACCTGTGGCAGTGTCTCATCACCCTCATGGTGCAGAACTTCTTCCTCACATCCACGGCCATTGCCCTGGTCCTGTCGCTGCAGGACTTTGCAAACAGTCTCTCTCCATCCAGTACACTTCAGGCACTGGAAAGCAGTTATTAGGTCTCCCCAGAGCCTTCTCTTCTTCAGTCTGATCAACCCCAGCTCCCTCAGCCTGTCCCCATAGCAGAGCTGCTCCAAGCCCCTGACCATTTCTGTGGCCCTCCTCTGGACCATCTCCATCAGCTCCATGTCCTTCCCGTGTTGAGACTTCAGAGCTGGATGCAGGACTCCAGGGGAGGTCTCACCATTGCATCACAAAGTAGCAGGATCCCCTCTCTCCATCTCTGGCCATGCTGCTTTGGATGCAGCCCAGGTTGCCCTTGGCCTTCAGAGCTACAAGCTCACACTGCCTGCTCCTGGCCAGCTTCTCCCCCACCACTACTCCCAAGTCCTTTTTGCTCAGGGCTGCTTTCTATCTCCTCCTCCCCCAGCCTGTATTGATAGTGAGGATGTTTCCAGCCCAGCTGCAGGACCCTGCTCTTGCTCTTGGTGAACCTCATGAGGGTCACCTGGGCACCACCTCTCCAGCCTGTCCAGGTCCCTCTGGATGCCCTCCTGTCCCTCTGGCATCTCAACAGCACCACTCAGCTTGGTGCCATCTGCACACTTGCTGATGGTGTCTCCATCCCTCTGTCTACAGCAGAGATAAGAGTGGTAAACAGCACAGGATGGGATGAGTGGAATCAGTTTTTCCTGGGACAAGGCCTGGGCTGTACTTGGAGGTGTTAATAGGACCCAGTTAGAAATGGGAGATGGCCCAGGCTGGACTGTGGTGTGATTAGGGTATGGAGTTGTTACTGTGACAGGTCCCAGTCTGTGGTGGGAGGGTTTAAAGGAACCCAGTATGTACTGGGATGAGTCCCAGGCTGTATTGGGATGTGGCCAGGGCACTCAGGTTGTACTGGGATGGGGCCCAGTCTGCCTGGGAGGGTGTAAAGGGATGTAGTTTGTAATGGGAGGGGTCCCAGTCTGGTTCTGGGAGGGGTTCAGGTGGTGCAGCTTTTCCTGGGATCAGGCAGAGTCTATACTGGGAAGGAGTCCTGATCTCTGGTTTGCAGTGGGAGGGAAGCAGCTGGAACTGGGAGGGGGACAGGGCTTCAACTTTGCTGTGGGATGAGACCCTGTCTGTACTGGGAGGAGATCAGGAGATACACTTTGCACTGGGATGGTCCCCAGTCTGTACTGGGTGATGCCATTGGATCCATTTCCATTTCTGACAGGTCTTGGACTATACTGGGATGGGATCAGGACACCAGTTTGTACTTGGACAGGGCCCAGTCTGTAAAGGGAGGGAGTCAGGAGATGCAGTTTGTACTGGAAGGGGACCCAGTCTGTACTGGGTTGGAACCAGACTGCACAGTTAACATGTGGAGGGATGCAGTAGGTACTGGGAAGGCTCCAGGGAATCCACTTTGTACTGGGATGGGACCCAGAGTGCACTGGGATGGAAAAAGATGATCCAGATTGTGCTGGGATGAGGCCATGTCTGCTCTGGGAGGGGACCAGGTGGTTCAGCTAGTTTTGTACCAAGGCCCTGTCTGTACTGGGAGAGTTCAGAGAGGTTCAGTTTGTACCTGGAGGGGGACCCAGTCTTACCTGGGATGGGATCAGGGGCTCAGAAGATGCACTTTGTACTGAGATGAGACTCAGACTGTGCTGGGAGATGGCAATGGGATCCCATTTGTACCAGGATCAGGCCACAACTGCCCTGGGGTCAGGATATCCACTTTGTGTTGTGCTGAGTGCAGCTGGGACTGGGAAGGGGTCCAAGGGATGCACTTTGGACTGGCACAGGAAACTGTATGGGAGATGGTAAAGTGATGCAGTTTGTCGTGGGATAAGAGCACATCTGAGCTGGGAGGGGTTGAAGAGATGCAGCTTGTACTGAGATGTGACCAGGGCTGTACTGGGAGGGGTGAAAAGGATCCCAAATTGTAGTATGTGGGGACAAGTCTGTAACTGGAATGAGCCCAGGGAATGCATCTTGTACTGGAATGGGGACCAGAAAGTACTGGGAGGGGATAAGGGGATCCACTTTTCATTGGGACAATGCCTAATATGTACCTGGAGGGATGAAAGGGATCCTGTTTGGAACAATACAGGGTCCAGACTGTAGTGGGAGGACATGAGGGTGTGCAGTTTGTACTGGGATGGATGCATTCAGTACTGGGAAGGGAGCCAGGGGATGGATTCTGTGCTGGGATGGGACCAAGGCTACAGTGCTAGAGGACAGTAGGATCCAGTTTGTACTGGGATGAGGCCACATCTGTACTGGGAGGGGATAGAGGAATTATGTCTAGACTGAGTCAGGGTATCCAGTTTGGACTCTGAGTAGGTGCAGTCTGTAATGGGAGGAGGTTGGGGTATGAAGGCATGTTTTGATGGCAGTGCTACTCTGCAGCACAGCTCTGTCCCACAAGCAGCCCTGGACTCTCCCTGCCTGCAGTCCCAGCACTGCCACACAGCAGCACAGTGCCCAAGCTGCCAGAGCACTCAGGCCTTGCCCCAGCACAGAGGCTCAGCAAGAGAGGGTGGAAGGGAAGAAAGAGCAGCTGAGGACAGCCCAAGCTGTGGGGCTGCCTGGCACTGCTGCTGTGCTGGGACTCTGCCCCTCCACCTCTGCACACAGGCACTGCCCTGCAGCTCCACAGAAGCCTTGGAGGAAGGAACTCAGAGAAACAACTCCCTGCAGGGTCCTTTATTGTGTTGAACACGCAGGGAGCACAGCTCCTGATGTCTGCAGCCTCTGGGTCACAGCAGACAGGACAACACTGAAGCAGAAATGATCTGAAGAAAGACATTGTGTGGGAACAACACTCTCCTAAGGAGAACAGCACCAGCAGAAGCCAGAACTCCAGCAGCCAGGCTGGGCCTGCACTGAGTGACATCAGAACTGCTCTGCAGGAGAAGACAAAGAGTTTATTGCTTCTGAAAGCATCCAGGGATCAGTTGGCTCAGGGAAGCCTTCAGCTCCTGGTTCCTCAGGCTGTAGATGAGAGGGTTGACTGCTGGAGGCACCACTGAGTACAGAACTGACACCACCAGGTCCAGGGATGGGGAGGAGATGGAAGAGGGCTTCAGGTTGGCAAAGAAGGCAGTGGTGATAAACAGGGAGACCACAGCCAGGTGAGGGAGGCAGGTGGCAAAGGCTTTGTGGCGTCCCTGCTGAGAGGGGATCCTCAGCACTGCCCTGAAGATCTGCACATAGGACACCACAATCAACACAAACCAGACAAAGAATAAAGAGGCACTGGCCACAATAAGCCAAAGTTCCCTGAGGTAGGATGTGGAGCAGGAGAGCTTGAGGATCTGAGGGATTTCACAGAAGAACTGGTGCAGAGCATTGCCCTGGCAGAGGGGCAGGGAAAATGTATTGGCTGTGTGCAGCAGAGCATAGAGAAAGCCACAGCCCCAGGCAGCTGCTGCCAGGTGGACACAAACTCTGCTGCCCAGGAGGGTCTCATAGTGCAGGGGTCTGCAGATGGCAATGAAGCGATCGTAGGACATGGTGGTGAGGAGAAAATACTCTGCAGCAATTAGGAATATGAAAAAGAAGAGCTGGAGAACACATCCTGCATAGGAGATGTCCCTGGTGTCCCTCAGGGAATTGGCCATGGATTTTGGCACAGTGGTGGAGATGGCACCCAGGTCAGTGAGAGCAAGGTTGAGGAGGAAGAAGTACATGGGGGTGTGGAGGTGGTGGTGCCAGGCTATGGTGCTGATGATGAGGCCATTGCCCAGCAGGGCAGCCAGGTAGATGGCCAGGAAGAGGCAGAAGTGCAGCAGCTGCAGCTGCCTTGTGCCTGGCAATGGCAGGAGAAGGAAGTGGGTGATGGAGCTGCTGTTGGCCATCTGCTGCCTCTGGCCATGGAGACCTGTGCAAGGAGGGAAAGGCAGTGACAAGTTAGGGCACACTTCTCTCAGCCTCATTGTAAGCCCTGTCCCTGAGCTGCATGAGGAATGGATCAGCTCATTCCCCATCACTACCAACCAGTGATGGTTCATAACAGCTTCAAATGCAGCAGGGACCCAGAACTGCCATGAAGATTCCTCTGATGTCAGAACAGAAAGTGACCAACAGCCCAATCCCAGGGAATGAGAGTCCCATGGAGAGGTGGAGAACCAGGGACCAGTTCTGCAATGCTGCAGAGACAATGAAGGGAAGAGAGAAAGGCAGAGGGGCTGGGGGTGAAGCCTTCTCCTTCCCCAGCTCTGCAGCTTGCACCTCACAGGATGGAACTGAAGAGCTTTTGTCCTCCTTTTGTTTGCACACTGCAGGAGCCTCCAGATGAATGTCAGCTGCCAAGGTTGTGACTCATGTCCTGGAGCCCATAGCTTTGAGGGCACTGCCTCTGCTGGGTAGAAGAGGAGAGCAAAAGGTTGCATTGGGAAATGTGTCTGCAGTGCAGAGAATGGCACAGAGGAGCCTGATCCCCCTTGCCAGGGCATCTCTGACACCAGATCCCTCTCCCCTCCCTGCCCTAGACCCTGCTGCCTGAAGCTGTCCCTGCCAGGAGCTACTTCTCTGTGCCCAGCTCTCCTCCCTGTCTCTGCTGACAGAGCCCTTCCCACCTGCTGTTTCCTCAGCTCTGCCCTGAAGACGTCTCCCAGGAGCAGGACACTGACCAGGGACAGCTCTGGGTGTGCAGGGGCTCAGGAGCAGCTCAAAGGCTAATGAGAGTCTTCTCCAGAGTGGAGAAACAAACTCTAAACTATAGTCTCACACAGCCCACCCAGCACACCAAGGGGATCAACATTCAAAGCCAAGACTCCTGCCCTTCCAGCAAAATGCTGCCTTGATCTTGTTGTTCAAAACCCCCTCAGAAATGCCCAGGCAGGAGCTAGGACTGTGAGCAGCTCTGGCCAAGGCAGCTCTCAAAGCAGAAGGACTCGGCCCTGCCCTGCCATGCCCTGCCCTGCCCTGCCCTGCCAGGGCTGTCTCCTGCCACTCACAGCTTCTCCCCACAGCACTGTGTGCAGCTCCCTGGGCAGGCTGAGAGCTGAGCCTGGCAGGCAGCAGAGTCCCTGCCCCAGCACACAGCCCCTGGGCTGCAGGGACCCTGCTCTGAAGGACAGCCCTCACCACCCCTGCCTGCACCCCAGGCCTCCACAGCTCTTCAGAAAAGCCTGAAAAGAGCCTCTGCACAGGAAGATTTCCTTCCATCCCCCAGCAGCTGTGGCTGTGCCAGCTTTAGGAGATGCCTCCAGGAGCTGCAGCTGCACTGCCCTGCCCCCACAGACTCACCCTGTCAGGGACTGCAGTGACTTCTCCTCCTGTCAGCTCTCAGTCACCCTCCTGCACACCTCCAAGCTCTCTTTGCCTTCTTCATCTTGCAGAGATCCACTGGCAGTGCCCTCAGCCCTGCTGTGCAGAGCAGAGGAGCTGCTCCTGGGCACAGATGACACTTTTCTCTGCTGCCTACTTGCCAGCAGCTCCCTCCAGCCACGGAGCTCAGCCCAGCTGAGCAGCAGAGGACCAACCCAAGGGCATTTTAATGACCCTCTGGTGGCTTTGCTGCCAGGTAAACATCAGAGACTGAGAGGGAGATGATGAAACCTCTCCAGAAGTTGAAGTCACTTTCCAACTCTGAAGTTTCTTCTCTTGTTGATGGGTCCCAGTGAGGTCACTACTGAGAAAGTGTCTGCAGGCTGTGGTTGGAGCAGAGAACTGGAGGCAGTGCTGAGAGGTCAGGACAAGCAGAGGAAGATGTCTCTGATGCTGAGCAAACCTGGAGGTGTTTCATTAATGCAAAGGGTCAAGCCCTGAGCCCTGGCTCCTGGACAGGCAGATCCTGTCCCTCACTCACCCCTCAGGGTGTTTCCTGGAGCAGTGGGATGTAGAGAGGACCAATGTCAAGGGCAAGCCTATGGCACAAGCCCTCCCAGGCTCCTGAGGATGGACAAGGAGGCAATGAGGCCCCAGGGCTGGAAGGAGGAGTTGTCTCCTCAGAGGCATCAGTGGCACAGACCACAGCCAGAACCAAAGGCATGAAGAGCTTGGCTCTGCCAGGAGCCTTTCAGCTCTCCCACAGCCCTCTGTCATCTGCCCCTCAGGCTGTCCTCTGCTGCTGCATCAGCTGAGCCTCTTTCCCTGCAGGCTGTAGTCACCCAGCCAGCTGCCCCACCTTGCTGCCACCTTCCTTTGCTGCTCTCTCCCCATCCTCCCTGGGTGTTCCTAGAAACTCCAAGCCTTGGAGTGCTCCAGGCTGCTGCTGGGGGATGCCTTGCAGTGACATTTCTTTCTCCTCATCTCCAGCCTGGAGCTCCCCAGCTGCACTTTGTGGCTTTGTTTCTTTCCCTTGCACTTTGTCACTGTGCAGAAAAGCTTCTCCATGTCTCAAACCACTCCCCAAGCACTATCAGGCTACTCTGCTCCTGTCCTCACTCTTCACACCACTGAGCCCATGGCCTTCAGCATCTATCTGCTGGTCATGTGCCTGAGGCCTCCCAAGCACATCTTGGGAAATCTCTGGGCACTCTCCAAGGTCTTTGCAGATGGAGATGTGGTGCTCATAGGGCAACAAAGAGACTTTTGACCAAGTGTTGTGGATGGACAAGGGGCAGTGGTTTTGAACTGAAAAAGGTGACTGAGATTGGATAGAAGGAAGAAACAGTTTGCAGTGAGGGTGGCAGGACACTGTGACAGGTTGCCCAGAGAAGGGGCTGTCCATTCCTGGAAGTCTCCAAAGTCAGGAATTTCAGCAGCCCACCCTAGTGGGAGATGTCCCTGGCCATGGTCAGGCTGTTGCACTCGATGCTCTCTTCCATCTCTTCCAATCCAAACCATTCCAGGATTCTTTGATTCCAATATCCCCAACCCCTTCTCCACAGGGCTGCAGCTACCTCCCTACACCATGGGAGTGTCTGCATCTCCCCTAGGACCCTGCACCCCCATACAAAGGAAATTGTTGCCATTCCTGGCCAGGAATGGCAATGGCTTGGGCAAATCCAATCCAATCCCAAAGGCACCTCCCTCAGAAGAGGAAAGCAGCAATGAGTTCTGCTGAGGCAGGAGGAGAATCTGAGACACTGGAATGAATTGGATGGAATTCAGCAAAGGGAACAGAGATGTCAACAGGTTCAGTTTGGTGCCAAGGGTCAATCTCTCACCTTCACCATGGGAGACTCCTGCAGAGGAAAATCAGTTTGGGTGAGGATTAGAAAGATTGTGAAAGGAAAATCTCCTTGGGGCTGGAAGGATTTTACATGGAGCCTGGGAAGAAAGGCCTCAAGGAAGCCCTTCTGTTGCCTCACAAGGCTCTGAATGGACTCCCTCACTCTCTCAACAACTTGAGAGAGAAGCCTGTCTGGGGTTAAATCCAATCCTAGTGCCAGACTTGGTCCCTGGTTTATGACTCAGAGTTTGGGTGCAGGGATTTCAGGGGCAGTGCTTTCCCCAGGCACTGTGGCTCCTGTAGAACTTGAAGGCAGCAACAGCAGTTTGAAATCCTTTCAAGAGTTCTGGTGAATCATGAGCTCAGGTTGTGGGATTTCATAGCAGCACTTAACAAGTCAAACCCCAACAGCTGGTTACAATCAATGCAGGGATTTAGATCAGGATTCCACAGGCTTTGACCCACAGTCCTCATCTTGAGGTCCAACAGCTGAAGAGATATGAGGAGAGAAGCTGCCAGGGAAGACTGAAGCAAAATGTGTTTGTGTAGCTCAGCCTTCTCCTCAGCCATTGTTACCAGCTGTCCAGTCTTGCTCATCACAGAGGACATCCTTCCTTTGACTTTCATTCTCTGGCTGGCAGGCCTGCAGAAGCTTCTTCTTGTTCTTTGCATGCCTAGAAAGGTTCAGCTCCAGCCATAGCTTGGCCTTCCTGACCCCATTCCTACACCACAGGGCAGTGTCCCTGTGCTCTTCCCAGCATCCCTCTCCCTGCTTCCACTGCCTGTGCAGTTCCTTCTTGCCCTTCCCTTTCACCAGCAGGTCTTGACCAGGCCACCCAGGGGAGCAGTGGAATCCTCATCCCTAGAGGTGTTCCAAGCTGTGCAGCCCTGGCACTGCAGGACAGGGCTTCATGGCCATGGTGGTGTCAGTTGTCAGAGGTCTGTTGCAGCAGAAAGGATTCTATCATTCTATGCTTCCATGACTCAGCCATGCCAGTCTCTTGCCTGTCTTGCCTGATCTCTTTCCGCCAGCTGTTAATGTTTGTGTGCAGCTGGCTCCCCCTGGCTGTGCTGAGCCATCAACACAAGGCCACAAGCTGAGAAACTGCAGGGCACTACAGCTAATGAAAGGAGTCCCTGGTTCTGTGTTGACCAGAGCAGGAGTCAGCATGACAAGCCTCTTGGAAACACCAAGTGGGACACAAAGGCAGCAAAGCCAGGGGCAGTGGGGAGAGAGCAGAGCTGGGTTGCTGGGAGAGGAATGTTTGAGGAAGATCAAAGAGAAGAACTTGGATGGGAAAGAGGGAAAAGAAAATCTAAAGCATAACCATTTGGCCTCTTTGGATTCCAGCTCCTACTGGAGTTCCATCCTGTCTGGCACTGCTGCACTCACAGGTGGAGTTACTTGTGGTGAAGGCACATTATGCCCAGAATTATGCCCAGATACTGAAACTTGTCCCAGCATGTGGACAAGTTCCCCCTCCTTTCATGAGGGAAACAAAGGCTGAGGCAGCACAGACCCCTGCACACCCCCATGGCATGGGATGCTGGTGCTGATGCCCTCTTTCTCTTAGGATAGGATAGGATAGAATAGAATAGAATAGAATAGAATAGAATAGAATAGAATAGAATAGAATAGAATAGAATAGAATAGAATAGACCAGGTTGGAAAAGAACTTCAAGATCATTGAGTCCAACCTATTACCCAACACCATCTAATCAACTAAACCATGGCACCAAGTGTACCATCCAGTCTCTTCCTAAACACCTCCAGTGATGGTGACTCCACCACCTCCCTGGGTAGCACATTCCAATGGCAAATCACTCTTTCTGTGAAGAACTTAGTCGTAACATCCATCTTTGTCCTCTCTCCTTGCCCGAGCTGCTAAGCTCCTGCCATAGCCTTTGCCATTAAGCTCATTGCTATTAAGTCTTCTCTCTCCTAGATGCAAGCAAATGAGTGGCCTCTGCAAGGTGAGGAGAAGCCAGCATCTGGGCAGGCCTATTGAGCCTTAGCCCTGAGAGTATCTCCAGAGGAGAGACCAACACTGAGAGCCTGAGAAGCTGCAGCATTGCATTGCCAGCCTCACCGGTCGGGAGAGCCCAACGTGCCTTCAGGAGGACTGGAGCCCCAAGGGTAAGATCTGCCCAGTTGCTGGGAAAGGGACTTAGCTGAGTCTGGCAGTGCAAACGTCTGCCTCAGCCTGAAGCAGCAGACTGAGGAGCTGCACAACCCTGTGTGTCAGCTCAGAAAGCAGGAGCAGTGCGTAGGCACATGCCTGTGTGACCCTGCCACTGCAGGAGAGGAGTTGCTGATTCCCCCACTCCCTGCCCTGTGAACCCCAGGGGAATGCAGAGCACTGTTCATGCCCTGTGCTCCAAAGCCAGGACCCCTCTGATAGGGTCCTGCCCACACTGGTTTTTCCAGGGCTGCTCTCTTTCCACCTCCACACTCTCCTGCTGAGCCTCTGTGTTGGGGCAAGGCCTGAGTGCTCTGGCAGCCTGGACACCATCCTGCCGTGTGGCAGTCCCATGACCACAGGCAGACACAGGCCATGGGAACTTCTTTGGCTCAGATGGCCTCCACCAGAGCAGTTCCAAACAGACAGGTGATCTGCTTGGGGCAGTGCCTGAAGGCTTAGGTCTTCTTCCAAAGTTTCCTTCAAGAGCATGCCCAACAGATGCAAAGAGCAGGGAACAGCTAAAGTGTGTGAGTGTGCAGGGCTGGGGCACACAGCAGTGTCCTCACACAGCCAGGCCTCCTGCAAGTGACCTGAAGCATCAGCAGAGAAGGCTCTGGACTGTGTCTGTGTTCACTGGACACCCTGGGGAAGCTGTCCCAGGGCAGTCACCCCAGACTAGCCTTCACAAGCAGCGTTTCCAGCAGCAACCTCACACCTCAGCTTGGAGAGACTCTTTGTCCCTCCACAGGAGGACATGGCCTCAGGAGGTCAGCAGAGCCTGTTTGCATTGTGCAGATGAGATGTCAGCAGATGAGCTGAGGTGAAGCTGAGTGAGCAAACACCATCAGCTATTGCTGGAGGTACCAGGGCACTGGAGGTGTGAGGAGCCTCCCAGCCTCTGGCAGGGGCAGCAGGAGGCCAGGGAGACTCTCTGTCTGCTGCAGGGCAGGGCCTGTGTGAGTGATGGGGAAAGACTCTGTCTCTGAACATCCCACAATTCATTAGGGGTCTGTGTCTGTGAGGCCAGCTCAGATGTGGACACCTGGCAGAGCTGGGACATTGCTGGGTGTCACTCCAGAACAAACCCTACTGGCCCAGGCAGATTCATCTCAGATGGCTTGGGCAGGCCGCTGTCTGCTCACATCACCCTTGCTGGACTGTGCCCTGAGATGTGCACAGAGCCATCCCAGAGGTTCTGGGCTCCTTGGAAAAGGCCTCTTCAAGAACACCAAACAGGAGGGTGGGGAACATTGCAGGCTGGTCACCCTCAGCACAGTCCCTGGGAAGGTGAAGGCTCAAACACCTCTGCAGCCATTTGCAGGCCCTTGCAGGACAAGAGAGGTATTGCTGAAGCCATACAGGCAGGGGCAAGCAGGGGATGTTTTGTGCCTGGACCTTAGCCAGGGCTTTGCCATGGTCCCCCACAGTCTCTTTAGAGCCAGACTGCTGAGAGCTGGAGTGCAGAAATGGGTGAGGTGGTGGCTGGGGGGTTGAGGAAGCCCAAATATCACCAGTGGAGAGTCCTCCTGGCAGACACTTGCCAGTGGCATCCCTCAGGGCAAGCCCTTGGGCCAGCACTGTGCAATCTCTTCATGAACTCCCTGCACCATCTGAGCCAGGGCCTTTGCAGCTCCTCTGGAGATGAAGCCAAACTGGGCAGAGCCCTTGAGGGACCTCATCTGCTTACCCCTGCCCTGAGCAGGATCATTGGACAAGAGGATGTGCAGGAGTCTCCTCCACAACTGCAGCAGGACAGAGCCAGCAGCTCCTCCACTCAAAGCCTTGGTAGGAAATCTGCCAGATGGATCTGGTGAAACTTTGATCTGCTCAGGCTCTGGCCACAAGGAGGCTGAGGGCTGAGTGTGCAATCCTGTGCTCAGCTGTGTCTCAGGAACTCACCACTCAGTAGGCAGCCAAGGACTGGGAAGGGGGAGGTGAGGCCACTTCTGCCTCCTGCGAGGATTGGCCAACAGCAGGAGCACAGCTGGGAAAGGGACTGTGAGGTCAGGTGTGTCTGCAGGAGCTGCTAGGGCAGCCCTGGGCTCATGGCTGGCAGATGGGCAGAGTGATCTGTCAGATGGCCTCTGCCAAAGGGCCTGGGCTGACTGCAGGAAGGGGCTGATGGGTTGGTTGCTGTGTCTCTGCTGCCTGAGGACCTGATGGGACAGCAGCAGGCACAGGGCTTGGTGCTGTCCAGCCAAGAAACTGCAAGGCCAGCAGCCTTGGGAGCTCCTGCTGAGGTAGGCAAGAGCAGGAGAGAGGAACACTGCCAGATGGTGCAGCCTGGCAGGTGCAGCCTGGCCATGAGAAGCAAGAAAACTCTCTCAAAGGGCAGTGCTGTGGCCTGAGAAGTTCTGCAGGAGTCTGGGATCATTCCTTCTCTTTGTGTCCCAGGGAGCAGAGGGTGAGTGTGGGCAGGTGTCAGTGAAGGCATGGGAAGGCCAAGGTGGGGAAGTGAGAGGAGTGTCTGCAGCCTGCAGGGCAGGAGAAGCAGCTGTGAGACAGGGCAGGACAAAGCTGTGGGAGAGCTGGCCAAGGGCAATGGCAGTGGTGGGAGTGATGAAGAGAAGCCACGGCTGTGCCCTCTTGGCTCTGGCAATTCTCTGTCCCCGAGGTCTGTGAGGAGATGTTGTCCTGAGGCACTGAGAGGTCCTCACTGCCTCTGTCCACAGCCCCAGGAAGGCTGGGGACTGTCAGGCCCTTGTCCTCCACTCAGCATCACAAACCCTACAGGGATGCTAAAGGAAGGCTGGAGAGGGACTTTTCATGAGGGTGTCTGGTGACAGGACAGGAGGGAAAAAGGTTGGAAGGAGAGGAAAAGGAGGTTTAGATTAGGCCTTAGGAAGAAGTTCTTCAGTATGAGGGTTGTGGGACTCTGGAATAGGCTGCCCAGGTAGGATGCCCTCTCCTGAGGGTCTTGAAGGCCAGGCTGGATGAGGCCTTGAACAGCTGAGTCTATAGGAGAGGCATCCTTGCCTATGGCAGGGAGGTTGGAGCAGATGAGCTCTGAGGTCCCTTCCAACCTAGGCCCTGCTATGCTGCCATGAAACCCACCCCCACCCCCACTGCACCTGAAGAACCTTGACCCACACATGAGGGACAGGATCTGCCTGCCCAGGGGCTGTGCTCAGGCCTTAGCCTTTGTGCTGCAGAAGCCAGAGCCAGAGTTTGCTCTCCTGCACTTTACCTTTGCCTGCTGCAATCACAGCCTCTCCTGAGCTGCTCTAACGAGTCCCTGGGGAGGCTTTGGCAGTAACAAGCCTCAGTGGGGCCAATCAGTGCTTCAAGGTCCTTTGTCTTTTGCTTCTTGCTTCTTGCACAGTTTCTTCACTCTTCTCTCAGTACCTGAGGGTCATGGAATGATCCCCAAGTGCCCTGAGGAGCTCTTTTTGTCTTTGTTGTTTTCTTCCAGATTTCAAAGTGCACCTCACAAAGCTCAGATTTTGATGGCAAACTATTTGATTCTTTCTCAGATGAGGGCAGAGGTGACAGCAGCATCCACCAAGCCAGAATGATGCAGGCTGTCTGCTCAGGAGGTCTGGAGTGGGAGGAGAAGCTGTCCTTTGAGGGCCTACATTGAGTGGACAACTTTGCTCCTCACCCTCCCCATCCTCCCCATTGCTGTCCCTGCCCACCTGGGCCTTCCATCCCTGCTCCTTGCATCAGACTTCTCCACTGCTCTCTGCAGATGGAGCTCACAGCTCCATGGCACCAGCTGCCCCCTGCTCTCCTTAGACAACTGCCTGCACACAGACACAGAATTATTGCTCTTTGGAAGCAGAGCAAAGCCAAGGCTGAGAAAGTTCCCTCAGCAATCCAAGGCCTCTGGACCCATCTGCTCAGCACAAGCTGTCTCTCAGCAGCTTGCCTGTCCACAAGGATGAGGCAAAGCCAACAAGTTGTGCCATGGCTGTGATTTCTCAGCCAGTCAAGAGTTCTTGAGAGTGAGAAGCAGGTGAAAAGGTTGGACCCTAGCACCCCATCCCCATGAAGCAATCCTGAATTCAAATCTCTTTCTATGCCTGTGCCTGGAGAGAAGCACCAAGCACACAGACACAGGGACAGAGCTGGCTGGGTCCAGTGGAACATAGAGCCCCCAACATGGTGACAGCAAAGGTGTCTGTCCAAAGACACAGAGAGGTGGAGAGGTGGCTGTCAGAGAGGCTGCCCTGGAGTTCAGTTCCCTTCTGCTGGAGTTCAGGGCAATCACTCACTAAGCTTTAACATTCTCAGAGGATGAGACCTGAGCCTGGAGAAGTCTGACTTGGTGCTGGCCCTTGGTGCAGGTTGTGCCTGAGAGATGTCTGAGTGGGGGATATGCTGCACACAGCTGCTGGGATCCAGGAGAGCTCCAAGGCTCTGGCTTTAGGCTCAGTTTTGAGAGGTGGAGATCATTGACTTCCATCAGGTGTTTCTCTGATCTGGAGAACCTTGGATGCTGAATCATCCTGGGATCTTTTGCCACTTGCACAGACCCTGAAGCTTTTGACCTCCAGAGTTTTCTCTCACCTCCCTGTTGGCTGTGATCCAAGCACAGATGCACTGAGCTGGCAGGAGGTGACCAACCCCCAAGCCATAGGGAGAGCTGTGCAAGGCTGGGAGAACCCTGGTCAGGGCTGAGCCATTCCTTGCAGGTCAGTCCTCTCCTCTGAACCCTTTGCTTCTCTCTGGCTGGGATCATATCCTTCTCTTCTCTCCATCAGCCCTGCTCCTTTGTGCTGGGGAGGAGCAAAGTTTGCAGATCTGCTCCTTGCAACAGGCCAGAAGGGAAAGAACCCAACTTTGGCACAGCAGCAAGATCCCAGGCTCCAGCTGATCCCTGAGCACCTCCCAACCCTCTCCAGACCCTCTTCCCAAACCACACTTCACCACTTGTGGAGCTTTGAGGGTCATTGGCTGTGATGAGAATTTAGGAGTTCACCTGCCTGAGCCCCAGGTGGTCAGGTATCAGTTGCATGGCCAGAGGGGGATGGTTGGGCTGGCTTTGTCCTGGGGGTGTCAGCCCCATCAGCACTACAACCAGGGGACTCAGCACAGGAGTTAGGGCTCTGATCCCTCCATTGCAAGAAGTCACACACAGTGTCCTTACTTCTCAGTCACTTGGTCCCCAAGAATCTGCCCAAGAGCAGAGGGGTGACCATTCCTCTCAGCAGCATGGCCTCCCAGAAGGACCTGGACAAGATCTGGGAGGAGAAGAATCACCTGAAGAATAATTTGGAGGAATCCAAGCTCAGCCTTAAGGAAGAGGAGAAGTGGTTGATGGAGACATGGCTGAGGACAGCAAGGATGAAGTGTATGAGGATTAGGAGGAGGATGACAATAATTATGAGGACAAAGGGGATGATGGGGATGAAGAAGAGGATGATATGGAATAGGAGAAGAATGAAGAGGAGGAGGAATATGAAGAGGAGGACTAGGGCAAACCCATATCAGCCCCTCTGTGCCACCCAAGCAGCCACATCAGTGCCCTGAGGGTAGGCAAAGCTTTCCACTCAGCTTGGAGCTGCTGAAGCCCCACTGCCTCCAGCCCAGTGCCCAGCCCTCTGTCAGTGGTGACTACAGCAAGAGCTTCACCCTCAGCTCCAACCTCATCCGGCACTGCTGTGTCCACAGCCAGAAGCAGCTGCACTTCTGAGCTGCGTGGGGCAAGAGCTCAACCCAGATGTCTACCCTCAGCCAGCACTGCTGCACCCACACCGGTGCCAGCCCTTTACCTGCACAGGCTGCTGCAAGGGCTTCATCCGCAGCTTCTCCCTCACCTGGCATAGTCACCCCCACGCCGGTGACCAGCATGCCCCAGAGGACACAGCAATACACCGACCCCCGGCACTGCCAGGCCAAACGTGACCCCCCTGGGGAGACCTTCTGCAGCAGCTTGAACTGCAATCTCCTCTTTTACACCTTCTTTCCTCAGAAGCAAATGTGCCCCTGCCCTTCTCTGCACCCAGCCAGTGCTGAGGAGAGGAATGACAGTGCTGAGTCAGCACAGCCAGTGCCACCACTGCAGCTGGGCTGGGATTTGGCTGTTTGTTCCTCAACACTTTGGGTTTCCTAGAGGTAAAAGAAAATCCTCATCCCAAGGATAATGCCTGATTAGAATGGAAACCCCAGCCCTAATAAAGTATTGTCTTTGGTTGCTTTTCCTTGGACATTTCTTTCCCAAAAGGCCACTTTTGGGGACATTTCTTCCTTAGGGCCAGGGATGAAGCCATGTGCCCACTGCAGGGAGGTGTCCTTGAGGGGTCCTGGGAGGGTCTTGAATGTGAAGTGAGGAAATCAAACTCAGAGCCTCCCATAGCCATGCAGCAGTATCCTTCACTAACCTGCATGGACATGGAATGATGGCTCCAAAATGTACCTGTGCTGGAAAGGTTAACCATGGTCCTCATCTAGGACTCAGTCACACACAGGCAGTAGAAGGATAAAATCTTATTAGATAAACTTTGCTCCCATCTCCTGTCTTCTTAGCAACATTACAGTCCCTATGTCTTCTGTTGTATATTTTTCCTGTTGGTCCTCTGCCAATCCCACAGAACTGTCCTTCTCTTGTCCGTGAGGCCCAGGGCTGTGAGAACCCAGCCTGCTTTCCAGACTCAGCCTTATTTCTCTCTCTGTCTAGAGCTGCCATCTGCTGCTCTAGCTCCATTTGCTCTCTCAAGCTCCAGGATTACTTGATTGATGTCAGAAAGCTAAGCTCTGAACTAGTGGGAGAGTTTCTAACAGTTAGTGAGAAAGTTAAGAAGTCTCCTTCCCTCCGATATCCTGCTGAGTGTTCTGGGAAGGGCTCAGCTGAGGGCCAGTTCTGAGAGGCAGACGTTGGGTTGTGGCGTGGTTGAGGCCTGGGGTTAATGCCCAAGGGTCATGGCAAGAGTAAAGGCTGGAGGCAGGATGAGTAATGGGGGCAGAGTCAGGGTCAGGGGTGGGTTTGGGAGGGGCTGAGGTGTAAGGGGTGAAGTGTGGGCTAGACTCATCTCCACTTGTGACCGGTTTAGGCTATGCCTTTAAGAAAGAGACAGTTGCTGAACACTCTGGCTGAATGTTTTTGATATTTAAACAAAACCAAGATAGTCTAAACTAATTTCATTGGTAGATGGTAGAATGCAATTTTAAGTTTGGGTTCTGTTAGTTCAGTCTGGTCTGGGTTCAGGCTGGGTGCAGTCTGTGCTTCTCTGTCCTGTGGGCTGGACGGCTTCTCTCTTTCTGAAGCAGGAGTGACCTTGGTTAACAAAGCTAACCAGATAAGAAAACTAATTCTTGCATGTGCTTTTGAGCTAACAGAATTTTTCTTCCTTAATTGCCTTTCTCTCTCTCTCTAACCCATTTTGGGAAAAAGGGGAGGTAGGGAGGGAGAGAGGGGGGTTCAGGGAACCCCCCTGGCCGGCTGGAGGGAAAAGGCTTTTCTGCATTACGTTCATTGCTGTGTACTTCTGTATATATATTGTAAATATTGTATATTTGTGTACATATTCATTGCATTCCATTGATGCCTGTAAATGTAGCTTTCATCTGCTTTTCCGACTGAGCTAGCTGTGGTTTCTTTGTGTGTGTGTGGTGGGGGACTTTCTCACCCCACCACAATCTGCCTCAGCCTGAAGCAGCAGACTGACAACAGGTACAACCCTGTGTGTCCTGCCGCTCCTTCGAGCCAAGCAAAGGGGAAGCTGCTGCTTCATGCACCTGTGCCTCTTCCCAGGGGCCATCCATGCCAGCCCCAAAGTCTGTTGCCATTAGGCTGACCTCTGCCAGGTCCAGGCCCATCTGCCATTGTGCCAGATCAGAAACCTCCAAGCCTGCCTACCGGGAACCGTGGCCCCGCCCTGCCATGCAGGCTGACTCTGTGAGGGCCGACCCCATCCTGGGACCAGCCCTACTGGCCCTGCCAGCCCAGCCTCGCAGGACCACTCCCTGCCATCCAGAGAGAGCCACCTGAGTCCTGTGAAGGGAACCTGCTGCACAGCTAGGCTAAGGTCCATTCCCTCTGCTGCCACGGAAGGGAGAATACATCACTGTCCAGACCAGCCAGGAGTCAGCCCAGCGACAGCAGCCTGCCAGAACCGAACCTTGCTACAAACAAAGGACACAGCAGTCTGCTGGAACCTATCCACCTGCTTTCCACTCACTAACACTCAGTTCAAAGAACCCGAGTCTAGCAGGATAATCGTTCCAGTCCAATCCTCTGATACACAGTGTAATATCTCTGTATATAGTTAGCAGTCACCAGAGTCCTGTCGAGTCGCCATCTGGTGGACAAGCAGTGGAATTACAGCCTGTTTCATAGCAGTAGAAATTAACTCTGTAAATATCCTGATTGAGTCCAAATTATAAATACTAAACCACTGATGGGATGTATTTCACAATCATGCACTAGAATATGGATATAAAATAGTGATTCATTGGTTATTGATTATTTTAATAAGTAATAAGAATTAATATTTATATAATTAATATTTCATATTCATAAATCAATAACCTCTTCATCACAGACAGAACAAACCCCACAGTCCCTTTCCAGCTGTGTTCCTGCTGTTGGCCATTCCCCTCCCCAGGCAGAAGTGACCTCACACCCCCCTCACACTCATTGGCTTCATACTGAATGATGAGCTCCTGAGACACAACTGACCAACTGATCCCACACCCAACCATCCCCCTCCATGTGCCCAGAGCCGATCAAAACTTTGATCCAATCCATCTGGCATATTTCCTACCAAGCCTCTGAGTGGAGAAACCTTCCTCAGAGGAGCTGCTGGTTCTGTCCTGGTGATCTGTGGAAGAGGTCCCTGCACATCATCTTGTCCAATGACAAGGGTTAAGCAGAGGAGGTCACTTAAGGCCTGTGCCCAGTTTGGCCTCATCTCCAGAGAGGCTGCAGTGGCTCTGAGTCAGAAGGTGCAGGGAGCTGATGAAGAGATTGCACAGCGCTGGCCCAAGGGCTTGCCCTGAGGGATGTCACTGGGAAGTGGCTGAAAGGAGGACTCTGCCCTAGCGACTTTTGGGCTTGATCCACCACTCACCTTCCCACCCAACACCTCATCCATTCCTTCAGTCCTGCTATCACTAGTTGTAGTGGATGATGCTTATGGCCAGGATTGTGCCCCAAATATTTCTAGGACTTACTTTTCTATGTGTTAACCCTCCTTTGTTTCCCCCTCCTTTCTGAAGGCGGCAGGGGGGATCCTGGTGCCACTGAGTCCAGGTAAACTGCCTGCCAGGGCGTGGTCTCACCCCTGTGGTAGGCAAGGGCCAGGCTATATGTTTGTTTCCCTGTTCATGGCATAAGCTTACACCATATTTGGTAGCTGCCAGTTCATTGGTTAACCTTGGTGTTAGCAACAGATGTTCATTGGACCAGTATTCACTGGGGCAAATGGTCAATAGGGGTTGTTTGGTGATGAACCCCCGCCACACATTGGTGTTCGAGCCTGTATCTGTGTGCACACCAGTGCTGTTGTGGTTCACCTTGCCTGGGACTAAAGCCAGTGCTCCAAGAGGCTTCGTGGTACTTTGCCACCATCACCCAACCTCGTGCAGTGCTGTGGACAGTACCCCGTGGGATCAACTGCTGCATGATCCATCGCCGCGGGAGAAAACCTGGTAACCCGTGTGAACCAGCGCTGCTGAACTGCCATAGTGCCCCCTGCCTCGAGCGGGGAACCTCCGTATCCCGGGAGCAGCAGCAGCCAGGTGGCGCAGCCACGCTGCCGGCACCATTTCCTGTGTTCTCATTACGGCACATCCGTGCCACGTTCTGCGGACTATAAACATTATCAAGGGAAGACTTCACGAAGTTCTCAGCTTGTGAGTAAGCCAAGCCTTTCTTCATAGAGTTTCAGTTGGGGTAGCGTGCAAATCGCTCCGGGTGGAGGATCGCCGGTCACTGACCAACCCCTACCCCGCCGCTTTCTGAATCAGTTTCGATCCTAAGTTCTGTGAATCATTTGGTTTAAGTGCCTATACCTAAACATTCTGTAAAGATAGTTCCACTAACCGAATATCGATACCTGTGAAGGGGACTGTACATACCCCATGGCAGAGTTTGTATATATATAGAAATAAACCTAACAGATATTTTTCATTGATACCTCTGCCGCTCATTTCTGAGGGCATATTCATAACAGTAGGTTTAGGCTGGACAGTAGAAAAAAAAATTCCCAGGAAGAGTGTTCAGGGAGTGGAATGTGCTGCCCAGGGACATGGTGGAGTCACCAAGCCTGGAGGTGTTTCAAGGTGCTTTGGATGTGGTGCTTGGGGATATGGTTTAGGGGTGACCCTTGTGGAGTAGGGTTAATGGTTGGACGTGGGGATCCTGAGGGTCTTCTCCAACCTGAATGTTTCTGTGATTCTGTGACAGACTGAGAGCCCTGGGGCTGTTTAGTCTGGAGAGGAGAAGTCTGAGAGGGGATCTGATCAGTGGTTATCAATATCAGAGGGGGGTGTCAGAGGAAGGTGCCAGGCTCTTGGCAGTGGTGCCCAGTGATAGGACAAGGAGCAATGGATGCAAGACGGAACACAGGAGGTTCCACCTGAGCATGAAGAGACTCTCCTGTGCAGTGAGGGTGCTGGAGCCCTGGAGCAGGCTGCCAGAGAGGTTATGGAGTCTCCTTCTCTGAAGACTTTCAAACCTGCCTGGATGTGTGTTTGTGTGACCTGCCTTGGGTGATCCTGCTCTGGCAGTGGGGTTGGACAGGATGATCTCTGGAGGTCTCTTCCAACCCCTCATATTCTGTGATTCTGTGATTTCAGCCCTCCCAGTTCAGAATGGGCTCATCAGGACACCAAAGCCTCTCCTCAGCCCTAGCCTGAACCTCAGCCCTCAAAGATATCTACGAGCCCTCAGCCCTTCCCTGGACACTTCAGCTCAAACCTCCTTCCTGTGCTGTGATGCCTCTTTTATATCCCCTCCTACCCTTCAGTGACTCTGCTTGGCCCCTGGCAAAGGGCAGGGGCTGAGAGCTCCCAGGGCAGCCTCATGGCTTTGGAAGAGGAGTAGGAGGTGGCCTGTAGCTGAGCAGCTGATGGACACCAGGAGCAGAGGGCTGGCAATGCCATGGGCAGGTCAGCTGTGCCTCAGGATCTCCTGCTCAGCAGCAGGCACAAGGCTGGGCAGGGGCGGGGAGGTCACTGCTGGCTCAGTAGCTGATAGGGCAGCAGCAGGAAGAGGGCAGGAAAGGGACTGGGAGGTCACTTCTTGCTGCAGCAGCTGAGAGGGCAGCCCCTGACTCCTCTCTGGCCTCTGTGCTTTTGGCCTCGGAGATGCCAGAGGCCCCAGCAGGCAGCAGAAGGCATGTGGAGGGCAAGGGACTTGTGTGACTCCCTGTCCCTAAGCACCTGGTGGCCCCTGCAGGAAGAGCCTTGCAGCTGGGTTTTCACCTCCATGCTACCTGAGGGCCTGCAGGGACAGCAGCAGGGACAGGGCTTGGCTGTGGCAGCTGGAGAAGCTGAAAGGCAGCAGCAGGGACCTGCCCTGGAAGGCTCTGCAGAGGTTTCTTGTGGCTGCTCAGCTGCCAGGCCACAAGCAGGCTGAGGCCTTGGGCCAGAACTGGCTGTTGTGAATAGGTTATTAAATTTATTAATATGAAATATGAATTATGAAAATATTGCTTTTATTAATTATAAAATTATTAATATGAATCACTAACCTATATACATGTTCTAGTGCACATTTGTGAAATACATTCCATAAGTGGCTTAGTTATTAGAACTTGATTGGACTATTTACAGAATTCTTTCTATAATGAAGGGTGCAGTTCTGCCACTTGGCCACTAGATGGCGACTCGGCGGGACGCGGGCGGCTTCTGGCTCTATACAGCAATATTATAATCTCTATGCATCAGCGATTCCTCTGCTAGACGCAGATACTTTGAACTGAGTGCTAGTGGGTGGAAAGCACGTGGGAGATACTCTGTAGCTGTTTGTAGCAAGGTGGGGGTCCAGCCGACTACTGCCGCTGGACTGGCTCCTAGTCAGGTTGGATGGCGGCGCTGGGTTACTGTCTCCTCTCTCGGCAGCAGTGGAGAGGGAACAATGGAACCTGGGCTTAGCTCGGAAGCAGGTTCCCTTCAGGACTCAGTAGGTTCCCTCCAGACAACAGGGATAGGTCCTGGTCGGGTTCGGCCTGTGGGGTTGGCCCTGGGAGTCGGCTTGCACGGCAGGGCGTAGGCAGCTCAGAGGTTCCTGGTCAGACAACAACAGGAAACAATAGCTATGGGGTCGGCCCCGTGGCAACGAGTCTCGGGGATGATGTAAACAGCCTCAGGGAAAGAATGTGGCTGCACTGAGCTGCAGCTTCTCGGTTACTGGGCTTGAAGGAACAGCAGGACTCTCAGAATGGTCCCGGGTTCGGTGCAGTATAGGCACGAACAATGCTTTAGCCTTCCCTGAGGTTTACAGGGCTCAGAGCAGCAATCGTGGTGGCTCCTCTCCCACTATGGCGGGGCTAGGTATAGTTTCATAGTTTCAGTTAGGGTTGGGGTTGGAAGGGACCACAAGGATCATCTAGTTCCAACCCCACTGCCATGGGCAGGGACACTCTACACTAGATCAGGCTGGACAGAGCCTCATCCAGCCTGGTCTTAAACACCTCAAGGAACGGGGCCTCAACCACCTCCCTGGACAACCCATTCCAGGCCTTCACCACCCTCACGGTGAAGAACTTCCTCCTCATGTCCAGCCTGAATCTCCCCACCTCCAGCTTCATCCCATTCCCCCTAGTCCTATCACTCCCTGATAGCCTGAAAAGTCCCTCCCCAGCCTTCTTGTAGGCCCCTTCAGATACTGGAAGGCCACAATGAGGTCACCTTGGAGCCTTCTCTTCTCCAGACTGAACAGCCCCAACTCCTTCAGTCTGTCCTCATAGGAGAGGTGCTCCAGCCCTCTGATCATCCTCGTGGCCCTTCTCTGGACACCTTCCAGCACCTCCAGATCCCTCTTGTCATAGGGGCTCCAGAACTGGAGGCAGTACTCCAGGTGGGGTCTCAGCAGAGCTGAGTAGAGGGGGAGAATCACCTCCCTTGACCTGCTGGCCACACTTCTCCTGATGCAGCCCAGGATCTGATTGGCTTTCCGGGCTGCAAGTGCACATTGAGAGCTCCTGTTGAGCTTCTCGTCCACCAGCACCCCCAAGTCTCTCTCCTCTGGGCTGCTCCCCAGCCAGTCACTGCCCAACCTGTATTTGTGCCTGGGATTGCCTCGACCCAGATGCAGGACCCTGCCCTTGGTCTTGTTGAAGCTCCTGAGGTTGGCTTGTGCCCACCTCTCCAGCCTGTCCAGGTCCCTCTGGATGGCATCCCTTCCCTCCAGCGTGTCTGCTGCACCACACAGCTTGGTGTCATCAGCAAACTTGCTGAGGCTGCACTCGATGCCACTGTCCATGGCACCCACAAAGATGTTGAACAAGCCTGGTCCCAGGACTGATCCCTGAGGGACTCCGCTTGTCCCTGGCCTCCACTGGGACATGGACCCATTGACAGCCACTCTTTGGGTGCAGCCATCAAGCCAGTTCCTTATCCATCTAGTGGTCCACCCATCAAACCCATGTGTCACCAGCTTGGAGACCAGGATGTGGTGTGGGACAGTGTCGAAGGCTTTGCTCAGGTCCAGGTATCTTAGACATATAGCACGTCTATAATCTCCGATATAATTAACTACTCATTACCAGGTGTACCTCACCTTATCTTAGACATATATCGCATCCATAACGTCCGGCGAATCAGGGAACGTCACCAGCATAGAGGCAGACAGATTAATCTCACAGAGACTGGTCCAAAAGCCACCATTAGTGACACTGATGAACATGAGCATCTCCACAGTCCTTAAAAGCCAAATTTCTTCTTGGTGGTGCAAGTGAGAGTCGCAATGAGTAGTTGGCCAAGGCAAACGTTCGGGGCCACCATTTGTAATAGTGTAGATGTTTTAATCACCTCAAGCAATGCTTCCAGGACAGGATGTAAGCAGGTGAAGACGTTTATTATGTTACACAGCAAGGTTCTCTAGTCCATCAGCAGGCACATGTGTCACATCTCAACTGGTCATTCTCTACTGGCATGAGTGTCATTAAGGCATTGTGGTGGTTTGGGCCTTAACTGGGGCTTAAAAGCTCAGATGGGGGCAAGGCTGAGAATCCCCTTCCCCAACAGAGAGAGAGAAGGGAGGGAGGGGAGCAAATCCACCAAGAAATAATTTGGGTTCAGCTTGGAAGTAGAGAGGCAAAGAACTTTTCTTTAAACAGTATATATGTATATATGTATTTATGTAACAATGACAGGCAGGGTTCCCAAGGGTAAGGAACAAGGATGGATGGGAGAAGGAGAGGAAAAGGAAAAACAGATTATGAGATACAGAACCAGTCCTTTGCAAAGTGTGGAAGCAGCAGGAGAGAGAGCAATGTCTGCAATTCTCCTCCCTCTTATACCCCTGCTGGACAAGGAGGGGGGAAGTGGAACAGACCAAGTCAGTTTCCCAGGGGAGGAAACACAAGCCCCAGGGAGGGAAGAAAAACTCTCACGAGCCCTCCCCCCTGTCTTTTTCCCAGGATGGGCGTAGCCCACCACAGGCAGACAGTAGGTCAGAATAACAAAACAATATTTGAACACATCCAAGCAAATGCTGCCCAGCTGCTCTCAGAGTCAGAGACAAAACATAGCTCCCTCTAATTCCAGCAAAGACAAATCTGCCCTATAGTCTTCTCAAGCTATCCAAAAACCAATCCTCTTCCCACAACCAAAGGTTTTTTCCCCTGCACTACTTCTTTCCTGGGCACCAACCCATTTTTCCTATGTGCTTTGTTCTCTCAGGCATCAACCTTTTTTTCCCCTGCAAGTCTTTTCCCTCGGGCACCAACCCTTTTGTTCTCTGCTCTTGTTATCTTTCGAGCACCAACACATTTTTCTGTGTACTTCATTTTTCTTGGCCACCAACCATTTTTCCCTCTGCACTTCTTTTCTCTCAGGCACCAACCCTTTTGTTCTCTGCGCTCCCTTTTTCTCGTTCCCCAACCCTTTTATTCCCTGTGCTTCTATTTTCTCGGGCACCGACCGTTTGGTTCTCTGCACTTCTTTTTTCTCACGCACCCAACATTTTTTCCTCTACTATCTTTTTTCTCAGGCATCAAACCTTTTCTCTCTGTGCTTCCTTTTCCTCTGGCACCAACCCCTTTATTCCCTGCACTTCTTTTTTCTCGGGCACCCATTGTTTTTATTCTTTCTCTTTCTTTTTTGCTCAGCCACCAACCCTTTTTTCCTCTGCGCTTCTTTTTCTGGGCACCTACCCTTTTATTCCCTGCACTTCTTTTTCTCAGGCCCCAACACTTTTTTCTCTATGCTTCTTTATCTTGGGCACCAACCCTTCTTTCCTCTGGCCTTCTTTTTCCTCAGGCACCAGCCCTTTGTTTCTCTGATCTTGTTTTTTTTGGGGAACCACTCTGTTTCTACACTGTGCTTCTTTTCTTCTGGGTACCAACCTTTATTTTCTGTGCTGCTTTGTTCTCGGGCACAACCTTTTGTTTCTCTGATCTTTGTTATCTGGCACCAACCTTTTTTCCCCCTACACTTCTTTTCCCTTGGGCACCAGCCTTTTCTTCTCTGTGCTTCTTTTTTCTGGGCCACCAATCATTTTTTTCTCTATGCTTCTTTTCTCTGGGGCACCAACCTTTTTTTCCCTTTGCTTTTTGTTTCCTCCGGCACCATCACTTATTTCCTCAGCACTTCTTTTCTCTCGGGTGCCAACCCTTTTCTTCTCTGCACTTCTTTTTTCTTGGGCACAGACCCTTTTCTACTCTGCTCCTCTTTTCTTTTGGGCACCAACACTTCTTTTCTCTAAGCTTCTTTTTTCTTTGTGCACCAACCATTTTATTCCCCTGCACTTCTTTTTTCTCAGGCACCAACCATTTTTTGCTCTGCCCTTCTTTTTCCTCAGGCACCAACCCTTTTTTTCTCGTCGCTTTTTATCTCTTGGGCACAAACACATTTTTTCTCAGCACTTCTTTTTTCTTGGGCGCCAACAGTTTTATTCCCTGCACTTCATATTTCTTGGGCACCAACAATTTTGTTCTCTGCTCTTGTTTTCTTTCAGGGACCATCACATTTTTTTCTGCACTTCTGATCTCTCAGGCACCAAGCCTATTTTTCCTTGCACTTCTTTTTTCTCAGCCACCAACTGTTTTTTTCTCTGAGCTTCTTATTTGTCGGACACAAACTATTTTATTCTCTGCTCCTTTATTCTTGGGCACCAATCATTTTTTCCTCTGTGCTTTTTCTTCTCATGCAGCAACTCTTTTTCCCTGCACTCTCTTTTCTTGGGCACTGACCCTAGAATTCTCTGCACTTCTTTTTTCTTGGACACCAGCCCTTTTTTTCTCTGCAGCTGATCCTGCAAAGGACCAGGAGGGATCAGGTTCCCCATGGGAACAAGAGAAAGAACCAGGGCTGCTGGCTTGGTTCTTATCTCTGGCTTTGGAAGATGGCCAAGGACAAACAGTGGATGAAACAAGCAGCAGGCCCCAGCAAGGCAAAGGAAATCTCTCCTCCTCTGTCCAGGCCTGTGTTTCAGCTGTGAAGGAACTGTCCCAGGAGTTCCATCAGCTCCAGAAGAAGTTTTTATTCCCCACCTGTACAGTCCTGTGTACTGCAGCAGCTGCTCCCCTGTCCAAGGGAGAGAATCTGGGAGGCACACACCACAGCACACCCTTTGCTTTACTTGTGTGACCATGGGGAGGACGTGAGGAAATAGAAGGGAAAACCCAATCTAGTCCTGGCTGCAGGAGTCTGTGACTTCCAGGGGAATTGTCCCCCCAGAGATGCTGCCTCAGTTTCCAGTGGGAAATGGCCTAAGAGGAGCAGGGAAGATAAAACTGCTTCTGGTCCTCCTCAAGAGACTCCCAAAGCATCTTCACAAGATGCAAGGGACCCAAGGCAGAATTAGAGGGACTCTGCCTCCAACCAGATGAAGGGGAGAGACAAATTGGTTTGTTGGACTGTACAGAACCAATGTCCTGGCAAGTTGAACCCATGAGAGGATAAAGCTTTAGCAGCTGCAGGTGCTCAGAGTGTTCTGACACCATCAAACCACGAGGGGTGGAACCCACCTGTGTTTCTGGTGTGACAGGAGGATCCCCACACCTGGATGTGTTGGAAGCTGAGTCACTGGACTCAATTGCCCCAGAGGTGGAAACACAGCCCCAGCATTTGCAGCATTTGGCCTGGGCATGGTCTGATCCAGACAGTGCTGGAACAGAGTGGAGCTGCAGAGCACCTGCAGTGTGCAGCCCTCTGGGTCCTGCAAAGCGACCTCCTGTGGAGTGAGAATGAACAGTGCCTGAGGTGTGCTGCTGATTGCTGCTGGGCATGGTGCAGGTGGCCCAGAATGAGGGCTGGGGAATATCAAAGGTTAATTTGCTGCCATTACTCCACGCCACCCTGCCTCATGCCACCTTCACAGGGACAGTGCTGGCTGGAGCAAAGCACTACAGGGCCTGAAGTTTAGATTGCCACATGAGAGGCTTCCTGTTCCGGTTGCTGCTGTTGGGTTCTGGCTCTCAGGGGCTGGCTCTTTGCTGAGGGGAGGGCTGTAGGGGTTTAACTCCTGGCTGCTGCTCGCTGCTGTGCTTCTTTCTGCAAACAGCCTCAGGTCAGTGTGCATGATGGGATCTCCTTTGGATTCAACTCTTTTGAGCTTATCTCAAGTCCTTATCTCAACCCAGAGGGTTTTTTGACTCGTGTGTGTGTTATCTTCCCCTCACTTCTGTTGTGGGGGGAACAGGCAGCTTAACCTCTTCTTAGCTCTTCAACCTGTTCCAGCCCCAGAGTGGAAAGCCAACAGAAGCTTTCTGAGTTCTTCCAAAGATCTCCATGAGATTCCCCCTACACCTTCTAAAGATCCCAAAAGTCAGTCCTAGGACCATCCGAATCCCAAACAGCTAAGATCATCTGAAAGTCCCTGAAGAATGCCTCTGAGATGGCCCTCAAGACTCCTCTGAGAACCTCATTTTCCCCCTCCCTGAACTGGGCACACTGCTCCACCCCAATACTTGGGAGCAAATGCCCCCCAAAATTTGGGCATTGAGGCAGGGATATCTGCAATAAAAGCAAACAGACAGGATCTGGGTAACTTTTCAGTTTTATTGACACTATTGGTCAATGCACAGAGGGTTTCTTACCCAGGGAGACACAAAGCATTGGGGAAGAACCAGACTGACCCTGGCAAAGCCCTGCTGAGCTGCACTGGGAGTTCCAGCTATGCCGACTCAGCACTGTAGTTGCTCTCATTAGCAATAATTGGTGTTCAGAAGGGCAGGAAGTGTTTGTTGCTGCTGGGTCCTCCAGTTCCTGAGCACTGCAAAGGAAAAAGAGATGATATTGGTGCTGGAAAGGGACTCTCAAGAGGGGTCACGGTTACACAATAGATTCTAGGTGGACTTATGCCTCCCCTCCAGTGCAGGCTGCTCTCTGGTGTGGGTGCCGCGGTGCTTGTTGAGGTAACCCTTCTGGGTGAAGCGCTTCCCACAGTCAGCGCAGGTGAAAAGCTTCTCACCAGTGTGGGTGCGGCGGTGACAAGTGAGCTGTTGCCTCTGGCGGAAGCTCTTTCCACAGTCATCACAGGTGAAAGGCTTCTCACCACTGTGGGTGCGGCGGTGACAAGTGAGATCGTGCCTACGGCTGAAGGCCTTGCCGCACTCAGCGCAGCTGAACGGCTTCTCGCCACTGTGCACACGACGGTGCTCTGTGAGGATTCCGTTCTTGGTGAAGCTCTTGCCACAGTCGCCACAGCTGTATGGTCTCTCACCACTGTGGATGAGTTGATGCTGGATGTATGAATTGCTCCTGGTGAAGTTCTTGCCGCACGCAGCACAGGGGAACAGATGCTCTCCGGTGTGGATGCGGCGGTGGATGGTGAGGCTGGAGCTACGTTTGAATTTCTTGCCACAGTCCCTGCAGGTGAAGGACTTAGTGCTGTGTACACTGCGGTGCTTGGTGAGGGAAGACTTGTGAGTGAAGGTCTTGCCGCACTCAGCACAGCTGTACGGCCTCTCACCGGTGTGGGTGCGGCAATGCTGGAGATGCTCAGAGCTCTTGCTGAACCTCTTGCCACAGTCACCACAGATGAGGGGCCGGGGGCCAGAGCAGGGGCAGTGGTGCTTCACCTGCTCTGAGCCAGGTGGAAAGTTCTGCCCACACTCAGGGCACTGATTGGGTGGCACAGAGGGATCTGCTCTGGCTTCATCCTCCTCTGCAAATTCCTTTTCCTCCTCATCCTGGTCACCTTCATCCTCATGGTTATCCTCTTCATACTCATCATCATCATAGTCATCATTCTCCTCAGCATCATCATACTCCATCCTGTTCTCTTTCTCCTCCTTCTCCTCTCCCTTCAGGCTGAACTTTGGCTGCTCCAACTTGATCTCTGGGTGCTGCTTCTCCTCCCAGCTTTTGTCTGGGTCCTTCTGCGAGGCCATACTGTGGCAGGAAGGGGCTACAACAGTGAGATTTGGAACATGGAAACACCTGAGCCCAGGATCAGAAAACCTCAGATCCTGTCTGGGACATGACAGTCCCTGGCTCCCAACACCTCCCAACACCCAGCTGGAGAAGGGAATGCAGAGGGGACCTCAAACCTTCAGGTTTTGTCACAGTGTAGGCTCAGACCTCTAATACCTGTGCTGAGACCTCAGGTTCCTGTGATCAGTGTCCTGAGGTACCCTGGGGTCTACAAGTGGTCTTGTCCCACTCTCCTCAAGCCTGGTGGCATTGGCAGGGTGGTTCCCGCCCCAGGCCCTGTCCTTTGATCTCTCCTGGCTCAGGCAATGGAGGCAGCAGCACTGACCAACGAAGACCAAACCACCTTCAACCTTCTCCCACCACCCTCCAAATCCCAACTCCAAACACCACTTCCTGCCACAAAACTGACCCCCACAAACCTGGGGAGTTTCCAAACTCCAACACCTGATATGTCTCAGAGCCCCTGGAGGGGTGAAATGTGGAGGCAGGAGGAGGTGGAAGAAGCTGGAAAGTACCCTGGGACTCTGGGATTCTGGGGGCTGGGGTCCTGCTGTTGCCCCACTCGGGAATCTTACCGGCTGGGCTGCTCCAAGGGGCAGATCTGCAAACTCTGCTCTTCCACAGCACACAGGGGCAGGGATGATGGAGAAAGAGGGACACAACTCCTGCCACAGAGAAGCAAAGGGCTCAGAGGAGAGCACTGACCTGCAAGGGATGGCTCAGCACTGCCCAGGATCAGGCAGCACAGCTCAGCCTTGCTGGGGGCAGCTCCCAAGCCCAGCAGCACAGCCACAGCACACAGCCAGGGCAGATCAAGATGGGAGGACTCAACAACTGCACACTCAGCTCCTTGCCCAGCACACAGCCCCCAGCACACAGCTGCAGGCCAGCACCACAACACAGCTGCCTCCACACAGCCTCTCCCAGGCCTTGCCTAAAGCTTCCTCCCACTGCTTGCCCAGGCCTCTGCTGCCTGCAGTTGCATTTGACAGCACATCTTCCTCTGGACCCACCTCTCCTCCCTGGCTCTGCCCCCACCACATACACTCTGTGCTCACCTCAGCCCTGCACACACCTCTGTTCCTCACTCCCCAGGAGAAGATCAGAGCAGCCCTCAGGACACACACAAAGGTTATGGAGCAAAGGAGGGAGGGATATGGGCAGCTTCTTGCTAAACCTCTTCAGCCCTCACTGGGATGCTGCAGGAGTCTCTGGCTCCTGCCCAAACCTCACACCTCCAGGACCCTTCACACACCTGCAGCCCTAAGAGACTCACTGGAAAGGGTTTTACTTCTCTCCCTGACCATTTCTCTCAGCTTGCTCTTTACAGTTCTCCTGAAGCTGCCACTCCATAGCACCAAGAGAAAAGGAGGTTTGATGGGAGGGCAAAGTGCCCAGGGGCTGCTGTTCATCTCCCAGCTGACACATGCAGAGCTGCAGCACAAATCACTCCTTTCACCTCCTGAAATCATGACAGAATCTGCCATTTCCTGCACACACATTTGCCACCTGGGCCTTGGATCCTCTCCCCTTTTTGGGGGGACAAGGCCTAATTCCTGCCTGAACACTCCCAGGCCCTTCCCTCAGTCCCAGCCCATCCATGGCCCTGCTGCCTTGGCTATACCTTGGCCCTGGGTCTCCCACCTCCACTGCCACTGCAGCTGGAAGGGGGGAGTGGGAAATGCTGTGGCTCAGGAAGCCTCTAAGGAACTGGGCTGGAAGCAGCAGGAGCACAAGAATGGAAGGGGCCTGAGACTAAAGGCTGGGATCAGCTGGAGGGCTGAAAGAACAGCACCAAGCCAAGGTGGGGTTACAGATGAGGGCTGGGGAGGGACCCTGCAGACACCTCAGGCAGCAACTGAGGAGAGGAAGGGGGACAGAGAGGGAGTGAGACCTCAGGTGACTCCTGCCATGGGGGATGGCTGGGCTGTGTGGCTAGGAGCCCTGAGTGCCTGCTTGGGCTGTGCTGGATGTCACGAGGGGTCAGGGGACTGTCCTGAACCGGGCAGGGTTTGGGGTTTTCAGCTTCTGGGGTCAGCTGCTGCCAGCACCATTGTAGGTAGGAGCCAGGCAGAGCCTCACAGCTGCTGCACTAAGCCCTCCCACCCCCTGCAGCCTTCACCCTCCATCTCTCCATCCATTGCTCCATCCCCACTCACTTGCTGCCCACTGTCCTTAGGGTCCCACAACATCACCAGGGCTGATCTACATACCCAGCAGGGCCCAACACAAGTCCCTGGATGAGAGCATGGAGGAGAATCCCTGTGGTGGCTGTAAGGCACTGGGATGTCTTACACCAGAGAGTAGAGACCTCCAGAAGGGACAGCAGAGTGCAGAGGTACACCACAAAGTGTCATCAGCTCTTGTGGCAAGGCTCAAAGAGAGTCTCTCTGCCTCCTCAAACCTAAGGCAATACCCTGCAGAACAAGTTGGAGGAGCTCAAGGGGACAAGCTGCAGAGGGGGCCCAGGGCAACCTCCTGAGCTTCAACAAGAGCAAGGGCAGAGTCCTGCCCCTGGCCTGGCACAAGCCTCACAATCAGGACAGGCTGGGGGAGGAGGGGATAGGAAGCAGCCCTGCACAAAAGGACTGGGGGGGGGGGTGCTGGACAAGAAGCTGGATAGGAACAGACAGGGGGAGCCTGCAGCCCAGAAGGCCAAGGGCAGCCTGGGCTGCACCAAAAGCAGCATGGCCAGAGATGGACAGAGGCCAGCCTGGCACTTGGCTCTGCTCTGCTCAGACTTCACCTGCAGCACTGCAGCCAGCTCTGGAGCCCTCGGCACAGGAAGGACATGGACCTGATGGAGAGGGCCCAGAGGAGGGACACAAAAATGATCAGGGGCTTGGAGCAGCTCTGCTACCAGGACAGGCTGAGGGAGCTGGGGGGGTTCAGCCTGGAGAGAAGAGAAGACTCTGGGGAGACCCAAGAGTGATCTCTGGTACCTGAAGGGGGCTACAAGAAGGCTGCAGAGGGACTCTTTGCAAAGCCTGCAGGGACAGCACCAGAGGCAATGGCTTCCAACTGGAGCAGAGCAGATTGAGATTGGAGGTGAGGAACAAGTTCTGCACCAGGAGGCTGCTGGAACACTGCAACAGGTTGCCCAGGGAGGGGCTTGAGGTCCCAGCCCTGCAGATGTTCAAGGTCAGGCTGGACAGGGCTCTGGGCAACCTGATCTAGTGCAGAATGTCTGCAGAGGGGCTTGGACTGCATCACCTTTGCAGCTCCCTGCCAACCCAAACCACTCTAGGAGTCTAAGTGCAGCCTCCAGGGAGAGCAGGAAAAACAGGAGGCAGAGGACAATGAAGAGGACAAGGAGGAGGAGAACCAAAATCTTCCAAACTCCTCCAAGACTCTGCCAAATTCCTTGAGAGCTCTTCCAGCTCTGCAGAGTTCATTCTGGAGAGAGCTGAGGGAGTTTCTAGGCTCAGGGATGTGTTGCACCCTCTGCACAAATGCTCCAGAAGCTTTCCAAGTGCCCTCAAAACCATCAGCACAGCTCTGCTGGCACACAATGCCAGGCTGCAAGGGACCCCAAGGCTCGGCTGCTCCAACCTTGCCAGCTGACACTGCACTTGAAAGGAGCTGGCCCAGCCCCCTGCCAAGCTCAGCCTCCCAACTCTGCCCTGCAGGGGAATCCACCACTGCCCTGGGGAGGTGATTCCAATGGCTGACTGGGAGGGAAAAGCTTTTGCCTCTGCAGGGCACTGTTCCACTTCAGCTCAACTCTTGCAGCAGCTCTTGGAGATCTGCCTTTGGAGCATCACAGACTCTGAAGCACTGCAGTGCAAAGCAGCTCAGCTTCAACTTCCAACTGGCTGAACTCTCCCATTTTAAATTCAAGGCAAGGGTCAAGCTCAAGAACCAGCCCCCAAGCTCAAGTCCATCAGAAATGCAGAGCCAGCCCCCAAGTTCACGAACCAGCAACTCAGGTCAGAACACTTCCCAAGCTCAGAGCCACCTCCAGGGATCACACCCAGCCCCCAAGTTCACAAGCCAGCAAATAAGTTGAGAACCATGTTCCAAGCTCAAGAACCAGCCCCCAAGCTCTGAGCAAGCCCCCAAGCTCTGAGCAAGCCCCCAAGCAAGGTCAGAACCACTTCCCAAGCTCATGAACCAGATCAAAAGTGCAGACCCAGCTCCGAGCTGAGAATTAGCAACTAAGCTCAGAACCAGCCCCCAAGCTCCAGAAACCAGTATCTAAGGTCAGAACTACTTCCCAAGCTTCAGAACCAGCTCCCAAGATCCAGAGCCAGCAGCTAAGGTCAGAACCACTTTCCAAGCTCAAGAGCCAGCCCCTGATCTCAGACACAGGCCCTGAGGTCAAGAACCAGACCCCAGCCAGAGCCAGCAACTAAGGTCAGAAGCAGATCCGAGCTCCAGAACAGGCAACTAAGGTCAGAACATTTCCCTAGCTCACACCCAAACCAGGAGCTCACACCCAGCCTCCAAGATCCAGAGCAGCAGCTAAGGTCAGAACCACTTTCCAAGCTCAGAGCCAGCTTCACAACTTGCTTACTTCAAGTTCCCTTCATTGCAGTTCTGCTGAGTGCCCAAATTCAAGCATTCAGAGAATGCTTTGGCCTCAAAGGGACCCAGGATCAGACAGCTCCAACCCCCTGCCATGCCCACAGACACCTTCCACCACACCAGCCTGCTCAAGCCCTCATCCAACTTGACCCTCAGCACCTCCAGGAGGGGGGCAGCCAGCACTCCCTGGCCAACCTGCTCAGGCTCTCACCACCCCACTCCAAACAATTCCTCCCTAGCTCCGCTCCAAATCTGCCCTCCTCAACCTTCAACCCAGTCCCCCTCAGCCATCACTCCCAGCCCCTCACACAAAGTCCCTCCCCAGCTCTCCTGCAGCTGCCAGCTGCTACAACAAGGCTACTCAAGCCCTCCCTACAGCCTTCTCCTCTCCATCCTCAACAGCCCCAACTCTTACAGACCACCCCCAAGGGGAGCTGCCACAGCCCTCCCACCACCCCCCATGGCCTCCTCTGCACCCCCTCCAACAGCTCAACCTCCTGGCCCCCTGGGGACACCAGAGCTGACCACAGCACTCAGCTGGCAGCACAGAATGCTGCCAGCACAAAAACCATTGCAGCAAAAGCCTCAAGCTGTGCTCAGCTGCCAAACCAAAGGGACCTCACTTGGCCACAAGAGAAAGGACCAAACTGAGCCAAGAGACTGAGACAATGCCCAAGGCTGCACAAAACAACCATCACCAAAAGCTCCTCCTGCCCTGAGCCTTTCTGTGCTCAGCAGACCTGGAGAGAAACTGAACATCAGTCTGCAGCCCCCCAGGGAACATTTGTGCCTCAAGACATTGCAGAGCACAGAGGCCTTGGATGCCACCCCCCCCAGCACAGCCAAACCCCCCCACAGCTGACACCAGCCCCAGGCGCTCCGAAGCTCAGGCTCAGCACAGCACCCACGCCTGACACCCCCACGGCACCCAGCACACAGCCTGCCCACAGCTCCCCCCCGCGCCTGGCCCTCAGCCCAGCCGCTGCCCTGCAGCACAGCAGACCGCCCGGCAGCTGCCAGCACAAAGCCTCCAACCCCAGGCTCCCCAAACCCCCCACAGCAGCCTCTGCTGCAAGCCACACACCCCGCTCACCACCACCTCTCCTGCACACAGCAGCCCCCACAGCGCCGCCCACAGATCAGCTCTGCTGCCAGCCCAGCCCACAGCACAGGGACACAGGGCAGGCCAGCCCCTGCAGCCCACCAATGGCTCTGCCTGCAACACAGCAGCAGCCAAAGGGGGCTGCAGCTGCCCCCAGCAGGGGGAGTCAGCAGCACAAGGAACCCCACAGATCTCCCACCCCGACCCACCCACGGCCCCCAAACCGCACAGACCCCTCCCAGCACAGCACAGACGACGACAGCGACCCTGCACACCTCTGCCCTACCCCACAGCCTCCCCCCCGACCACCCCAATACCGCAGACCCCCACAGCCGCACAGAGGTCCCAAACCACAGCGACCCCCCCCGCAACGGCAAGCTTGCAGAGCTCCCACGGACCCCACAGACCCCCCCCGTACCCCCCCCCCCCCCGCATATCCCCAGAAGCCCCCCAACCAAACCCCACCGCTTCCCCTAGATCCCGCAGAGGCTCCCCTCCCCCAGCCCCCCGACCCCTGCCCACAAACCCTTCCCCAACCCAAGCGACTCTCCCCAGCAGCCCACAGAGCAACCCCCCTCAACTAGGTGCCACCAGCCCCCCCTCCAGAGCCCTCTACGTCCACGAGGTCCACCTAGGGACCACCCGAGCTCACCCGCACCACCTCCAGAACCCTCTAGGTCCACCCGGACCACCCAGGGCCCCCAGCAGCACAAGGAACCCCCCCCAACACACCGACACACACCCCATCCCCACCCCACGCCCCGCAGCCGCACAGGACCCCTCCCCGAACAGCACAGACGACACCCACCGACCCTGCCACACCTATGCCCTATACCCACAGCCCTACCCCCGATCACCCCAACACTGCAGACCCCACAGCGCAGAGGTCTCCACAATCACAGCGACACCCCACCCCGAAACGGCAGGGGACCCAAGCGCCAAGCTTGCAGAGCTCCCCCGGACCCCAGCAGAGGGACACAGGGCAGGGCCAGCCCCTGCAGCCCACCCATGGCTCCGCCTACGACACAGCAGCAGCCAAAGGGGGCTGCGGCTGCCCCCCAGCAGGGGGAGTCAGCACACAAGGAACCCAAACACACCCACCCGACCCCAGACACGCACCCACAACCCCACTACCCCTCCAACCCAACCCACGACACCCACCGACCCCAACACCTCTTACCCTACCCACACAGCCCCCCACAAACACACACACACAGAGCTCCCCACCAACCCCAACCGCACACACCCCCACAGCTCCCCACACACTGCCCACAGCCACACACTGCTCCCCACAACCGCACCCACCCCTTTGCAGCACCCCAGCGCTCCCCACCCCAAGCCTCACCATCCCGACCCACGCAGCCTTCCCCAGCACCAACAATCCGACCACCAAACCAACACAGCCACCCACGGACTCCGTCCCAGCCTCTCAGACGCCCCTCTCGGCCACGAAGCCCC